>JARQOC010000009.1:111915055-112515055 GCA_033576535.1 Allobates femoralis | reverse complement strand
TCCTGCGAGTCCCTTACTACTCGCCGAGTAACGAGTCCTAGCGAGTAGACTCGCCCATCCCTAAAATAGTATCAAAAACACAGCAGCTTTACATAAAGCATGACTCACCAAAAAGGACAAAAATAATTTATTCCTGAGGAAGGTGCAGGGACGGCACCGAATTGCATTGAGAATAAAGGAATAGCACTGAAGAAGCCTTGTCTTCCTTGTCTTTCATCCCGATGGCAGTGTGGATCGTATGAACACTACTCCCTTTTGGATATCCAGATACACCAAATAGGACGAGACACTGCAGCGTGAAAAACACGTGTAAAAAATACACTTATAAACGCAATGAAAATGCACAAGTAGCCGAGTTTACATGGTTGGTGCAGAAATGGTGCAGAAATTCTGCAACATCAAAAGCTCATTGTATGAACATAGCCTCAGGGGCCATGGGGGTTCAGCAAGCACTGTACCTCATTTATTGGTTATCCAGGCAAGACAACAGCTTATGTATATAGGGGCATATGGATTCTATAAAAAGAGCCTATTAGAAGACACATATTGTAAAGACATTCATATAGTCAATGTGTAAAAGAAATAATTATTAAACATACACGTTCATATATACACGTCTTTCTTAAAAGCATGTCAGATAACTTGTACAGCTGTACCAAGCTGTCAAATGTGGAGCTGCTTGCAATAAATTATTATTAATGTATAAGATATTAAAGTCTTGCTTTTGACTGTAGGAAGCTGGCTGCTGGTTCATTAATCCAATTTGTGGTCTGAAATGGAGAAATGTCCTGAACTCTTTTCTGGTGGTCCTTGGCAGCTCTGCAAACTGAGCACATTTTCTGTATTTTGTCTTCCTCCACAGACTTTACCTGACAAACCACTTATCATTTTGTAACCCTGTGATGGACATTTTTTCGCAGTCTCTCTAATACCTTTTTTATATTTATGAGATGCATTACTATGGGGTGAGTGAGATCATGGATACTCGATGGCCTTGTGAATTGTGAGGTACCATTACCTAGTACATTGTTTTCCTGAAATCACCAGCAATATTATCATACAATAACATATTTCCTTGAAGAGATTTCATATTGTGACAATTTATTAAAAATGCTTCAGACTGGAGCTGCTCCAATCTCGCAACAAATATGAAAAGCACTGTACAAAATTTTCACACATTTTATAGTGATTGTGTGTAAGGCTCGGGTCAGACTTGTGTCGGGCCCCTAGTCTGCTGCTTCCGTCAGAAACTTAGTTTCTGACAGGAGCAGCGCATAGGCTTACCAGCAGGTAACACTATGCGCTGTCTGGCAATAGATCTCTATGGCAGCCTCCATCTCTACAGAGATTTCCCAAATATGTGCTTTTGATTAATTAGCACACAGGAAAATGCTGCAGACAGCGTTTCCTGTGCGCTCATCAAAAGCGCATATTCGGGAGATCTCTGTGGACCCAGAGGCTGTGGTAAGCATCCGGTTGCCATAGAGATCTATTGCCAAGCAGCGCATAGCTATGTTGGTAACGCTGCCAGCTGGTAATGCTATGCGCTGCTCCTGGCAGAAACTAAGTTTCTGACGGAATCAGCAGGCTAGGATCCAGACGCAAGTCTCACTCTAGCCAAAGGCTGAGTCCACATGTCCAGAATCATCCATTAGGCTGGTGTCACATTTGCATTGTGACCCTAGCCTAGCGCATCCGTTTAAAACTTAGAAATTTCCCACACAGCGCAAAGCGCTAACGCTATGCGCTGCCAGACAATGCAGCCCATAGTAACCAATGTGTACCTTGCCAACCAGCCACACACAAAGCTGCAGGAAGTGCGCATTAGCTAAGTGCACAGGAAAACGCTGTCTGCAGCGTTTTCCTGTGCGCTGTTGTTAAGCGCACGTCTTGCAGCTTTGTGTGTGGCTGGTTGTGCGGGGGATATTTCTAAGTATTTAGTGCATTCTGTCAGGCTAGGGTCACAATGCAAATGTGACCCTAGCCCTTGAATGGATTCAGCAGCAATCCATTGGGCAAACACATCACATTTGTCCTTTTTTAAACATATTGATTGTTGCAGGATCTGTTTTTTTAACATTTGAGTTCATGAAAAATCGATCCAATAACAGATCACTATTTATCTTCCATTTTAAATTCATCCAGTAAGCAAAACACAGATCATTTATAAATGCAATAAAATATATGGTTAAATAGCAATCAGATAACAGATCTGTTTTCCATAGTCTCCAATGTTAAAAAAAAGGATCTTGCGGTAATCAGTTTTTAACAATGGGCAAAAAAAAATGTCTGTACAACTTTTTTGCCAACAGATTGCTGCAGGATCCATTCTGACATATAATTACTGGACATATGAAATTAGTCTTATGCTGCTTTTATAGATACTTTTTTGTCTCGTGTGAAAAACAGTCTGTATTTATTTTGGGCTAGAGTCACATCTGCGTTTTTTTTTCTTCTTTTTTTTAAGTCCTGATCCGGTTTTGAGCTTTCAAAAAGCTCAAAACCGGAGCAGGAAACGCTCCCCATAGGAGCCCATTATGGCAACCAGATTGCGTTACAAGCAATCCAGTTACCGGCTCCTGATCTGCAGCCTGCATGAAAAAATCATGCAGGCTGCAGTTTTCTCAGCGGTTCTCTGACCCGCAATGCGGTAACCACATTGCTCAGGATGTGTAATCCTGAGCAATGCAGTTACCGTACAGTTTGCTCATACCTGCTGCCGCAGGGATGAACAAACTGTTATCACTGTAAAAAAAGATTAAATATTAATAATAATTGTGGCAACATGTCTCTAGGGGGTGCCCACCCCACCTAGAGACATGCTGCCCACCCAGGACGGCATGTCATGTGTTAATATACCCTGTACAGTAAGCTGGCTATTGTCGGCTCTGTACATTTTTCTCAATGAAGCCGCGGCTCTCCTGTCAGCTGTGCACATACTATAAATAATGTGCATATAGTATCTGCCGCTGTCCAAGGTCCTGTAGGCACTTACAGTAGATCTATGGGCAGCGCACCACCATAGATCTACTGTAAATGCTTACAGGACCTCAGACAGCGGCAGATACTATACATACATTACGTATAGTATGTGCACAGCTGACAGGAGAGCCGCGGCTTCATTGAGAAAAATGTACAGAGCCGACAATAGCCAGCTTACTGTACAGGGTATATTAACCCATGGCATGCCTTCCTGAGTGGGCAGCATGTCTCTAGGGAAGGGGGGGGGGGCAAAAAATGGTCAAAACCGGATCCGGATCTGCAGCCATAGGCTGCAATAGAAAAACCTGACTGTACTTAATGCAATCCAGTTACCGCATCAGCTTTTGCAGCCTGCAGTAAAAATCATGCAGGCTGCATTTTTTGGAGCGGTTGAAAAACCGGATCCGTTTTTCTTATAATGGCTGCCTATGGCAACCTGAACTGGTACCGCAAGGTACATGAATGTACCTTGCGGAACCGGATCCGGTTTTTGGTGCCACAATGGTTTCTCATTGCAGATCTGGATCGATTACTGGATCCAGATCTGCAATGTGATGCCAAATGTGACGGCACACGGTAATACCGAATCCGGTAATGGATGCGGTTACCGGATTGTGCCTTCCAAATGTGACCCCAGCCTTATTCTATTTTTCCTTCATTAGTGAAAAATCTTTACTTTTCCCACCAATTAAAAAGTACAATACAGATTGCACACAAAAAACTTTTGATCCGCAGCAAAGATCAATGTAGTATATGTCTCCATTTTTTTTCTGCTGACAATTAGTTGGCAAAAAAAAGATGTAAAACCCAGTTCATTGTTATGTGTTCATGATCTATTCACTAAAATAACAGACAAAATAATTTTGCGTGAAGCTGGGTTAGGCTGGGGTTACAGTAGCATTTTTCACATGCTTTTTTGGAGACCTGAGTTTTCAAAAACGCATGTAAAAAACGCACCCATAGGCCCCCATGTAAAAAAACGCATGCCCTAATAGCCAAAAAGCATGTGTGACTGTCCCATGCGTTTTTGGAGCATATCCAAAAACGCATGCGTTTTTTAATATGGGGCCTTATGGAAAACGCATGCAAAAACGCATGTACAATTAGTACCTTTTAGTGCCATTCAAAAACGCATGCGTTTCCCATAGGAGCCCATGTTAAAAGAACGCATGCGTTTTAGGAAACGCATACGTTTTTTTAATATGGGCTCCTATGGAAAACGCATGCGTTTTTGAATGGCACTAAATGGTACTAATTGTACATGCGTTTTTGAATGCGTTTTCCATAGGAACCCATGTTATAAAAACGCTCAAAAAAATACTACATGCACTATTTTTAGGTGCAGATTCAAAAACGCAGCCAAAAATGAAGGGAGCCATCACACACCTTAAAAAACTCATGATGACATGAAAAAACGCATGAGTTTTGTTAAATCACTAAAAAAAACGCATGGCAGCTGTGACCACAGCCTTAAATAGCATTTTTTCAGTAGTGGTTGTAGCTTAGCAAGATGGAGTGCTAGATTTGCATTCAGGAGGCCATAAAATAGTTCCGCTATATTTACCATGCAGTTAACAATCAGTAATATATTTACAGATGTTACTGGTAGTGATGAGTGAATTTTGCTCCAACATGTTCGCCAATTTCAAATCCAGACTGAATTTGGCAATGTTCATTCGGCCCCTCGAATTTAAATGTTTTGCTAAAAGGTCTGCAAATTTTGCGAATGTTTGGTCATACTTCAGATAAAAAAAGCATTAGTTCATTTGCACTAATGCTTCTGTTCTATGTTTCGAAAGTGTCAGTGTCTAGCATGGGGGCAGAAGGGGAGAGTTGTCTGGGTTTCAGGTCAAATAACTTATCTGACATAAGCAAAAGTATGCAAATGGCCACTTCAGTGATGAAGTGGACAAACCCTAATGCCACCTAATAAATGTAGCAATCCTAAAAGTCATAATAAGCTAAAATAAGCATACAGAAAAATGCACTGCTTTAGGAATGAAAAACCTAATCCTGTGCATCTTTATATACCATGGGCTTAACCCCTTCATGACCTTGCCATTTTTTGCAATTCTGACCAGTGTCCCTTTATGAGGTTATAACTCGGGAACGCTTCAACGGATCCTAGCGATTCTGAGATTGTTTTTTCGTGACATATTGGGCTTCATGTTAGTATTAAATTTAGGTCGATAATTTTTGCATTTATTTGTGAAAAAATCAAAAATATGGCAAAAATTTTGAAAATTTTGCAATTTTCAAATTTTGAATTTTTCTTCTGGTAAACCAGAGAGTTATGTGACACCAAATAGTTATGAAATAATATTTCCCACATGTCTACTTTACATCAGCACAATTTTGAAAAAAAAAAAATTTTGTTAGGAAGTTATAAGGGTTCAAAGTTCATGAGCAATTTTTCATTTCTCCACCAAAATTTACAAAACCATTTTTTTTAGTGACCACATCCCATTTGAAGTCCCTTTGAGGGGTTTACATGACAGAAAACACCCAATAGTGACACCATTCCAAAAACTGCACCTCTCAAGCTACTCAAAACTACATTCAAGAAGATTATTAACCCTTCAGGTGCTTCACAGGAACTAAGCAAATTGGAAACAAAAAAATGGATATTTTAATTTTTCTAACACAAATGTTCTTTTATCCTCAATTTTTTCATTTTCACATGGGCAAAAAGATAAAATGGATCCTAAAATTTGTTGGACAATTTCTCCTGAGTATATCGATACCACATATGAGATCATAAACCATGGTTTGGGCGCACGGCAGGGCTCTGAAGGGAAAGAGAGCAATTTGACTTTTGGAGCTAATTTTCCATTCAAAAAGTGATATGGCGCTCCTTCACTTCTGAGCCCTGCCGCGCGTCAAAACAGTGGTTTATGACCACATATGAGGTATCGGTGTACTCAGGAGAAATTGCCCAACAAATTTTAGGATGAATTTTATCCTGTTACCCATGTGAAAATGAAAGAATTGAGGCTAAAAGAACATTTTTGTGAAAAAAAAGTACTTTTTCCATATTCACAGATCAATTTGTAAAGCATGTGGGGGTTCAATATGCTCACCACCCATCTAGATATGTTCCCTGGGGGGTCTAGTTTCCAAAATGGGGTCACTTGTGGGGGAGCTCCAAAGTTTAGGAACACAGGGGCTCTCCAAACGCGACATGGTGTCCGCTAATAATTTGAATGGAAAATCACCTCAAATTGTTAGCGGACACCATATCGCATTTGGAGAGGCCCTGTGTGCCTACACATTGGGGCTCCCCCACAAGTGACCCCATTTTGGAAACTAGACCCCCCAGGGAACATATCTAGATGCATAGTGAGCACTTTGAACCCCCAGGTGCTTCACAAATTGATCCGTACAAATTAAAAAAGAAAATTTGTGTGAAAAAAAAGTATTTTTACCTTATTATGGATCAGCTTGCGAAGCACCTGGGGATTCAAAGTGCTCACTATGCATCTAGATAGGTTCCATGGGGGGTCTAGTTTCCAAAATGGGGTCACTTGTGGGGGAGCTCCAATGTTTAGGCACACAGGGGCTCTCCATACATAACCTGGTGTTTGCCAACAATTGGAATTGTTAGCGGACACCAGGTCGCGTATGGAGAGCCCCTGTGTGCCTAAACATTTGAGCTCCCCCACAAGTGACCCCATTTTGGAAACTAGACCCCCCCATGGAACATATCTAGATGCACAGTGAGCACTTTGAACCCCCATGTGCTTCACAAATTGAGACGTAAAAATGAATAAAGAAACTTTTTGTGAAAAAACATACTAGTCTAGTAGTTACAATTCGCAGCATAGGGGACCCTATACATTTGGGTCTCTCCATGCTGAGGATTCCAGCCCCCTAGCTGCCAAGTTGTACCTGGCTGGCAACCAAAAATACGGCAAAGCTCCATGTCATTTTATTTGTAGAATTTAAAAAAAAAATGACATGGGGCTCTGCCATATTTTTGGTCCAGCCAGGTACAACTTGGCAGCTACGGACTGCCACCAGCCCCCAGCTGCCTCATTGTACCTGGCTGGAATTAAAAATACAGCGAAGCCCTTTTTTAATTTCTAGTACTAATTCTAGAAAAAAAATTACGTGGGGCTCCACCATATTTTTGGTCCAGCCAGGTACAACTAGGCAGCTGGGGACTGGAATCCTCAGCATAGAGAGGCCCAAGCGTTCTGGGCCCCCCATGCTGCGAATTGCAGCCCGCAGCCGCCCCAGAAAATGGAGCATTCATTGAAGTGCCATTTTCTGGCGCTGTACCCACGCTCTTCCAGTTGCCCTGGTGCCGGTGGCTAACTGGGTAATAAAGGGGTTAATGCCAGCTTTTTATTGGCAGCTGGCACTAAGCCCGAGATTCATAATATAGGGCCAATGTTAGACCCGCCATTAGGAATCTCTAGTACGGTAAATAGTCAATAAATACACACAGAGAAAAATCTTTTTATTTGAAAAAAAAAAAACACAGACACAATTCGGACTCCATCTTTATTATGAAAAGATCCGACGTAGTCCACAACGAAGGTCCCACGACGCTCGATCGCTCCAACGTAGTCCATAACGAAGGTCCCACGATCACTTCCTGCAGCTAGATCCTCAGGATCCAGCTGTAGAAAGTGATCTGACAGATCCAGCACAGTGATCACATAATCGTCACTGTGGATCACTGTGCTGGAGCTGTCAGATCATTTCCTGCAGCTAGATCCTCAGGATCCAGCTGTAGAAAGTGATCTGACAGATCCAGCACAGTGATCCACAGTGATCACATAATGGTCACTGTGAATCACTGTGCTGGAGCTGTCAGATCACTTCCTGCAGCTCAGGATCCAGCTGTAGAAAGTGATCTGACAGATCCAGCACAGTGATCCACAGTGATCACATAATGGTCACTGTGGATCACTATGCTGGAGCTGTCAGATCACTTTCTACAGCTGGATCCTCAGGATCTAGCTGTAGAAAGTGATCTGGCAGCTCCAGCACAGAGCTGTCAGATCCGGAGGCGGTGAAGAGGAGGAGGAGGAGCGGGACGCAGTGGAGACAGAAAGGCCGCCGGAGGGGTGAGTGGGAGAGGCGATTGCCGCTCCGGTGATCGGGGGGGCAGGAAGAGGGAAGAGGGGGGGGGTGACAGGAGAAGTAGGGGGGCACTTAGGAGGAAGCGGGGGCAGGCAGGAGGAAGCGGGCAGCAGGAAGAGGAAGCGGGCGGCAGGGACAGGAAGCAGGTGGCAGGAAAAGGAAGCGGGGGGGTAAGAAAGATGAAGAGGGGGCAGGAAAGAGAGGTGGGGGACAGGGGGGCAGTTAGAGGATGACAGGGGAGAAGATTGGAGGGTAGGGATAGCAGCGGCAGGCAGGGAAGCATTAAAGGCTCCGTGATTTTCACTTTCACTTTTGAGTCCCAATCACCACGCCTGTAGCCGGGGGGGTGGGGGTGGGGGCAAATCGACCCCCCTGGGGTGTTGTACAACTCCCCATGTACATGCAGGCCGAGTGACAGGTCAGTGACACCCTCACTCGACCTGCAGGAGCCTGATCACTCCATGGCCCAGGGGGTGGGCCAAGGGTCTGGAAGGGGTTAAACTTTGAGAAAAAAACATAAATCATAAGGAAAACATCTGTACAAACACAAATAGTAAAATACATATTTTTCAGATTTTTATTAGTAGAAAAAAAAGTAGAAAAAAAGAACACAAAAAACAAAATATTACATAGTAAAAAACAAATCTATTAAAAATGTATGTGGGTGGCCAAGAGGTGTGAGATAAGAGTAGGTCTCTATTTTTTTTTCCTTTCCCGCACTTACTGTGAGTGGTCTGGTATGGCAGTCAATCAGCACCCATAAAGCAAATAGCATTTTTTGCCACAAGGGCTTGCAAGTGTCATTGGCCGGGTAAGGCTAGGGTCACACATAGAAATTCGTTTTTGGAAGTGATTTCCATGACCAATCAGTTTTTTCTTTGGGTGCTTTTTGAGCCTCCTGTACCTCTGAACGTTTTTGGACTTAGTCATTTTTTGACCAAAATTCTTGAAAAAAAGGAACCGTTTTTTAAGGCACCCAAAAAAAAAACATCCGTTTTTCCATAGGGCACATGTTAAAATTTTTTTTTTTAATAAACGGACCCCAAAAACGTCGCTAGCAATGTTTTTAGGTGCAGAAAAAAATGGATAGGGTGTTTATTACATCTAATCCGTTTTTCTATCCATTTTTGGACTTTGAAAAAAAAATCCAAATTCTGAAGCCAAAAACGGACCAAGGGCTTATGTGTGACCCTAGCCTATGTCATATGTCCTCGGCATGTAAAAACCGGTCATTTCCCCTCGTGTTGGAGCTCAGTGACAGTTTAGCTGCTGCAGTGCCGATGCTGCTGATCCAGTGTACATTATTTAGATAGATAGCTAGTGATTCTATTTCTTTATAGATAGATAGATACATTGGTACAGTGGTCTGCGTGTTAACATCTTAACCATCCCTTTGCTGACATTTTGTGCTGCTTCTGTCCAGTGCTCACATCCAGGCACCAAACTATTTTTAGGGCTTAGTAACAGTGTGTGGCAAGCCAGCTGTGGTAAAGTGGTCTGTGTGTTAACATCTGCACAAGTCCTTTGGGCCACATCTGCCAAGTGTCCACATCTAGGCACCAAACCTTATGTAGGCCTTAGTACCAGTGTTTTTGCCAAATCCCCTGTGGTACAATGGTGCTTGTGAAATCTGTGGCAAAAACCTTTTAGTGTCACATACAAGCATCAACCACATGTTTTGCCTAGTACCGTTTCATAGCAAATCTCTTTGGCAGTATTCACATCCCCAGATTTTTTTGGCTTACAGCAAGTGACTTGCAAATCTGTTACCATCAGATATGACTGGTGAAACCTGTGGTCATGGGGAAAATGGGAACAGGAGTGGTGGTAAGAGGAAAATGCTTGGTGTCCATGGGATAGGTTGTAAAGTAACCGAAAGCTTTGCTCTACAAACACTGTCTTTTAGGCAAAGAAAAGTGTCAACTCTTATAGTGGACAGGCTGGTATGAGCCCTTTCTTAGGCAGCAGCACACCGGCTCGACTTGTAGATGAGGCCTGGAAAGACCAGGTGCTACAATGGATATCAAGAGCTCCACCAAGAGACCTCTCCTCCACCTCAACTTCAACAGTGCAGTCCTCACAGGTGTCAATCCAATCACACGTTTTCTCATGTGTCACAAATCTCCAGGCACGCTACTGACTGTTGGTCAACGCAGATGGCCGAGTCTCTAGAGCTGTTCATGCATACTATATCCTGGGAATCAGAGGTCAGCTCTAAAGCTTCACTGAGTCTGGAGGAGGAGCTCATCTGCACCGATGCACAAGATCTTTGTGAGTTGGATCCAGGGTTGGATGAATAAGGGTCCAGGCATAATGGAGAGCCTCATTATCAAACTTTAACTCCTGTTGTTGGAGACAATGAGGCTGGTAATGATGATGAGATTTAGATACCTGAGGTAGATGCCTACGTCACTTTGCGGTCAGGGCAGGAAGAGGGTGGCTCTGAGGGCGAGGATTGTGACAACATACAGTATGATGATGAGGTTCTAGATCCTACTTACCGTCAACCCACAGGCATGCAGTTAATGATCCCAGCAGAGGAGGTGGAAGAGGAGGATGATGAAGCTGCCGAGGTTAGATTGCAGCTTCCTGGACAGAGACGGAGCTCTACAAGCACTCTGTCCTCAGCTACAACTCTGCCTCCCTGCAGAAGTCGTGAAAGCTCTGCAGTTCGAATGGGTGCTAAGTCTTGCCTATCCTGGGTCTTTGTCATGATCATGATAGATGACCCAACTCATGTTATCTGCCAAATACATAAGCAAAATCTGAGTAGAGGCAAAAAAATAAATAATTTAAGTACTTCATGTATGAAACATCACATGGAGATGAAGCATAAATTAACAGTTGGAAGCTCACCGTGCTAAAATGCAACTTATCAGCCCTGTCCAACCACTGACCACTTCATCTAGGGCACCTGTGGCTTTTTCATCCTTCATACCTATGGGAATTTTTGTCACACAAACCTTCGGCTGCACAACATCCACCTCTATGCCCGCAACAGCCAGTGAGATTGACAGGCCATCACCTGTTTTGGAAGTGGATATGCCTGCTGGTGTTGAGCGCTGTGAGACATTGAGTGCACCACCTCTTCAGGAAGGAAACATATCCTCTCCACCTACACCTCACTCGAAGTCCAGCAGTTCTTCTGGTACACCCTACTACACCCTGTCTATTCACAGCAGCCAGCCCTCGGTATGGCAGATGTGGTCAAGTGAAAGACCATTTCCTCCAAGGCATTGCAAAGTGAACAGGTTAAATTTAACCATCTCCCATTTATTGGCCAATTGGAAATGCTGCTTTTCCACATAGTTCATAAAGAGGGTTTTCGAAAGCTCATGGCCATTGCAGTTCCCCAGTACCTGATGCCCAGTTGCCACTATTTGTTGAAGAAAGCTGTGCCTGCAATCCACCAGCATGTTGCAGACAATATCACTGTTTCCTCGAGAAACTGTGTATGACAGGGTGCATTTCACCACAGATACCTGGAAGAGTAGGCATGGCCAAGGGCGTTACCTGTCGCTGACTAGACACTGGTGACTCTGGTGGCTGCAGAAGAAGGGGCTGCTATACATGTCTCGCTATTCCCATGGTCTGTGAGTAAAACCTCTATATGTAGCAGTTCCTCCACTGCTTCTTCCTCCTCCTCCTCTAGTGCCTGCACCCATAACCTTTCTGATAATGTGACAAGCGTTCCAACTTTGAAGAAGGAATCAAGCACATGTTACTACACTGCCAGCAGGGCTCAATGTAATCAGACAGTCTAAACAGTAAAATGCTTGGGAAATGTGAGTCAAACAGCTGAGGAGTTGCAGTCTGCTTTGGAGGCTAAGTATCATCAATGAACCTGCAGCCAGGCAAGGCCATGTGCGACAAAGAGGCAAACCTAAATGTGGCCATATGCCGGGGCAAGCTGACTCACATGCCTTTCAGACTAGGGTCACATTTGAGACCTTGCATCCTTTTGTAGGATGCGTGATAGGATGCTGTTTTTTCACATGCCATTTTTATAGCTTTTTTTTTCATTTTTAGCACTAGTGTTAACACTTGAGTTAATGCATGATACCTGCCTTAACGCATGTGTTTCCCATAGACTCTCATGTTAAAAAATGCATGCGTTTTTGCAAACGCCCCGAAAAATGCTGCCCACTGCGTTTTTTGGTGCTTTTGCAAAAACGCCTAGCGTCAAACACATTGCACTTTTGCAATGTGTTTTTTACATGGGAGCCTATGGAAGCATTAACGCTAGCGTTTTCCAACATTTAAACATAAAAAAACGCTACCTTTTAGCGCTTCCATGGCGCTAATGTTGCCCTAGCCTCATGGTACATGTGCGGAACCTGGTCGTCCAGCAATTTCTAGGCCGCTATCCTGGTCTAGATGCGCTGCTGCAAAGGGCACAGTTGCTGTGTGCTGACTTTCGCCATTTGCACCCCACAGCTCAATAACTTTCATCGCTACAGAGGTCTTTTGGTCTGCCTGATATACAATGTGTCGACACAATGGAATTCCACTTTGTACATGT
This sequence comes from Allobates femoralis, assembly GCA_033576535.1. Taxonomy (NCBI): domain Eukaryota; kingdom Metazoa; phylum Chordata; class Amphibia; order Anura; family Aromobatidae; genus Allobates; species Allobates femoralis. The sequence continues at coordinate 112,502,460 of JARQOC010000009.1, read as the reverse complement.
TGCAGTGACTGTGGCAGCAGCAACAAGCCCTGGTGCAGTATGTCATGACGTGTAAAAATACACTAAAAAATGCACTGAAAAAATGCAATGTAGTCTAATTTAGCAAGTTGGTGCAGAAATGCCGCAGAAAATCTGCAAAATCAAAATTGCAGCAAATACTCATCATGGGGACTTATCCTAATACGTGATTTAGTTATTTGGCTGTATAGTAAGCAATAGAAAGAAGAAAATATAAAAAAGTTATGGCTCTTGGAGGAAGTGGAGGGAAAAACAAAAGCGAAAAATCACTCAGTGATGAAAGTTATAAAATCCAAGTAATAGCCATGTAATAGCAGCAGGAGCGCCCCCACAGGCTTCAATCTTCACATGTCCATGATGGGAGTAATTAGAGTTAGGGGGTCTCCTTAATTCCTACATTTGTAGACAGTTATCAAGCAAAACTTACAAGACATTAAAGGGGATGTCCAGGATTAATAAAACTTTACTACATTCTTTCAAAAAACAGCACCACCCCTGTGTACAGGTGGTATGTAGTATTACAGCATAGGCCCATTCCCTTCATTTGAACTGAGCTGGAATATCGCACATAACCTGTAGACAGGGGTGGCGCTGTTTTTGAAAGAAATCATTCATGTTTATAGCATTCTGGACAAATCCTTTAAGGTCAATATTTCCACTATTACATGGCTATTACTTGGATTTTATAACTTTCATCACTGAGTGATTTTTCGCTTTTGTTTTTCCCTCCGGGTCATTCCATGTCAAGTGATCCAAAAATGAATATTTTTTTTCCCTGACGTCCTCAGATTTTTTTAAATTTTTTTTCTATATGAAGAACAACTTTAGTTAATTACAAAAAAAAAGTTTTGAATTTTTTTCTTTATCAGTTAATTTTTTACAGATTTTTAAAGTTTTAAAAAAGTGTGAATTTTGGCCTGGTATGGCTTTACATTTTCTATCATATTTCGGGCTAGAAATAAGATAGAGAAGCAAAATAAACACCAATCTACTCAGAACTGTGCAGGCTTTCACCAGATATGTCACAAGAGGATCTTTGTTAATATTTTACCCATGTGATCGCAAGCGCAAAACTTTAAAACGCATTTCCAAAACATCGGCACGCTTTAAATATTTCAAAAACTGCCCATCTGTCTGCTATGCTCTTAGCCACATCTGTACCAAATTTCAAGTTGGGATCGCGATGGGATCATATTTTAAAATATTTTAATATTAATAGCGTCAATGGGTCATTCTATATCAAGTGATCTAAATATGAATATTTTTTTTTACCTGACGTCTTTAGATTTTTTTTATTCTTTTTCTTTATGGAGTACAACTTTAGTTAATTACAAATTAAAAGTTTAGAATTTTTTTCTTCATCAGTTAATTTTTTACAGATTTTTAAAGTTTAAAAAAAGGGTGAATTTTGGCCTGGTATGACTTTACATTTTTGTATCTTGGGCTAGAAATAAGATAATGAAGTGGGAGAGGCATCATTTTACTCAGAACGGTAACAGCTTTTATTTGATATGTTACAAGACTATGTTTCTTTATATCAAAATCAAACTATTGACGGGCAATTGTGAAAAAATGACTGATTGTGTTCTTGGTTATATTTGTGCATAGATTCAACTTGGGACCTGTCAAATTTATATATTTTTTATTTTATGGTTGTATGAGTTATCACAACTTATTGAATAAAACATTTATATGCAACAAAAAAGAAACACAAAAAACAAATCCCATAAGTGCCAGGATAAATACATCTTAATCATCAGAACACAACGCTCAGCATTTTCAACTTGAATGTATTGAACAAACCAAAAGAAGAAAGGTGATCATATCCTCAAGTTTGATTAAACAAGATTAAAAGAACCAAAAATGTTAACCCCTATTTATACATATAAATTTGTTTTCTATTCTATCACTAAACATGTGATTTATGAAGTGTTTAATAAGAATAGTACAGTAGTTAAATCATCGTTCTATAAATTATGAACTAATCAAACAATTAATAGTATGTTTTTAAAGTGGTATTTTATCAATTTGTCCCTTCTAGTGGGTGAAATGTAATCTTGTCCATAAACGCTTACTAGCAATCGCCATTTCCTTGTGTGTCAAAGAGTATGTCCGGCCTGTCACGGTGTTAGGCTCCGCCTGAGTTAATATCTGATTTTTGTGCACTTTTAAAATGTCTGGCTTTATTGGATATACAAAGGATGGCCCTGGACCAGAAGGATGCAATAAAGTCAATTCTACTTCTTCATTTTCACAATCTTTGGAGAGTACAGTAGAAAAAAGCAGCATCAAAAATTCTTACCATCCATGCCATAAACAGAAACCAAATGCACTTACAGGACGCAGTCAGAGCCCAAATGTGAAGCAAGCCCAGCTGCAGGCTGATAAAATCACCTCTACCATCAAGATGTGGGAGGCGACCTGCCATGCATATACTAGGCCTGCATAGGACACCATTCACACTGATACATATGATGCAGAGTGTCTGAAAGCTACCCAACCGCTCCGCTGCCTGAGCATTGGGCCGCACAGTACGATGCTTCTGCACCACTAGATGAATGGCGCCCCTATGGGCCCAACTGCACCCTGGATGGATAAAAAAGTGCAAAAGTTTTTTATATGATAAATAAAAAACCTTTATAGATGGGATTTTGGTTCATGTGTTGGCCCAAGACATTTAAGCTGGTGACCCACGACAAGGGATCCCATGCTCACCAGTCCTAACAAAATTGTACAAAAACTACTAGAAAAAAGCAGCATCAAAAATTCTTACCATCCATGCCATAAACAGAAACCAAATGCACTTACAGGACGCAGTCAGAGCCCAAATGTGAAGCAAGCCCAGCTGCAGGCTGATAAAATCACCTCTACCATCAAGATGTGGGAGGCGACCTGCCATGCATATACTAGGCCTGCATAGGACACCATTCACACTGATACATATGATGCAGAGTGTCTGAAAGCTACCCAACCGCTCCGCTGCCTGAGCATTGGGCCGCACAGTACGATGCTTCTGCACCACTAGATGAATGGCGCCCCTATGGGCCCAACTGCACCCTGGATGGATAAAAAAGTGCAAAAGTTTTTTATATGATAAATAAAAAACCTTTATAGATGGGATTTTGGTTCATGTGTTGGCCCAAGACATTTAAGCTGGTGACCCACGACAAGGGATCCCATGCTCACCAGTCCTAACAAAATTGTACAAAAACTACTAGAAAAAAGCAGCATCAAAAATTCTTACCATCCATGCCATAAACAGAAACCAAATGCACTTACAGGACGCAGTCAGAGCCCAAATGTGAAGCAAGCCCAGCTGCAGGCTGATAAAATCACCTCTACCATCAAGATGTGGGAGGCGACCTGCCATGCATATACTAGGCCTGCATAGGACACCATTCACACTGATACATATGATGCAGAGTGTCTGAAAGCTACCCAACCGCTCCGCTGCCTGAGCATTGGGCCGCACAGTACGATGCTTCTGCACCACTAGATGAATGGCGCCCCTATGGGCCCAACTGCACCCTGGATGGATAAAAAAGTGCAAAAGTTTTTTATATGATAAATAAAAAACCTTTATAGATGGGATTTTGGTTCATGTGTTGGCCCAAGACATTTAAGCTGGTGACCCACGACAAGGGATCCCATGCTCACCAGTCCTAACAAAATTGTACAAAAACTACTAGAAAAAAGCAGCATCAAAAATTCTTACCATCCATGCCATAAACAGAAACCAAATGCACTTACAGGACGCAGTCAGAGCCCAAATGTGAAGCAAGCCCAGCTGCAGGCTGATAAAATCACCTCTACCATCAAGATGTGGGAGGCGACCTGCCATGCATATACTAGGCCTGCATAGGACACCATTCACACTGATACATATGATGCAGAGTGTCTGAAAGCTACCCAACCGCTCCGCTGCCTGAGCATTGGGCCGCACAGTACGATGCTTCTGCACCACTAGATGAATGGCGCCCCTATGGGCCCAACTGCACCCTGGATGGATAAAAAAGTGCAAAAGTTTTTTATATGATAAACAAAAAACCTTTATAGATGGGATTTTGGTTCATGTGTTGGCCCAAGACATTTAAGCTGGTGACCCACGACAAGGGATCCCATGCTCACCAGTCCTAACAAAATTGTACAAAAACTACTAGAAAAAAGCAGCATCAAAAATTCTTACCATCCATGCCATAAACAGAAACCAAATGCACTTACAGGACGCAGTCAGAGCCCAAATGTGAAGCAAGCCCAGCTGCAGGCTGATAAAATCACCTCTACCATCAAGATGTGGGAGGCGACCTGCCATGCATATACTAGGCCTGCATAGGACACCATTCACACTGATACATATGATGCAGAGTGTCTGAAAGCTACCCAACCGCTCCGCTGCCTGAGCATTGGGCCGCACAGTACGATGCTTCTGCACCACTAGATGAATGGCGCCCCTATGGGCCCAACTGCACCCTGGATGGATAAAAGAGTGCAAAAGTTTTTTATATGATAAATAAAAAACCTTTATAGATGGGATTTTGGTTCATGTGTTGGCCCAAGACATTTAAGCTGGTGACCCACGACAAGGGATCCCATGCTCACCAATCCTAACAAAATTGTACAAAAACTACTAGAAAAAAGCAGCATCAAAAATTCTTACCATCCATGCCATAAACAGAAACCAAATGCACTTACAGGACGCAGTCAGAGCCCAAATGTGAAGCAAGCCCAGCTGCAGGCTGATAAAATCACCTCTACCATCAAGATGTGGGAGGCGACCTGCCATGCATATACTAGGCCTGCATAGGACACCATTCACACTGATACATATGATGCAGAGTGTCTGAAAGCTACCCAACCGCTCCGCTGCCTGAGCATTGGGCCGCACAGTACGATGCTTCTGCACCACTAGATGAATGGCGCCCCTATGGGCCCAACTGCACCCTGGATGGATAAAAAAGTGCAAAAGTTTTTTATATGATAAATAAAAAACCTTTATAGATGGGATTTTGGTTCATGTGTTGGCCCAAGACATTTAAGCTGGTGACCCACGACAAGGGATCCCATGCTCACCAGTCCTAACAAAATTGTACAAAAACTACTAGAAAAAAGCAGCATCAAAAATTCTTACCATCCATGCCATAAACAGAAACCAAATGCACTTACAGGACGCAGTCAGAGCCCAAATGTGAAGCAAGCCCAGCTGCAGGCTGATAAAATCACCTCTACCATCAAGATGTGGGAGGCGACCTGCCATGCATATACTAGGCCTGCATAGGACACCATTCACACTGATACATATGATGCAGAGTGTCTGAAAGCTACCCAACCGCTCCGCTGCCTGAGCATTGGGCCACACAGTACGATGCTTCTGCACCACTAGATGAATGGCGCCCCTATGGGCCCAACTGCACCCTGGATGGATAAAAAAGTGCAAAAGTTTTTTATATGATAAATAAAAAACCTTTATAGATGGGATTTTGGTTCATGTGTTGGCCCAAGACATTTAAGCTGGTTTCTGTTTATGGCATGGATGGTAAGAGTACAGTAGCCAGCCACCAGCGCCAATCATATTCATATTTTTTCAAAAGCATTGCAACAGTGTCTATGATAAAATGCTGTTTCTTGAGAAGTAGCAGCCATTGCTGTGTGGGAATAATACAGTTAATATTAAGTAAGGAAGATAGGTAATAAAAATAAAAATTTACAGTACACTTGAGATAGAACTGTAATACTATAAAGTGAGTTTTAGGGCTAGCGTGCACAGTTTTTTCTGTCTGCAGATACACGCTGCAGTATTGGCAGCTTTTTTTCTACCAAGTTTTTACCACATATGCGTTAGTTTTTTTAATCGCTAGTGAAAAAAATGGCAGCTTTTTTTATATAAATGATAAATGCTGCGTTTTTTGCAGCGATTAAAAAGTAGTTCAAGCAGTGATTTACTCACTCTTGAGTGTTTCCAAAAACACTGCATGTGGTGAACCCCATAGAAATCAATGGGGCTGTTTTTCTGAATGATGATCCCTAAGAATAGCACTGTGTGTATTGGCCCTTAATAATAAAAGCATTAAACTATTAATATATTTACTCACCCATATTTTAGTACACAGCTTGATGGCTTTGTACAGACTATTGTTTGTTCAGGAGTGAAGATGCCCAGACATGTCAGGACATGAAAGGTCTGAACGAGCTGTCTTACTTCCTGAATGCAGTGGGTAGACACTTAACATGATTGACAGAGCTGCTGGCCTATCATCTGCTCTGCATTCACTGTCTATCCCTGTGCTTTCTCAGGTTGAGCCCTAACAAAGCTTTTTCCTATATGTCCTCTCCTGCTTCTAAGCTGTAACATATCAAAATAATACAGTAATGTCTAAAAATAATGGATTTGATAAATATAGACCACACGCTTTTAGACCACAGGTTGAACAGATCTGAATTCAAGATTTTTGAATTGACACTATAATAGTTAAATATTTTAAAATATGATCCCATCACAATCCCAACTTGAAATTTGGTACAGATGTGGCTAAGAGCATAAAAGACACATGGGCAGTTTTGGAAAATTTTTATTAAAACGTTTTTTCGGAAATGCGTTTCAAAATGTTGTGTTTGCGTTCGCATGGGTAAAAAATTAAAATTAACAAATATACTATTGTGACATATCTGGTGAAAGCCTGGACAGTTCTGAGTAGAATGGTGTTAATTTTGTTTCTCTATATTATTTCTAGCCCAAGATAAAAAAATGTAAAGTCATACCACGCCAAAATTCACACTTTTTTTCAACTTTAAAAATCTGTAAAAAATTAACTGATGAAGAAAAAAATTCTAAACTTTTAATTTGTAATGAACTAAAGTAGTACTTCATAAAAGGAAAAAAAATAAAAAAATACTAAAGACGTCAGGTAAAAAAAAATATTCATATTTAGATCACTTGATATGGAATGACCCATTGACGCTATAATAGTAAAATATTTAAAATATGATCCCATCGCGATCCCAACTTGAAATTTGGTACAGATGTGGCTAAGAGCAAAGCAGACACATGGGCAGATTTTGAAATATTTAAAGCGCGCCGAGTTTTCGGAAATGCGTTTTAAAGTTTTGCGCTTGCGATCATATGGGTAAAATATTAACAAAGATCCTCTTGTGACATATCTGGTGAAAGCCTGTATAGTTCTGAGTAGAATGGTCTTTATTTTGTCTCTCTATCTTATTCCTAGCCTTAGTTATGAGGAGAAACGTAAAGGCAGGCAACAGCGAAATTCGCACTTTTTCCGAACTTTGAAAATCATTTTAAAAAAAAATAAATTTTTAAAAAAATTTTCTCTTCACATTTTGCATTGTCTGACATGCTATTATCAAATAACAAAATCTCAAAAGAATTAAAAATATAGAGGTAATAATCATTGGTTCACTTGACATGGAATGACCCCTCCACTTCCTCCAAGAGCCGTAACATTTTTATTTTTTCTTCTATATAGCCGTACGAGGGCTTGTTTTTTGCGGGATGAGTTGTACTTTTGAATGACATCATTCATTCTACCACAAAATGTACTGGAGAATGAGACCGAAATTCCAAGTGCTTTGAAATTGCAAAAAAAAAGTGCAATTCCACAATGTTTTTTTTGAGTTTTTTACTTATCATGTTAACTATATGGTAAAAGTGACTTCATAAGTTGATTACCTAGGTCAGAATAAGAACATACTGAGCATTTTTATTATTTTAATCATAAAAACGCCCCCATAAATTTGTAAAAAAAAATATTAATAAAAAAAAATTGCTTTATTCGCCATTTCCGAGAACCGTGATGTTTTCATTTTTGAAGATACAGGGCTATGTGAGGGCTTACTTTTTGCGCCCTGAGCTGACATTTTTACTGATACCATTTTGAGTTAGATACAACATTTTGATCGCCTTTTATTGCATTTTATTGTAACAATGTGGTAGCCCAAAAAAAAACAATTCTGGCATTTTATTTTTTTTCCTGTTACGCCATTTACCAATTGGATTAATTTACTTCATATTTTGATAGCTTAGATTCTTACGAACGTAGCGATACCAAATATGTGTATTTTTTATTTTATTTTACTGTTTTATGGCTAATTTCAGTTCAGCTCCTTTAGGGGCTCCCAAGAGAGTGGGGGCCCTGTGTAACTGCCCTGTGCCCCCCCCCCCACCCTTAACGCTGGCCCTGGGGGAAATATTGGAAAAAGTAGAGCTGAATGACTCTCTTTTTCTTCGGTTTAGAAGACTAACGTCTGCATGTAATGTATTATTGTCATAGTAGAACATTAGCATATGCTATCAAATCAAGAATTAAAATCTAATAGAAACAAATGAGCCAATATGTGCATGTCTACACATGGTGCATAAAATGTATGGTTATTTCTAACACATTTTCTGTGTGCTTTACCCTATGCACTCTACATGTAATTCATATGTAAAGAACTATACTCCAAACCTTCAGGTTAATGTTGGAACTTATTACTTTTTATGAGACTTCTCTAAATAAACCCTATCGGCTGCATTAATATCAGAGTTATCAATGCATATGCAACAAAATATTGGTCATGCAAGAGTATGGAATACTTACTGTAGATATGTACTCACCTATCATATATGTGCGTATGCTCTTATTATTTAAGAATCAGTAAGCAGCTGCACACAGGTTATTTTCCTAAATATACATGATCAAACTAACTAGCTGACTGTACCTAAGGGTAATTTCACATCTGTGTTTTTTCAAATTCCGCCATTTTTAAAAAAAAAACAGACATAACACTTGCGGCAACATTGAGTTCTATGCAATGCATTGATAATGGACCTCCGGACATGTGCAACGGACTTGCGTCTTCATCACGATATGGCGAGTCCAGAACTTTTGGCCTGTCTTAAAACCGCACTTAGCAGCAGTTTTTGTCCAGTGCCAGAAGTGCTGGATTTACTGGTTCGCGATGAAAACACATCCGTTCTTTTTTAAAAAAAAGGCCGAATTCTGTCGAATTTGAAAAAATGCAGTTGTGAGAGTAGCCTTAGGCAAACCTAATGCCATGTGCACACACTGCATTTTTTCTATTTTTTGCCTATTCTTGTAGGCAAAGTCCATGAGAATTCTGAAGTGTCGCGCAAATGTTGCTTATTATTTCTGTGATGATCCGGTGACCTTGGAGCCGCATGAATATCTTTCACATCTTTCTGCCCGACTTAGATTCTCATGTTGTGTATGATGAATTTTAAGATTACGTATATCCTTACACATGAGTTCAAAGGAAATCTGAACAGGTGGACAGAGGGAGAACTGAGGTGTGGCCGGTGAGGGGACCCGAGAAGATCCTCTTATAATCTATCAGAAATGGAGACATGCATTCTAAAATGTGGCTTGTCTTTTTCACCCATGTATACAAATTTGAGGCTACCAAGGATGTTTACTTATTTTGCAGGCAGCTCATGTTCAAGATACTTTACCATCGTCCTACTCTCTTGGACACTCTTCCATCAGAAGATCGGGCTTCTTTCAGGGATCTTTTGGAACTTACAGAGGAATCTACAATGACAGGTACAATATCACATAAATGACCCTTTACTTCTCGGGTCTCCTCACAGGCCACACTTCCTTTCTCCCTCTGTCCACCTGTTCAGATTTTCTTTGAACTCATGTGTAAGGATATACGTAATCTTAAAATCCATCATACACAACATGAGAATCTAAGTCGGGCAGAACACATTGCTCTCAATAAGTTGAGAAGCAATAAAAACTTTGTGATAAAAGAAGACCTCATTTGCAAACTTACTTCTATCCAGTGTACCCATCGTTACCTCCTAGTAACAATGGATGTTGAAGGTATTGGACATTCTCTGGGATTGGGTGCGGTCTCACACTTTCTGAACAGTAAATCAACGGGATCACGATTACATGATTCCTTTCTCTTGGACCTATTACAAATGGTCCTACATAACAACTACCGTATATACTCGTGTATAAGCCGACTTTTTCAGCCCAAAATTTGGGCTGAAAAGTCCCCCCTCGGCTTATACATGAGTATATACTGTGTGGTGTGGTGGGGGCTGTGTCCGGGCACTGCAGGAGGCAGGAGGAGGCGGGGGGAGGCTGCAGAATGAGCGGCACGTCACATGGTGCCGCTCATTAATTATGCATGGGGAGCAGCGCATAGTATATTGCTGCTCCCCTGCACAGTATAGCCTCCCCCGCTGTCTCCCTGCCCCCCCTATGTATACAGAGGGCCCCCCCCTCAGCATTGATCCATCTCACCCCTCGGTCTGCACCCGGGTCCTCCAGCTGCTCCGTCTGCGTGTTCCGCGGCTTCTAATACCGGCGTCCTCCCGCTCTCCCTGCTTGAATGTAATCATGTGACCCGGTCACATGATCGCAGTCAAACAGGAAGTGCGGGGAGGACGCCGGTATTAGAAGCCGCGGGACACGCAGACGGAGCAGCTGGAGGACCCGGGTGCAGACCGAGGGGGTGAGATGGATCAATGCTGAGGGGGGGCCCTCTGTATACATGGGGGGGCTGTATTAGCACTGCTGGGGGCTGTATCAGCACTACTGGGGGCTGTATCAGCGCTGCTGGGGGCTGTATCAGCACTGCTGGGGGCTGTATCAGCGCTGCTGGGGGCTGTATCAGCGCTGCTGGTGGCTGTATTACCGCTGCTGGGGGCTCTATTACACCGCTGATGAGGGGCCTTTATACCACTGATGGCGGCAACTGTATACCAGTGATGGCGGCAGCTGTATACCAGTGATGGCGGCAACTATATACCAGTGATGGCTGCTATATACAGGGATGGTGGGCTATATACCAGTGATAGGGGGCTTTATAACAGGACGATGGTCTGCTGCATTGGTAGTTTACTGTTTCTATTTAAAATAAAAGTTCAACATTTTATTCGTATCTATTTTCATTTTTAAAATTTTTCAGTACCGGTAGCTGCTGCATTGTCCACCCTAGGCTTATACGCGAGTCAATAGGTTTTCCCAGTTTTTGGGGGCAAAAGTAGGGGGGTCGGCTTATACACGGGTCGGCTTATACACGAGTATATACGGTACTTCACTTTTGATCATGCCTATTATAGGCAGACTGCAATGGGTGCGAAATACGCACCTTCTTACGCCAACCAGTTTTTGGGTTGGGGGGAGGAGACCTGTATTCACACCCATCCAAAATTCGCTGTATCTGTGCCACATTGGTACAAGTACATCGATGACATTTTGTTCTTTTGGACAGGTTCTTTCGAGGACTGTATGGATTTCATTAAGGATTTAAATTCAAACTCATTCAATATCGTGTTGACTTATCATCACTCTTTGGACGAGGTGGTTTTTTTGGATCTCCGAGTGCAACAACTGGATGGTAAGATTCAGACTGCCCTTCATACAAAAGACACTGCTGTTAACAGTGTCTTACATTATGAAAGTTTTCATCCCCCCACCTTCGCCATGCTATCCCAAAGGGTCAATTTTTTCGTGTAAAAAGGAACTGCACAGCCAATGAGATCTTTTTACAGGAAGCTAAGGACATGACCTCAAGGTTTAAACAGAGAGGATACCCACGTAAGATCATTGCTCATGCTTTTCAAGCTACTGACAATACCATCAGAGGGGACCTATTGAGAACTAGGCCAAGACAGGAATTCAATCGATTGAGTGTCATCACTACGTACAACAATCACTGTTAGGATCGCCGTGATATATTAAAAAAGAACTGGGGTGTCCTATTGAGCGACCCAAAAATAGGCCAATTTATTCGTTGACAGCCAGATTAATAGCTAGAAGGGCCAAAAATCTTAGGGATCACCTTACGGCCAGTCATTTTAAGAGACTCACTAAACGTCTGGGTAGCGGATCTAGATTGGTCGGGACATTCCACTGTGGTGATTGCACGATTTGTCCCTATATGGTCGCTAATGACAAGATCAAACTTTCAATCCCTCCCTATTCCATTGCAACAAAGATCTATGCCAACTGTCGATCACAAAATATTATCTACGCTTTGATTTGCAGTTGCCCCAAGGTGTATGTTGGCGAAACAACACAGGAGGCCAGAAAGAGAATTCAGAATCATTTTTCCAACATAGCCTGTGCTCAAGCTCATCGGGATAGAGGTAAGCCATTGAGTTTGGTTGCAAAATATTTTCTAGACTTTCATTATGGCTCCTCTAAAGATGTGAAGATTATCATCCTTGATAAGGTTTTATCTAGCATCCGCAGTGATAATGTGACGGACGAATTACTCAGGAGGGAAAGTAAATGGATTTACAACCTCCAGAGTCTTGCACCCCACGGCATTAATGAAGAGTTTCTTTTCACAGGATTCTATAAGAAATGAATTCTCATATTAAACTCTTATTCTGGTATCCTCTGATGGACTGTACTGTACAAGTGTACTTACTAGTGTATTTGGCAGTGTTCCTTGATCGGAATATTTTATCTTTTTTTTTTTTTCTATTTCTAGGATCCTTGTTTCGCCATTCATACCCTTGGTTATCCTATCTGTTTTCTCAGAGCCTTTTTGGTGGCCTGTCCACATTGCTCATCTTTGGGTTTCCATTGCCTGTTGCGTTCCCACTATGTACATCGGACAACAATTCTCCTCTCAACTCAGGATTTACATCTTATGGAGCAATATCATGGATGGATTATCTCTCCACAAAAAATAAAAAATAAAAAACAGAAACACAGGAAAATTACTCATCTGGTCTTTTGATGGGTTCCATCAACGTTTTTTCATGGACTCTTCATAAAATGCTAATTCACTTGAATTTGGTGAATATTCATTTTTTGATATACAGAGAGTATTTCGAAAGTGTTAACTGTGTTGACATTGCTATCACTTCTGAAATGGACAACTTTGTCCTTGTTTGCTATAATGACCCTTCTTTTTTTGGGTTCATTAACAAGTGACCTTTGTTTTAGACCATGTCACAGTCCTTTATCTAACCATTTTGTTTCCTCATAACTTGCCTTTTATCCCTACAGGATTTATCAAAGTGATGCAGTCTAGTACCTGCAGCTAATAGTGTTATGACACCATTACTATGTTCTGACACTTTTTCTTTGATAGATCTGTCACCTTATTAATCCTATGGCAGTTCATTATATGGCTGCATGCAATCCCTATCATTATTTGCTCCTCTCCCCTTGTCTCTCTCGCTCTAAAAACTTCCCCTCCCTTTCAGGAAGTCTCTTGTCTTCCTAAAATGAGCGCAACTGACCGGCCGGTCCGCGCATGCGCATTCATTGCTATGCAACGTCTATATGCTCCTATTTCATTGGTCTTTAGCTCCAGAATGTCACTTCCGGTATTTGCGTCATTTCCGGTATACGGACGGCGCCACATTACACACACTGCATAAAAACGCCGGAGCGCCAGCTTGCTTCTAGCACCCTCCCTTCTGAGGAAGCTGCCTTTCCAGACAGCGACACGCGTTAGGTGTCGGTGCCTGTGCTCTCCAGTCCCTCATGAGCTCGTCCTGCTCTGTCTAGCTCTGCATCCATGCCTGTCTGGCATGCCTGGTCATTTAGACCTGTCTAATACATTTGAATAGCACCACCTGTATTCTGTGCTTTTCTCTTTTAGGCACTTTTTCATATGGGATTTCTTCAATATCCCTACCACTCTTAAAATTTGATAACTGTATGCAATGACAACACGAGAACCCCTTTTGAACTTAATCCATCATATTTTTGCAGTTTTTTTCTGCTTATAGGTATAGTCCATTCCCTGATCTGAATATAAAATGTGACTCTTTCTGAGTCACATATGTTGTTGCTTTTTTTTTTTTTTTTTGGATTTTGTTCTTTTCATTATATTAATGTATACATGTAACTGATTTACATATATTTTTGGTTCTTTTGTTGTGTTGTTTTTTGCTCTCTTCTAGGTAACTTGCATGTTACCATTCACTGTCAGGTGCCTCTGACACAGGTCATCATCAGTGCGGGCATTTCTTTGGACGGACACTTTATTGTATATAAAAATTTGTTCATGATATGAACTTTCGATCAATTGCTATGGACTTGGAATTTTGTTTGCACAGTGTTCCACTGTTTTTAAATGATTTTATACATTGCTTTGGTGGTTTTTTTGTGTGTTCAATAAACATTTTTCATATTTTGGTACATTATTAGTTTCGTAAATATTTAATTAGAGTAGGTGGTGTCACAAACTATTTTTTTAATTTTTACCGATTCTTTTAGCAACCACCAGGGCCATGGGACTAGGCACAGGCCCCAGTGACATTCGCCTGTGAAACAACGCCCGATACTGCATACTCCACAGCCCTGGGCGGTTCACTTCAATCTCACCCTCTCTTCTGGCATCCTCCACTCCTCCTTCAAACACTCTATCATTACCCATTATTAAAGAAATCTTCTCTTGACCCATTCTGCACGAATAACTACAGACCAGTCTCCAACCTCCCCTTCATCTCTAATTGCTTGGAGTGCCTGGTCTACACCTGCCTCACCCGTTACCTCTCCACTCACTCTCTTCTAGATCCATTACAGTCTGGTTTCCACCCGTTACAATTTACAGAAACTGCCCTCATCAAAGTGACCAATGACCTGATGACAAAACGTAATGGTGACTGCTCCCTGCTTATTCTTCTTGACCTCTCTGCAGCTTTTGACACAGTTGACCATTATCTCCTACTCTCTGTGCTGCACTCCATTAGCATAAAGGATACTGTTTTCTCCTGGTTTTCATCCTATCTGACCGCTCTATCATTTGCTGGCTCAATTTCCTCTCTGCTTCCTCTCTCTATTGGGGTTCCTCAGGGTTCAGTCCTAGGTGCCCTTCTCTTCTCTCTCTACACGGCCCCAATTGAACAGACCATCAGCAGATTTGGCTTCCAGTACTATCTTTTTGCTGATGACACACAATTATACACTTCAGCTCTTGACCTTACCCCCGCAGTACTAAAGAATGCAAATGACTGTCTAACTGCAGTTTCCAACATCATGTCCACTCTCTATCTGAAACTCAACCTTTCCAAAACCGAACATCTTCTGATCCCTCCCTCCACTAACCTTCCTAAATCTGACATCTTCCTCTTGGGTTGCAGCAACACAATAACGCCTAGGCAACATGCCCACTGTCTGGGTGTTATGTTTGACACCGATCTCTTCTTCAACTCCTATATACAATCTCTTGCCCGCTCTTGTCACGTGCACCTGTAGAACATCTCTAGAGTCCGCTCCTTTCTCACCATGCAAACAACAAAAACCCTCACTGTGGCCCTGATCCATTCCCGCCTTGATTACTGCCATTCTCTATTAATTGGCCTCCCCTTCACTAGACTTTACCCTCTCCAGTCCATCCTTAATGCAGCAAACAGGATCACCTATGTGGTCAATCATTACTCAGATGCCTTCTCTCTGTGCAAGTCATTGCACTGGCTGCCTATAGACTACAGGATGCAATTCAAATTGCTTGTTCTCACCCACAAAACTCTTCACAGTACAGCACCTTCCTACATCTCCTCCTTCATCTCTGTCTATCACCCTACCCATTGTCTACATTCTGCAAATAACCTTTGACTAACATTTGCATTAATCCAAACCTCCCATTCCCGGCTCCAAGAACTCTCCCGAGCTGCACCAACTCTCTGGAATGCTCTACCCCACGAAATTAGGACTATCCACAACTTGCATAGCTTCAGGCACTTCCTAAAAACACATCTTTTTAAGGTGGCCTATCATTCCCCCTAATAGAAGTCATTCATACTGTATATAGCCCATTCGCTAGTTCTCTGGACATAGCTCTCCTGCAAACTCCACCAAACCCAAAAGCTATACACAGGTTGGCTGCTGACCATTCATGTAATTTTTTCTATCCCCCACTTCTACAAGATGCCTGGACCATCATTGTAATAAGCCCCATCTCGCAGTAAATTGTAAGCTTTTTTGAGCAAGGTCGCCTTATTTTTGGTTTAATTATTGTACTGTATTTTTTACTTTGTTTCCCTGCTCTAAATATTGTATTGTATTTTTACATTGTTTCTATGCTTTAATTATTGTATTGTATTTTTGATAATTGTTACTTCTGACTCTTTGAGTGTGAACCACTGAATTGTAAAGCGCTGCAGAATATGTTGGCGCTATATAAATAAAGATTATTGCTATTATTAGTCAGGGTTGTGTTTAGGGAAAGACCACGGTAGTAAAATGATTATGGATGAAAGATCCCATCTAGGGATGTCAACAAGCTCAGGGCTGCTTACAGACAGCATCAGGAGTTGTCCCTCTCTATTCTTTCCTAGTAAAAGTGATAGCTTTTCCCTTTCCCTTATATTGCCCTGTGTAAATCAACCTCCTTGGCGGGCATGATAACCAAGAGCTGCCTGGTGTCTATTGGAAGCCAAGTCTAACCTCACCATTGATGTTATGATTAAGACCGCAAGATTGAAATGCACCAACATGAGCTGTCTCCCCACAATGGTGATTATGTTTTAATGATTTTTCAATAAAATATTTTGATATTTTTATTCTGTATCTTGCAATATGTATTGCCCAGTTGTTGCTGGTGGGCTATCAGGGAGCTCAATATGTCTTGGTTGGCGTCCACTGGGCCGGGGTGTAATGACAGCCATCTAACATAGTAACATAGTAACATAGTTTTTAAGGTTGAAGGAAGACTTTAAGTCCATCTAGTTCAACCCATAGCCTAACATGTTGATCCAGAGGAAGGCAAAAAAAACCCATGTGGCAACACTAAGCTCCACATTGGGGGAAAAAATTCCTTCCTGACTCCAGGTACGGCAATCAGACTAGTTCCCTGGATCAACGCCCTATCAAAGAATCTAGTATGTATAACTGGTAATATTATAGTTTTCAAGAAAGGCATCCAGGCCCTTCTTAAATGTTAGTAGTGACTCACTCATTACAACAGCATGTGGCAGAGAGTTCCATAGTCTCACTGCTCTTACAGTAAAGAATCCACGTCTGTGATTATGATTAAACCTTCTTTCCTCCAGACGTAGAGGATGCCCCCTTGTCTCAGTCTCAGGCATAAGAGTAAAGAGATCATTAGAAAGGTCTCTGTACTGTCCCCTCATATATTTATACATTATTATAAGATCACCCCTAAGCCTTCGTTTTTCCAAGCTAAATAACCCCAAGTTTAATAACCTGTCTTGGTATTGCAGACCCCTTAGTCCTCTAATGACTTTTGTCGCTCTTCTCTGGACCCGCTCTAGTTCAGCTATGTCTTTCTTATACACCGGAGACCAGAATTGTACACAGTATTCTAAGTGTGGTCGCACTAGTGACTTGTATAGAGGTAAAATTATGTTCTCCTCATGAGCATCTATGCCTCTTTTAATGCATCCCATTATTTTATTTGCCTTTGCAGCAGCTGCCTGACACTGGCCACTAAATGTGAGTTTGTCATCTACCCATACACCCAGGTCTTTTTCAGTGACAGTTTTGCCCAGTGTTTTACAGTTAAGGACATAATTATACCTTTTGTTTCCTCTGCCCAAGTGCATGACTTTACATTTATCCCCATTAAAGCTCATTTGCCATTTAGCAGCCAAAGCTTCTAGTTTACATAAATCCTCCTGTAATATAAAATTGTCCTCCTCTGTATTGATTACCTTGCAGAGTTTAGTGTCATCCGCAAATATTGAGATTCTACTCTGTATGCCCCCTAAAAGGTCATTAATAAATATATTAAATAGAAGCGGGCCCAACACTGACCCCTGTGGTACCCCACTGTTAACTGTGACCCATTCTGAGTGTGTTCCATTAATAACCACCCTTTGTTTCCTATCACTAAGCCAGTTCTTAACCCACTTACACATATTTTCCCCTATCCCCATTGCCCTCATTTTATGTATCAACCTTTTGTGTGGCACCGTATCAAAAGCTTTTGGAAAAGTCCATATACACCACATTCACTGCATTTCCTTGGTCCAGTCCAGAACTTACTTCTTCATAGAAGCTTATTAGATTAGTTTGACAGGAACGGTCCCTCGTAAAACCATGTTGATAATGGGTTATGAGGTTATTTTTCTTCAGATACTCCAGTATAGCATCTCTTAGAAAACCCTCTAGGATTTTACCCACAGTAGAGGTTAAGCTTACTGGCCTATAATTTCCAAGTTCAGTTTTTGTCCCCTTTTTGAATATTGGCGCCACATTTGCTATACGCCAGTCCTGTGGTACAGACCCTGTTATTATGGAATCTTTAAATATTAAAAATAATGGTCTATCTATGACAGTACTTAATTCCTGCAGCACTCTGGGGTGTATCCCATCCGGGCCCGGGGATTTGTCAATTTTAGTGATTTTTAGACGATGCCGTACTTCCTCTTGGGTTAAGCAGGTGAGATTTAATTGAGAATTTTTGTTATCACTGATCATATTGTCTGTCATGGGATTTTCTTGTGTAAATACTGTTGAAAAAAAGTCATTTAGCATATTGGCTTTTTCCTCATCCTCATCCACCACTTCACCCAGACTATTTTTAAAGGGGCCAACACCATCAATTTTTAGTTTCTTACTATTTATGTAGTTAAAAAATATTTTGGGATTCTTTTTACTTTCTCTTGCAATGAGTCTCTCTGTCTCAATCTTTGCTGCCTTGATTTGCTTTTTACAAATGTTATTTAATTTTCTGTATTTATTTAATGCCTCATCACTACCTACTTGCTTTAATTCCCTAAATGCTTTCTTTTTGTCACATATTGCACCTCTTACCGCTTTATTTAGCCATAGTGGTTTCCTCCTATTTCTAGCATGCTTATTCCCATAGGGTATATATTGTGCACAAGTCCTATTCAGGATGCTAATAAACATCTCCCATTTGTGTTGTGTACTTTTATGTCTCAGGACATCGTCCCAGTTTATTGCACTAAGATCATCTCTCAACCGTTGGAAATTTGCCTTCCTGAAGTTTAGTGTCCTTGTAGCCCCTCTACTACACATCTTAGTATAGGATACTTGAAAGCTTATTAAGTTATGATCACTATTACCCAAATGACCTCCAACCCGTATATTTGATAGGCGGTCCGGCCTGTTGGTTAATATTAGGTCCAGCAGTGCCCCCCTTCTAGTTGGGTCCTGAACCAGTTGTGAAAGGTAATTGTCTCTCATAGTTGTCAAAAACTTATTACCTTTGCTGGAACTGCAGGTTTCTGATCCCCAATGTATTTCAGAATATGCAAATAGAGTCTGTGGAGCCTCTGTTAGGAGTCTCAAACACAGAACTAGCCATATACCCCTCCAGGGAAGGACCCAGCCAAGGGGTGGCTCCTTGCGGAGAACACCATAACCACCATATGAAGTGGCCCTTTAAGTCAATATCCAACTCTTTTACAAGTTTACAGATATGACAAGGAATACCAAGGCCAAGTATCCATCCACATACAGCTGTTTCGGGGTGTTGCCCCTCATCAGTGTGGAGTAGGATTCTGGCTAGGTGGGAGCAAGGCGTAGTAGACCAAGATTGCAAAGTATTCACTGATCTCAGGGAGACCAGTCCAAGAAAACACTGCGGGCAGCTGGCTAAAGCGCTCAAACACAGTGAATTCCTAGGCACATTGCCCCCTGGGAAATATGAATATGCAAATAGAGTCTGTGGAGCCTCTGTTAGGAGTCTCAAACACAGAACTAGCCATATATCCCTCCAGGGAAGGACCCAGCCAAGGGGTGGCTCCTTGCGGAGAACACCATAACCACCATATGAAGTGGCCCTTTAAGTCAATATCCAACTCTTTTACAAGTTTACAGATATGACAGGGAATACCAAGGCCAAGTATCCATCCACATATAGCTGTTTCGGGGTGTTGCCCCTCATCAGTGTGGAGTAGGATTCTGGCTAGGTGGGAGCAAGGCCTTGTAGACCAAGATTGCAAAGTATTCACTGATCTCAGGGAGACCAGTCCAAGAAAACACTGCGGGCAGCTGGCTAAAGCGCTCAAACACAGTGAATTCCTAGGCACATTGCCCCCTGGGAAATATGAATATGCAAATAGAGTCTGTGGAGCCTCTGTTAGGAGTCTCAAACACAGAACTAGCCATATATCCCTCCAGAGGCTCCACAGACTCTATTTGCATATTCATATTTCCCAGGGGGCAATGTGCCTAGGAATTCACTGTGTTTGAGCGCTTTAGCCAGCTGCCCGCAGTGTTTTCTTGAACTGGTCTCCCTGAGATCAGTGAATACTTTCCAATGTATTTCAGGATAGTTGAAGTCCCCCATAATAATGACTTCTCCCTGAGTCGCTGCTTCATCTATTTGCTTTATGAGGATATTCTCCTCCTCTTCCATTATTGTTGGGGACTTATAACAAACCCCTATCAGTAATTGATTATTTTTCCCCCTCCCCTTATCTCCACCCACAGGGACTCTACATTTCCATTAGATTCACCTATATTATCACGGTGGTCTCACTGGCT
Organism: Allobates femoralis; assembly: GCA_033576535.1. NCBI lineage: Eukaryota > Metazoa > Chordata > Amphibia > Anura > Aromobatidae > Allobates > Allobates femoralis. The sequence goes on along the minus strand of JARQOC010000009.1, from coordinate 112,482,022 downwards.
GACAGGCCAATCTCAGCAAAATAAAAAGGGGTGAAAGTTGTGGATGGGGTGCAAAATCAGCTTGTCTGGTCAAGCAGTGCCCAAACCTCAGGTGCAATAGAAAAACTAACCTTTTCTGGAGCAGTTGTTGATGATGATGATGATGGTTATAGCTCTCCACAGTTATTAAGTACACAGAGTTGACAGCCTCTCATTGTGCGATAAGCTCAGCTCCTTTCTGGCAACCTGTGATAGCTCTCCTCACTCCAGCTGGTTATAGCACTATAGTATGTACTTTCTCTTAGCCTGGACCTTGGTATCCATGGCACCTCAGGCTGACAGGAAAAATACCTCAATTCTCTTCCCACCGCTGACAATTCAGGATAATTTCAAGGCATTTTGGGGGCTCGGTAGTTCTCTGCTATCCACCATATTTCACAGTAATCCTTACACCAATTACCATACGTCATGCGTGCAAACAAACGGTTGAACAGTTTGTCTTTCAGACCATCAGAGTTCACAGATATTTGTGACACTGAACTTTGCAGGGTGCCACACATATATTTAATATATATATATATATATATATATATATATATATATATATATATATATATATATATCAGTAGCAGAGTCATCTTCGTCTGAGTTTTCCTATTATTTTTTGCTCACCTTCTCAGGCTTTGGTGAAAACTGTGTAGGCACGTAGTACTGCTCCCCTTATGGTAAGCCCTCTCTCCCTACATCTTGTACCATTACTAGAGATGAGCAAACCTTTAGACATTCGGGTTTGGCTCGGTTTGCCAAACAGGCATTTGTTTGCCAAATAGATCAGCAAACAGTTTACTGAACTTCCGAACCTCATTCAAAATAATGGGAGGCAAAATCAAGGGCCATGAAAGCACCTTCAAAGGGGCCCAAAACCTGTCAAACACAGCTCAAACCGTTTTACAGTGGAGGCCCGCTCTTTTGGCACAGACATTAGCTTGCTTGACTATAACTTAAAAGCTTCAGTGCCGCTCTCAACCTGCTTATGGGCCCACTCATGAACTACCACCCTCTCTGCCAGTGTATGTAATTGGTTGCCAGTATGGCTATCAAATTAATGTCATAATACTGTAAAAATAAATAAATAAATAATTATAAAAAATGAGTGCGCACTTTGCTGTATGTTTGATTGCCAGCCAAGGTAACCCATGTAGCTCGTGGTTGGAATTCTCAGTGTGGTAAGGCCCAGGCATTCTCGACCCCCCATGATACATTTTTCAACTCGCAGCCGCCCAAGAATTGTAACCTTTAAAAGAGACATCAAAACTGGCGATTACTCTTCCAGTTGCTCTGGTGTCAGTGCCAGACTGAGTAATAAGGGTTAGTGTCAGCTGAAGATTACCCAGCTGACACCAAATCCTTGATTGACAATGTCAGGCCTATAAAAGACCCGGCCATTATCAATCTATAAGTTAGTAGTAAAATCACACAACCACAGAGAAAATAACTAATTTGGAATATAACACACAACAATCCTTTTTTTTTTTTCCATCAAAAATACCCTCCGATATTAATCCACAGCCAGCGTGATTTGTCTCTTGATGAATGATCTTAGCTTTGCTACATCTCGATGAGCGGAGAGTCTGGAGAAATGTCTGCCCACTGAAGGTACCGTCACACAGGGACATATCGCCGGCGATGTTGCCGGCAACTGAGGGGCGTGGCCAGGTTGCGGCGACATCGCCGGCGAGTTGCCTCGTGTGACAGGGCGATAATCAGGCGATGAATCGCCTGAGTCACATCGCCAGGTTTCCCAACAATGTTGGGAAACCTGGCGATGTTGCTCAGGCGATCCTGCCTGATCGCCCTGTGTAACGCGGCAACCTGCAATGTTGCGGGCGATTCCGCCTATATCCAACATTGCGAGTGATCGCTTGCTGGGTTGCTGGGCAACCCAGCGAGTGATAGCCGCGGCAACTAGCCGGCGACATCGCCGGTAAGTTGCTCAGTGTGACATCTCCCCGGCGATGTTGCCAGGGATGCGCGCTCCCGTGATCCCCGGCAATATCGCCGGCGATATGTCCCTGTGTGACGGTACCTTGAGAGTAGAACTCAGACACTGGCAGCCGACTTTATGTGCTTTCTTAGCTACACCATTTGAAGAAGGCACCATAGAATGTTGTCTGGTTCTTCCTCTAAATCCTCCCCCTCCATAGAATGTTGTCTGGTTCTGCCTCTAGCTCCACTCACTCCATAGAATGTTGTCTGGTTCTACCTCTAGCTCCTCTCCCTCCATAGAATGTTGTCTGGTTCTGCCTCTAGCTCCTCCCTCCTAATGTGTCTGGTTCTGCCTCTGCTCATCCTCAAAAATGTTGTCTGGTTCTTCCTCTAGCTCCTCCCCCTCCATAGAATATTGTCTGGTTCTTTTAAGAGATGGGTTATTAAGTGGGCATGGCTAACTGGAGTGGGTGGGACTATGTGGATTGGTTGGAGCTTAATACACACATACATACACTCAGCTTTAAATATAGATCTCAATGAGCGTAGAGTTTGGAGAAGTGCTCACCCACGGAGAGTCTGAAAGGGTCTGAATTTGATCACTGAAATAATTTGAAATATACAATTGAATAATGTTTACAGCTATTTTTTGTCATTGGTAAGATGTGTCAACTGGTGAGTTTGCACTGTAGCACCCCGCAGGTTAGCTCTTCTTGTTCTTTTTTTTCCCCTTCATGAAAAATGTTTTTTCTCATGTCTTCTTTCATACCATTAGCATTCTCACACATAATAATTATCTTTTCCTTCTATATATAAATATAGATACCAAATAAAATTTCAGTAGTTCACTAACCATGCAAAAAGGCCAATCTCACTGAAATGAATAATAGCTTCCACCAACATATGGCAGATGTTAATTTTTACCAACATATTAGAGAATAATATTCATATGCATTAGAACATATTAGGATTACATGTAAAAAGCATAGACCCATCCCTACTCTGAACATAATACATCATAGACTGATAAAGTTTGGCTCTGAGTTTTGACTCTGAGTTTTATTCATCGAGTTTTGATAGACAATATCGAACAGACAACATCAGATCTTGTGAGTCTGTTTTGTTCACTAATATAGAAGAATCGAAGGAAGAAGATAGAGGGAGAGTTTTGAACCCAAGATGGATGGTGAGCGATCTCACAGATAAATAGGACTCCACTTTTTGAGTGCTTAAATAGGAGCAGGGTAACCAAACCCATGAGCCGTTCCTTTAGAATGCACTTTATGATAACATCATGCCAAAGTTGAGCATCTTTACTGCTGCAGTTCATTCATCAGAATTCAGAGATGAGACTGAGAAATTAAAATAGAACTTGGTCTCACCTCTTCCACCAGCACAGTTAGTGGTGGCACCCGAACACAGCATTGATGTAACAGTATCTAACATCACCAGCTACAGACATACAGTAAGTCGTAAAATTGAGTTAATGCCACCAGAACATACAGTACATTGTAATGTTTTTGTTTAAGGTATAACCACTATACTATTTTTATAATGATAAACATAATCTTTACCGCAAGGCATTACTAGCCGATAAGTTCATCGCACACAATCGAGTTGATGCAACCAATATATTTACAAGTGAGGCTCATTCGGTATCACGCACTTATGAACTTGTGAAGACTGTCTGGTGATATATTACATTTTTTTGGTTACATGGTTATAACTGTTCCCCATCGTTTATTGAGTGACCTCCTTTTTATACTCATAATAGTTCTAACAATTTTATTATGCATATTTTATTAGCCCAAAATCTGCATTTTAATATCAAAAATTATATCAGAAACAGAGACAGTTCGTATTTAAATATTATGAATTTTATTCTTTAATTTGTATTTTTCAATTTTTAATTTTTATCTTCATTTCCATTTATATGGTATCCAATTGTTTATTACTAACACATTTTTATGAATAAAGTTTTTAATACACACAGCAACTATGGATTTTCTTGCAACTCTTATCCCCCTTTTTTCCCTTTTTGCAGAAGGCACACTGAAAAAATGCATGTCACTCGCACTGCCGTTAAGAAATTGGCCAGGGCATAGTGATGCGTTTTCCGCGGCCGCCTCTCGCATGTCGCCGGCAATGCGATTCCACTCACAGCATGCTGTGTTTGTGTGCATGCAGGTGCACTTCAGATTTGGAATCAGCTTGTACTTCCTGTTCTGCTAATCACGTACAAGCGTATTTCGCGCATGTGACTCGCCTCATCTGCTGTTTTGATGCGATAAAAACACGCACCCATTGACTTTCATTGCCAACACGCGCGCCGAAATCGCACACAAATGCAGCATGCTGCGAGTGGAATCGCATTGACGGCGACATGCGAGAGGCAGCCGCGGAAAACGCACCACTGTGCCCTGGCCAACTTCTTAACAGCAGTGCGAGTGACATGCGTTTTTTTCCCGGCGTGAGACTCAGAGAGAGAATGAAACATTTTTGTATTGTCAACCCTAAATATATTTTAATTATTTTGAGATCTTTACACATTATTTAACACAGAGTATTATATTCATTATATCATTACCATGACTTTGAACATAATAATACAGAACAAGATATATATTAAAAATCTACTGCTTTCTGATCATATGGTTCTCTTTCCTTATCCAGTATATAGACAGAGATATTCTCTCACACATATAGTTTGTTTTTTCATGGCATGGGTATGGACACACTTTACACGTTTAGCATCGGCTTGATTGAATCTAATTTTGTAGCACATTTGAGAAGTTGCAATGTACTCACTATTACGAGTTCTAACACCTTCAGCGCTTCGCTTATTTTAATTTGAATAAGAATAAATCTACTATATAATTGTCTAATGGCCACTTCCGTCTAAGGCCGAAATCGCACGCCGCAGACGGAAGTGGCCAGTATGCAAAAGAGCCGCACGACTCTCCTCACAGCCACCCCTGCTCCTCCTGCCCACGCTCCCCGCGGCCCCCCTGCTCCCCGCTCCCTCCAGCCCCCCCGCTCCTCCTGGCCCCCTCTCCTCCATAGTAAAAGTAAAAATAAAGAAATCCTCAGTGAGGATACTCACCTGGCTGCCGGCTCGCTCCGACCCCCGGCACCGGTACCCGCCGCCTCCCGCTGTTCTCACCCGTCTTTTCCAGCCAGCTAAGAGTCGAACTCTGTAGTACAGCGGTCATGTGACAGGGTGGGCTGATGTGACGTCACACAGCCCGCCCTGTCACATGACCGCTGTACTATAGAGCGACTCTGTAGCTGGCTGGAGAAGACAGGTGAGAACATAGAGGGGCCCCCCGCCTCCATCCTGCCCCCCCACCTCCATACTGCCACCCCGCCTTCATCCTGCCCTGCATCCCGGCTCCATCCTGCCCCCCCCCGCCTAAATCCTGCCCCCCGGTTCCATCCTGCCCCCCCACCTCCATCCTGCCCCCTGCTCCATCATGCCCCCCGCCTCCATCCTACCCCCGCCTCCATCCTGCCTCCCCCAGCCACCATCTTGCCCCCCCGCCACAATCCTGTCCCCCCCTGCCACCATCCTGCCCCCCGGCTCCATCCTGCCCCCGACTCCGTCCTACCCCCCGCCTCCATCCGTCCCCCTCTCCATCCTGCTCTGCTCGCTCCATCCTGCCCCCGCCACCATCCTGCCCCCCACAGCTCCATCCTGTTCCCCCGCCTCCATCCTGCCCCTTCGGCTCTATCCTGCCCCCCTGGCTCCATCCTGCCCCCCTTTGCCACCTTCCTGCCCCCCTGCTCCATCCTGCCCCCCTGCCTCCATCCTGCCCCCTGCCTCCATCCTGCTCTCCACCCCACCACCATCCTGCTCCCCCGGCTCCATCCTTTCCCCCGGCTCCATCCTGCCCCGCTCCATTCTGCCCACACTGATTGTGTGCGGCCGTGTCGGTGTTCAGTGGTCGGGCGCGACTAGACACTGCCACACAATATTGACACCACTGCACACCGCAGACACCGCTTCACACCGACACTGCTGGCTCTATCCTGCCCCGCTCGCTCCATCCTGCCCCACTTGCTCCATCCTGTCCCGCTCCTTTCTGCCCCTGCTGAATAGTCTCGTCCGGCGACTGAACACCGACATTGCAGCACACCGACACTGCCGCACACCGACACTGGTTCACACTGACACTGCCGCATTCCGGAGCTGCTGGCTCCATCCTGCTCCGCTTGCTCCATCCTGTCCCGCTCCATTCTGCCCTTGCTGATTAGTCTCGCCCGGCGACTGAACATGGACACCACCACACACCGACACCACGGCACAACACTGATAGTGCTGTACACCGACTCCGCAGCTCACCAACACCGCCGCACAACACTGATACTTCTGTACATTGACACTGCTGTACACTAATACTGCTGTACACCGACACTGCCACACACCGACACCACCGCACAACACTGATAGCGCCGCACACCGCCACCAACACACACCGCCACTGCTGCACATCAACACTGCTGCACACCGACACTGCTGCACACCGACACCGCTGCACACCGACACTTCTGTACACCGACACTGCTATAGGTACTATATAATTGCCTAATCGTGTCTGTCTGTGCAGAAAATCGCGCGCCAGCGATCATTGCTCGCCGCCAGTGGCGAAGTGTATGCAGAACAGCCGCGTGCATTCAAAACTCGCGCCAAGCTGAAACCTGGTGACGGCGACACACGCGTCCAGCTGCAGCTATCCTCGGGAGATCCAACGGTAGCTGTGGCTCATCTACTGCCGCACAGAGGTCTGGTTCTGTATTTTTCAATTTGTTGTTTAATACCATGCATCCCAATTATTGAACAGATGATTATGTATACTATATTTTGTACATTGTGTTCCAAATTATTATGCAAATGTTCTTTTTCTCTGATTTTTCTAAATGGTTAGTGCAAATGACAGTCAGTGTAATAAAAGTCATCACCCGTTAGAGTATACATCAAATTTTATTGAAGAAATCTCCCTATGATAACAGTATAATTTTCAAAATTAAAAAAACTCTAAAAGCACTGTTCCAAATTATTACGCACAGTAGAGTTTGTAAACATTTGATATGTTTGAAAGAACTGAAAATGCTCATTTGTTGAATTTGCAGCATTAACAGGTCACATTTACTGAAGTAAAAAGCTATTTAACTTCAAAACATCCTAACAGGCCAAGTTACATGTTAACTTAGGAACCCTACTTTGATATCACCTTCACAATTTTAGCATCCATTAATATTGTGAGTTTCTGGAGAGTTTCTGCTTGTATTTTTTGGATGATGTCAGAATAGCCTCCCAGAGCTGCTGTTTTGATGTGGACTGCCTCCCACCCTCATAGATCTTTTGCTTTATTATACTCCTAAGGTTCTCTATAGGGTTGAGGTCAGGGGAAGATGGTGGCCACACCATGAGTTTATCTCCTTTTATGCCCATAGCAGCCAATGGCACAGAGGTATTCTTGTAGCAGGAGATGGTGCGTTGACATGCATGAGGATGATTTTGCTCCTAAAGGCACGTTTTTGCTTTTTGTACCATGAAAGAAAGTTCTCAGTTGGAAACTATATATACGTTGCAGAGGTAATTTTCACACCTTCAGGAACCTTAAAGGGGCCTACCAGCTCTTTCCCAATGATTCCAGCCCAAAACATGACTCCTCCACCTCCTTGCTGACATTTCAGCCTTGTTGGAACATGGTGGCATCCACCAACCATCCACTACTCTATTCATCTCGACCATCCAGGGTTGCTCGGCACTCATCATTAAACAAGACTGTTTGAAAATTAGTCTTCATGTATATCTGGATCCACTGCAACTGTTTCTGCTTGTGAGCACTGTTTAGGGGTGGCCGAATAGTAGGTTTATGCACCACAGCAAGCCTTTGAAGGATCCTGCACCTTGAGGTTCGAGGGACTCCAGAGGCACCAGCAGCTTCAAATATCTGTTTGTTGGTTTGTAAGGCCTTTTTAGCAGCTGCTCTCTTAATCCGATGAACTTGCCTGGCAGAAACCTTCCTCATTCTGCCTTTATCTGCAGAAACACATCTGTGCTCAGAATCAGCCACAAATCTCTTCACAATGCGATGATCACGCTTAAGTTTTCGTGCAATATCAAATGTTTTCATCCCTTGTCCAAGGCATTGGACTATTTGTTGCTTTTCGGCAGCTGACACAGCCTTTTTCTTTCCCATGTTACTTGAAAACTGTGGCCTGCGTAATATTGTGGAACACCCAGTTTTCCTTTTATTGGGCTCACCTGCCAAACTAATTATCACAGATATCTAAGATTGATTTCAATGATCCAAAGGACCCTGAGACACAATACCATCTATGGGTTTCATTGAAAAAAATAAAAATAAAACCCTAGGACACTTAAAACCAATTTGCATCATAATTTGGAACACAGTGTATTGACACTTTATTCCTTTTTTCTATGATTCTTTTCATTCGTTTCACATATTTATTATTATTATTATTATTATTATTATTGTTGTTTTTAAGATCATGTGATAATCTGTTGTTTTTCAAAATGTATATAAATTGTTGAGCTTGCTCTTGATACTGGTAATCCCAGAGGAAGGAGCATAGTAGGTTCCGAAACGCGTAGGAAGAGGAATAAAAGAGCATTGTTGCACCAGTCCTTGGTCCGGTTCTTTAATTTCAGCAGCGCGGATCACCATACACTTCGTCCTTTGAGTTTTAGTCGCCCATTGGTAGTAGCACTCAGACAATAGTAGCTGACTTTTTGAGCTGAGTGATGACATCAGACAGTTCATCTGAGATCAGAGCATGTGCGGCTCTTCAGAGTCCTCATTTGAACTCTCTTATGGGACTGTGATCTTAGGCATAGCTGTGTGGCAGTGTGAGCCTGCTGCACCAGGTGAAAGGACATGTGTCTTCTCAAAGGGATGTAGCAGCACTGCAGGTCTTTGGAGGATCTCGTTGTGGATTATGGGTGACAGTGGGCTGTCTGTGTGTTGTATGTACAATAAAGGAATTTTCTCTGTGTTTTATTTGTAATAAAGGATCTTTCTCTGCATCTGTGTTTTCAAACTATTTAGTGGTAATGTGGGGGTATCATAGATGCCTCAACATTACCATTTTGTAGGTTGATGATAGCTGACTATACTCATCTGTCAATAACCCCTTCTATTACCCTCACTATTATGGCATCAGGGCAGAAGGAAAGTCCAGGTGACGCACCAGGATTGGCACATTTTATGGAGGCACGAGTTCTGGGGCAGCTTTGGCCTGCTATCTATAGGGTGGCGAGTGTCGGTGAAAGATGGCCCTTCCCACCCTGGTAATATCAGACCCCAGCTATCAGCTTTATCTTCACTGGCAATCTAAAATGGGGGTGATCATCCATTTATCCATCCATTTATCCATCCAATTGAACAGTTGAAAACTTGAGTAATCTTTAAAAACTTAAAATCTTAAAAGATTTTAAAATCTTCCAAAATATTAGCAGGCCACAGCCACCCTAGGAGTGCCACCTCAATTACTTGTGCTTTGTCCTAGCTCTCACCCTGCCCTGGTGCATTGGCAAACAGGATAATGGTATTTGGAGTTGATGCCAGTTGGGTAATGTCAGCTGACATCAAGCACAGAATTTAGTAATGTCATGGCATCAATTAGATGCCCTATATAAGTAATCATGTAGGGACACAAAAAAACATATTTCTCTTTCTTTTTCAACATTTTTTCAAAATAAAATCCATTTTTTAAAGTCTCCCATTCTACACAACCCCAAAAGAATCTTGTAAAAAATAATTAGAAAAGAAAAAAATGAAACCCAAATAAATGATGAAGTACTCCCAGCATATGGGGGGCAAGATCAGTGACTGCATCCCCCATATGAAGGACAGCAGGCACTGCACGTCTTGTGGCTTTGTGACAAACTGTGACTTCACTGAGGTTGTCTCAGATTACACAGTAGGTATCATGCAGCAGGGAATCCCATTGTGTGACCTGAGATAATCTCAGTGGCATCAGTGCTCATAACAGTTTCTGTCTTATGAGAACTGTGATATCATGCGTAATGTAGCATGTATATGTTGCCAGAATGATGAGACAGTGTGTGTAAGGAGAGACATCAGAGAGTTCAGTGCAGTTCAAACTTGCGTGATAGCACCTGTGCCACCCCTCGAATCTGAACTGCAGTAAATGTTTGTGATGGCATTGCTTGTCACACTGCCACCAGTGCATGCATTCCTGTTCTCACAACATATGGGGGATGTTTTCTATGAACATGACCCCCATATGATTGTAAGCTCCTGTGTACACGATGTGTTGTTTGATGCATTTTCAGGAAGATTTTGAGAATCTGCATCAAAATCTGCACATCTGTCCTAAAGCCAGAAAATTCTAAGAGAGTTTAAAAAAGCTGTGCCTACATTGATACTTTTTCATTGCAGGCTTGGTGCAGATTTTGAGGCAGAAAAAAAAAATCTGCACCAAATCTGTAAGGAAAAGAAAAGTAATGTGGGCACAGCTCTTCTGAACAGTCAAAGACTCTGCTCACTTCAGGATAAACATACAAATTTTGATGCAGATTTTCAAAATCTGCATTAAAAATTAACATCATACAATGCACCATGGTCACAGAGCTAAGAGGATCCTGGAGTGTTGCAGTTGTGGTAAAAGGACTTGAGAATTCCTCTTGTCCCCTGGCTACCTCCACAGATATATTCAGTGCAGTGCAATGCTAAAGCAATCCTGAAAACATGCACTGTTTACGGCCCTTGAGGACTGGAGATACCTAGTTCTACAGGAGTGTGTGCAGTGTCTTGCATTTCCATTCCACACACCTTCAGGCTAGATGCTTGTGGCTTGTTTGTCAGTATCTGTAAGGGAGAATTAAAACACTTCATAGTTTGCAGAAACAGTTTAGCATACAAGAGTGAAGTAAAAAAAGCTTTACTGAAGCAACTTTTAAAAAAGCACATGTTGGTACCCGATGCAATTTTTCACATTTATAATACATAAACACTGATTATTTTAACATAGGTACTTAGCACAGACTATACTAAGTATAAAAAGACACATATATGAATATATACAGTATTTAAGTCCCACAAGGATCAGCAGACTCCATTAAAATCAGGTACTGGTGATCAAGATAATTGGGCAAAGTCCATTAAGTGCACAGTACATTAAGGGCATTGAGGTGTAGCCGGAAGGCTGCAGTCCAGGTAATCTTGCAGGGAGAAGCACAACCTAAATTTGGGAAGGGGAACCTAACAACTAGAGATGAGCCACCACCCTGCCGTTCGTGTTCGATTTGATTCGCCGAATCGACGGGGTGTTCGACGAATGTTCGTCGAATGCTCGACGAACACCGTCGAACATCCCGGAACACGAACAAACCAGGATTGTGGGGCTCTTTCACTTCCACAATGTATATACATACATTGTGGAAGTGAAATAAAGTCAAATAAAGTGTAAAAAATAAAAAAATAATGTATGCTCACCTGTCCGCGGTCCACCGAAGCCTCCGGTATGGTCCTGTGTCTTACAGGACCTGTGGTGACGTCAGTTCTCGCGGGAACTCCGGTCACATGACCGGAGTTCCGCAAGAACATGACGTCACCACAGGTCCTGGAAGCACAGGACCTTGCCGGAAAGCTTAAAATAGATATTTTTATGTTTCGGACCCTTTCTTTAAATAACTTTTACTTAAAGAAAGGGTCCGAATCATAAAAATATCTATTTTAAGCTTTCCGGCAAGGTCCTGTGCTTCCAGGACCTGTGGTGACGTCATGTTCTCGCGGAACTCCGGTCATGTGACCGGAGTTCGCGCGAGAGCATGACGTCACCACAGGTCCTAGAAGCCACAGGACCTTGCCGGAGGCTTCGGTGGACCGCGGACAGGTGAGCATAGATTATTTTTTTATTTTTAACACTTTCTTTCTTCTAGGTAATGTTTATTTTGGCTCAAAATGCGGTAGATGCGGTTTTCTGACTGCATCTGCCGCATTTTAGAACCAAAATCAAACATGTTCGAAATTCGCCGAATTGGAACCAAATTGTTCGAATTCGGAGAATGACTCGAATAGCACCAAAATCGACTCGAATTTGAGATTGGCGAACTATTCGAGTCGAACATCGCTCATCTCTAATAACAACAGACATTTTTTAGGGCAGTCTTTTTAATCCGAGTAAAAATATTGTAGCATCTTTCTTAATGCTGCCCTCGATGGCCATTCCACATTGTAGTCCACTGCCAGATGGTCTTGGGGGGTCATAGGGGCTACTCCTCCAGGTGCATTCTCCTCCACCATTGATCCCCCAGCACACCCCATCATGGCAACCACTGCAGAAGAGGACAAAGGAATTAGGGGATGTCCACCCCCTACAGAGAGCATGCAAGGAACTCTGGCAACCCCAACAGGCCCTTTAAGATCTCTGGCCCCTGTTGGTTTCTCTGCAGATTGCTGGTCAACCAGATCAGGTCTGTCCATAAGCCAACACTCTCAATGTTGGCCTCCTAGTGCCAGTCTTGGAATCCCTCTGCAGTGACAACATAGCTTATGCCTACCACATATCCCCCCTTGCTGCCCTTCACATTCATGAATGTGACCACCTCCCCAACATATAGGGTGCAGAGTCTTTAAGGCAGATAGTAATGCAGCAGGGTGGACCAATTTAAGTAGCTCCCGTCACCAGTCCTGTCTTTGGCTAGGAACCCAAACACCCTCTTTTGGAAGAATTTCACAACTCAGCCCTGGGTATATTGCTCCTCAAAGATTTTAAACTTAGGCCCCTAAAACCACTGTGGAGGCATCTGAAAGCCTAATTTCTTACAGAAGTGACATGGGTAGGGGTGGTTCATGCCTATAAGGATACTTGCTGTGAGGGGTCGGGGTCCCCAAATGGCATTCTCCCAGTCGAGTACTAAACAAGGCAGGGAACCAGGCTTCTGCCACTACAACCTCCTGTTTGTACTCCTTGTGCTCCTACTCTTTGATTTGCTAATTCACAAGAAGCAGCACTGGGTGCAGATTTAATAGGACCAGGCATACTGCAGGATCCTGCCTCTGACCTGTGCTGGTCCATTCTCCTGGCTAGCTTATGGGACATCTGACTTCCTAACTCTGAATTTTGCTCCAGTGGGACATCTTCAGGCAAACGGAGATTGCACTGGATTCTGATCTCACTGCATTTCAGGCCCAATCTGGGGAGCATGGTTGTACTTCAGCTCACATATGTAGATGCAGACATCTGCTTTTTGGGCTGCTCAGATTCTGGTGACGCAGGGGTGGTGAGTAAGATAATTTCCTCCAGAGGAGGCATTTCTTGGGTTAGATCCATCACGTCACCAATGTGCAGAGTGCAGGCACACAGTAGCACAGTGTTTCTGCATTGAATAGCATTCCCAGAATGGCACCAGTCTCTGCAGTGAAGCATATTTCCTTTGCCTGGTGGCCCCCTATTCCAGTGCCAGGACCCAATCACAGGATATTATTGTTTACCCAATTTTGTTGCCTAGCTCCTCATTAAGCCCTCTATTGAGTGGGCTGCAGAATGCACTTGACTTACAGTTGTGGCCAAAAGTATTGACACCCCTACAATTCTGTCAAATAATACTCAGTTTCTTCCTGAAAATGATTGCAATCACAAATTCTTTGGTATTATTATCTTCATTTAATTTGTCTTCAATGAAAAAACACAAAAATAATTGTCCTAAAGCCAAATTGGATATAATTCCACACCAAACATGAAAAAGGGGGTGGACAAAAGTATTGGCACTGTTAGAAAAATCATGTGATGGTTCTCTAATTTGTGTAATTAACAGCACCTGTAACTTACCTGTTGTACATGCAATAAACAAGAAGGAGAGAGGAGGCGCAATGGTGCAATACCGTCTGTATAATTAATCCCTCAAGAGGGTTTTATATATGTGCACTAACCTGATAATGTTGTGCAGGCCATGCACAACACTGGTGTGAGCGTTGTTTTTTTTTCCTTCCCTCGTTACCTCGTGTAACCTCTGGTCCTCACAGTGCTGGAACCGAGCTGCTCCTGCCGTGTAGCTCAATGAGACAATGCAGTTTTTCTGAAAGATCCACGGTCTGTAATGGGCGCTCAGGTAAAAGCAAAGGATTCCCAGGTGAATTAAAAAGGCTTTATTCCTCGTGCCTCCATAGCCACAACATGTTTCGACGGCTTGTGACCGTCTTCATCAGGTGAAATGGAGGACATTTACAAATTAAAAGTTTATAAAGGGTGGCCCAACTTTCCATTGGACACAGCTAATTAATGAACAACTGCAGATTATTTTAACCCTTGCAGCAAACCCATAGCTCTTGAACACTAATGCTAAAGGCTACAGATTACATTATGAAGGATAATAATCACTATTGCTCAATTATAAACATATCTGTGCATACCTTCACTAAAATTATTAAAATGAATATACAAATTCACGAAAGTAAAACAGTCATGATGATTATGTAACGGAGTGGGTAGCCCTGACTGTATTATTATTGAAATGGACACTGAAGTGAACATTACACAGTCCTATACTGCCCCCTCGTGGACAATTGCTGAAATGACTACAGAGAAAAAAAAAAACACTGATTGCTTATCCCCTCCCACAACAGCCTTGTGCTGAGGAGGGAAAAGTGTGCAGCAGTGCAGACCCAGAGCTCAGACAGGACAGACCGTGTGGTGTCTCCCGACATAGGGCTCTTTTGCAACCGGATTCTTGGGAAGAAATACCTTGTGAGGATCGCTGTTGCAACCCCTGGTCTGCAGGACATTATTTTACCGAGGGCCCAACTCAAATTCAGGACATTGCCACCGGATTACATGTGCAGGGGCTGTGACCGACATAAGGGAGCCATCTGTGCTACCGTGATCTCCCTTCTGCTGATCGGTGTGCCCCGGGACAGAGAGAGAGACTAACAAAAATCTGTTACCTGCGGAAGAAGACCAAAGAGGAGGACTGAGGAGTTTCCCCCCTTCAGCGCTGCACCGGGACCCGTCATCGTGAGACCCCAGGCCTGCCACGTGGGAGCGACATCTTCTTCTGTGATAGACTGGTACGTGATTTGGGGGATAGTTAGGGAAAGATATCTCCATTTTGTTTTTTTTCTTTTTCTTCTTCTTGCTGTGCACCCAGATAAAGTGAAGATCCAGAGACTCCACCATATACATGTGTGCAGCTAGATCAGTTGACTGTGTTATAGATATGTTTTACAGTAAAGAAATGTTACTACCAGTTAAATCTGAGTATGGAGATTCTGTTGAAGCAAGACATACACACACACCCGCGGCCTTACCACTGGTCGCTACAATTATATAAAAAAATATAAAAATGACATTATTAACACTCTATAAAAATATGCCCCATATCATCCAAATACTTATATACTGTATGTGCAATTATGCATTCATTGGTTAAAAACCGACACTAAAAACCGACACTAAAAATGGAGAGCCGCAACTCATTTTTAGTGTCGGTTTTTAGTGTCAGTTTTTAACCAATGAATGCATAATTGCACATATATAAGTATTTGGATGATATGGGGCATATTTTTATAGAGTGTTCATAATGTCATTTTTATATTTTTTTATATATAATCATCATGACTGTTTTACTTTCGTGAATTTGTATATTCATTTTAATAATTTTAGTGAAGGTATGCACAGATATGTTTATAATTGAGCAATAGTGATTATTATTCTTCATAATGTAATCTGCAGCCTTTAGCATTAGTGTTCAAGAGCTATGGGTTTGCTGCAAGGGATAATAAAATCTGCAGTTGTTCATTAATTAGCTGTGTCCAATGGAAAGTTGGGCCACCCTTTATAAACTTTTAATTTGTAAATGTCCTCCACCTTCACCTGATGAAGACGGTCACAAGCCGTCAAACATGTTGTGGCTATGGAGGCACGAGGAATAAAGCCTTTTTAATTCACCTGGGAATCCTTTGCTTTTACCTGAGCGCCCATTACAGACCGTGGATCTTTCAGAAAAACTGTAACTTACCTGTGGCACCTAAAGGTACCTTTACACGCCGCAACTATCACTGGCAATCGGTAGCAACCGTACGTGCATGTGCACGTTTTTAACGGTTGCTAACGATCACCGATGCCGCATGTACACGCTACAATTGCGCCTTCAACCTAAGGGAACATGGTTCCCCGGAGGTTCAAACAGATCCTGCGGGAACATCTGGTTGAATACCATCACCACTTCACACGCCGCAATCAGTAGGGGAATGTGGGCATACATGTTCAGCGGCGCTAAAACATAGGCGTGACAGACTCGTATTGTGTGACTCTAACACGCTGATTGGACAACGCATTAGCGTCATGATTGTCCAGCCTGCGCAGAAAGGCTGGCTAATACATGACGCTATTGTAATTGTGTAGTGTGAGTGGACAGCTCTTTACATATGGCACCCTGTGAAGGGACAGCCAATGGAAACACAGTATCCACCACCAATCATTGCTGATGGGGCATGGAAAACATCACACTGTGGCACGCCCCTTGGAAATCACTAGGCGACGCAGATTCCATCCCTATCGCTTTATACACGTCAATACCAGGGCAATTCACCATCTGGGTTGCCTCTGATTTTAGAACAATGCCCTGAAACAGCAACCTGGAGCAATTGCGAAAATCACGATAACTTTCCCAAATTACACGCCTCAACGTCGCAGCAATTTCAAGGCAACCGTGACAAAAATCCCGATTGCCTGGCAGTTGCTACCCTACAGTGCCGGCGTGTAAAGGTACCTTTACAGGTGTTGGCAATAACTAAATCAGACTTGCAGCCAGTTGACATGGATTAAAGTTGACTCAATCTCTGTCCTGTGTCCTTGTGTGTACCACATTGAGCATGGAGAAAAGAAAGAAGACCAAAGAACTGTCTGAGGACTTGAGAAACCAAATTGTGAGGAAGCATGGCAATCTCAAGCTACAAGTCCATCTCCAAAGACCTGAATGTTGTAAGCATTGTAAGAAACTCATTGATGGTTACTGGAAGCGGTTGATCACAGTTATTTTTGCTAAAGGTTGTGCAACCAAGTATTAGGCTGAGGGTGCCAATACTTTCATCTGGCCCATTTTTGGAGTTTTGTGTGAAATGATCAATGTTTTGCTTTTTGCTTTATTCTCTTTTGTGTTTTATCATTGAAGACAAATTAAATGAAGACAATAATACCAAAAAAATTGTGATTGCAATCATTTTCAGGAAGAAACTGAGTATTATCAGACAGAATTGCAGGGGTGTCAATACTTTTAGCCACAACTGTACATATCCCATCCCTCATACCACAGGTAACAACTGGGCTTGTGGTTGGGGTGAGTGATTATTGAAGCCTGGCATATTTGGATGAATAAAGCGAAATAGTTTAATCAGCTCACCACCAATTCATCTGGAATGTTGAATAAGGCTAGTGAGCAATGCATGGACAGGAGAAAAATTAATGCTATAAAAACACACTTGTGCACATGGAAAAAATATGTATTCTAAATGTATGGAATGAAAGGAAATTAAGGGATTGCACATATTTAAGAAGCTATATCCATAGCATGGCATTTCATGACTATGAACAGACTTTAAAACAATGTATGTTAGGCATACAATTGACATATGCTATTTTTAACTTAATTGCTAGCAGATACGTGTAGAGGAGGTGGCCTCGCACGTTGCTGACCCTCTGCAATAATAAAGATTTTCTCTCTAAATAAACAAAAAAATAAAAAATAAAAATACTTAAACAAAAATTACAACAATTGAAAGCTCTATAAAAGGGGTGTTTAAATTTGATTTTAAGATCTCTGGATTTCACTGCTTTTGCCGCATCTGGCACTGTTCCAAAAATTCACAGCCTTCAGGTGTCCCAACACTTGCAACTCAAGTAAGCTTATAAACTTTCTTTTAAACCTCAATTAAATTCTACAGGTTGAAAGAAACCGGAAGACTTGAGGGCTGTGAACAACACCTAACCTTAGGTTAGGGATGTTCTCAGTCACTAGGTGTTACAGTGAGCATTTTGGGCCCAAACATTCAAGGAAAGTTATGGGGCCTATTTAAATTTTGAACTTTTTCACCGAATAGCGCTGTGTCCCCTGAATTTTTAGTAAATTCCTGTGGTTTCCCGGTCATGAACCGAATCGTCAATGTTCGTGCCGAATTTCAAATTGGCGAACATGTCTAGGGAAAGTTTGTTCATCTCTAATCGTGATGCTTACCAGTCACAACCGGGCTGTGTTGATAATACTAAGATAACTTAAATGATTGGCATTACATTAATTTGCCAGGTAGTCCAAATACTCAACACTCTATTCTTTTACTTTGTACATAGAAGTAGCAGTGTGGGACGGGTCATACACTGTAGTTACATCTAGTAATTAGTTGCAGTTAGTTAATTGCTTATTTTTAATAAATCACACAACATTTGATCACTTATACATCTAGAGACAACTATAACAGCTGTATTCTGATTTCTGACAAATATGGTTTCTGCTATCCAGAGATTAAATAAATTTACCTGAAATCTGCTTTATTCTCATAGGATGTTGGTTGAACTTCTGAATAATTAGTTACTGTTCCCCTGGTAATTCTCATTCTGCTATGTGTTATGTTAGGTTTACTGTGACAGTCAATTAGTGTGAGGTAGAAGAATTCTCTCAGCCCAGGCTAAACCAGCATTTAGGCATTAGAATCACAGGCTATATAACATGATATGTATTATTATCCTAACAAGAGCTACAATTTCTCCACAAATAAAACTTGTGTAACTTGTATAAATTAATATTCTTAATATTATTTTCAGTTTTATTATTTTTCTTAACCTCCTGTATCCATAAAGCACCAATCTTTTACACACTGTGGAAAAATAATTAGAGCCGTGTGGTCAAAATAGAAATTGCAATGGACTATACACCGTAATAAAATACAAGAGGATATTCCTGTCCACTCTCTATGATTTGGACATCCTTTTACGACATGTGAACCACTTGAAAGGGAACCTGTCCAACAACTCATTCTGCCCAAAGCAAGAGCAACATGAATTAGCGCTTGGCTACATGATTG
Organism: Allobates femoralis; assembly: GCA_033576535.1. Lineage (NCBI taxonomy): Eukaryota > Metazoa > Chordata > Amphibia > Anura > Aromobatidae > Allobates > Allobates femoralis. The sequence goes on along the minus strand of JARQOC010000009.1, from coordinate 112,462,988 downwards.
CAGCCTAGTCACAAATGCTACTGCTTACAAAGAAAGCATTGTTTAAAAATTATCCCAAATGAACTCACATGAATGAAACCTTTCAATCACCTGCAGCGTTGCAGGAAGAAGCCAGGTGGGTTGGTACCAAACTTGTCTTGCCTCATTCTAAGGGTGCTGTTCCAGCGATCCCGACAACGATACAACCTGGTGGGGACCGCTGGAACATCGCTAAGTGGTCACTGGTGCGATGTCAAACAGTTATATCTACTCAATGACGCAGCATCGATATGGCGACCTGTATAACGACCTCGGCAGTCATTGGGACCCTGTCACACAGCAGCTAGTCTGATGACTCAGACCAATGTGGCTGAGTTCTGAGTCGCCAACGAGGTCATTCTTAAGGCGTCAAACACACCGATGCATGCTGCCCAGCGGGAAACTGACATTCAAAAAATGGTCCAGGACATTCAGACACGATAGGCAATCTCACAGCGGGGGCCTCGTCGCTGCTACTTGTCAAACATGGCGAGATCGCTGGAGAGGTCGCTGTGTCATTAAACCTGTGATGTAGCAGCGATCTCACTAGCGATCTCGATATGTGTAATGGGGGCTTTATTTCAGAAGAAGTTCCTGCAAGTGGACATACTGGTGCAAATTGGTGTGGCGCAAGCATAGGGGCTGTACCCAGTACTGCTCGAGCTTAGCTTAACTGACATGAGCTTATGCAGCATCAGCCATGGTTGGTGACAAACAATGTTCCTGGCACACCTGAATGCTACATTCAATAGCTAGCTTAACATTCAGAAAACTGTGTATTATAAGAGCTCTCTCCATCTTATTGCCTCATCTGTGACACAATTAAGAAGTGCCAATAGTTGCAGTAGTGTAACTTGAGTACAATTGACTCCAGTGCAAAATTTGGACCCCCCTCCTGCATGTTGGTCAGATGTATGGGTTTATGTAGTGTTCTAAAGCCTATAAAGATATACTTACTGCACCTTCACCCATTCTGTAGTAATATATATATCCCATCCTGGTATTTATTTTTCCTATCCTGGGCCCTTTTCTGATATTTATGTCCCCCATAATAGCATAAAAGAGACCCATCTTATGCCCCTTCCTGATATATATCTTCCCCATCAAGGTATATGTGTTTCCCATCCTGGACTCTTTCCTAGTGCCCTGTTCTGCTACTGTTTTCTAATGTATAAAAAAATGAAAACATTCTTCTCACCATCCCCCACTGTCATGATGCGCGTCATCTGCATCCTTAGCTGGCACAGAGGTCAGCTTCTGATAACCAAAAAAATTAACTGGAGCACAAGTTGGTAAAAGTGCAAAGTGTAGATGTGCATTCACACTGTGGTCATTTAACAGACAGAACCTATGATAACCTAATTAGTAAACATTATTTTAATCTAAAAGCAAAAAAAGGCTTCCCACTGTGACCAGGTGCACTGTAGCCGGATGGACCCTATGGGTGCCGTTACCCTTTGTGACGTTCCAGCGATGCTGGCAATGATATGACCTGGTAGGGATCGCTGGAACGTCGCTACATGGTCGCTGGTGTGATGGCAAACAGTCAGATCTACTCAATGATGCAGCAACGATACGGCAACCCGTATAATGACCTCGGCGGTCGTTGGGACCCTGTCACACAGCAGCTAGTCTGACGACTTAGACCTACGAGGCTGAGATCTGAGTCGTTAACGAGGTCATTGTTAAGGCGTCAAACACACCGATGCATGCTACCCAGTGGAAACCTGACGATCAAAAAATGGTCCAGGACATTCAGACACGATTGGCGATCTAACAGCGGGGAAAAAATTCCTTGCTGACTCTACATACGGCAATCAGACAAGTTCCCTGGATCAACGCCCTATCAAAGAATCTAGTATATATAACTGGTAATATTATATTTTTCAAAAAAGGCATCCAGGCCCTTCTTAAATGTTAGTAGTGACTCACTCATTACAACATCATGTGGCAGAGAGTTCCATAGTCTCATTGCTCTTACAGTAAAGAATCCACATATGTGATTATGATTAAACCTTCTTTCCTCCAGACGTAGAGAATGCCCCCTTGTCCCTGTCTCAGGCCTAAAAGTAAAAAGATCATTAAAAAGATCTCTGTACTGTCCCCTCATAATTTATACATTTACTGGCCTATAATTTCCAAGTTTAATTTTTGTCCCCTTTTTGAATATTGGCATCACATTTGCTGTACGCCAGTCCTATGGTGCAGACCCTGTTATTATGGAATCTTTAAAGATTAAAAATAATGATTTATCTATGAAGGTACTTTATTCCTGCAGTACTCTGGGGTGTATCCCATCTGGGCCTAGGGATTTGTCAACTTTAGTGATTTTTAGACGGTACCGTACTCCCTGTTGGGTTAAGCAGGTTACATTTAATGGAGAGTTTTTGTTATCATTGATCATGTTGTCTGTCATGGGATATTCTTGTGTAAATACTGTTGCAAAAAAGTTATTTAGCATATTGGCTTTTTCCTCATCCTCATCCACCATTTCACCCAGACTATTTTTAAGGGGCCCAACACCATCATTTTTTAGTTTCTTACTATTTATGTAGTTAAAGAATATTTTGGGATTTTTTTACTTTCTCTGGCAATGAGTCTCTCTGTCTCAATCTTTGCCGTCTGGATTTGCTATTTACAGATGTTATTTAATTTTCTATATTTATTTAATGCCTCATCACTACCTACTTGCTTTAATTCCCTAAATGCTTTCTTTTTGTCACTTATTGCGCCCCTTACAGCCTTAATTAGCCATGGTGGTTTCCTCCTATTTCTAGCATGTTTATTCCCATAAAGTATATAATGTGCACAGGTCCTATTCAGGATGCTAATAAACGTCTCCCATTTGCTTTGTGCACTTTTATATCTCTGGACATCATCCCAGTTTATTGCACTAAGATCATCTCTCATCCGTTGGAAGTTTGCCTTACTGAAGTTTAGAGTCCTTGTGGCCCGTCTACTACACATCTTATTAAAGGATACTTGAAAACGTATTATTTTGTCATCATTATTACTCAAGTGATCCCCAACCTGTATATTTGATATGCTGTCTGGCCTATTGGATAATATTAGGTCTAACAGTGCCCCACTTCTTGTTGGGTCCTGAACCAATTGCGAAAGGTAATTGTCTCTCATAGTTGTCAAAAACCTATTACCTTTGCTGGAACTGCAGGTTTCTGATCCCCAATGTATTTCAGGGTAGTTGAAGTCCCCCATAATAATGACTTCTCCCTGAGCCGCTGCTTCATCTATTTGCTTTATGAGGATATTCTCCTCCACCTCTATTAATGTTGGAGACTTATAACAAACCCCTATCAGTAATTTATTATTTTTTCCCCCTCCATTTATCTCCACCCACAGGGACTCAACATTTTCATTAGATTCACATATATTATCACGAAGGATGGGTTTTAAGGATAATTTTACATATAACCCCTCCCCCCTCGCTTAATTGTACGGTCATTTCTGAACAGACTATAGCCCTGTATATTAACAGCCCAGTCATGGCTCTCATCCAGCCGTGTCTCTGATATCCCATTTGATTAGAAGAAAAAGGTGTGGTACGTGTTAGCCAGTTGAGAAAATGTTGATTGCTCACTCTGAGAGCAATCAACATTTTCCGATATCCCAAACCATGTCATAATTATTTTCCAACAAAATTAATTCTAATTCCTCCATTTTGTTGGTGAGGCTTCTGGCATTAGTGTACATGCACTTTATGCATCTCTCTTTACCTCTATTTCTTCCTACTTTATTGACTGTTCTAACCCCACTACCCATTACAGCCCCAATTTCATTACTTGTGCCCAGGTTACTATTTACACTATCTTCCCCTCCTGTACAATGAATACCCTCCCCCCAATCCCTAGATTAATCACTCCTCCAACCTTCTAGCTATTTTCTCCCCCAGCACAGCTGCACCCTCCCCATTGAGGTGCAGCCCGTCCCTAGCATAGAACCTGTAGCCAACAGAGAAGACGGACCATTTCTCCAGGAACCCAAACCCCTCCTTCCTACACTAATTCCTGAGCCACTTATTTATCTAAAACTACTAAGAAAAAGCAGCATCAGAAAGACTTACCATCGATGCCAAAAACAAAAACCAACACTGCACTTGCAGGATGCAGTCAGACCCCACTATGTGAAGCAAGCCCAGGTGCAGGCTAAAATCAGCTCAACCTACAACAAGGTGTGGGAGGCGACTTGACATGCACATAATGGGCTTGCATAGGACACCATTCACACTGATACATATGATGCAGAGTGTTTGAAAGCTACCCAACTGCTCTGCTGCCTGAGCAAATGGGCCGCAGAGTACGATGCTTCTGCACCACTAGATGAATGGTGGCCCATGGGGCCCAACTGCACCCTGAATTAAATAAAAAAGTGCAAAAAGGTTTTTTATATGATGAAGAGAAAACTTTTATAAATGGGATATTGGTTCATGTATTGGCCAAGACACTTAAGCTTATGATCCTCGTCACGGATTCCCATGCTCATGAGTCCTAACAAATTTGTACAAAAACTACTAAGAAAAAGCAGCATCAGAAAGACTCACCATCGATGCCAAAAATAAAAGCCAACATCCTGCAAGTGCAGTGTTGGTTTTTGTTTTTGGCATCGATGGTAAGTCCCACTTATTTATCTCCCTAATCTCTCTTTGCCTCTCTCACACAGCAGTATGCAACCTTGACCGGCTGTTGAAGGATTGCATGCATGTGGCAAGATGTACACTGGATGGCATTGTCAATTATGGAGCTCATTTCCTACTGGGGATTGTACCAGACTGATAAGTAAAAAGAAATGTAAAGTATTAATAAAATACAACCAGCAATTCAGTAATTCCTCCCTTTCAAACTCCCTGAATCCAAAGTCACTGAATCACAAGTCACACGCTTAATTCCTTTCGCACTTACACTCCAGTCACACTCAGCTCGTCACACTCGCTAAGAAAGAAGATTTAAGGAGTTTTTTTTTGTTGGTTTTTTCCCCTTCAGTAGAAAGCCAACCTACAGCTCAGTGAACTTCCAAAGGCAGTGAGAGAACAACAGGGAGTTTCTTTTTACTAATGTATATTTGAAAATACACTAATTATTGCAATAAATAGAAAACCATTTAGGAAAAAATATGAATATTAGTTTCTGATCACACCTTTAACCCTGCTTTTCTGTTGGGGTCTACTATACATTTATAGTGTTCTGGTATTTTTAGACAAGACCTAGTAAACTCTTGATTTTTGGCTAATTTAAGCGTTTTATTTGAATACCTGTTGCATTATTATACTGTATGTGAACATGGTTGTTCTTAAACAAATGAAAAATAAAATCAAAATTTTCAAATCCAGTTATTTCTGACTGAACAGAATAGCAGGATTAAGCAGAAAACAGAAAATAAATATTTTATTGCTAAAAACAATCCCTGGGACAAATTCTTTAGCTGAAATAATTACTGTAGTTTTTTAGCACTAGCAAAACATGTACAATGTAGAGAATCAACAGCACTATGGTGCATGTCTTATAATAGTAATAGTGTACGTTTAATAATACTGTCACACCATGAGTGGTGATTTTGTTCACTCTGTGCAGCAGGAGCCATATTCATTTAAGGTGGTGGATTGATTGTCACATTCTTCCTTGAGGACACCAATCGAACCAATGTGTTATTATGTGAATTGTAAAGAAAACAGAGAGACAGCAGGGAGCGCTCCTGGTGTATTACCCGAGTTACGCCAATCTGTTTATGGGCCATTTTGAGGCCATACATATTGAGAATAGTCCATCCATTTCAGGATGGATTATCCTATACAAACATTTCATTGATGACCTCTTTTAAATATGGTCTGGTACCATGGGTGGACTACTAGATTTTATAAATGAACTCAGCCAGAACTCATGGGGGTTGAGCTTCACTCACACTGTTTCCCCAGTTGACCTCCAATTTTTGCATCTCTTCATCCAGAAGGGGGAGGATGGCAAAATACTCACTTCTACCCACTTTATAGTGGTAGATGTAAACAGCTATCTACCATTTAATAGTGGCCATTTATCCAAATGGATCTCCAATGTGCCATACTGGCGCATTAGAAAGAACTCCACCTTGGATTCAGAGTTCTGTAAAGAATCAAGTATCCTAAGAAAAAGATTCAGACAAAAAGGATACCCAAAAAGCCCCTGATGGATGCCTTTAATAAGGTGAAAATGGAGAGCAAAGACTCATGGGTCCAATAACAAATCCATTTTTTAGGCTGTTTTTTGAGCCTCCTGTTCAGTTATGCATTTTTTGGACTTTGCCATTTTCTGCCAAAAAATGCTAGCAAAAACAGGTCTGTTTTTTTTTTTACTGCACCCAAAAAAACGGATCTGTTTTCCCATAGGTCCCATGTTAAAAAAGAGATCCGTTTTTTTACTGCACCCAAAAATGTTGCTTGCAGCGTTTTTTGGGTCCAGTGAAAAAAACAATAGAGTTTTTTATCAATGCAGTCACACTTGATCCCAGGATCCGTTTTTAGCATCAGTTTTTGGACTTAAAAAAATAAAGTTAAAAAAATGATGCCAATAAGGGAACCAGGGCTTATGTGTAACCCTAGCCATAGAAATAGAAAGGCCTATGGCTAGGGTCACACTACCTTAATAGCACCTTTTAATGGTGTTGCGCTAAAGACTTAGACATTTTCTGTTGGAGACTATGGCTAGGGTCACACAACCGTTTTTAGCAGATTTTAACAGCATCTGCTAAAAACTTAGAGTATTTTCCTGAAGTGCATAAATGTTAACGAGAGCCGCTTCGGGAGAACGCTGTGCTTGGTAATCCGATGTGTTCCACGTTTACCAAGCACAGACAAAACTGCTTAGCGTCTGCTTTTGCTGAGCAGACATTGAAATCCTGCGTGCAGCATTTCCTGTGCTGTCCTGAAAAGTGGCCTCCCAGCAGCTCTGTGTGTGGCCGCTGTCAAGGTAAATAAAGGGTTGCTGTGGGGCAGCGTTCTGCTGAAGCACATAGCGTTATTGCTATGCGCTTCAGCAGAAAATTTCTAAGTCTTTAGCACAGCACTGTTAAAAGGTGCTATTAAGGTAGTGTAACCCTAGCCCATGGGTCCCCAACTCCAGGCCTCAAGGGCCACCAACAGTGCAGGTTTTCAGGATTTCCTTGGTATTGCACAGGAGTTAGAATTATCACCTGTGCAGATAATCACATTAACACCTGTGCAATACTAAGGAAATCCTGAAAACCTGCACTGTTGGTGGCCCTTAAGGCCTGGAGTTGGGGACCTCTGCCCTAGCCCATAGCAGAGTGTGTTCTACTACTATAGCACTGAGTAACAGTAAGTAGGAGCGGTATTCTGCCTTTGTGATTAACAGATAGATTGGAGTGATAGTGAAGTGCAGGACTTGCATAGTCGTGTGTAAAGAAATACAACTTCTTAACAACACTTTTTTTCATTTTTGAAAGCACTAAAAACATAGAGGGATGTTTACGTCCCATCATTCCTCATCTTTGTCCTGAAGAAATATACTAAACCGAGGCATCTGATTAAGAAAGCATACTAGCTTGCATGTGAGACTGACATGCCGAAAGCATGTTTTTATAGAAAGGATTTTTCTTCATTAAGATAAAAACAATTTAATAATCCAGAAATTGAAATGCAAAAGTCCACCCCTCTGATTGTTCATCTATTTTTAAATACCGTATATACTCGTGTATAAGCCGACCCGTGTATAAGCCGACCCCCCTACTTTTGCCCCCAAAAACTTGGAAAACTTATTGACTCGCGTATAAGCCGAGGGTGGACTCCAGCACAGGTATACAACCCCCAGAAGTGAGTATACAGCAGCCTCCCCAGTGGTAGTATACAGCAGCAGCCCCAGTGGTAGTATACAGCAGCCCCAGAGGTATATACAGCCCCAGAGGTATATGCAGCCCCAGAGGTATATGCAGCCCCATATGCAGCCCCAGAGGTATATGCAGCCCCATATGCAGCCCCAGAGGTATATGCAGCCCCATATGCAGCCCCAGAGGTATATGCAGCCCCATATGCAGCCCCAGAGGTATATGCAGCCCCATATGTAGCCCTATATGTATATGCAGCCCCATATGTATATGCAGCCCCATATGCAGCCCCAGGGGTATATGCAGCCCCAGAGGTATATGCAGCCCCATATGCAGCCCCAGAGGTATATGCAGCCCCAGAGGTATATGCAGCCCCAGAGGTATATACAGCAGCCCTAGTGGTGTATACAGCAGCCCCAGTGGTAGTATACAGCAGCCCTTAGGTAGTATACAGCAGCCCCAGTGCTGTATACAGCAGCAGCCCCAGGGCTGTATACAGCAGAAGCCCCAGGGCTGTATACAGCAGAAGCCCCAGGGCTGTATACAGCAGAAGCCCCAGGGCTGTATACAGCAGCAGCCCCAGGGCTGTATACAGCCGCAGCCCCAGGGCTGTATACAGCCGCAGCCCCAGGGCTGTATACAGCCGCAGCCCCAGGGCTGTATACAGCCGCAGCCCCGGAGGTATACAGGCCCCCCATCAAGCTCCAGGGCCCCCCCCTTGAGGTCTGAAAAATAAAAAAGAATCAATACTTCACCTGTCCGACGCCTTCTGCCGCTGTGCGATCCCCAGTTCCAAGTGAGATCTCTTCTGACAGGACCTGTGGTGATGTCAGAGGGGCGTTCCCGGGCACTCGCGGTCATGTGATACATATCACATGACCGCGAACAGCCAATCAGCGCTGGGAACGCCCCGGGAACGCCCCCCCTCTGACGTCACCACAGGTCTTCTCAGTACACCTCTCACTGAATGAAGCCCGGGATCGCGTGTCGGCAGCTGCGGACGGCGCGACAGGAGACTGGCAAGTATGATATTCCTTTACAGGACGCCGCTCAAGAGGACGCCGCTCAAGGGGGGGGCCCTGGAGCTTGATGGGGGGGGCCTGTATACCTCCGGGGCTGCGGCTGTATATATACATATACTCGCGTATAAGCCGAGGGGGGACTTTTCAGCCCAAATTTTGGGCTGAAAAAGTCGGCTTATACGCGAGTATATACGGTACATTTCTACATTTTTTTGCAACATGCTAGATTTGATAAATATTACAATGTGCCTGATTTTGGACCATGTACATACATGGCTTTTTTGTCAGCTCCTTTTTTTGTAAAGGCTGGTATGGTTTTAATTATTTATTTATTTTAGTCTTTAACTAAGATACATTTTAATTTGTATTACTGTATATACTCGAGTATAAGCCGAGTTTTTCAGCACAAAAAATTGTGCTGAAAAGTGCCCCCCTCGGCTTATACATGAGTCACAGTGACGGCTCAGTGGGGGAAGGGTGATCAGGAGCTGGAGGAGGTGGGTGGAGGCTGCAATAGTAGCGGGCGGTCACGTACCCCCGCTAATTAGTGCAATGCAATATGCACTGCATCCCCCTGTCCATCAGCGGCAGGGGGAGCTGTGCATATTACATTGCACTATGTCAGCGCCCTCCCCCATCAGTGGTATACAGGCCCCCCTTGCTGCAGCACACCTGTAAAATAATAGCTCATTCATACTTATCCCTGTCGCTCTCTCACCGCGCATCCTTCGGTCTTCTTCCTGCTTGTACCCGGCGTCATGTGACCGGCGCAGAAGCAATGACATCATCGCTGCTGTGCCCGCCACAGCAATAGAAGCCGGGTACAAGCAGGAAGAAGACCGGAGGACGCGGGGTGAGAGCGACAGGGATAAGTATGATTGGGCTATTATTTTACAGGTGTGCGGCAGCAAGGGGGGCCTGTATACCACTGGGGGCGGCCTGTATATACCACTGGGGGGGCCTGTATATACCACTGAAGGGGGCCTGAATATACCAGTGAACGGGGCCTGTATATGCCACTGAACGGGGCCTGTATATAGCACTAATGGGGGCTGTAAACCACTGAGGGGGGCCTGTATATACTACTGAGGGGGGCCTGTATATACCACTGATGGGGACCTGTATATACCACTGTAGGGGGATGTAACGTCTGATGGGGGGCCTGTATATACCACTGATGGGGGGCCTGTATATATCACTGATGGGGGGCAGGTATATACCACTGAGGGGGGGGCTGTCTATACCACTGATAGGGGGTTGTATATACCACTGAGAGGGCCTGTATATACCCTGAAAAGTACAATTTGTTGACAGCAGAAGACCAACGCCTCCACCAGATCTGTTCTCAGTTCTAGTGTTATGAGAAAATTGGAGGCCACCATATGAGAGAGCAACAGCAGCGGTAATGTCCGACTGCTGAATCCAGGTCTCTGTAAGAGCTAGGAGGTCAATGTTATGTGAAAGGAAAAAGTCATGGATGTAGGAGAGTTTGTTGCATGCTGACCGAGGGTTCCAAAAAGTACAGTTGAAGGAGACAGATGGCATGCATGGGATATTAATTAAATTCTTGGAGTTTCTGAGAGTACACCACCTCATGGATAATGGATCCCTCACAGTACTTTATTTAACTTTATGGATTTTAAAATCCACATTGAGCCCCCTTGGTTTCCGGGTACCCAATGTGTAAATCCACTCAAGTTCCTTTTTCTTAAGGATCACCACACGATTACCCCCACGTCTCAGTGGGGAACATGATCAATGATTTTGAACTTGATGTCATCCTCTTTATGGTCAACCTCCACACAGTGACGTGATACAGGTAAATTCATTATTTTATTACGTATGGAGTATTTATGTTGGCTGAAACGAGTTTTAAAAGTACATGTAGTTTCACCAATATATTGTAGGCCACAAGGACAAATCAACAGATAGATTACAAAATCTGAGTCGCATGTCAAATAATATTTAATTTTGAAATTTCTGAAGTCAGTTCTATCTGAAAACTCTGAGCCCTTCAACATTGCTTTGCAATATACCCAGTTAAGTCAGGGAAAACACCCCTTCCCCGTAATACCAAACAAGTAACTCTGTTTCAATTTTTTAAAGGAACCAATATCGGCATGGACCAATTAGTTATTTAAATTCCGATTCCGTTTGTAGGAAAGGAGAGGGGGAGAGCAAAATTCTGGAATATCAGGCAATCCATTAGATATAGTACTCCAATGCTTTCTAATAATACTTGCTATCGCATTGGATTCTTCACAATACACAGAGACAAATGGGATCTGATTGATCTGTTTTTTCTTTCCAGGAACCAATAAATCAGTTCTTTCCACAGATTCTAATCGGTTCTTATGTTTTGAAAGTAAGCAGTTTGGATACCCTCTCTCCACAAACTTTTTAGTCATATTATCAATTGTGCGGTTCAAATTTGTTTCATTGCTTTCAATGTGTTTCACCCTTAGAAACTGACTAAAGGGAAGTGATTGTATCATATTATGAGGGTGGTCACTTGAAAATAGAAGTGTGTTGTTTTTGTCTGTAGGTTTCACATACATGGAAGTAATCAATCTCCCATTTTCTTTCTGCACCAACACATCTAAAAATTGTAAGGACGTAGTGGCGTGTGCCATAGTAAATTTTATGGTGGGGTTAATCATATTTAAAAAGCTGAAAAAATCATTAAGAGCTTCCTCAGAGCCCATCCATAAGAGGAAGATGTCGTCTATGTATCTCCACCACCCCCTCACAAGGAGGAAATGGTGGGACACAAAGATGACATCCTCCTCCAGGACCCCCAAAGCAATATTTGCATACGCAGGGGCCATATTGGCCCCCCATTGCGGTCCCTCTTTGTTGCTTGTAAAAATTGTCCCCAAATAAAAAATAATTTTTCGTGAGGACCGGTGTCAAAAGTTTCAGAATAAATTCTCTAGATTCCACAGAAAACCCCTTCATTTCCAACATTTTTGCAACACATTCAATTCCATATTTATGTTGTATAGAAGTATACAAACTTGTGACATCAAATGACACGAGTAAGCAGTCCGTTACATCAACCGTCAATTCATCCAATTTTCTTAAAAAGTCACCAGTATCTTTGATATATGATTGAAAACCCAAGGCAATAGGATTGAGAATTTTGTCTAGTATTACCCCCATGTGGCTGAGGACCGATTCCGTCCCGCCACAATGGGTCGCCCCGGTGGATTTGACAAAGATTTATGCACTTTTGGAAGTGCATAAATCACCGGGGTCGATGGTGATTTAATCAGTAAAAAATCTATTATATCCTGGTCAATCAACTTTTCCCTCAAGGCTTCATCTAAACTAGACTTTAATTGACGTTGAATATCAAACTTTGGATCTTTCAAGAGCTTTCTGTATACCTCCTCATTAGACACTTGACTCCTCAACTCCTCCACATATTTAGATTTATCCATGATTACTACTCCACCTCCCTTATCTGCACCTTTTATGATAGTATCATCATGTACCAACTCTTTTAGTGCCTTTATCTCTAAAGATGTTAGATTGGGTCTAGCAAACTCACTCACAGTTGTGGTTTTAAGTTTTTCAATATCACCATTAACCCCCTCTATAAAGACTGTAATCGTAGATTAACACATTGGTGGGACAAACCTACTACTTTTTTGTATCCCCAAACCTGAACAACTGAAAACACTAGTTTCTAATTTGCTTCCATATAATTAGATTTATAGGTAAGTGAGGTAGATTTATTTTAGCTGCTAAAGACGTGAAAGCTACCACTTCGGGAATAGTTTTAAAAGAATCTTTTATTTTATTCTTTTTAAAAATGACTGGTCAAGTCTAACATAGTATACAAAGAGTGAACAAACAGGTGTATTATACAAATTCGCTGAAGGACAACAGCACATAACAATACATGTACCCCTTCCTCTCCCTATGTTTGCAAACTGCCTGTCAGTGGAGGTAAATCACCCTAAAGTTTCGGGTGCCCCCACTCCACGGCGGCTCGCCCTATGATAGCCCTAGATACTACGGGTATCAAAAAATAGCAACAATAGAAAGTTGTCAGAGGATGCATACAATATGTCTGGGTAACAACAGGACACAGAATCGGACCAGGGTCAACTTAACTCAAATAGTCTCCCTAGTCCTTTGATTCCACGCTGGTCCACAGTGCATTCACGTTCTTCCTTCAGTTGTGACGTTAAAAGAAACGTTAATGAATCTCCATTGTTTCCATCTTACGCGTTTCGCCTCAGAAATTCAAGATGAGGCTCATCAGAGATCTTTTTGGAGTTTCACAACAATTGCCTGTCACTCTTTTTTCACGAGACAAAGAATAGATCAAGATATTGTATCGCTTCAAAAGAGGGGTCCCAGAATCGGGGTCACGGGGGTGCATTCACTAACTCCCGGAGACAGTGTACACAGTGGTGGGCATCCAGCTACTGTTAAAGTCATGGACACTCAGGTTTCATATCAACCATATTAATGTAGGGTAGAAGAAAACCATTTCCCTTATATACTGGAAATTACCAGAGAAGAAGATACTTCAGGTCCATAAGCCTCCCATAGAGCTAAAGTGACTCCATATGTGTCTGATTCCAGGGTGAAGTGTCCAGGCTGGATTTTTTGTATCCCCAAACCTGAACAACTGAAAACACTAGTTTCTAATTTGCTTCCACCCTCCGCATTTTTGAACCACTCTTTTAATTTAATTCTTCTATAGAATTTTTCAAGATCAATCAGTAACTGGAACCAATTTACTCGACTAGAGGGCACAAAACTTAACCTCCTACTTAAAAATGTAATAGGTCCAAAACCAAACAATCCAAAAAACCAGGACAAGGAGAGGGGGGTGCAGACAGCACCGAGAGCAAAAAAGAAAAAGACAAGAAAGGCAAGAACGAACCACAACCACAGAGACTAATGGGAACCAGGACTCGGGAAGTGATCTAGTGATCAATATTTCGAGTAAGGTACTGACTCCTCTTCAGAATAAAATTTTAAGTAAGGGGTTAAGTTGTGTGCGGCGATCCTTAAGAAAAAGGAACTTGAGTGGATTTACACATTGGGTACCCTGAAACTGAGGGGGCTCAATGTGGATTTTATAATCCATACAGTTAAATAAAGTACTGTGAGGTATCCATTATAATCATTTAAAATTCAGATGAGTGCTTATAAATATTTATTTTTTATGTTTTTTTCATTGTTAATTGTGTATAATGAAAATAATAATTTTTTTTTTTTTTGTTTCGTTGTGTTTTTCAGGTGGTTGGTGGAACAAGCACGTTATCTATTGCACCATTGCAAGCTTTTTTATTGTATTTTTATATAAAGAAAGATTAATAAACTTTAATTGCATTTATTCGGGGATGTTTTCTTGCTATAGGCATGTGACAAGTATGGATGTGTGAATGCATGCTGGGCTTTGTTGTGCTTCTTGCTGACTGCAGTACCAGGGTTAACCACTGGTGGCTTCGGTCTGCATGCACATTGCTTTATCATTGCTGCCTCTGACAGGGGTGGCAGTGTTGAGCTAGAGTCCTTTTTTATGCCAGTAATGGTGCCACTGCCTTGCCCTATACACTAGAACATCTGCTGTGTTGTACAGCGGAGTTCTTGAGGACAGGATTGTCTATATAGAGTGTGGGCATGTTTTCCCCAGTTCTGCCAGTAAAGGAAATGGCGAGGTGATCTTTCTTGCGGTCTGCGTATGTCATCACGTTTGTACGTTGTGAACCCGGAAGAAATGGGGATTACCGCTTGCAATGTAACAGCAATGGAAGTGCTATGTCCACCGGCCAACCTACAATTTTTAATCAGGTGACACTAGAGACACAATTATTACTAATTAGATGTCTATACATGATTTTAGAGATTCGATATGGCACATTTGCACTATTTTTGAACTTTATTCATGTGAATAAAAATGGTCACTGTAATAATGCACTTTTGATATGTAAAGTGATTGTAAAATTACTGTAAAACACTATTTTGATTTAATGATGTAATTGAACTTGTGTATATATATGAGCATTTTACCCATGTTGCACTATGCTTGAGAAAAGTGCAGTTGCACTGAAACGTTGCATCAAGATGGCTAAGTAAAACCTTTTGCACATCATTCTGGAGTGCTGCCTGCTTTTTCTATTTATATCTATCTATCTATCTATCTATCTATCTATCTATCTATCTATCTATCTATCTATCTATCTATCTAAGTTTCTAACTTTCTTACTATCTATTGTAACTTTTAACAGCATGGGATTGATCATGTTAGAAACCATGTTATATGCATGTCATACTTAAGACATGCGCATGACATATGCATGCTAGGTGCACGGAAACTGCACACTGTCATGTCATACGGGTGTCATATGTGTGTGATACGGGTGTCAAAAGGCATGACATCCACATGACAAACGCATGGCACGCTAATACGTTTCTCGCTGATATCCGTAGCGAGAAGAAAAAAATCAGATGTGAGCGCATTCTTACTAGTACAATTAAACAAATGTACAAACCACAACACAACAGCTGACTGTTGCCATATATCCCATATCTTGCATGTACCTATTGTATCTAGCTATGTGGTTTTTTGGGATCACAGAATTTTTTTTAGAGGTGGGGACCAGAATTATAACAAAACAAATCTGTTTAAAAAACATGAAAAAAGGTATTGCAGTATTGAAACTTTACACCCCAACACTATATTGTGGGCGGATGCTTATTATTTCCTGGCATTTGTTCTTTCATCGCTCTTTTTCAGTATGGAAAATTATGAACTCAACCAAAAATCTAAAAATAAATAATTACAGTAAATTGAGGCATTTAAATTTGCAGGTCTGTTTTGACATATGTATTAGTGACACTTCAATGCCACACTGATACCATTAGCAGGCTATCATTGCATTGGCCTTTTTTGCTGTCACATGTAGCCTTATCTAGCATTTCTGGCTGATTCCTTATTTTTATAGGTTTGGATAAGTATGGTTATATTGTTTTTAATGTTATAATTTTGTCTAGAATGGAAGGGGAGTGACAGCTGGCGCTCCCAGTGCCAACGAGCCTGCCCCCATCGTGACGTCACCGCCTTCCAATGCGATAGCATCGGGGCTCCATGTAGTTATTAATATCTGCCAAATAGCAGAACAATGAAAAAGAATGTTTTAAGGCATTTTTATTATTTTCAGCAAAGTTAAAAGTTTACATACACCAAGATTAATAAGCCTTTAAACAATGTGGGACAGCCCATATAAAAATAATTTATTTTGAAAATTATTTATGAATGAATTATGTTTCAACGTTGTATAGAATGTTTTTATGTATAGTTGGTATTAAATGTGTCCTAAGACAACTAGCAGGGTTTCAGATGCAGTGGATCAAATTTCATCCTGAAGTAACAACACACTCCCACTGATGTCATGAACATGTGACTAAGGAGCTACCTTTTAGTTTAAGTATATATATATATATATATATATATATGCTGTAATGTCACTGTAACTCCATGCATTCCCTGATGAGGGAACATAGCAGGCTCTGAAACGCGTTGGATCGATCCAATAAACCCCAAATAACTGAAATTTGGGCTTTGTGTCTTTTGTAGCAGCGCAGAGTAACTGCACACCGTCCCTTTTAGAATCTTTGAAAAAATCATAGCTGTCATTAACCCAATATATTACCCCGATTACCACAGCATCAGTGTAATTGAGCGAGGTAAAGTGCCAAATTGTGCATCTAACGTAATGAGGTAATTCTGGCACAGCTGACGGCTGAAATCCCTTGACTGGGATGGGCCAATAACCATGCACTGTCCCACCCTGATAATACCAGCTCGCTGCTGTCTGCCTAATCTGTACTGATTATATATTTATTTAGTTAAGACATGGGGTCCCCTCTATTTCTAATAAGCAGTTCAGATAAAGCAGATATCAGAGGGCTGGTTTTATCAGAGTGCGTGAGCCATGGATACTGGCCCCTTCTCAGCCTGATATCAGCCCCCCAGATGTCGACATTATTTTGGCTGGATAGAAAATAGGGGGGATTCCGCATATTGTTTTATTATATATTTTTTTAAACACACAGCCAGAATGATGAGGAGGAAAAAAAAGACTGACTGCAACCAATCACAGACACCAGCAGAGAGAGTGGGGGGCATGTAGAGCAGTATGACTGCAACCAATCACAGACACCAGCAGAGAGAGTGGGGGGCATGTAGAGCAGTATGACTGCAACCAATCACAGACACGAGCGCAGAAGGTGGAGGGTATATATAGTAGTCTGACTGCAACCAATCACAGTATTACATTATGCACCCCAGGGCCTTGGGATACTCAGAACCGGGCCGCAGTGTTTCTGGGGAGTCACAGGGGTCGAGAACTGGATTCCATGACCCTGGGTTCAGTGTAAAAGGAGTTCTTGGCTAGCATATGGAAAGTTATTTGTGATGCCACCCGTGGTTTGTGGCTATGAGTGGCCACTGCTGCTGCAGAACCTCTGGGTATGACTGATGGGCAGCTGGAATGTAGTGGCTCCCCACAGATGGAGCGGGTACCCAGGGCAGTGGATGTTGAAAGGATGTAGGGTGCAGGATGGAGGGCGCGAAGTAACTGAGAGACTCAAAGTTTGTTGGTTCCTCAAGTCCTTTACTGGTGATATTGGCACAATGACAGATGATATTGATGGAATCCGGCAACCTGGGAGCAACTCGGGGATCTCCACACCTGGCAAGTTCTGAGACCTCCCTGCTAAACTTTCTTAATAGGTCCCTGAGGCTGCTTAAGCTTAGCTGCGGCCCTCTCTCTCTCTCCTGCAGTGTGCCATATGGCAGGCAGCTTGATTCTCACTCCAGCCACACTTCATGGGCAACTGCTTCTGGGCTTTTAATGCTGCTGTGCCTCTGGGCACTTTGGTGTGGATGGGGGACTTGGAATCCCCCACCCTCCGGTATTGGCTATTGGGTCATTAGTCACTGCACAACCTCGGACTCTGGTGTCTCTTACCTCACCCCCCACCCCAAAACTGCCCCCATGCACCCTCCCCAAACCTGCACCGCTACCTCCCTAAAAAATGCTTCCCCCTCTCGCCCTTAACACTTAGCCTGCACCCCCTAAACCTGTCCCCCAAATCCATACCTCCCTACAAACCCTGAGTCAAATGGGGTATGTGTGCAAAATTTTGTGATTGTGGATGCAATGGTGCAAATTCCTTTAATATACATACATATATACATACATACATACGTTCGCAAAATTTTGCGATTGTAAATACAATGGTGCAAATTCCTTTAGTGGATATGCATACATAAATACATTCATTAATGTCTGTAATTCTTACCTCCCTTTCTTCCATTGCCCTTGAGAAAGCAGCTCTTGCCTCCTTTTCTTCCATTTCTGAAGTCATTTCTGCAATTCTTGTCTTCCTTTCTTCCTTTTCTGTAAGTCTTGCTCATTGAGGCAAAATACAGCTTTTCTCTTAGCATGTGATGACAATCATGCAGTCACATTCTTTTTCTTATGAGTCATAAGATCAGAATGATCAGGCAGTGACATGACACGGAATTTTATAAGCTAACATTCTACATTCTATTGTGACATCACATTGTAGGGGCACAGCTATGTGTAGTGGGCATGTCTATGTGGAGTTGGGTGTGGTTATCTGGAGTGAGTGGGGATTTCCACATACATGGGCGTGACTATGTGGAGTGGGGCCATGAGGAGCAAGTGTGGCCATGTGGAGTGGGCATGGTCTTGTGGAGTGGGTGTGGTCACATGGAGTGGGTGGGGCTTGCCACCTACACACACATACACACACACACACAACTTTATATATAATATTATATATATATATATATATATATATATATATACACAGGGTGGGCCATTTATATGGATGCACCTAAATAAAATTGGAATGGTTGGTGATATCAACTTCCTGTTTGTGGCACATTAGTATATGGGAGGGGGAAAACGTTTCTAGATGAATGGTGTCCATTTTGAAGTCGACCATTTTTGGATCCAACTTTATTTTTTTAATGGGAAGAGGGTCATGTGACACATCAAACATATTGAGAATTTCATAAGAAAAACAATGGTGTGCTTAGCTTTAACGTAGCTTTATTCTTTCATGTGTTATTTACAAGTTTATGACCACTTATAAAAGGTGTTCAAAGTGCTGCCCATTATGTTGGATTGTAAATACAACCCTCTTCTCCCACTCTTGACACACAGTGATAGCAACACCGCAGAAGAAATGCTAGCATAATCTTCCAGTATCTATTGTTTCAGATGCTGCACATTTTGTATCTTCACAGCATAGACAATTGCCTTCAGATGAGTGATGAGGCAAACTTTTTTGTGAATGGTGAAGTTAACAAACAAAACCAGTCCACCACTATTGGTCTGACACTAACCCACAGTGGATAGATCCCTCCAAGACTGTTTGAACACAAAAATTGATGGTATGGTGTGGTATATAGAGTGCAAAGATAGTGGGGCCATTCTTCATCAATGGAAACCTCAAGCCATTGGATATCTGAAATTGCTAAATGATTCACTGATAGTACCGGATGTAAAAACAAGAGGACCTACGGTGGCGTATTTCCTTTCCCGGCTGGTCACGTGATCCAAACTGGAAGCCACTGTGGTGCAGCAGAAGGAAGGAGCTGCCACTGCACCTAATGAGAGCAGGGAACACCGCAACTGTTGGCAATCTTCCGGGGTTGTGCATTACAAATAGAGTTTTCTATTTTAACTGTTTATTTTTGTTAATGTTGATGATTATGGCTTACAGCAAGTGAAAACTCAAAAGTCATTATCTCAGAAAAGTAGAATAATTAACACAAAACACCTTCAAATGCTCATTAAGCATTTTAAAGGGTACGTTAGTCTTGTTCAGTAGGATACATTATCATGTCAAGACTGCTGAGTTGATAAATGTCCAGAAGGAAATCATTGACACACTCCACAAGGAGAGTAAGCCACAAAAGGTCATTGCTAAAGAAGCTGGCTCTCCACAGAGTGTTGTATCCAAGCATATTAATGGACAGTTGAGTGGAAGGAAGAAGTGTGGTAAAAAAAAGTGGCACAAACCATCAGGATAACTGCAGCTTTGAAAAGATTGTTAAAGGGAACCTGTCAGGTGGTTTATGCCCCCCTAGCTATCACTGTTTGTAGCTGCAGCTTTATAATACCAGTCCAATCATCCCTGTCTGAGCTCATAGTGTAATGTGAAAGGTGAAAAAAAGCATTTATACACTTATATTTCAGTCGCCACCTTGGAGGAGGGGGACTGTCTGGCAGGATAATAGTTAACTCACTTTTAAGTTGGATGGCTAAAGGACCTGTGTGATGTAACGATCATGTGACCATAGTGGGCGGAGCTAAGCCAGCAAATGTATTATGTTCTATGAGAATTTAGCTCCGCCTATTGTAGTCACATGGTTGTGACATCACATCAGGTCTCCCAACATGTTCTAGCACAAGGCTGAAATGTTAACTATTAACCTGCCAAACAGTCCCCGTCCTCCAAGCTGGGGACTGACTGCCTCATTACATAAGAGATTGTAAGTGTATAAATGCTTTTTCCCACCTTTCACATTGCACTCTGAGCTCAAAGAGGGATGATTAGAATAGTATTATAAAGCCGCAGCTACAGACAGTGATAACTGGAGAGGCATAAACCAAATGACAGGTCCCCTTTAGGAATAGGCCAACATTTGGGGGAGATTCACAAGGACACACAATCCAAGCTGCTTGAGCTCTAGCGTGAAGTTTCCACAATCAGTGATGATTTGAGGAGTCATGTTATCTGCTGGCGTAGGTCTACTGTGTTTTATCAAGACCAAAGTCAGCACTGACATCTACCAGGAAATTTTAGAGCACTTCATACTTCCCTCTTCCGAAAAGCTTTTTAGAAATGGAGATTTTACTTTCCAGCAGGACTTGACACCTGTCCACATTGCCAAAAGTAACAATACCTGGTTTAATAACCACATTATCACTGTGCTTGATTGGCTAGCAAACACACCTGACCGAAACCCCTTAGATAATCTATGGGGTATTGTCAAGAGGAAGATGAGAAACCAGACCCAACAATGTAGACGAGCTGAAGGCTGAAACCCCATAGATAATCTATGGGGTATTGTCAAGAGGAAGATGAGAAACCGGACCCAACAATGTAGACGAGCTGAAGGCTGCTATCAAAGCAACCTGGGCTTCCATAACACCTCAGCAGCCACAGGCTGATCGCCTCCATGCCACACCGCATTGATGCAGCAATTTATACAAAAAGAGCCCAGACCAAGTACTGAGTGCATTTACTATAATATTTCTAATTAGGTCAACATTTATAAGTTAAAAATTATTTTTTCAGTTGGTCTTATATAATATTCTAATTTTCTGAGGTAATGACTTTTGGATTTTCATTGGCTGTAACCATAATCATCATCATTTACAGAAATAAACACTTGAAATAGATCACTCGGTAATGACTCTACATAATATATGCGTTTCACTTTATGTATTGAATTACTGAAATAAATTGATCTTTTTTGATGATATTCTAATTTATTGAGAGGCACTTGTATATATACGCATAGAGAGATAGAGTATTTATCATTATATACTGATAGGTTCACCAGCAAAGATGTTTCTGTCCCTTGGAGGCAAGATCACTAGACAGAAACTATCTTGTTTTGGACATATGATGAGGTCAAACCTGTTAGAAAAGGAGATGCTACTAAGAATTGTCAGTGGTGAAAGGAAAGAGGAAGGCTACAGGACTTCTGGCTGGATAACATCAATAATTATATGGTAATGAACATCAAGATATTGAAGGAAGCTGTAGAAAATAGAGAATCAAGACGAAAAATATCCTACAGAATATCCTAGGTATAGACATGACATCAATGTATAGAATCAGAACATATGTCTATATGCACACAGATGCACACATATATACATATATTTACAAAATAATTACAAAATGAGTGGAGATGTCTGCCAAGATTCACGACATGGGAAAAGACGGGAATTTTACAGGAAAATTCGATTTACATTAAAATTATTCAATGCAAATTATATGTTCCTTATTATGCTCTGAGGTGTCTTTAGACTCAGCATAATAAATATGAAAATGTGAAATGTAAGGCATAATCCTCCCCTAACCACTCATCTGTCCTGCCACTGCTTCTTCTTCTCTTCGCTCTTCTTCACTTAGTGAAGGGCTTCTAGTGTTGACCAAGCCATGGAGTCATGGAGTGCATGTGATGGGAATGAGTGACTTTCTTTTCTAACCTTTTGCCGATCCTCTATACAGCTGAGCATATCTGAGCATATTGCAAACACAATCTATATCCTAGAGAATACTATTTTTTTTACATATTTGAGGAGCATTCAATTACCAACAAATTTGCTCAACTCTAACGCGTAAGTAAGGTTAATATAGAAAATTCTGAAAGTTCTCAGTTCTACATAGAAAAAAATGAAATGTATCTTTTTGTGCAGTCAATGGACATAACACGTCTTATCACTCCCAGTGTTGCCATGTGTTACTGCTTTAGCCTTCAACATGTAGCTGTCTTAGAGGTTACTGAAGCAAAAAGGGGATAACAAGTTGACAATCCGTATCCATGTCACCTATTCACACTTGGCAGGGCCCTCCAGCAGTGCAGAGGGTTAAGAGTGTTAACAGTTGTCTGTGCTGCTGGGTTGCACATTGTGCTCTTCCTCTGACAACTGTTCCTGAACCTAAATAAAGCAAGACATATATGACTTGCTTAACAAATGTAATGATTAAAGAGAGAGGCTGCCGGTTCAGATGCTATAGATCTAACACTTGCCAACATCACATGTCAAAATGGAGCCTCAGCCGAGATGATCTTACATTAAATAAGCAGAGTAGAGAAATATAATAGCCGTGCTGATGTTTTTCTCAGGGATAGATAAAAATGTCAGCAAATATAATGAGCTCGAATATTAAGTATGAATTCTACCGTGTCAGCTTTTATTGACTTTAGCAGGTTTCGCTGACTTTGAGTCAGTTTTGCTGATTTTGGATTAGTATATATGTATTTCATCCCATCAGTGCTTTTATATGGATGAAGAATTAAAAGCTTATGTAATTTTTCTGTAGAGCTCAGTAATTTGTTTCTAAAAACACATTTCACTAGAAGAACAGATTATCTTTTTATAGAGAACTAATATTTATTTAGCCTATAATTATTACTTACCATTAGGCCATACAACAAAGGGGATTGAGTTTGATCAGTGATTCTCATCAGAATTACATCTAATTTTCATCAGAGCTTGGTCAGAGTTTCATCATTTTATTCACAGATGAGATAAAAGCAAGTTTCTCTACCTTCTCCTATCAATCAGTGCAATATGAACAACTTAAGGATGACATCCGAGTGATATCCACATATATAAAATTATCTCAGCACAGGAGATGTGGTATGATCAGACCATGTCCCTGTACAGTCAGACATTACACAGTACATAGCAGGAACACATATATAAGATTATCTCAGCACAGGAGTGTGGTATGATCAGACCATGTCCCTGTACAGTCAGACATTACACAGTACATAGCAGGAACACATATATAAGATTATCTCAGCACAGGAGATGTGGTATGATCAGACCATGTCCCTGTACAGTCAGACAGATCCATTACACAGTACATAGCATGGACACATATATAAGATTATCTCAGCACAGGAGATGTGGTATGATCAGACCATGTCTCTGTACAAGTCAGACAGATCCATTACACAGTACATAGCATGGACACATATATAAGATTATCTCAGCACAGGAGATGTGGTATGATCAGACCATGTCTCTGTACAAGTCAGACAGATCCATTACACAGTACATAGCAGGGGCACATATACAAGGTTATCTCAGGGCTGTAGATGTGGTATGATCAGACCATGTCCCTGTACAGTCAGACACATCCATTACACAGTACATAGCAGGGACACATATATAAGATTATCTCAGCACAGGAGATGTGGTATGATCAGACCATGTCCCTGTACAGTCAGACATGACCATTACACAGTACATAGCATGGACACATATATAAGATTATCTCAGGGCTGTAGATGTGGTATGATCAGACCATGTCCCTGTACAGTCAGACACATCCATTACACAGTACATAGCATGGACACATATATAAGATTATCTCAGCACAGGAGATGTGGTATGATCAGACCATGTCCCTGTACAGTCAGACAGATCCATTACACAGTACATAGCAGGGGCACATATACAAGGTTATCTCAGCATAGGAGATGTGGTTTGATCAGACCATGTCCCTGTACAGTCAGACACATCCATTACACAGTACATAGCAGGGACACATATACAAGGTTATCTCAGCACAGGAATATTGTTTAGACATCCAATTGTGGAGATTATTATTCTTCCAAGAGCTATTGATTAAAATCAACTTTAAAATTAACTTTGTTTGTTGAAAAACATTTATAAGGTAACATTTTGGCCTTTGACTTTTTGTACTCACAAGATCCAAATTAACCCCTTTACGACCAATGACGAGTATACTCGTCATGAAAAGATGTCAGTTCCCGCATCATGACGAGTATACTCGTCATGGCTTTGAACTGTCACTGCTTCTAAACAAACAGTGACAGCTCAAATCTAACAGCTATCAGTGACAGCTGAGGGTCAGGGGCAGAGGTGTGGGGACCCTTTTTAGGGGTCCCCACACTCAGAGCGATGTGATCGGTCAGTCAATCTGACCGACCGATCACATCAAGATGGCGCAGGAAAGTGCTGAATGTCAGCACTTCCCTGAGCGATCGCTGCAGGAGCCGGGCTGTCAGCTGTGCCCGGCTCCTGCACACATCCCCTGCCTGTGTCCTCTGCCCCTCCACCTATGTGCCCACTGCTCCTGGCCCCCTCTCCTGCCTCCCGGTCTCCTCCATTGTCTCCCCGCTGTGTCCGCATCCAGTCCAGCCCCCCCCCATTCCCCAGCTCATTACCCCTGCCCCCTGCTGTTCCCCCCCCCCTCCCCGCTCATTACCCCTGCCCCCTGCCCCCTGCTGTTCCCCCCTCTCATCTCCCCCCCTCTCATCTCCCCGGTACCCTGCTGTGTCCGCCTTCCCCCCCTGTTCCCCGCTATCTCCGGCCCCCCGCCACAGTGCCGGTGACCGGCGGGGGGCCCTCCAGCAGCTGGAGAAGGGGGGGTGCTGTCGCTCCACAGCACCGCCGCCCTCCAGCAGCGTTGCACAGCTTCTCACCTGCAGTGCAGCAGCTGCAGGCGCCGGGCACGCAGGAAGACGGTGTGCGGTGTCGGCGCCGCCCCCTTCTCCACTGCCGCTCCCCCGGCCTGCCTGCAGCTGGGACGGTGCGGTCCTGGGTAAGACCCCCTGCATGATCCCCCTTCAGGGGGGATCCCTGATCCCCCTGGAGGGGGACCCCTATTCCCCCATCTCCCTGGAGGGGGATCCCTGATCCCCCATTCCCCTGGAGGGGGATCCCTGATCCCCCATCCCCCTGCAGGGGGATCCCTGATCCCCCATCCCCCTGCATGGGGATCCCCCATCCCCCTGCATGGGGATCCCTGATCCCCATCCCCCTGCAGGTGGATCCCTGATCTCCCATCCCCCTGCAGGTGGATCCCTGATCTCCCACCCCCCTGCAGGGGGATCCCTGATCTCCCATCCCCGCAGGGGATCCCTGATCCCCCTGCATGGGGATCCCTGATCCCCCATCCCCCTGCATGGGGATCGAACTTCAGAAAGAGATCTGACAGCTCAGGTGCAGTGATCCAGTAGATCACTGTGCCCAAGTTGTCAGATCGCTTTCTACATCTTGATCCCCATGAAGGGGGATTCCCCTCTATGGGGATTGAGCTGCAGAAAGAAATCTGTCAGCTCGGGTGCAGTGATCCAGTGGATCACTGAAACCAAGCTGTCAGATTGTTTTCTGCAGCTTGCTCTTCATGCAGGGGAATCCCCTTGCATGGGGATTGAGCTGCAGAAAGCAATCTGACAGTTTGGGCGCAGTGGTCCAAACTGTGCAGTGATCCACTGCACAGTGATCCGGGCTTTCAGACCACTGCACCCAAGCTGTCAGATCGCTTTCTGAAGCTTGCTCTCCATGCAGGGGATTCCCCTTGCATGGGGATCGAACTGCAGAAAGCAATCTTGCAGCCCCGGCGCTGCACCCGGGCTGCCAGATCGCTGCTCTGCAGTCCGATCCTCCTGCATAGGGATCAAGCTGCAGAAAGCAGTCTCGCAGCCCCAGCGCTGCACCTGAACTGCCAGATCGCTGCTCTGCAGTCCGATCTGTCTGCATGCAGATTGAGCTGCAGAAAGCGATCTCACAGCCCCGGTGCAGTGATCCACATAGTGGATCACTGCACCCGGGCTGTCAGATCGCTACTTTGCAGTCCGATCCTCCTGCATGGCGATCGTGGGACCTTCGTTGTGGACTACGTCGGACGCGATCGAGCGTCGTGGGACCTTCGTTGTGGACTACGTCGGATCTTTTTATAATAAAGATGGAGTCTGAATTTTATTTGTGTTTTTTTTCAAAATAAAAATATTTTTCTCTGTGTGTATTTATTGACTACTTACCAGAGATTCCTAATGGCGGGTCTAACATTGGCCCAATATTATGAATCTCGGGCTTAGTGCCAGATGCCAATAAAAAGCTGGCATTAACCCCTTTATTACCCAGTTTGCCACCGGCACCAGGGCAACTGGAAGAGCATGGGTACAGCGCCAGAAAATGGCGCTTCAATGAATGCGCCATTTTCTGGAGCGGCTGCGGGCTGCAATTCGCAGCATGGGGGGCCCAGAACGCTTGGGCCTTTCCATGCTGCGGATTCCAGCCCCCAGCTGCCTAGTTGTACCTGGCTGGGCCAAAAATATGGCGGAGCCCTACGTCATTTTTTTTTCTAGAATTAGTTCTAGAAATAAAAAAAATGGGCTTCGCTGTATTTTTGGTTGCAGCCAGGTACAACGAGGCAGCTGGGGGTTGCTGGCAGTCTGTAGCTGCCAAGTTGTACCTGGCTGGACCAAAAATATGGCGGAGCCCTACGTCATTTTTTTTTTCTAGAATTAGTTCTAGAAATAAAAAAAAATGGGCTTCGCTGTATTTTTGGTTGCAGCCAGGTACAACGAGGCAGCTGGGGGTTGCTGGCAGTCTGTAGCTGCCAAGTTGTACCTGGCTGGACCAAAAATATGGCGGAGCCCGACATCATTTTTTTTTCCTAGAATTAGTTCTAGAAATAAAATAAAGCCTTCGCTGTATTTGTAGCCAGCCATGTACAACTTGGTAGCTGGCTGACTGGAATCCTCAGCGTGGAGAGACTCAAATGTTGTGGGTCCCCCACGCTGCAAATTTCAACCCACAGCCACCCAAGAAAATAGCGCATTCATTAGAGGCGGCATTTTCTGGTGCTGTACCCCAACTCTACCAGTTGCCCTTGTGCTGGTGGCACACAGGTTCTCCATATGCGACATGGTGTCCGCTAACAATTTCAATAGAAAATTAGCTCCAATTGTTAGCGGAAACCATGTCGGGTATGGAGAGCCCCTCCCTGTGTGCCTGAACATTGGAGCTCCCCCACAAGTGACCCCATTTTGGAAACTAGACCCCCGAAGGAACGTATCTAGATGCATAGTGATCACTTTGAACTCCCAGATGCTTCACAAATTCATCCATAAAAATGAAAAAGCACGTTTTTTTCCACAAAAAGTTTCTTTTTTCATTTTTACGGATCAAATTGTGAAGAACCTGGGGGTTCAAAGTGCTCACTATGCATCTAGATACGTTCCTTGGGTGGTCTAGTTTCCAAAATGGGGTCACTTGTGGGGGAGCTCCAATGTTTAGGCACATAGGGGCTCTTCATATCCTACAAGGCGTCCGCTAACAATTCCAATTGTTAGTGGACACCATGTTGCGTATGGAGAGCCCCTATGTGCCTAAACATTGGAGCTCCCCCACAAGTGACCCCATTTTGGAAACTAGACTACCCAAGGAACGTATCTAGATGCATAGTGAGCACTTTGAACCCCCATATGCTTCAGAAATTCATCTGTAAAAATGAAAAAGCACTTTTTTTTCCGCAAAAAATTTATTTTTTCATTATTATGGATCAATTTGTGAAGCATCTTGGGGTTCAAAGTGCTCACTATGCATCTAGATATGTTCCTTTGGGGGTCTAGTTTCCAAAATGGGGTCACTTGTGGGGGAGCTCCAATGTGGAGACACACAGGGACCCTCCAAACGCGACATGGTGTCAGCTAACAATTTGAGCTCATTTTCCATTCAAATTGTTAGCGGACACCATGTCGCGTTTGGAGGGCCCCGGTGTGTCTCCACATTGGAGCTCCCCCACAAGTGACCCCATTTCGGAAACTAGACCCCCTAAGGAACATATCTAAATGCATAGTGAGCACTTTGAACCCCCAGATGCTTCACAAATTCATCAATAAAAATGAAAAAGCACTTTTTTTTTCCACACAAATTTTCTTTTTTCATTTTTACAGATCAATTTGTGAAGCACCTTGGGGTAGAAAGTGCTCACTATGCATCTAGCTATGTTCCTTTGGGGGTGTAGTTTCCAAAATGGGGTCACTTGTGGGGGAGCTCCAATGAGGAGACACACAGGGACCCTCCATACGCGACATGGTGTCCGCTAACAATTTGAATGGAAAATGAGCTCAATTTGTTAGCGGACACCATGTCGCGTTTGGAGGGTCCCTGTGTGTCTCCACATTGTAGCTCCCCCACAAGTGACCCTATTTTGGAAACTAGACCCCCAAAGGAACATATCTAGGTACATAGTGAGCACTTTGAACCCCCAGATGCTTCACAAATTGATCCGTAATAATGAAAAAATAATTTTTTAGTGGAAAAAAAAGTGCTTTTTCATTTTTACGGATTAATTTCTGAAGCATATGGGTGTTCAAAGTGCTCACTATGTATCTAGATACGTTCCTTCGGGGGTCTAGTTTCCAAAATGGGGTCACTTGTGGGGGAGCTCCAATGTGGAGATACACAGGGACCCTCCAAACGAGACATGGTGTCCGCTAACAATTTGAGCTCATTTTCCATTCAAATTGTTAGCGGACACCATGTCGCGTATGGAGGGTCCCTGTGTGTCTCCACATTGGAGCTCCCCCACAAATGACCCCATTTTGGAAACTAGACCCCCTAAGGAAGGTATCTAGATGCATAGTGAGCACTTTGAACCCCCAGATGCTTCACAAATTCATTCATAAAAATTAAAAAAACACTTTTTTTTCACAAAAAAATTCTTTTTGCCTACATTTTTTCAGTTTCACATGGGCAAAGGGATAAAATACATCCCAAAATTTGTTGGGCAATTTCTCCTGAGTACACCGATACCTTATATGTGGTCATAAACCACTGTTTGGGCGCACGGCAGGGCTCAGAAGTGAAGGATCGCAATTTCACTTTTTGAACGGAAAATTGGCTCTAAAATTCAAATTGCGCTCCCTCCCTTCTGAGCCCTGCCGTGCGCCCAAACAGTGGTTTATGACCACATATGAGGCATTGGTGTACTCAGGAGAAATTGCCCAACAAATTTTAGGATGCATTTTATCCTGTTGCCCATGTGAAGATGAAAAAATTGAGGCTAAAAGAACATTTTTGTTACAAAAATTAAAATGTCCATTTTTTCCTTCAACTTTATTTTAGTTCCTGTGAAGCACCTGAAGGGTTAATAATCTTCTTGAATATCGTTTTGAGTAGCTTGAGGGGTGCAGTTTTTGGAATGGTGTCACTTTAGGGTGTTTTCTGTCATGTACGCCCCTCAAAGAGACTTCAAATGTGATGTGGTCACTAAAAAATTGGTTTTGTAAATTTTGCTGGAAAAATGAATAATTGCTGATGAACTTTGAACCCTTATAACGTCCTACCAAATTTTTTTTTTTCTTCCAAAATTGTGCTGATGTGAAGTAGACATGTGGGACATGTTATTTATTAACTATTTTGTGGCACATAACTCTCTGGTTTAGCAGAATAAAAATTAAAAATTTGAAAATTGCTAAATTTTCAAAATGTTTGCCAAATTTTTTATTTTTTCACAAATAAACGCAAAAATTATCGACCTAAATTTAATAGTAACATGAAGCCCAATATGTCACGAAAAAACAATCTCAGAATCGCTAGGATCCGTTGAAGCGTTCCAGAGATATTACCTCATAAAGGGAGAGTGGTCAGAATTACAAAAAATGGTCCGGTCATTAAGCTGCAAAGTGACTCGGTCCTTAAGGGGTTAAAGTAAGAGGCAAAAAGTATATTGAACTTTTAAACACCAATATGGTTATATTTGGATCCTAAGTACAGATGAGCAGATCTTTTGATCTTTTGATTTGCAAAAATTTCCCCTCAAAATTTATGCAAGTCTAAATACTGGAAAGCTTATAATTGTGCAGAATATAAACATGTGCTGGGTCAAGAGGATCCTTCTTACTATAAGAGTTTACATGCTACAGAAC
Organism: Allobates femoralis; assembly: GCA_033576535.1. Lineage (NCBI taxonomy): Eukaryota > Metazoa > Chordata > Amphibia > Anura > Aromobatidae > Allobates > Allobates femoralis. Next base: position 112,432,616 of record JARQOC010000009.1, on the reverse strand, counting down.
AAAGAGAGAACTCCACTGATCATAAGAGCTCACACTCTACAGGAAAGAGAGAACTCCACTGATCATAAGAGATCACACTCTATAGGAGAGAGAGGATCCTGTGATCATAAGAGCATACACCGTAAAGGACAGAGATGACCCCACTGACCATAAGAATTTACAATTACAAGGTAAGAGAGGCGAGAGAGAGGATCCCACTGATCATAAGACCTTACACTCAATAGGAGAGAGAGGACCCTGCTGATCATAATAGCTTATAATCTACAGGAAAGAGTGGACCACACTGATCATAAGAGCCTACACTCTAAAGGAGAGAGAGGACCCTGATGATCATTAGAGCTTACACTCTACAGGAGAGAGAAGACTGCACCGATTATAACAGCTTACACTCTACAGGTGAGGAAAGACCTTGCTGACCATAAGAGCTTAGAGTTTAAAGTCGAGAGAGAGGACCCCTCTAATCATAAGGGCTGAAACTCTACAGGAGGCAATGAGAGGATCTTGTTGACCATAAGAGCTTACGCTCTACATGAAAGAGAGAGGACCCCACATACCTTACAAGTTTAAACTCCATAGAACAAAGAGACTTACCAAGTTACTCTGGAGATGGAGAACGACTCTACCAAACAAATTATGCTCCACTAAAAACTAAGGTATGATAATTCATAAGATGTTATAACTGCAGGGTCAGTGGCATACTGCCTGTGGTGGCAGACCATGTGACATATATAAGGCCCATGAGGCACTACTGACACCAGGTCCCCCATCGCTCATCATCGCACTGTCAACTGTATCAGCATTGCAGATGCAATACAAATGAAAGCAATGATGAAAGAGAGATTGCTCCAGTCCCTCCTTCATCTTTCTCCCTGTTTCTGCATACTGACATCTCACCATAGCACAGCAATAACCTCACTACTGTCAGCACTCTGTACTGAGAAGTACAGAGTTGTAGAATATCTATAATTGTAAGAGACAAAAAGGCGCAAAGGTTCTTATCTTTGTGGTAAGGAGGATGCAAGCCTGTTGAAGAGTGCTCAACTGATAAGGTTGTGTGACCCACAACCAGTATCTGCGTTTATAGAGCTGCCGCTAGATCCACACCTCCACGTGCAATGTGGCACATAACTGGAACAAGGGGACGAAGTGCTGATGATCCGCACTGCTGTATGAAAAACCAGGACCAACAAGATCCGATGCACACCACATACAATGAAAGTCCCTTGGCCTTTGAGGGTCCTTCAAAGGCCCAGTGACTTTCATTATATGTGGTGGAAAGTTAAATAGGAAAGAAAACGTTTGTACATCTTTGGGAAGAGTAGGAGCAGAGTGTGCTCCGAGACGCGTTGGAATAAAAGAACATAATTGCATCAGACCTTGTTGGTCCTGGTTTTTCCTACACCAGCACAAATTATCAGCACTTCGTCCCCTTGTTCCAGAGTTGTAGAATACTCGCACAAATACTGGAGCAGCGGAGGACACAGGAAAGAAAAAGATTTATTATTTTATTCTGTTTTTTAACAATGAATTCTTGGCAGCCTAAGAACTATGAGTTGTGTATTAACCGATATGGAGGACTATGCGGTGCATTATATTAGATGGAGGACTGCAGGGGGCCCTTACACTTGTACTATATGTGGTGAGTTATAGTACATGGAGGTCTATGGAGGGTTGCATTGTAATTTTTGGAACACTAATGTGGTGAATTATACAATATGGACGACTATGTGAGTGCTTTATAATATATAGAGGACTATGGGGAGTGCATTATTATATATGAAGGACGATGGGGGGTGTTATACTATATGGAGGCCATTGGGGTGCATTATACTATATGGGTAACATGGAGCTGCACTATACTGTATGGAGGACTATGAGGGGGACTATACATTATAGAAGACTACGGTGGATGCATTTTACTAGAGCTACGAGGTGCCCATTATATGGACGACTGTGAGGGGCAATATACTATATGGAATACAGTGTGAGGCTCATACTGAATGGTTGCATAACACTATATGGAGGACTATGGGGTGTATTTGGATGGCTATGTATATTATGTGTCTTGGATAATGGTGACACACCCGAATTTTTTTTTAAATGACAGAATAGTTTTATCACAATAATAATAATAATAATAATAAAACTGGAAACATTTGGTTTCTCTGTGATCTCAAGCCTGAAGCCAGGTCATTTTTATTAATCAATGAATGTTTTTTTCACAATTTCCCGTATTTGGAATTCTAGTACAATGCATAGTAAAATGGATGAGGTCATTCAAATTGACAACTTGTCCTGCAAAGAAAAAAAAGCCCTCGTTCATGTATTTGCACAGAAAATGGAAACGTTATAACTTTTGTAGGAACAAGGAGAAACAACATGCAAAAACATACCCTGACCTAAATGAGTCATTTTCTGATGGTAACTTCCTTTTAGGGAACATTCATAGTTTGGCTTTATGGAACAAAACAGGCTGTATAGAAACTTATTTTGCATTTGTCAGTAATATCGTTTTGGTATATATAAAACATATTTCCTAACTTTTGTGAACTCTTTAAGTGGAGAAATTGAAAAATACAAAACTAATTCTCCGATTTTTTTTTACATTTCAAATTTAACACTATTCACCATGAATAACAAAAAAATGTGCATCTATACAGTAAATACAATGTCTGGAAGAAATGTTTTTCTTTTTGTTGTGTCGTATTCTGAGAGCCAGTTGTTTAACATATTTCAATCAACTGAGCTATAAACAATCTTTTTTATTTATTGCTTTTCCTGGCAAGATGTAGCTTTCATGTTTACTATTTTTTGGTATATTAAACTTTTTGATCACTTGATGCACATTCAACAAAAGTAACAGCAATTTCAGGGTTTCCTTTGCCATTGCTCACCTTTCAATATAAATGAAGTTGTAGCATTCATTCTGTGAATTGATTTGATAAGAACAATACAGTTACATTTGTTTATGTTGATATTTTATGTTTTGTATTTTTTGCACAAGAAAAACATTTTTTGCTTAGTAATTTTCTGAGTGTTCTAAATGATTTTTTTCTGTGTGTTTTCTGTGTGTTTTTCTGTGAAGTTTTTATTGGTATCATTTTGGTTTACCTGAAACTTTGTGAGATTAGTGAGAAGTGAGAATAGATGAATGGAATCACAAATATTGGAATCTGAGAGTCCTCTGTGGTTGACATCTGGGTCATTCCATGTCAAGTGAACCAATGATTATTACCTCTATATTTGTAATTCTTTTGAGATTTTGTTATTTGATAATAGCATGTCAGACAATGCAAAATGTGAGGAGAAAATTTTTAAAAAATTTTTTTTTTTTTTAAATTATTTTCAAAGTTCGGAAAAAGTGCGAATTTCGCTGTTGCCTGACTTTACGTTTCTCCTCATAACTAAGGCTAGGAATAAGATAGAGAGAAAAAATAAAAACCATTCTACCAGAACTATACAGGTTTCACCAGATATGTCACAAGAGGATCTTTGTTAATATTTTACCCATGTGATCGAAGCGCAAAACTTTAAAACGCATTTCCAAAAAATCAGCGCGCTTTAAATATTTCAAAAACTGCCCATGTGTCTGCTTTGCTCTTAGCCACATCTGTACCAAATTTCAAGTTGGGATCGGATGGGATCATATTTTAAAATATTTTACTATTAATAGCGTCAATGGGTCATTCCATATCAAGTGATCTAAATATGAATATTTTTTTTTACCTGACGTCTTTAGATTTATTTTATTTTTTTTCCTTTATGAAGTACTACTTTAGTTAATTACAAATTAAAAGTTTAGAATTTTTTTCTTCATCAGTTAATTTTTTACAGATTTTTAAAGTTTAAAAAAGTGTGAATTTTGGCCTGATATGACTTTACATTTTTTTTATCTTGGGCTAGAAATAAGATAGAGAAACAAAATAAACACCATTCTACTCAGAACGTCCAGGCTTTCACCAGATATGTCACAAGAGTATATTTGTTAATTTTAATTTTTTACCCATGCGAACGCAAACGCAAACATTTTGAAACGCATTTCGAAAAAACATTTTAATAAAAATTTTCCAAAACTGCCCATGTGTCTTTTATGCTCTTAGCCACATCTGTACCAAATTTCAAGTTGGGATCGTGATGGGATCATATTTTAAAATATTTAAATATTATAGTGTCAATTCAAAAATCTTGAATTCAGATCTGTTCAACCTGTGGTCTAAAAGCTGGGGTCTATATTTATCAAATCCATTATTTTTAGACATTACTGTATTATTTTGATATGTTACAGCTTAGAAGCAGGAGAGGACATATAGGAAAAAGCTTTGTTAGGGCTCAACCTGAGAAAGCACAGGGATAGACAGTGAATGCAGAGCAGATGATAGGCCAGCAGCTCTGTCAATCATGTTAAGTGTCTACCCACTGCATTCAGAAAGTAAGACAGCTCGTTCAGACCTTTCATGTCCTGACATGTCTGGACATCTTCACTCCTGAACAAACAATAGTCTGTACAAAGCCATCAAGGCTGTGTACTAAAATATGGGTGAGTAAATATATTAATAGTTTAATGCTTTTATTATTAAGGGTCAATACACACAGTGCTATTCTTAGGATCATCATTCAGAAAAACAGCCCCATTGATTTCTATGGGGTTCACCACATGCAGTGTTTTTGGAAACACTCAAGAGTGAGTAAATCACTGCTTGAACTACTTTTTAATCGCTGCAATAAACGCAGCATTTATCATTTATATAAAAAAAGCTGTCCATTTTTTTCACTAGCGATTAAAAAAACTAACGCATATGTGGTAAAAACTTGGTAGAAAAACAAGCTGCCAAAACTGCAGCGTGTATCTGCAGACAGAAAAAACTGTGCGCGCTAGCCCTAAAACTCACTTTATAGTAATACAGTTCTATCTCAAGTGTACTGTAAATCTTTATTTTTATTACCTATCTTCCTTACTTAATATTAACTGTATTTTTCCCACACAGCAATGGCTGCTACTTCTCAAGAAACAGCATTTTATCATAGACACTGTTGCAATCCTTTTGAAAAAATATGAATATGATTGGCGCTGGTGGCTGGCTACTGTACTCTCCAAAGATTGTGAAAATGAAGAAGTAGAATTGACTTTATTGCATCTTCTGGTCCAGCGCCATCCTTTGTGTATCCAAGAAAGCCAGACATTTTAAAAGTGCACAAAAATCAGATATTAACTCAGGCGGAGCCTAACACTGTGACAGGCCGGACATACTCTTTGACACACAAGGAAATGGCGATTGCTAGTAAACGTTTATGGACAAGATTACATTTCACCCACTAGAAGGGACAAATTGATAAAATGCCACTTTAAAAACATACTATTAATTGTTTGATTAGTTCATAATTTATAGAACGATGATTTAACTACTGTACTATTCTTATTAAACTCTTCATAAATCACATGTTTAGTGATAGAATAGAAAACAAATTTATATGTATAAATAGGGGTTAACATTTTTGGTTCTTTTAATCTTGTTTATCAAACTTGAGGATATGATCACCTTTATTCTTTTGGTTTGTGCAATACATTCAAGTTGAAAATGCTGAGCGTTGTGTTCTGATGATTAAGATGAATTTATCCTGGCACTTATGGGATTTGTTTTTTGTGTTTCTTTTTTGTTGCATATAAATGTTTTATTCAATAAGTTGTGATAACTCATACAACCATAAAATAAAAAATATATAAATTTGACAGGTCCCAAGTTGAATCTCTGCACAAATATAACCAAGAACACAATCAGTCATTTTTTCACAATTGCCCGTCAATAGTTTGAATTTGATATAAAGAAACATAGTCTTGTAACATATCAAATGAAAGCTGTTACCGTTCTGAGTAAAATGATGCCTCTCTCCACTTCATTATCTTATTTCTAGCCTGAGATAAAAAAATGTAAAATCATACCAGGCCAAAATTCACCCTTTTTTTAAACTTTAAAAATCTGTAAAAAATTAACTGATGAAGAAAAAAATTCTAAACTTTTAATTTGTAATTAACTAAAGTTGTACTTCATAAAGAAAAAGAATTAAAAAAATCTAAAGACGTCAGATAAAAAAAAAATATTCATATTTAGATCACTTGATATAGAATGACCCATTGACGCTATTAATATTAAAATATTTTAAAATGTGATCCCATCGCGATCCCAACTTGAAATTTGGTACAGATGTGGCTAAGACCAAAGCTGACAAATGGGCAGTTTTTAAAATATTTAAAGCGCGCCGATTTTTCGGAAATGCGTTTTAAAGTTTTGCGCTTGCGATCACATGGGTAAAATATTAACAAAGATCCTCTTGTGACATATCTGGTGAAAGCCTGCACAGTTCTGAGTAGATTGGTGCTTATTTTGTTTCTCTATCTTATTTCTAGCCCGAGATATGATAGAAAATGTAAAGCCATACCAGGTCAAAATTCGCACTTTTTTAAAACTTTAAAAATCTGTAAAAAATTAACTGATAAAGAAAAAAATTCAAAACTTTTTTTTTGTAATTAACTAAAGTTGTTCTTCATATAGAAAAAAAATTAAAAATATCTGAGGACGTCAGGGAAAAAAAATATTCATTTTTGGATCACTTGACATGGAATTACCCATCTTTTAATGGCTGATTGAAAAGATGGTAAATAATAGCAAGCTTTTGAAACTCTAAGGGTACCGTCACACCTGGCCATATCAGCGGAGATATCTCCGGGGACGCTTGGGGGCGCAACGTTTTTGGCGCCCCGCCAGCGTCGCCGTTGCATGTTTACATGCGGTGATACCTCTGGCGACACACCGGTGATGTTACAGGCGCCATCGTCGCTGGGATGTCCACAAACCCCAGCGGCACTCCTGTAACATGGGAGCCTATGGCTCCCTTTGCCTGTAACATCAGCGATCGCCATGTTACATGGGGCGATGTGTACACATCGCCCCAGAGTGCTCACCTGGTTTCAGAGCAGTGCTGAGAAACCAGACGACCACTCTAATGCGATTATTAGCGCTGACATCGCCTCTTTACATTAGGCAATGCATCGACACTGTCACCGGCAATAGGCCACGCCCCTACGTCGCCTATGAAATAGCCACCAATATGGCCAGGTGTGACGGTACCCTTAGGTCTCTTCATCAGGCTTAATAATGACACAAATTCTGAACACATACATATGTATAGTCTGAACGCACACATATGTACACACAAATAGAGGGGTTGGAGAATGCAGCAAATAAGTCAGGTGAGGTGAAGCAGAACACAGAATGGTCAGTATGGTAGGAAGGAGAGCAGATATGGTGGTATATTTTAGTGCCTGGAGATAAGAAGCAGATAGTTTTATTGTTCTTTCATTAGTGGTTGGTCCAAGGGTCCTCCATGCTTCAAATTCTTCCTGGATCTTACTCTTGATGCAGTAGAATACATGACAAAGGTGGTTCTTTAGTCTCTCAGAGGTCCTGTAACAAAGGTTTCATGCATGTTATGTATTATAGATATGTAGAGATGGATTTGTCACCACAGTCTTTTCGGAATCAGATTCTCCTTCTTGTATTTGGATAAGAAAAATATGTCACTGTCCAATTGTGCATGTTTCTTCAGAAGTGTCTTTAATTCCATAAAGATTCAGTACATTCTGGTATCCTCTATTTTGATAAGGTAAAAAATGTTTGTACCATGTTAGCCAGTAGATCTTGAAACATCTCCTACATTACAAAAGCAAGAAGCAAAAAGAAGAAAACAAATGGGTCCCTCTCATAGTCACCTACAATCCAAATCTAGAGGTGTTAAGAGAAGGTGCATGGAAATTACAACCACTACTACAAAAAGATGCTGACTAAAATCTGTATTACTAGACCCCTCACTTCTGAAAGAAACACTTTTGTACAAGCAGAAGAGGTGAAAAACCTGTCAACTTATAAAGACAACAGACAAGATAAAGATTCCCAGCACAGATCAGGGCTACAAGGTCCAAGGTAACTTCAGTTACACCACAAATAATGTAGTGAACTTAATTATAGGTACAAAATGTGGGAGAGATAATCTGTATGTATGGGAGACACGGCAGAAATTTACACCAAGAATTAATTTTCATTGCCACACAATAAAAGAAAAAGTAATGTATCCACCTGTGGCCAATCATTTCTGTATCCCTGATCACACCCTAATGGTTATGAAAATACTAGAATTGAAAGGTAATTTCAAATCCTGAATCAGTAGAGTCATTGCCACATTCAGAGCAGGAATTAATGTGTCGCGTGAATTTATGTCTTTTTACACCAATTGAGAAATCTTCAAATCTTCAAATCTTGGACCAATCACTAATCAATGAACAATAAATGTAACTGCTTCTTATCTCTGGACACTAGGGTGACCACAAAATATCGATGTCGGAATTTTGTCCGTCTGGACCCCACAAAACGATTCCCCTTTCCAGATATTGAGATAGCCAAAATTTGAGCTCGATCAAACGACGTTAACCCGTGCCGCTCGTTGCTCAAAGTTTGAAAAAAATCCAAATTTTTGGCCAAGAAGCTGACATATGGAGCCATAACTCCAGAACGATAAATAATAAAAACACGCTTAATATCTCAAAAGAAAGCTCATGTTGTTCTTCAAAATTTATATTTTATACATAATTGTTATTTTAAGGCAAACTGAGTTACAACAGCTTTTAGCCCCAAGAACGTGACCTGGTACCACTAGGAGCATACTTCGTATATTTTGTTATTAAGTGATACATTTTGTTTTTTTTGGTATATTTTTGAGTTTAAAGTAGAAATATAATAAAAAAAACAAGTAATACTGAGAAGTCTAAGGACATTTTTTATTTTAAAATATAAAAATGAGGTACCTAGTGGTACCAGGTCACGTTCTTGGGGCTAAACGCTGTTGTAACTCAGTTTGACTTAAAATAACAATTATGTATAAAATATAAATTTTGAAGAACAACATTAGCTTTCTTTTGAGATATTAAGCGTGTTTTTATTATTTACCGTTCTGGAGTTATGGCTCCATATGTCAGCTTTTTGGCCAAAAATTTGGATTTTTTCAAACTTTGAGCGACGAGCGGCACGGGTTAACGTCGTTTGATCGAGCTCAAATTTTGGCTATCTCAATATCTGGAAAGGGGAATCGTTTTGTGGGGTCCAGACTAACAAGATTCCAACATTTTTTCCCCCCATATGAGATCTGGTCACTCTACTGGACACTGATATTTACAACCCCAACTTCTCTTCCCCCTCCCATACTGACCACTCAGTATGGGAACACAGTTCTGCTTCACCTCATCTGGCTTATGTACTGCATTATGCAACCCTCAATTTGTATAAATATATATATACTAGCTGGGTGCCCGATGCAGATGCATCGGGATTCTAGCAGAGCGAGTGTCTGACTCGCAATGGCCGCTTCGCGCTGCTAAGGCGACTCGCCATGCCCGCTGCGTGGGCATAGCGAGTCGCCTTAGAACTGCTCGCAATGGCCGCTGCGCGGCCAATGCTTCGGACGTATCCACATGACAAAATTGACTCGCAGCGTGAGCGGACTCAAAAGGGGCAAAAATCCCATTCTTGATTATATAATAGATATATATATATATATATATATATATATATATATATATATATACACATATACAGTATGGAACAAAATTTTTGACACACCTTCTGATTCAAAGTGTTTTCCTTATTTTCATGACTATGAAAAGTGTAGATTAACACTGAAGGCATCAAAACTATGAATTAAAACTTGTGGAATTATTTACTTAACAAAAAAGTGTGAAACAACTGAAAATATGTCTTATATTCTATGTTCTTCAAAGTAGCCACCCTTTGCTTTGATTACTGCTTTGCACACTCTTGGCATTCTTTTCATGAGCTTCAAGAGGTAGTCACCGCAAATGGTCTTCCAACAGTCTTGAAGGATTTCCCAGAGATGCTTAGCACTTGTTGGCCCTTTTGCCTTCACTTTGCGTCCAGTTAACCCTAAACCATCGTAGCACTCCATCACTCTCCTTCTTGGTGAAATAGCCCTCACACAGCCTGGAGGTGTGTTTTGGGTTATTGTCTTTAGTAACATAGTTTTAGTAACATAGTTTTTTAAGGTTGAAGGAAGACTTTAAGTCCATCTAGTTCAACCCATAGCCTAACATGTTGATCCAGAGGAAGGCAAAAAAAAAACCATGTGGCAACACTAAGCTCCACATTGGGGGAAAAAATTCCTTCCTGACTCCAGGTACGGCAATCAGATTAGTTCCCTGGATCAACGCCCTATCGAAGAATCTAGTATGTATAACTGGTAATATTATTGTTTTCAAGAAAGGCATCCAGGCCCTTCTTAAATGTTAGTAGTGACTCACTCATTACAACATCATGTGGCAGAGAGTTCCATAGTCTCACTGCTCTTACAGTAAAGAATCCGCGTCTGTGATTATGATTAAACCTTCTTTCCTCCAGACGTAGAGGATACCCCCTTGTCCCAGTCTCAGGCCTAAGAGTAAAGAGATCATTAGAAAGGTCTCTGTACTGTCCCTCATATATTTATACATTATTATAAGATCACCCCTAAGCCTTCGTTTTTCCAAGCTAAATAACCCAGAGTTTAATAACCTGTCTTGGTATTGCAGACCCCTTAGTCCTCTAATGACTTTTGTCGCTCTTCTCTGGACCCGCTCTAGTTCAGCTATGTCTTTCTTATACAACGCAGACCAGAATTGTACACAGTATTCTAAGTGTGGTCGCACTAGTGACTTGTATAGAGGTAAAATTATGTTCTCCTCATGAGCATCTATGCCTCTTTTAATGCATCCCATTATTTTATTTCCTTTGCAGCAGCTGCCTGACACTGACCACTAAATGTGAGTTTGTCATCTACCCATACACCCAAGTCTTTTTCAGTGACCGTTTTGCCCAGTGTTTTACAATTAAGCACATAATTATACCTTTTGTTTCCTCTGCCCAAGTGCATGACTTTACATTAAATCCCCATTAAAGCTCATTAAGCTCTTTGCCATTTAGCAGCCCAAGCTTCTAGTTTACATAAATCCTCCTGTAATATAAAATTGTTCTCCTCTGTATTGATTACCCTGCAGAGTTTAGTGTCATCCGCAAATATTGAGATTTTACTCTGTATACCCCCTACAAGGTCATTAATAAATATATTAAATAGAAGCGGGCCCAACACTGCCCCTGTGGTACCCCACTGTTAACTATGACCCAATCTGAGTGTGTTCCATTAATAACCACCCTTTGTTTCCTATCACTAAGCCAGTTCTTAACCCACTTACACATATTTTCCCCTATCCCCATTGCCCTCATTTTATGTATCAACCTTTTGTGTGGCACCGTATCAAAAGCTTTTGAAAAGTCCATATACACCACATCCACTGCATTTCCTTGGTCCAGTCCAGAGCTTACTCCTTCATAGAAGCTTATTAGATTAGTTTGACAGGAACGGTCCCTCGTAAAACCATGTTGATAATGGGTCATGAGGTTATTTTTTTCAGATACTCCAGTATAGCATCTCTTAGAAAACCCTCTAGGATTTTACCACAGTAGAGCTTAAGCTTACTGGCCTATAATTTCCAAGTTCAGTTTTTGTCCCCTTTTTGAATATTGGCACCACATTTGCTATACGCCAGTCCTGTGGTACAGACCCTGTTATTATGGAATCTTTAAATATTAAAAATAATTGTCTATCTATGACAGTACTTAATTCCTGCAGCACTCTGGGGTGTATCCCATCCGGGCCCGGGGATTTGTCAATTTTAGTGATTTTTAGACGATGCCGTAATTCCTCTTGGGTTAAGCAGGTGACATTTAATTGAGAATTTTTGTTATCACTGATCATATTTTTCTGTCATGGGATTTTCTTGTGTAAATACTGTTGAAAAAAAGTATTTACATATTGGCTTTTTCCTCATCCTCATCCACCATTTCACCCAGACTATTTTTAAAGGGGCCAACACCATCATTTTTTAGTTTCTTACTATTTATGTAGTTAAAAAATATTTTGGGATTCTTTTTACTTTCTCTGGCAATGAGTCTCTCTGTCTCAATCTTTGCTACCTTGATTTGCTTTTTACAAATGTTATTTAATTTTCTGTATTTACTTAATGCCTCCTCACTACCTACTTGCTTTAATTCCCTAAATGCTTTTTTTGTCACATATTGCACCTCTTACCGCTTTATTTAGCCATAGTGGTTTCCTCCTATTTCTAGCATGCTTATTCCCATAGGGTATATATTGTGAACAGGTCCTATTCAGGATGCTAATAAACATCTCCCATTTGTGTTGTGTACTTTTATGTCTCAGGACATCGTCCCAGTTTATTGCACTAAGATCATCTCTCAACCGTTGGAAATTTGCCTTCCTGAAGTTTAGTGTCCTTGTAGCCCCTCTACTACATGTCTTAGTAAAGGATACTTGAAAGCTTATTAAGTTATGATCACTATTACCCAAGTGACCTCCAACCCGTATATTTGATATGCGGTCCGGCCTGTTGGTTAATATTAGGTCCAGCAGTGCCCCCCTTCTTGTTGGGTCCTGAACCAGTTGTGAAAGGTAATTGTCTCTCATAGTTTTCAAAAACTTATTACCCTTGCTGGAACTGCAGGTTTCTGATCCCCAATGTATTTCAGGGTAGTTGAAGTCCCCCATAGTAATGACTTCTCCCTGAGTCGCTGCTTCATCTATTTGCTTTATGAGGATATTCTCCTCCACTTCCATTATTGTTGGGGACTTATAACAAACCCCTATCAGTAATTTATTATTTTTTCCCCCTCCCCTTATCTCCACCCACAGGGACTCTACATTTCCATTAGATTCACCTATATATCAGCAGGATGGGTTTTAAGGATGATTTTAGTATAAACATACACCTCCTCCTCGCCTATTTGTACGGTCATTTCTGAACAGACAATAGCCCTGTAAATTAACAGCCCAGTCATGGCTCTCAATCTCAAGCCAAGCTTCCAATCAAAATCCATTTTGTTGGTGAGGCTTCTGGCATTAGTGTACATGCACTTTATGCATCTCTCTTTACCTCTATTCCTTCCTACTAGATTGACTGTTCTAACCCCACCCCCCATGCCACCCCCAATTTTATTACTTGTGCCCAGGTTACTATTTACACTATCTTCCCCTCCTATACAATGAATACCCTCCCTCCCAATCCCTAGTTTAAACACTCCTCCAACCTTCTAGCCATTTTCTCCCCCAGCACAGCTGCACCCTCCCCATTGAGGTGCAGCCCGTCCCTAGCATAGAACCTGTAGCCAACAGAGAAGTCGGATCAGTTCTCCAGGAACCCAAACCCCTCCTTCCTACACCAATTCCTGAGCCACTTATTTATCTCCCTAATCTCCCTTTGCCTCTCTGGTGTGGCACGTGGTACAGGCAGTATTTCAGAGAATACTACCTTGGAGGTCCTTGCCTTAAGCTTGCAGCCTAATTCCCTGAAATCATCTTTAAAGACCATCCACCTACCTCTAACTTTGTCATTTGTGCCAATGTGCACCATGACTGCTGGGTCCTCACCAGCCCCTCCCAGGAATCTGTCAACCCGCTCAGCGATGTGCCGGACTCGAGCGCCAGGTAGGCAGCACACTGTTCGACGATCCCTGTCTTTGTGACAGATTGCCCTATCTATTCCCCTAATAATTGAGTCCCCCATTACCAGCACCTGTCTGGCCTGCCCTTCTCTCCTGTTTTCCCCCTTACTGGAGCAGACACTCCTCTGGCTTTCAGAGGTCATGCCCTGCTGCAGCAGTGCTATCCCTGAACTCACACCCCCCTCATCTGTCAACATAGCAAATTTATTGGGGTGTGCCAGATCAGGGCTGGCCTCCCTGGCACCCTTCCCTCTACCCCGCCTTCTAACTGTCACCCAGCTGGCTACCTCACGGTCCTGCAGCTCCATACTACCATCCTCCCCCACATCTATCCCATTGAGCAGCTGTTCAGTGAGCAGCAGACTCCTTTCCATATTGTCTTGTTGAAAAATAAATGATGGTCCAACTAAACATAAACTGTATGGAATAGCATGCTGCTGAAAAATGCTGTGGTAACCATGCTGGTTCAGTATGCCTTCAATTTTGAATAAATCCCCAACAGTGTCACCATTAAAGCAGCTCCACACCACCACACCTCCTCGTCCATGCTTCATGGTGGGAACCAGGCATGTAGAGTCCATCCATTCAACTTTTCTGTGCCCAACAAAGACACGCTGGTTGTAACCAAGGATCTCAAATTTGGACTCATCAGACCAAAGCACAGATTTCCACTGGTCTAATGTCCATTCCTTGTGTTCTTTAGCCCAAATAAGTCTCATCTGCTTGTTGCCTGTCCTTAGCAGGGGTGTCCTAGCAGCTATTTTACCATGAAGGCCTGCTGCACAAAGTCTCCTCTTAACAGTTGTTGTAGAGATGTGTCTGCTGTTAGAACTCTGTGTGGCATTGACCTGGTCTCTAATCTGAGCTGCTGTTAACCTGCGGTTTCTAAGGATGGTGACTCGGATGAACTTATCCTCTGCAGAAGACGTGACTCTTTGTCTTCCTTTCCTCATGTGAGCCAGGGTCTTTGTAGCACTTGATGGTTTTTGCAACTGCATTTGGGGACACTCTTAGAGTTTTCCCAATTTTTCCGACTAAATGACCTACATTTCTTAAAGTAATGATGGCCACTCATTTTTCTTTACTTAGCTGCTTTTTTCTTGCCATAATACAAATTCTAACAGTCTACTCAGTAGGACTATCAGCTGTGCATCCACCAGACTTCTGCACAAGACAACTGATGGTCCCAACCCCATTTCTAAGGCAAGAAATCCTACTTATTAAACCTGAAAGGGCACACCTGTGAAGTGAAAACCATTTCCGGTGACTACCTCTTGAAGCTCACCCAAGAGTGTGCAAAGCAGTAATCAAAGCAAAAGGTGGCTACTTTGAAGAACCTAGAATATAAGACATATTTTCAGTTTCACACTTTTTTGTTAAGTATATAATTCCACTTGTGTTAATTCATAGTTTTGATGCCTTCAGCGTGAATCTACAATTTTCATAGTCATTAAAATAAAGAAAACTCTTTGAATAAGAAGGTGTGTCCAAACCTTTGGTCTGTACTGTATATGTATATACAGTATATATATATATATATATATATATATATATACATATATATATATATATATATATATAAATATATATATACGGTATATATATATATATATATATACACATATAAATAATAAATATTAGCAAGCGTTCATGACTCTAAGGTCTCTTCATCGGGCTTAATATTGACACAAATTCTGAACACACATATATATATGTGTGTGTGTGTTCAGAATATATATATGTGTGTGTTCAGAATTTGTGTCACTTTTAAGCCTTATGAGGTGACCTTAGAGTCTTGAAACTTGCTATTATTTACCATCTTTTCTGTTGGCCACTAAAAGATATCAACCTCTGAGGATTCTCACATTCTAATAATTTTCTATCTATTGGTTAACATGGTACAAACATTTTTTACCTTGTGAATGAAAACAGTAATTTAAGTCAGTTAATTTTTTAATGTTCAGTCTGTGTGATGAGTAATGATATATGAAGTATTATTTCTAGTATAGTCAGATGATCATGAATGCAGTCACATTGAATATGTGATATTTTATTATTTTTTATTTACTCTTTTTTCGAATATAGTGGTGTTCTCTTACAAATGAAACGATGATATAGCAATTCATCATCTCTCCATGATCATGTTGTAGGTGGTGGGAGAAAATGAGAGACAAAGATATGGCTTGCCCTTGCTTGCGTGTACTCACAAACAGGAATTGCAGAATTTTTAATGCAGCTTTCTGCCGCTGCATCCAAAACGTTGCATTGTGCAGTACTAGCAAAGTGGATGGGATTTCAAGAAATCCCATGCCCACTGTGCTTCTCCCGACCACAGCATTTTCAGCTGCGGTGCGGGTTACTGGTCTTCCACATCTCCTCAGTAGGTTAATTTCATGCTGCAGAGTCAGAAGAGATAACATCAGGTGCATGCAGGGAGAATCTGCCACAGATCGTGGGCATATGGCGGTTGCGGTCTCCCTGCATTCACCCGCGGTTTCCCGTAGGTCTGGAGGCACTGTGTCTCATGGCTGCACTAGCTCAAAGTGGTACATCTACTCAATACTGAGTAAAGGGTTTGAATACTTATGGACATGTTATATTTCAGTTTTTCTTTTTTAATAAATTTGAAAAAATGTCTACATTTCTGGTTTTTCTAAGTCAAGATGGGGTGCAGAGTGTACATTAATGAGAAAAAAATGAACTTTTTTGAATTTTTCGAATGGCATAGAAGGACTTCAGGTATATGACACAGCAGGATTCTAGAAACAAGGCAGGAAAGCTGGTAGCAGAGAAGATACAGACCTCGGGGACAAACACAAAAAGACAGACATCAGCTATCCCAGAATTGGAGCTGGAAACAAAGACAGATATAGAGCAGCAAGCTGAACCAACACACATGACTAGGTTGCAAACCTAAACTCTGGCAACTCCCACTGGGGGAAAGGGACTTTAAATAGGGGATGCCCCACAGCAGTAGGATGGGGACACCAATTCATGGTACCCAAACCACCCTTATAAAAGTGGGGAAGGTGTGGCCATACACACCCAAGGCACAAGCAGGAATTCAGCATACCAACACAGGGACTGAGGCACAGGCAGCAGCTGCAAGCCTGGTATACATAAAAAATTGTGCACCACAGCAGAGGACCTCACAAACCATTAATGGCTTAACAACGGAGTGGCCAGGGACTGCACACATGGATAGTCAGGCAATATGCAGAGGATCTCACAACACATGGACGGCAACAGAGTGGAGCAGCCAGGCACTATACAGATAGCGGCTGTCAGTAGGGATAAGCGAGTATACTCGTAACTATTTGGTACTCGCCGAATAGTACGGTATTTGGGCTACTTGCTACTCCGCATTTTTCCTTGTGATTACTTGTTAGGAGTAGCAAGTAGTATATTCACTTTTGCAGTGTATCTACAGAACTAGTAAGAATGTGGATCAATTAATACCGCAGCTTAAGAAAATACTGAATCATACAGAGTTAAATAACTTGATGGAGGCTATTTCTAACAGACTCTTGGCGAAAGAAAGATAATTGATTACTAAACAAATCCACAAATTTGAGCAAGACAACATTACCTACTCAATAAGGAAATTTCCAGGTGAAGAAAGTATGACTAAGGCTGGTTTCACACTACGATTTTGTGCCTGTCCGTGGGATCCGACTTTGAAGGGGGATCCCACGGACAGGCACGGATCCATACAGATCCCTGCAATCGGATGGCAAATAGCCATCTGATCTGCAGGATCCGTGCGGATCCTGCGGTCCCCTGTCTCTCCCTACTCCTGCCTCCTCCATCTTCTTCCCTCTCCTATGCTATGCTGTGCCCCCGCTATTCTTTGCTGTGCCCCTGCTCTTCTATCCTCCTCTATCCCTATCCTGTCCCCTGTCCTCTCCCTGTGTGTAAAAAAATAAAAAACTCCTCCGGGAGTATACATCACCTCTCACCGTCTCCAACGCTGCACACGATCAGGACTAAAGGACCTGTGATGATGTCAGAGTCACATGACCCGGTCAGCTGACGAGTCATGTGACCGGGTCTCTTACATCATCACAGGCTCTTTAGTCCTGATCGTGTGCAGCTTTGGAGCCGGTGAGAGGTGATGTATACTCCCGGAGGAGTTTTTTTATTTTTTTACACACAGGGAGAGGACAGGGGACAGGATAGGGATAGAGGAGGATAGAAAAGCGGGGGACACAAAATAGAATAGCGGGGGCACAGCATATAGAATAGGAGAGGGCAGAAGATGGAGGAGAAGAAGCAGGGAAAGACAGGGGATACGGAGCCGACATCGGATCCAAGGTGAACTCAGATCCGATGTCCATAGGCTCCTATGCTGTGGGCACTAGGATCAGCCTCGGATCAGCAGTGATCTGAGGCTGTCCGATGTGAGTCACGGACACAAAATCGTAGCAGGCTACGATTTTGTGCCCGTGATTATATCGGATGGGATCGGATGGTGCCAAAATCGGATGCTAGTAGTGGCACATCCGATCCCATCGGATTCCCATAGGGGAACATGGGGTCCGATTTCGGATCCGATTGTATCCGTTTTGGAACTCCGGTCATGTGACCGGAGTTCCCGCGAGAACATGACGTCACCACAGGTCCTAGAGGCCACAGGACCTTGCCGGAGGCTTCGGTGGACCGCGGACAGGTGAGCATTGATTATTTTTTTATTTTTAACACTTTCTTTCACTTTTTTTCACTTCCACAATGTATGTATATACATTGTGGAAGTGAAAAAGCCCCACAAGCCCGGTTTGTTCGTTTTCCGGGGTGTTCGACGGTGTTCGTTGAGCATTCGACGAACATGCGTCGAACACCCCGTCTATTCGACGAATCGAATAGAATTCGAACACCGGGGTGGTGGCTCATCTCTATTTCTTAATCAGGTCCCTAATTACTTTCCTAGATTGACAGAATGTAGTGATGAAGCTCCATTTAGTCAGATCAGTCATTAGATCCGATCCGTTTTTCCCTTTCGTGATTTTTTCCACGCATGACTCTTGAGATAGATTTTTGGTTCTTCTATATGCATCCTGTAGGATCCTTTTCGGGTACCCTTTATGAAGAAACCGTTTTTTCAAGGTTTTAGACTCTGACACAAAATCACAATCTCTAGTAATAATATAATAATTTTTATTCATTTATATAGCGCTATTAATTCCATAGCACTTTACATACATGAGTAATGCTGTCTCTCTTGGGAGCTCACAATCTAAACATCCTATCAGTATGTCTTTACAATGTGGGAGGAAACCGGAGTGCCCGGAGGAAACCCACGCAAACACGGGGAGAACATACAAACTCCTTGCAGATGTTGTCCTAAGTGTCCTTGGTGGGAATTGAACCCAGGAACTCAAGACTCCAGTGCTGCAAAGGCTACAGTGCTAACCACTTGAGCCACCGTGCTGTATTTCCTAACAGACCTGACCCCACGGATCTTCCTATATCAATGCACGTCCCCACCCACTTCCATGATATACTGACCCTGGGTGACGCTGAGCAGTCCCTCTGCTCATAGATCTATACCTCTGCTATGAGCTACCCTAAGGCTACGTTCACACATAGTGTATTTCACCATTTATGCAAAGTGCATCCGCTAAAAGAATGACAATGTGAATTCTTTGCACTTTTTTTTCGCTGCACTTTTACTCACCTCGCTGCATTTCTCCGGTGATCACTTCTATTGCCGACACTGTAGGACCTTGTGCAGAACCTTAAACAACACCATGTTACCAGGCGACATCACCAGTCACATGGTGCTGTGGGGCCCTAGAGGCCGCGCTCACTGCGGGTCCTGCGGGGGATCAGAAGACACCCCCGGGGGTGCAGCGAGGTAAGTAAAGCACAGGCCTTTCACACATAGAACGCTGCGTTCTGTGAAGATCCGTTCTTGGTGCAATTTTACACCAAAAATGCATCCTCACAAAAATGCTGTGTGTGAACGTAGTCTAAGAGGACAAGGGAGCGGGAGCTGTAAGGGTATGGTTTAGCGTGAATTTTATGGGCTCTGTACAATCGCACCACGCAGCGATGCATCACGCAAACCCTGTGTGGTGCATGGGTACTTGCACACAGTGCACATAAAGATGATAAAGTTTAAGTATTTCAAGAAAAGATAAGCTGTATTTATGATCCCAGTGATCAGGCATCAGATCAAAATGCCTAGCAACACCCCTGCAATACAGTATTAAAAGTGTGTTGCCATTCGGGCTGGGGGAGGGGCCATGGTGTCGGCACTGCCCCTGGCCCATCTGACTCTGGGCCCCCAGAGCAGATGCATGGTCTGCTGCCTTTGCTTCTGATGCAGGAGCTTGGCTGCCCATTAACCCAAGCTCATGTAGTGATCATACAGGTCATCTATCCTGTGCATTTCTGATCACCATGACGTAAATTTATATTGATTTGTACATATTTCTTCCAGATTAGGTTGCACATGAACATTGGATTTCAGAAGTGGTTACTATAGCCCTGTTCTATGTCTAACTATAAATACTAACAGAAGCACTTAATAAAAGGACTCAGTCAGCAAAGAATGATTGTTCAAACCATGTAAAGGCACTTGTGCATCATGGTATGGTCAAAATTGAAATATACCTTCTCACCTGCCTGTATTACCTTCCATCTCTACTTTCCCCTTGTCTTTGATTGACGATTCTAGCTTCGTGGAACCAGAGAAGGGAGGAGATAGATCGAAATAAACAAGTGGGAAGGTGTATAATTCAGGTACAGTTCATTCTCACCCTCCAGTACTGGCCATAGGGTACATTCACCAACCACCTGGGGAGATGTCCACTATTGAAACTAAGATAGCTATTTACATCAACTCGTTTAAAAAAAGTGGACGTATATACCCTCCCCAGGTGGTCGAACTGCACCCATAAATCCAAGTACTGGAGGGCTGAGTCAGATGAAGATGCCGTAAAAGTCAATCCCCAGTTATTTGTATTCAAATGGTCTACAAAACCATCTGCTTCCACTTTAGTACCCCTCCATATGATGAATAAGTCATCTATAAATCGTTTATAGTACACGATCTGTTCCGCCCACCTGGGTTGCGCAATGGAGACCGATTCAAAGGCGTCCATATAGAGATTAGCGTAACTTGGTGCGAATCTGGTCCTCATTGCGCAGCCCCTCAACTGTTGGTAAACAGAGCCATCAAATGAGAATACATTGTAAGTCAGTATAAAACATATCGCTGTTATCAAAAATTCCTTTTGTTCCTGGGGGATATCTTGATCTTTATCCAACATACTCTCTATCACTTTCACCCCTGATAAATGTGGGATGTTGCTGTAGAGAGCTGTAACATCTAATGTTAGGAAAAGGCATCCTTCCATAGGGGGCAAATCTCTAATCTCCCTAATAAGTTGTGTAGAATCATTCAAATAAGAGTCTAATTTAACTACGTATTTTTGCAGAAAAAGATCTACATAGTGAGAAAGGTTGCATGTAATTGATTCTACCCCTGCTATGATCGGGCGGCCAGGTGGATTAGTCGGGTTTTTATGAACTTTGGGCAGAAAATAGAAATGAGGTATCCTATATTTTGGAATATCCAGAAACCTTCTTTCCCTTTTATCAAGGATGCCCTTCTCATATGCAGTCTTTATCAGCTCATTATACTTCAAGAATATCTTAATAGAGGGGTCATGGTCCAATTTTTCATTGTATTCATGGTCTTCCAAGATTCTCTTCCCTTCTTGGAAGTACCATTCTTTATCCATGAGTACAACCCATCCCCCCTTATCAGCACTTTTTATAACCAAGCTTTTATACTCTTGGAGAGATATAATTGCTTCCCTTTCCCCTTGACTTAAATTATCTCTTATTTTGGGATTGGTCAAATTGTGATTGTTAATGGTAAAAAGGAATTTACATCTTTCACTACAAAGCGAACATTTCCCATAAAATATAGGGTTACTTGCCAATCAACATATATAGTGTACATGATAGAATGCCCCTGTGGGCTACAATATATTGGAAGGACCATACAGACGATGCATTCTCGCCTTAACAAGCATCGCTCTAATATTAAAGGGGGCTTCCAGCTTCATAGTCTTTCAAGGCACTATGCAATAGCCCCAGGGGCGTATCTGGTGGAATGCAGCCGGACCTTTTGCCCGGGCGCAACTCAGCGGGGGGCGCCGGCGGCACTTCCCCCCCTCCCCCACCGCTGCGGCTGGACGCACTGTGCCCTGAAAATCTCAACATACTCCCAGAAGTGGCGTTGTGCAGACAGCGGCCGCCGGAACTCGTTGCTATGGTTACGGACGGGCCCTCTGGAGCCTCCGTAGGTGAAGGAGCGCCGGGACGCTTATATGAGAGCGTGAGAGCCGGTGAGTTTGTGATTAATAATAGTCCCGGAGCTGACGAGGGACAAACTGCTGCTTGGTGGGAAGCCGAGGTAGGAGGCTCGAGTGTGACCGTGTCCAGAGCTGTGTCAGTGACTGCTGTGCCTGGCTGACACATGACATGGGGTAATACTCTGCTGCATGGGCGGTGCTCATACAAGTGTATAACGTGGACAAGAGCTGACAGCACTGACCCCCCCCCCTCTGGTCCTTACCTACTTTGGGGGGGCGCCAAAATAGATTTTCGCCCCAGGCGCCATCAAACCTAGTTACACCGCTGAATAGCCCATCAGATAGATCATAGGAGAATGAAGCTAGTCATTATTGACCAGATAGGAGAAAATATAGGAGACAGATTAGGGGCCCTTATTAAATGTGAGAGTTATTTGATTTATAAAATGGGGACCCTGAGTCCGGAGGGACATAATCTCACAATGTGGCAAAACATTAATAGACAGTAATTATGATCCCTCGGCATAAATGGAGATAAGAACGGGTAACGGAATAGTGTAAATGTTCATAATCATATATTAATACTTATTTTTATTGTTATAAGTGTATTTTAGGGAAAGGGAAAGAAGAGGGGAAAAAAAAAAGTTTTTAACATATTTTTAATATTGTGTGTATATATTTTTTATATGATTTTAAATGGGTGCTTAACGTTGTTGATATATGTATATTAAGTACAGTGATTTACATAAGTAGCCACGACAGCTCGTGATGAGTAGTAAGTATTTTATAATGAGCGGCCCCGTAAATGATAAGAATAGGAGCGATGTCAGAGACAAAACATTTTTTTTTTTTTTAATTAGTTTGTCAATTGTTGTAAGTTTTTGATCAGCATATCCTTTAATCTGCATATTCTGATAAGATTGCAGAGAACAAGGTACCTTTATAGTGTGTGCATATATATGCATGTATATATATATTTATATTTTTTGTGGGCATGGCATGATAAATGAAGATAAGTACATGGGCATTGATATATCTATAAGCACTAGGAAAGGCTCTAGTATTAGGATAAGGTTTAAAGAGCCTTCCACTCATTAACCAATTGAACAACTTTGGTAGCCATAAAAGGATTGTGGAACCCGCCCCCCCTCACCACCTGAGGAAGATAGAGAATCTATCGAAACATGTTGTGGAGTAGGAGGGGACCCTGAATAAAGGTCTGTTGAAAAACCATCCCAGTGCCTGCTGCCTTTGTGCCTGAACGCCTCCAATTAGACTGCTTACAGTTTGTTTACATTCTCATAGATATATTGAGGACTATGGGGGAGCATTATACTATATGAAGGACTATGGGGGTGCATTATAATATATGAAGGACTATGGGGGTGCATTATAATATATGGAGGACTATAGGGTGCATTATATTATATGGAGGACTATAGGGGGTGCATTATACTATATGGAGGACTATAGGGGTGCATTATACTATATGGAGGACTATAGGAAGTGCATTATACTATATGGAGGACTATAGGGGGTGCATTATATTATATGGAGGACTTTGGGGTGCATTATATTATATGAAGGACTATAGGGTGCATTATACTATATGGAGGACTATAAGGGGTGCATTATAATATATTGAGAAGTATATGGAGCCAATTATAATATTTAGAGGGCTCTGGGGGGGCATGATAATACTTGGAGGGCTATGTTGTTAGCCTGTATACTTTATGGAGGGCTATTTGAGTGCAGTGTTGGGGGCCATTATACAGTGTGAAGAGGTGCCGGGACTTTTATACTGTATGTAGGTCCATTATACTACATGGAGGGCTGTGCGGGGTCACAGTTGGAGATCATACTGTGTTGGGGTAGTTAAGGGGATTACAGTAGGGTCACCATACTGAGTGTGTGGAGGAATCACTGTGGGGGATCATACAGCATTTGTGGGACACTTTTGTTGGCTTCATACTTTATTGGGAAATGAAAGAGAAATCTAGCAACTTCAATAGAAGGAAAATTACTTTTTAAGGACTGAAAAGTTATGAGATATGTAGGTACTTATGTGTTCCAGGCAAAATTGTTTTTGGGGGGGCTCAATTACAACTTCCGCTGTGGGGCCCCATGTTTTATGTAGCAGGATGCATTGTCCCTCTGCTGCAGGACTAATTGTCCATAACGTACACACCAGATCCAGTGCCGCCTCTCGGTATATACAGGCTTCCAGCCATGTACAGTTGTGGCCAAAAGTATTGACCCCCTGCAATTCTGTCAGATAATACTCAGTTTCGTCCTGAAAATGATTGCAATCACAAATTCTTTGGTATTACCATGTTTCCCCGAAAGTAAGACCCTGTCTTACATTTTTTTGGGGGCCAAAAGTGGCCCCCGGTCTTACTTTCGGGGGGGGGGTCTTACATTGGGTGCCCCAGCAGTGTGGCCTACAGGCCCCCTCCTGCTGGGACACTGCGGGAGCGGGTCGCACGTCATGTGCGCCCGCTCATTACATATGCACTGCATCCCCCTGTCAATCAGCGACAGGGGGAGCAGTGCATTATACTGTATATATGGGCCCCCTCCTGCTGGCACACTACCCCCCTGTTCTGAGGCCCCCACCGCTGCTGCTGCTGCAGACATCTTACCCTCCAGGGTCTTCTTGCAGCAGCCAGCGTGTCCGTCCTCTGTCCTCGGCTGTCTCCCGGATCATGTGACCCGTCGCAGCGCATGACGTCATCGCGACTGCGACCGGCCGGTCACATGATCCGGGAGACAGCCCAGGACAGAGGACGGATGCGCTGGCTGCTGCAAGAAGACCCTGGAGGGTAAGATGTCTGCAGCAGCAGCAGCGGTGGGGGCCTCAGAACAGGGGGGTAGTGTGCCAGCAGGAGGGGGCCCATATATACAGTATAATGCACTGCTCCCCTGTCGCTGATTGACAGGGGGATGCAGTGCATATGTAATGAGCGGGCGCACGTGACGTGCGACCCGCTCCCGCTCCCCCCCCTCCGCTAGGGGCCTTAAATTGGCCCCCCCGGTTGTAAGGCCTTATAATCGGGGGAGGCCTTACATTAGCAGGCCCCCCCTTTACCCCTAGGCGGCCTTACAATCGGGGGGGCCTTACTTTCGGGGAAACACGGTATTATCTTCATTTAATTTGTCTTCAATGAAAAAACGCAAAAGAGGATGAAGCAAAAAGCAAAACATTAATCATTTCACACAAAACTCCAAAAATGGGCCAGATAAAAGTATTGGCACCTTCAGCCCAATACTTGGTTGCACAACTTTAGTCAAAATAACTGCGATCAACCGCTTCCAGTAACCATCAATGAGTTTCTTACAATGGTCTGATGGAATTTTAGACCATTCTTCTTTGGCAAACTGCTCCAGGTCCCTGATATTTGAAAAAACATTTCAATTTTCCAAGCTGCCATTTTTAGATTTCTCCACAGGTGTTCTATGGGATTCAGGCCTGGACTCATTGCTGGCCACCTTAGAAGTCTCCTGTGCTTTCTCTCAAACCATTTTCTAGTGCTTTTTGAAGTGTGTTTTGGGTCATTGTCCTGCTGGAAGACCCAAAACCTCTGAAGGAGACCCAGCTTTCTCACACTGGGCCCTACATTATGCTGCAAAATTTGTTGGTAGCCTTCAGACTCAGGGGCGGGATGGTGCACTTTGCCCTGGGTGGCAGTGTGTTTGTTTCAGCCCTCGGAGGTGAGGAAATGGGGGTGGTTTTGGGGGTTCTGAAGGACGAACTGAGCAGCTTGGGGAGGGGGGTTGGTGCTGACAGACAAAGTGAGGAGCTGGGGGGGGTTGACACTCACCATGCTTCCACCGAGCGCGTGTAATACAAGCAGCTGTATGTAACTTTTCAGTATGGGGGCCTACCCTTGCCCCCTTGCCACCTGGGCCAGCCCGCCCCTGTTCAGACTTCATAATGCCATGCACACGGTCAAGCGGTCCAGTGCCAGAGGCAGCAGAGCAACCCCAAAACATCAGGGAACCTCCACCATGTTTGACTGTAGGGATCGTGTTCTTTTCTTTGAATGCCTCTTTTTTTCTCCAGTAAACTCTATGTTGATGCCTTTGCCCAAAAAGCTCTAATTTTTTCTCATCTGACCAGAGAACATTCCTCATCAATTTTTCTTTTCCGTCCACATCTAGGGAGGTTAGCCACAGTGCCATGGGCTTTGAACTTCTTGATGACACTGTGCACGGTAGGCACAGAAACATTCAGGTCTTTGGAGATGGACTTGTAGCTTTGAGATTGCTCATGCTTCCTCACAATTTGGTTTCTCAAGTCCTCAGACAGTTCTTTGGTCTTCTTTCTTTTCTCCATGCTCAATGTGGTACACACAAGGACACAGGACAGAGGTTGAGTCAACTTTAATCCATGTCAGCTGGCTGCAAGTGTGATTTAGTTATTGCCAACACCTGTTAGGGGCCAAAGGTAAGTTACAGGTGCTGTTAATTACACAAATTAGAGAAGCATCACATGATTTTTCTAACAGGGCCAATACTTTTGTCCACCCCCTTTTTTATGTTTGGTGTGGAATTATATCCAATTTGGCTTTAGGACACTTCTTTTTGTGTTTTTTCATTGAAGACAAATTAAATGAAGATAATAATACCAAAGAATTATTTGTGATTGCAATCATTTTCAGGAAGAAACTGAGTATTATCTGACAGAATTGCAGGGGTTTCAGTACTTTTCGCCACAACTGTATCTCCTGAGCGGTGGTTGGTCAGTGGCGCTCTTCCCTCTTCCCGCTACTACATCCCTCACTTAACCCCATTGAACGTCCCCTGCTATTAGCTCCAGACAGCCCTGTGTGCGGCACTTGTGATTGGCTAAGTGTTTCGGGGTGATTTGAGGGTACAAACAGTTGTTTGTCTATTTGTGCTGGGGGGTGGGTTCATTTCTTTTGTGAGCATCCTATCACTGTATCACTGCCATCACTAATCCACACTGGATTTTATTAAAAAATAAAAACGTATCTAGTACAAAAAGTTGATCCAATCAATTATTTACTAAGCATTTCGGGAGGAGGCGTGGTCTGTTGGAGGAGATGCGCCATTTTCCCAGCTTAGTGCAGTAGCGGCTTGTTGATGCTCAGACTGCAGGTTGTTACATGTGGACAGTGCGGAATGCTGACATGTCTGACTAGTTAGTGCCAGGCAGCTGCCATGTTCGAGCTGCCTAGAGCTATGTAGGTGTGTGCCAGATTTTGGCAATCAGTGCTGCCTCCTGTGCTATAAGGATGCAGGACTGTGTCTGTCTACAGGATCACAGTTCTGCCGCCATCATTGTGTGTCTGTATGCTTGTGCCAAGCCGCTATTGCCAGTAATGATCCTTGTTCTGGATTATTCTGTGTGGTTCTTGTATGTGCATGTGATGGCGCTGACAACCTTGTGTTTGGACAACTTTTTTCTATTTCTCTAAATTAAAATATCCACTATTCTTCTCATTTTTACAGGATAGATATAGATCTGTATGAACCAGATTTATGTCTACCGATTTAAAAAAAATTTTACTAGGGGGCGCCGTTCTGCACCTCGTCTCAGGCAGCACACAGGCTAGGTCCACCCCTGGGTCTTGTGCACACGCTGAGTATTTTGTGATTTTTTTTCCTCAGCATTTGTAAGGCTTCCTGATGCTGCATTATAATACATAGGCTATTATGCCCTGAATGCCCCTGTACACAGAATAAATAACTTATAAAAACCTAGCACTCTGTATTCTAACCTCTTATCGGTCCAAAATTCTTGCTTGCAGATTAATCCATTCAGCCTCTCCTCACCGTCCGACAGCCTCTTCTTCTGAATGATGTGGATACGCCTCCTGCGTTATCCCCATCCCACTTTTTGATCTCACGTCTGTGCAGATGCCTCTCCATGTTGCGCAAATGCACCGTGCTCTGCCCTACTGCAGCTACAATGTAAAACTCATCTACACATGCGCGAACCGCAGGGGTCTCTGCACATGGTTCCAGGCTCCCAGTCTTCTACGTGTAATGTATAGTGACATCACTGAGAGTTTAAACTTGTAGGATAACCCCATGATGGAGCACAGTGCACCTGCACAAGCCGGAGAGGTATGGTGTAGGCAATGGGAAAATTGGACGTGGTCACGTTAATAACACAGGTGGCAGGAGGCATTATCTACATCATTCAGAAGAAGGCGCTGTCGGACCGCGAAGAGGCGGGACGGACCGATCTGCAAGCGAGTCCATTGGACTGGTAACAGGTGATTATCATACAGGGAGTACAGCGTTCAAGATTTTTATAAGTTATTTATTCTGAGCACAGGGGCAGTCAGGGAGTAATAGCCTTCTTCTAAGGCCCCTTTCACACTGGGGTTTTTTTAAAAATGTGGCAGATGCGGCAGAATTACCGCACCTTCCGCCTTGCATTGTCTATGGGGCTTGCGGCAAGTGCGGTTTTGCCGGTTGTAGCAGTTGCGGCCGCAAAAAAAACGCTGCTGACTGCATTTTTTTTTCGTGGCCGCAAGTGCCGCATCTGCCGCAACTGGAAGAACCGCACTTGCCGCAAGCACCATAGACAATGCATTGAGCTTGCCGCAAGTGCGACTGTTAGGGCCACGTCACACACACAGATATCTGTGCAGATATTGTTCGCAGATCTCTGGTTGCAGTGAAGTCATGGACACAATGTTCCATTTTGTGACTGAGTACAAATGGAGCAATGTGTCCATGATTTCACTGCAACCAGCAAGTTGGTCAGAAGTTGGACAGAAAAGTTGGTGTGTGTGACGTGGCCCTTAGGCAGAAGATATTTTAAAAACCACCAGTGTGAAAGGGGCCTTACACTGGTTTCACACTGCAGTTTTTTCCCTGATCAGGTTCCAGCCAGTTTGTGTGTCAAAACCAGGAGTGTCTCCAAAACTCAGAACAGGTGTCAATGTTTCAATTATAGTTTTTCTCTGCAAGTTCCTCTCCTGGTTTTGGCACACAAAAGGGTAAATTGACTAGATGAATGGATGTTTGACTGGTTATAGTTTCAAACAGCAAATATTTTTCTGGAATAATCTATTCCAGGTATATGATGACTCCCGACACATGAGCCCCATCACATGACTCCCGTCACATGATCCCAGTCACATGACTGGGGGGTCCACAGAGTCTGAACAGCCCCGGGCCCTGGCTACCCTTAATCCACCCCTGTATATATCCTATATATGTATATGCCATATATACATATAAGATAATTTTATAAGTACGTTTTATAACAAAGTTTTTAACCTATTTTTGACTTTATGAGTATTATAGCTAGATATTTTATTTTAATTTTTATCTTATTTAGAGCAGTGTTAATTGATGAATAATGCAGAGCAACTCTATGCTAATGATATGCACACACTTGAAAGCAATCAGCTAATGAGAGTTATCTCACTTCCTTGAACTCAGACACTGCATGAGCTATATAAGGAGACACATGTAAGTGTTATGAAATAATACAACTGTACCTGAGGAAGCATTAAAAGGGTTGAAACGCGTGTACTGCCCACTGTGATATACATTTTAAGAATAAAGGAAAATCGATTTGAACTCCGGTTCTCCTGTGGAAGCGCTGTACCAATAGACCGGTATACTTATTACTACATGTGATGAACCAGGTTTTCTAGATCTGAGCCATCCGGAGTGGGAGAGCTGCACACCTAAGGAGACCTTATATGCAATATAACCAAGACACCTAAAAGGTGAGCAATATCGAATTATAACATCTCTATGTTGAATTTACTACACTTATATTTGCGCTGGGACTTTTTCTCTCTTATACCCCCCTAGAGGCTTCTAGTGAAGTTAATCTAAGTACTATCTCCCAAAGGGTAGAATATATAATCTTTCTGTAGAACCGATCAGAGGCCACAAGTAAGCTAGGCAAACTCAAAACAGCATAAACCTATTAAAGAACGAGTTTATAGCCAATAATCTTTGGTATAAAATATCAATTTTATTGGTAAACTATTAAAAGATAGTAGGTCAATAATTTACAATAAAACGATTATGATGATAAAACCATGAATATAAGCAACCAATTATTACAATTTCACTATAAGAGGAGGAGAGAACCAAGATAAAAGGATACATAATACGGAAAATGGTCTCATAAACAATGCCTCTCAAGCATATAAAAAATATAGAAAAACCTATAACAGTATGGTGTGGTTATGATTAAATAGTAGCATGTACTCAATCTGTTGGCTGGTGAATCTGTTGGCTGGTAAAAGAAAAATATGTGACACACAATCAAAGTGTCAAAGGGATCCCTACATATTCAAGTGGTAACCAAAAAATATATAAAAAAATCTTTATATGAATATAAAGTGAAAATATCACATACATAAGTGAAATATAAAACAGTGTATAGCAATTTCCTATGTTAAAAAACATCAATTTCTTGTGTAAAAAAACCGAGTGACTACCCAAATCCTGCCAAAAGATTTTTTCTGTGCATAAATATACACCAACCTATAAAATATACGTGTAACTAATAAGTACATGTAGCATGTGCTAAAATAAAAAATGTATAACCATAAATACACCAGCCAGTGTATGCACTTAATGAAAGAAGCAACCAACTTCTCTCAAAACAGAGTGCTATATATATATGTACGTGGAGTAACACAAACACACTTCTTTAACCGCTATCTTTAGTCCATACTGTATAGGAATGTATAAAATAACTAAAAGCATGAGAGGATCCTATACATCTTGCAAAAATGTCAGATTAGCAAGACTACAGACAACATAATAGACCATTACCTATATTGACAATCCTAATCCAAGGACATGGCTCCCACATTCACTATAATGTATCAGGGCGTTGTCCACAAGATAAAGACACCTCATATAGTGTACATATTTACCTATCCTTGCTGGATGCGGGGTCACCCTGACGCGTTTAGCCTGGGGGGCTTCTTCCTGAGGGTCATATCTTTCTGGTCCAGAGCGTGAGGCCATGAAAGATTATATAGCAGACAGTCTGCATACAGGGTTTATTAAACCATCCACCTGACCTGCAGGCGTCAGGTTCATTTTTGTGGAAAAGAAAGATGCTGGTCTCAGACCTTGCATTGATTATCGTGAGTTAAGTGCTATCACTGTGAAAAACCAGTATCCATTTCCACCCATCCCTGATGTATATACTCAGCTGATGGGAGCCAAGTGGTTTACCAAACTGGATTTCAGGGGAGTATATAATCTTATTCGTATAAGAAAAGGAGAGGAGTGGAAGACTGTGAGTATTTAGTAATGATGTACGAGCTCAGTAACGCACCTGCAGTTTTTCAAAATTTTGTTAATAATATTTTCAGAGATATAAGTGGTGTATATGTGGTTGTTTATCTGGATGATATCCTGATTTATTCTTCTGATCTTATGTTGCATGTCCAACATGCCCATACTGTACTCCAGAGACTCAGAGAATTCTTTATTTGCCAAACTAGAAAAATATGTCTTCTTCGTTGAGGCGGTAAAATTTCTGGGGTATATTTGTCTGCTACAGGTTTTTGTATGGATCCCTCTAAGAGCCAGATGATTAAGGAATGGGTACAACCCAAGTCTATAAAATCGCTGCAACGATTTTTGGGTTTTGCTAACTATTACCGTAAATTCATTAAAGATTTTTCCAAGATAGCTGACCGCCCACTGATTTGACCAGGAAAGAGGCAGATTTGATTAATTGGAAGCCTGAAGTTATTCATGTGTTTGCCACATAAAAAGAATGTTTTTCCTCTGACCCAATATTGGTTCAGCCTTATCTGGACCGCCCCTTAATTGTGGAGGTAGATGCCTCTGAAGTTGGAGTGGAAGCAGTGCTATTGCAAGGTGATGCATCTCTCATTCTACTTCATCTGTGTGCCTTCTTTTCCTGAAAGTTTTCCTCTACCGACAAAAAGCATGATATCGGTAATTGGGAATTGTTGGCAATCAAATGGGACTTCAGGGAATGGCGCCACTTCCTAGAAGGCGCCAAATATAAGATAACAGTAATTACTGACCACAAGAATCTCACCTACTTGTAATCAGCGAAAAGACTGAATCCTAGGCAGGGTAGGTGGGCATTTTTCTTCTCCAGGTTTGATTTTATGATCAGTTTTCGACCAGGTACTAAAAACGTTAGGGCGGATGCCCTTACTCAAAATTTCTGCCCCTCAGAGATCGAGGATGCTGAACTGACTCCAATTTTAGCCAAGGGCATAGTTGTTTCAGATGTGTCTTTGGATCTTCTAATATGCAAATAAAGTCTGTGGAGCCTCGTTTAGGAGTCTCAACACAAGGCTAGCCAGATATCCCTCCAGGGAAGGACCTAGCCATGGGGTGGCTCTTTGAGGAGACCACCATAACCACCATATTAAGTGGTCCTTTGAATCAATATCCAGCTCTTTACGAGCTTAAAGACATGACAAGGGAATACCAAGGCCAGGTAACATCCACAGACAGCTGTTTCAGGGAGTTGCCCTTCATCAGTGTGGAGTAGGATTCTGGCTAGGTGGGAACAATGCCTGGTAGACCAACAACATGAAGCAGTCACTCATCTCAGGGAGAACAGTCCAAGAAAACACTGCTGGCAGCCGACTAAAGCGCTTAACATAGTGAATTCCTAGGCGCATTGCCCCCTGGGAATTACAAATATGCAAATAAAGTCTGTGGAGCCTCATATAGGAGTCTCAACACAGGACTAGCCAGATATCTCTCCAGGGAAGGACCTAGCCATGGGGTGGCTCTTTGAGGAGATTCACTGTGTTGAGCACTTTAGCCGGCTGCCCGCAGTGTTTTCTTGGACTGGTCTCCCTGAGATAAGTGATTGCTTCATGTCTTTGGATCTTCTGGAAGAGATCCATAGATCCCCAGAGGAGGCCCCTGACACCACTCCTTCCCAAAAACTATTTGTCCCTGTCAGATTCCATCTTAAAGTTTTTAAGGAATCTCATAATTTCATCCTTGTAGGACATCCTGGTATCAATAACATCAGACTTGTAACGAGCAATTTTTGGTGGCCTACTATAGTTAAAGACTGTAAGGAGTATGTACTAGCTTGGGAAACCTGTGCTCGCGCTAAGTTTTCATGTAACTGTACTGCTGGGTTGCTCCAGTCCTTGCCTACCCCTGAGAGTCCTTGGACCCAACCTTCCATAGATTTCATTACTGACCTACCACAATCAGAAGGAAAAACTTGTATCTGGGTGGTGGTAGATAGATTCAGTAAGCAGTGTCATTGCATTCCTCTGTCCGGATTACCAAATACTGAAACCCTCAGCAAACTATTCATTAATCATGTTGTACGATTACATGGTGTTCCAGTGAATATTGTTTCCGACAGAGATACCCAGTTCATCTCGAAATTTTGGAGAGCATTCTGTAAAAGGATTAAAATTGAATTATCCTTTTCTTCTGCCTATCACCCTGAAACTAATGGTCAAACTGAGCGCACTAATCAAACATTTGAACAATATCTTTGTTGTTATGTCTCTGAGCATCAGTCTGATTGGGTGAAACACCTGCAGCTAGCAGAGTTTTCCATTAATAATCGGTACCAGGAGTCCATCAAGACCACCTCTTTTACTGTAATCATGGGCAACATCCGCGCTTTGGTTCCTTTTCTTCTACGAAGTCAGATATTCCTGGGGTATGAAGATCGGTAGATCGATTAAAAACAATCTGGTCTGAAGTTAAAAATAATTTGCTGGGGGTTCAGAGTAGCCAGGCTGTTTCTGCCAATAAAAGGTGCTCTAAGGGCCCGAACCTAGGAGTTGGGGACAAAGTTTGGCTATCTACAAAGTATATTAAGCTCAAAGTGCCGTCTGCCAAACTAGGTCCCAGGTTTATTGGTCTGTATCAAATACTGGAGGTAATTAACCCTGTGGCCTTTAGTTTGAAGCTTCTTCAATTATTCAAGCTACCCAATGTATTCCATAAGTCCCTTCTCAAAGTATAACAATCTTCGGTTCATCTTGTACAAACCCCGCCTCCTCCGGTTTTGGTTGAGGGTGCTTTGGAATACAAAGTTCAAAGGATCCTTGACTCCCACTTGGTGGGAGGGTTATGGTCCGGAAGAGAGGACCTTGATGCCTGCCAATAACATGCATGTCAAAGGTTTGATCAGGAAGTTTCATCTTCTTCACTCCAACAAGTCGGGATTTGAAGGTCCGAAGGCCACTCTTAGAGGAGGAGGTACTGTCACATCACAGTCGAACTCAGTGACTGTTATCCCTGCTCCATCTACTAAGTGGCATCGGATTGCTTTGGCTAGGGATGCTGCTATTAAGGGGGTCATGTCCTCATCGGGACCTGCTCCTTTGGTTCCTGTCTCTGTCGCTGGGCATCACCATATTCTTCCTGTGGGTGATGCCAGCATCACCCACAGGAAGAATATGGTGATGCCCATCTGGAAGGCACCAGTTTCGTTCTTCTGTCAGAAGTGGGGTGGTTGGTTCCAGTCCGGATGAGGTCATCAGGTTGTGAGCTCTGGGTTATGAGAGAGAACTGCACCCTTCAAATACCCTGGGACCTGTCCTGCAAGCCACCAGATATAGTCTTGGTTTTCCCAGTGATCTAGTTTGTGCTCTGTTATATTTCTTCTGACGTTGGCCTTTTTTTTTTTGACCCTTCTACTGCCTTATGATTGTGTACCTTTGTTGCCCTCCTGGTTTTGACGCAGCCTTATGACTACATTTTTTAATCCTGATTTTTCTACTCCCTGACCTCCTAGTCTTTTCTCTTCCTGATGGCCTCCCTGCTCCAGTCTGCTGCTCACCTATAGGCAGCTACCTTCTGGGCTTTGCTGTAATTCCAGATCCCTTTATAGGGGTAAAGGGTCTCAGAGTTCTCGGGGTGCTGCCTTACTGACTACTCATCCTTTACAGTGGACGGTCGCCACACCTACCTGCCTAGCAATTCTTCTTGCATCCCCTATGGCAAAGGTTGTTATAAGTTGTACAAAAGGTATTGTACAAAACATATGGAAAAGGGTACATATTAGTGGACAGAGTAGTGTAGAAGATAAAAAAAAATACCAGAGTTAAGAATCTTAGAGTTGCTAACAGCAGCAGAAGGAGCAACACAACATAGCCATTGGCACCTGTTATCTTGGCATCAGTACTTCCAAATACAGACCACAGTTAGCCTATTTGACCTCTGGCAAGCACTTTGTTTGTTCGAATTTGAGGGCTTTATGAAAAAAATATCATATTAATATCCTCAGTCAAAGCAGGATGATGTTACCTCTGACAGTGACACCATCGGTTTAAGTTAGTTTTTTGCACAGAAATCTCCCTAATCAGGAATAACTAAGGAATACATTTTGGACTTCTTCTTAGTTAAAAAAATAATATGAAAAGTCAACAGTCAATAAGTGTGCTATGTTATTAAATGGGCTGTTGGTTTGTATCGGGTGACCTTCCGTTTCTACAGTGAGATCACTTTGACATTACTAAAATAATATTTATGTTAAAAAGCTTGAAAGGAGTTGGATGGAGTTCTAGGAGACCTCAGACTATTAGGCTACGTTCACACATTGCGTATTTTGCCGCGTTTTTTTACGCGCGCTTTTCAAAATACGCAATGTGCCTTTTGTCTGCCTGCAAAGTGAATGGGAAATTCACTTTGCAGTGCAGACATTGCGTAAAAATACGCAGTGCGTTTTCCGGGAGAAAACGCAGCTCCGTAAACAATTGATATGTCAATTGTTTACGCAGCTACTTCTGCGTATTCTCCCAGAGGGGAGGAAGAATCCACTTCCTCCTCCCTCTGTGACAGCTGTGGCCGCCCATTAGACTTCACAGTGTATTAATATACACTGTGAAATCTAAATTAAACAAAAGCAAATGTCTGAAAAATAAAAAAGAATCAATACTTCACCTCTCCGACGCCTTCTGACGCTGTGCGATCCCCGGTTCCAAGTGTGATGTGTTCTGCCAGGACCTGTGGTGATGTCAGAGGGGCCTTCCCGGGATTCGCGGTCATGTGATACATATCACATGACCGCGAACAGCCAATCAGCGCTGGGAACGCCCCGGGAATGCCCCCCTCTGACGTCACCACAGGTCTTATCAGTACTTAGAACCGGAGAGCAGGAGAAGTCACCGGACAGTGGAAGAAGGCACCGGAGAGGTGATGTATTAATTCTTTTTTATTTTACATACATTTGCCTCTGTTTAATTTAGATTTCACAGTGTATATTAATACTCTGTGAAATCTAATGGGGCTGTCACAGAGGGGAGGAGGAAGCAGGATTCTTCCTCCCCTCTGTGACATCACTGCGCTTTCTGGAGTAAAGAAAGCGCAGTGTGTGAAAGCCCCTGCGTATTTTGTTGCGCTTTTTTGCGCGGCCAAAAAACGCGGCAAAAAGCGCGCGCAAAAAAGCGCAGCAAAATACGCAAATGTGTGAACGTAGCCTTAAACATTTCTTTTCAGTAAATTGCCATGTAGCATTGCATGGTGAAGAGAAACACTGCAATTCAAATTTTTGGGAAAAAATGATCAAACTTGGAGAATTTGCATTTAAAACGATTCAAGTCTCTATATTCTTTGTCGATATGATTTTTCATTTCTCTTTTCTATTTGAGCAACTGGGGCTTTAGTATACATAGGAGATAATAAGACATCAGTGCAACATGCATCAAAATTATCTAGCTGATTACACTGGAGTACACATTTTCAAACGTTACAGACAAAAGGAAATAATGTGGCATATACAGGGTTAAAAAAATAACTTTTTATTGGTATACAAGTATAATGCTTGTTGATAAGAGTGGCCATGGACACACAGGACCACAGATCCTGGGCTTACCATGATGTAACTAAGCACCTACCAGATATTCACCAAAGCTCCTAATGGTGAGGTTGAACTTGACTGCTGGTAGATGCCAGGTGCCACTCTCAGGGCAGTCCCAGGGTCTGCAGCAGCTAAGAGGAGCTAGGTAACAGCAGAATAGCTGAAACAGACTAAGGATAGGGTCACAAATAAGCCCTTGGTCCGTTTTTAGCATGAGATTTTGGATTTTTTTTTTCTAAGTCCAAAATCTGATAGAAACACGGATTAGATGTAATAAACACCCTATCTGTTTTTTTTTTCTGCACCTAAAAACATTGCTAGGAACGTTTTTTAGCCAAAAAACGTTGCTTGCAACATTTTTGGGGGCGTTTTTCCCCAAAAAAAATTTTTTAACATGGGCCCTATGGAAAAACTGATCCATTTTTTTAAGAATTTTTGTCAAAAAATGACTAAGTCCAAAAACGTTCAGAGGTACAGGAGGCTCAAAAAGCACCCAAAAAAAAAAAAACAGATTGGACATGGAAATCACTTCTAAAAACAGATTGCTATGTGTGACCCTAGCCTAACAGACATGATAGGACTGAAACCAATGTCTGGTATACAGAATGGACTTGAACTGGAACATGGGAAGAACAGACACTAGAACACAGGCTGGACAGATCAGGAACATGGACAGGACCGACACTGGAACACAGTGTTGGTGCAGTAACAGAGGCAGAGCTGGTACAGGAATGGACAAAGTAATGCTGGCTGGTACTGGGACACAGAAACTGATACAGATACAGATGTAGAAACACAGGCTAGATTGATACAATAACACTGGTCAGGTGCAGGATCACAGGCTGGATGGGTCCAGGAACACGGAAAGGTCAGGTACAGGAACACAGGGTCTATTTTATGTGCTACCGCTATACACTGCACTTTTAGCTTGATATAATTTACTATGATATACATGCCCACTATCTCTGCATTCTATGTATGATCACTGTTTAATCTACATGTATATTATTTGTAGTATCTTTGTGAGTATCTGTGTTATTATATACCTACTGTGCTTGCTCTAGGACAGCATTGTACTGAGATATTCATCATTTCAAGTTTGTTTTATTGCTGATACTTTAATCTTGTATACCAATAAAATCTGTTATTTTTAGCTTGTAAACTCCACATTTTCTCTTTTGTCTAGATTACACGCTTTTTAGAGCGACCATTGCTCTGGCCATAATTGGTTGATCCTTTCATGGCTTTGCTTTGTAATAGATATATTCCAGATGGATTTTGTTGGATTACATTTTCAACAGTAGTCTGGTTTAGAAATTAAATGTGCCATTTCTTAATGATTTTTATCCGCTGAATCCAAAGTTCACAATAAGAACTGTAAAACGACACTTGTTTATATGATACCATAAACCTTTTGTTTTACTATTATGCAAATTGTGCAAATAATGCATAGAAATGCAATGATTACTTTTGAGCATTTTTATATTCACAAAAATATAGATGTATATTGAGGAAACTTAGCTGAAAATAAATGTACATTAAAATATCGAAGCACTATTGAGAATCATAATTGGAATACACCATGCAGAAAAAGCAATTGATGGTGTGATGGGTCAGCTTTCTCCAGACCTTTGGGACTGCAAGTGGCAATGATTGCTTTTTATAATTCAATCATTGTGTAAGATGTAATGCAGATTTATTAAAGCAAATGTGTGGGGTCCAACTCTTTTCTACTTTTGTATGGAAATCATAGACGGTGTGTTTGTCCTTATGTTGTTTGAGTCATATTACTGTCTTACTATAATAACTATATTGGATTTGTATCCCAAACCTGATGTATTACAAATGTATTTGAGAAGCCTTGCATGGGTATCTCTTTTGTGACTGTTTTGGTAACATATAAACAGTACTAACTGGGTTGCAACCCACAGTTTGGATAAGTACCTTTCTTTATCCTCAACCCCCATCCAGTTTTTAGGTCTTTCACAATAAAGAACTTAAATTCACTGCATGGTACTCCTCTTTTTGATTTGTTCATAATGGTGTGTTTGTCCTGCAGAATTAAGAGGAGAAGGACTATCTAGTTTATTCTTAGTACACAGTTCAACAGCCACCTACACTTCAGATAGTATGGGAATGTAAGAGTGGCTATAGCAGCTTAAACATCTTGAAATGCTGAGCATTACATAAAGATTTTAGAGTAACATATATTATGCTCCCATCTAGACAATATCTATTTTAGCGAGGACCTTGCATATTTTAGCAAGATAATACTAAACTACATACT
The DNA here is from genome assembly GCA_033576535.1 of Allobates femoralis. Taxonomy (NCBI): domain Eukaryota; kingdom Metazoa; phylum Chordata; class Amphibia; order Anura; family Aromobatidae; genus Allobates; species Allobates femoralis. Next base: position 112,393,592 of record JARQOC010000009.1, on the reverse strand, counting down.
GTGTTTGTCGAGCCCCAGGCCCTGGGTACTCGGGTGTCAGGCTCGGTGGGTGTTTTCATGGGGATGTCACGGGTGGCAGTGCCTGAGCCTGTGGCCTTGGTGACACTTCAATAAGGGGGTTATGTACAGGGGATAAGAGTTTATTGTCACGTGACGCCACCTGTAGTACCTGGTGAGGGATCACCAGCACCGCCACAGTCCTTCGGAGGGCGATGGTATCGCGGCAAGGATGGCAAAGCTCCCTACAGGTAAAGCTGGTCCTCCGGGGCAGCATTGCTGTAAGCAAACAGGTTGAATTCTGCAGCACAAAGACACGGAGGCAAAGTCACTCTCCCGGGTACTCTACTGTACACAGTCATAAGCATACAATTCCACAGTTCAGCAACAGTTGTTTAAAGAAACAGGTAGCTCTACGGGTGGCTGCAAGTGGATGCCAGGTGGTACAGTGGTACCTGTGGTATGCCTTAGTTGATAAACCGGTGTCCTTTCTTCTCCGCCTAGGATGAGTCTATACCCAATGGCTCCTTAAAGGTAGACTTGGGGCTCCCCTCCCTCATGGTGAAGCAGGCAGACCGCTCCGTCTGGCAGGGTGCCGCAGCCGGTGAACAGACTGCAGCAGCCGGTTGATGACTTCAGAGGTGGACTCTGGCCGTTTCCTAGGGTCCGGCATTCCCGTGGAGGACTGGGGAATTCCCTGGAGTATGGTCGCTTCACGCTGGGGTTCCCCCTTTCTCTCTAGGGCCCAGACTCCCGCGTCAGGAACCCTCTCTCAGAATCCCCTCAGAATAATCTCTCATCTTCCCTCCGGATCAGTGTAGAGCTGTCCGGGTTAACCTTCCACCTCGTTCCACACTCCTCCTCGACTCCTCTCCAACACTTCACTAACTCTGACTATTCTTTTTCTCCCTCTAGAGGTGAATATATCTCCCTCCCAGGAGTAACCTCCCACCACTATTCTAATGTGGGAGTGCAGGAATGGGTCCCACCCACCATCCTAGGATCCACTTGCAGCTGGGGAAAATTACACCACTTTTCCGGGTGCAATGCCCCACTGTGACGCCTGACCATGTGGGGCACCACATGTTCGTCACAACTGTATGACTTCACTGAAGAAGAGTCTGAGTGGAAAACTACCCAACTGCAGTCCAGGTGTTTCACCAGTGGAAAACATTTGACGCATTATTCAAAGACATAGCCATCAAAGCTAATCTAGAATCATTGAGCAGAAGCTCCATCAATTGTTCTCCTTACTTTCCAAACATCTGCAGATAATTGTAAAAAAGAAGAGGAAATGTCACACAATGGCAGAAATAACCCTGGCACAAATATTTTGAGATATGTGGTTGCCATGAATAGAGATGAGCAATGTTCGATTTTAAATGTTTGCCAATCTTGAATTCGACCTGTTTTGTACGATGTTCGAGTCATTCGGTGATTGCGAACAATTAGCTTCAAATTCGGAAGTTTGAGGTTATATTCGATAACGGTTCGTTCACCAAAAGCATAACTGGCTTTTCACAGTAATACTGTTATTGAATTTTAAGATCCAGTCTCAGTGTATAGTGTGCAGGGGGGTGGCAGGGTTTAGATCAGTGCTGCTGAAATAATGCCGATCTCCATTTTTTTTTTCTCCTAACTGCATATACACTGAGATGGTGCAGGCTGTAAGCCAATCTCACACACACAAAGCAAAGTGCATTTTTTGCACACAAGCAAGGGCATGCGTCATTGGCTGTGTATGTCACATGTCCTTGCCCTATAAGACCCAGCCATTTTCCCCATCGCCACCATTACCTCAGTGCTGCAGTTCTATGTCAGTTATTCACCGCTACTGCTGCTGTAGGCGCTATAAAGGGTGACTTACACAGATAGTGAGCAAATATCAAGTTAGATAGAGAGATAGGTTTAGGGAGTAGGGACTAGTTGGAATATCAGCCCTTTTGAGGGCTACTTCATAGAAGTAGGGACTAGTTGTAATTTCTACCCTTTTGAGGGCTAGGTTAGAGCAGTTACTAGCAGTTTTTGCCAGGCAGGTGTATGCCAGTGCTGTGCAAGAGTTTTGCACAGCATCTGGCCAAATCTAGCTCAGGTAATGCTTTTGTGCAGGTAGTGTTGCACTGCTGTGAAGAAAGCTACACCACCTGTCTTCAGTAGCCAATTGTTTACTGCAGCTAGCCCAGGCAATCCTTTTGGGCTAGTAGCAGTGTCTTGTAGTCAGCGGCGTAGCCCAGCTGTATAGTAAGCTACACCGCCTGTCTATCCAGTAGCCAATTTTTTACTGCAGCTAGCCCAGGCAATCCTTGTGGGCTAGTAGCAGTGTCTGGTAGTCAGCGGGGTAGCCCAGCTGTAAAGTAAGCTACACTGCCTGTCCATCCAGTAGCCATTTTTTTTACTGCAGCTAGCTAAGGCAATCTCTTTGGGCTAGTAGCAGTGTCTGTTAGGTCAGTGGTGTAGCCCACTTGTGAACCAAGCTGCACCGCCTGTCTATTTCATACTAATTTTTAACTGCATCTAGCCCAAGTAATAGTTTGGGCCTAATAGCACTGTTTGGACACTCAGCTCTGCTCGATTTCATCCGAATTTTTTTCCCAACAACTGCAGAGTTGCCAATTTGTTCACATACAAAATGAGTGGCAAAAGGCATGCTGCTGGTGGAAAGGGGTATCGGTGTTTTGGAAAGGGAAAAAAAGTTTGTGTCCGAGGGGTAGGTGGTAAAGAAACAGTAACATCCGCAGGAGAAAGACCATCTTCCAGCCAAACTAAGATGTCTACTTCTTTTCATGGACAATCTGATATGATCCCTTTCTTACAGACAAGAGTCACACGATGATCGCTACCAATTGTAGATGAGGCACAAAAAGAGCAGGTCCTTGAATGGATACCAAGCGCTTCTTCAAGTGGGCTCTCCTCCACCTCAACTTCAACATCACAAATACACCAGTCCTCAGAGGTGTCACCCCAATCACACTTGCTTCCTCACAGCTCCCAAGTCTCCATCTGAGTATGGGTAACACAGATGGTTGAGTATGGCCTATAGCCTGGGAATCAGAGGTTTGCTCCAAAGCTTCTGTGAGTCCAGACGAGGAAATGATCTGCATTGATGCCCAGAAACTTTGTGAGTTGGATCCAGGCCAGATGAAGAAGGTTCTGATCAAGCATAATGTAGACCTTCATTCCCAAACTGTAAGTCCTGTTGGTGGAGACAATGAGGAAGATGCTGATGAGACTGAGATACCTGATTGGAATGACAACTTGACTTTTCGGTCAGGGCAGGAAGAGGTTGGCTCTGAGGAGGACGGGTGTGAGAGCACACAGGGTGATAATGAGGTTGGAGATCCCACTTACTGTCAACCCACAGTCAGCCAGTCGATGAGAGTCAGCAGTGGAGGTGGAGCAGGATGCTAGTGATCACGAGGTTAGGTTGCACCTTCCTGGACAGAGACGGAGTACTGGAAGCACGTCAACAACTGCATCCCCAACCACAGTTCTGCCTCTGAGCAGAAGTCGTGGTGGCTCTTCTTTAGGTCACATGGGCTCTAAGCCTTGCCTAGCCTGGGCCTTTTTTGAGACTGCAAAGGATGACCCAACTCAGGATGACAGAGGGGTAGAAAAGTCCTTGCCAGTCCATGACTTGTTCCTCTTGATGAACGTTAGTCTGTCTACATTGTCACTAGACACAGCCACGTGCGCTTATCTGTCAGCACACCACCAGCAACGCAGAAGACACGTTCAGAGAGAACGCTGGCTGCGGGGAACGACAAGATCTGCAAGGCATGAGTGGTGAGCTCAGGCCATTTTTCCAGATTGGAAGCCCAAAATGAGCAAGGGTCCAGTTCCACAGTCATGGCATCGATGTTCACTTGGAGATACTCCTGTATCATCCTCTCTAAGCGTTGACTATGTGTCAGACTTCTTGTCTCCTCTGGCCTTGCAAAGGATGGTCTAAAAAATTGGAGAAACAATTCCACAAAATTGTTGTAAACAAATTCAGTGTTACTGGTATAGTTTGAGTGATGACTCGACAGTCCCACGGTTGGCAAGTTAGAACTGTGAGATTCACTATGTGCACCACTAGTGTATTGTGGAAAAGCAGATCCAAGATTCTGTAACAGCTTCCGCTAATACTCCTGCATGTGTGAATCCCTTTCTATGGCAGGAATTATTTCACCAAATGTATTCTTGTACCAGGGATTTAAGAGTGTGGCAACCCAGTAGTAGGCAATACTTCAAATTCTGACAATCCGAGGGTCATGTTGCAGGTAGTGCAGCAAGAAGGCACTCATGTGTCTTGCGCATCCAGAAGGTCCAAGTCCTTATTGTGTTGGTGGTGGCGAGGTGAGAATCATGCTTCCTTCCTATGCCCTTTCCCCTCAACCTCGCACAACAAAAATGTGATCAAGGTCTCCCTCATCTGATGAGCCTTCCATGCCCATCGCCAGTTCGTCCTCCATTTTTTTTACTTGGCTCCTGCACCTTCCTCAACAGTTTGGCTGCTACCATGCACCCTCATTAATCCCTCTCACCCACCCTCCAATGACTGCCGCCTTGGTGCTTCCGACCTCTGTACCTTGGAGATCTTGTTATCCCTTCTGCATACGACTCCTCATGTACTTCCTCCCCCTTCTCTTGTCCCACCACCTGACTCCGAATACTGTTTAAAGTGTGTTCGTCGGTGTTACCACAGTAGCTGCAACATGTGCAGAGTTGAATTCCATCATGTCGACACATCGCATTTCAGCCGGTGAACTGGCAGGCCGAACAACTTCTGTAGAGATGCAAGTCATTGAGCTGCAGGATGCGAATGGCAGAAGTGAGAACACAGTGACCATGCCCTCTGCAGAAGCCCATCTAGCCCGGGATAGTGGGCTAAATATTGCTGGACAACTAGGTTCAAGACGTGAGTCATACAAGTCACGTGTGTGACATTGTCCCGGCAAAGGGCCACACCCTGATTTGCAGCATTGTCGCACACTGTCTTCCCTGGCTGCAGGTTCAGTGGAGACAACCTTTGATGAAACTCGGTCTCCACAGCTGACCACAACTCCTCAACTGTGTGACTCACATTTCCCAGACATTCCAACGAAAACACCGCCTGATGCTGTTGAGCCCTGTTGCCAGCATAGTAAGGAGGTGTGCAGGATTCCTTCTCAGCAGTTAGGATGCAGGTGTCATTATCAGACATGCTTTGGGTGCAAGAGGAGGACCGAGACGTGGTTGAGGAGGCAGCAGCAGTGGAGGAACTTCTACATACAGAGGATTGTCTCACAACTCGTGGGGACGACAAGACTTGGACAGCAGCCCCTTCTCCTGCTGTCACCATATTTACCCAGTGCCCAGTCAGCGACATGTAATGCCCCTGTCCATGCTTACTGGTTCAAGTGTCTGTGATGAATTGCACCCTGTCACACACAGAGTTTCTCAAGGAAGCGGTGATGTTGTGTGCGACATGCTGGTGTAGCACGGGCACAGCTTTCTTTGAGAAGTAGTGGCGACTGGGCATCTGGTACTGGGGCACTGCGAAGGACATAATGTCTCAAAAATCCTCTGTGTCCACCAGGCGGAAAGGCAGCATTTCTGTAGCCAACAGCTTGCAGATGGTGAAATTCAAGCGCTTAGCTTTGTCATGGCTAGGAGGAAATGGTCTTTTACTTGTCCACATCTGAGGGACAGAAGGCTGGCTGCTGTGCTGAGACGGAGTTGAGTAGGGTGTCCCCGGCAAACTGCTGGTCTGTGTGGAAGGTGCAGGCGGATATATTATGTTGCCTTCATCCAAAGGGGTGCTCTCGATGTCGGAGAGAGCTCAACACTAGCAGCATTTTCCACTTCAAAAAGAAATGACAACCTGGCAATCACACTGCCTGTTGCGGGTAAAGAGGTGGAAGGTCTGCGTCCAAAAGAATGTGTGATAGCTGTCCCCACAGTCACAGAGGATGAAGAGCACGTGGATGCACTTGATGGGGCAGACCGTGGTTGGCCTGGCCCACTAGGCCGCATTGTAGCACAGTGAACTTCCCACTATGACTTATGCTTCATATCCATGTGATGGTTCATGCATGAAGTACTCAAACTATTGATTTTTTGGCCTCTACTTAGATTTTGGTGACAAATCTTACAGATCACATGGGGAGACTAAAGGCTTGTGGATTTTTGAATGTGCTGGATGAAAGTCACCTCACCAACCATTTTAAGCTTGCAACTCTGGAGCAAATGATGCCACTTAAGTAGTGTCTGTGCCCCAATTTTTGGAAAAAATGGAGACTTTTGTTGGAGTCCCCTTGCTGTGTTTTACATGATTGTAGAAGGCCATGACATGCCTATATCTGTGTCTCCTCCTCCTTTTACACATCCAGCTCTTTTCTTTTTGCATTTTTATATGTACTTGTCACTTTTCCATGTGTTTGTTGTGTCTTCTGAGTAGTTTGCCACCTTTTGGACACCTTAGAATGTGTTTTCTATGTGCTTTTATGTGTTTGTGCTTGCCTGTCATTGTTTTCAATGGTGTACGACAGTGTTCGAGGAACATTCGACGAACACACCCCCAACTCGACAAATTGAATCGAATTCAAACACTAGGATGGTGGCTCATCTCTAGCCATGAATCTTCAAATAATTATTTTTTTTCAAATGAAATGGAAAAATATCTAATTTTCAATGTTTGATATGTGAACTATGATCTGTTGTAAATAAAATATGTATCTGGCTTGGGTCACACTTGAGCCTTGGATCCGTTATAAGCATCAGTTTTTCAACTTAGAATTTGAGAAAAACGAATGGTTTTAATGGATCCATAGGGTCCCATGCAAAAAAGGCAGTGTCAAAATGCACTGCTAAAAAACGCATAGCTTTTTTTAACATGGGGCCCTATGGGAATCGCATCAGTTAACGCATGGTACATATAGGTACCATGCGATAACGCATAGCGTGTTTGGAATGCAATCATGACAATCTCCAAAAACGGAATCAGGTTTGGAAGAGGCAGAAAAACGGACTGCCAAGTGTGACCCCAGCCTATAAGAGATTTCCAAACCATGACCTTCTTTGATTGGTATTCTTTACATTTTACACAGTGTCACAGTTTTTTTGGAATTGGGGTTGTAGCTATGTGCTATGACTCAACAAATTTGGTTGTAGACCAGTTTTATTTCTGTACAAGAAAATTAATCTGTAATGGAGTATTTTGTAACTAGTTTACCACTATTTGGTGTTATATGCTGTATCATGAAGGGTGATATTAAAGATATACATGAACCGCAGCAAATGTTGGGTATTCAGTAACAACGAGTCATTACTCTAGGTATATTTGTCTTTATATGTCTAAACATAAATTTTGTATATACAAACAGAAAATGAATCCGAACAATTAAAACTGACATCTAACTAGAATAAACAGCAATAGCAAAGTATATCACCGGTAACAGAACTAGAGCAGCTGTCTAGGAAGTAAAACCTTTAGGAAGCACCGCTATTAAGTTATACAGATTCAATGTATATTCCAGAATGCAACACAATAAATGAGACATTTATGAGAGCTATCATGCAAGCAGTGCTGTTTAATTTAGGCTTTTTTATTCTCTTTTATTGTGCCATACAATGCTGATACTTTCATGTTATTTTATAAATGCATAACCGATACTCATAGGCAACAATTGTTCTATCCAATAATTTTACTAGACTAAAATGTTAAAAGAGGGAAAATATAAAACAGTGAATACAAGGAACACTTTACTAATACATTGACTTTATTTCATTATTAACCAATCAGTTTGAAAAACTGATAATCTGGTAGTCATATGCTGTGTAATATAATTACTCCCCAATTCTAAATAAGGCTGGGGTCACACTTGCGTTTTTTCATGAGTTTTTGGAGACCTGCATTTTGTAAAAAACATGTAAAGACGCACCCATAGGCCCCCATGTTAAAAAACGCATGCCCTAATAGCAAAAACGCATGTCTAAATAGCAAAAACGCTTGTGTGACAGTACCATGAGTTTTTGTGTGTGTTTTCCATAGGGGCCCATGTTAAAAAAAAAACCATGCATTTTCTAAAAAACGCATGTTTTTTTAAAGCAGCACCAAAAAATAGTGCATGCACTATTTTTTGGTGCGGATTTAAAAACGCATGCAAAAACGCAGGGTGCCATCACACACCTTAAAAAACTCATGATGACATTAAAAAACGCATCAAAAAACGCATGAGTTTTTTTAGTCGCTAAAAAAACTCATGCCAAGTGTGACCCCAGCCTAAGTCCTACAATAATATTTATTTTATTTCATCGATGTTATTTCTTCAATAATGTTTGAATGCATTACAATACTTACTGATCACCATCTTTTCTGGTTTCTAGTGTTGCTTAGGTCCTCTTCTGGCTGATCTGTAAAAATACTAACCAATTGTGTGACAAAAACCTCACCAGTTGAGGGTTAATACTAGACCTGTGCTCTATCCAGTTAACTTTAATTACAAAACAAGAAAAAGGGAGACAAAAAGCGCAGATAGGGTCACCTTTCGTGGTTGTGAAAGTAACAACCACTATATCAGCATATCATACACGGCTACTGCAGTAAACTGATGAAGGTATACTTAGATAGAACAGGTTAAAACACCTCATGGTTTTTGTCTCGTACAAGGAGTAATTTGACTATCAAATGCATTGACAATAAAGATCTTGCTCCTCAAATGAATTTTGACCTGCTTTTATTCTGTACCTACCAGCTAATTTTAATTGACATTACTATTAGCATGCGTGATATTCTAGCTGACCAGTCACATACTCCAATATCTTTGCCAATTACTGTATACTTTACTACCTTAGCACCTTCTTAAAAGGATTATTTTTAAATTATGACCAGTTTTTGTGGTGACACTTAAGAGCAATCCTTTTAAATTGACCTCTGACCTCCTGACCTCTTTATCTGCTTTTATCTTTACTGCATTCTTGGCTTATACCTTTTTCTCATCTCACTGCAATACATAGTATTTACCCCTTGGTTATCCCTACATAAGAGTAAAAAGTGAAAACAAGTCTACTTCTGCAACCTTCTTAGTAGAAACCAAATATTAAGATCCTTGACACCTGGTATGTTTATGAAGTGTAAGAAAATATAATGCAATGCTCAAACTAGACACCTGGAGAACTTAAAAACTTGAATTTTAATAAAGGACTTTTAATAAAGTGGTGCAAATCTAACTATTGAACCACCATATCAAACAACATTGAGGTTATAGAATGAATGACAATCATTAAAAAGTTATTGGTTTATCATCAAAACTTTTCATTGTTTTCTAGAAAAACTAAACTGTTTTTTTAAGATGAAGGTTTAAAGGAAACCTGTCTGGTAGTTTTGATCTTCTAACTATCACTACGGGCCCCTTTACACGCGGCTACATTTCTAGGGTGGCTACAGGTAACTTACTGGTTGCAGTGAAATCATGGAGAGATTATTCCATTTGTACACAGCAACAAGATAGAACCTTGTCTCCATGATTTCACTGCAACCAGTAAGTTACCTGTAGCCAACCTAGAAATGTAGCCGCGTGTAAAGGGGCCCTACCTGTTTCTGCAACTTGCTACTACATGCCTAACCATCCCTCTCTGATCTAAATGGGTATTATAAAGGTTTAATAAACGATGTTAATAACTCACAGTTTTCCCCATCCTGGGAGTGTTTCCCATCATGTGGGCGATCCACTTTTGTTCATTAGTGTTTTGTTGCTCCTTTTTTTTCTCGCCCTATTGGGCGTTACAACGTAAGTCTTTTTTGCACTGCCCGCCTTTGAATTCCAGGTCTCTCTTCCGGGAATGACACACGGTCGCATCATTTCCGGTTCTGCGCCTTGTGCAGGATAGCTACACTTACATTGCCGTCTTGATCATGTCAACTGCGCATGCTCTGAAAGTGGCAATGGAGCAGCCAAGTGCTGAGTGATGCTGGAGTTATCGCAGTTCACAGATGAATGTGAACTTGAATAACTTTTCAGACGGCAGTCAGCACCTGGAGCTCAACCGTAAAGTGACCGCTTCTCTCACTTACGTCTGTGCTCCAGTGTCATTCTGTACTTGCTCATCTCTGTCAGATGCATCTTTTTCATTTTCCTACCTTCTGCTTTATTCTCAAACTGCAAATGTCCTGATGATTATCACTAATAGCCCCATGTTTGACATAACTCTAGTCAATCTTTATACTCTAGATCTTGCATGCATTGCTATATGGCTCACTCTCATCTACCACACCCTTATCACTATAGAAGATTTTTTCACGGTTTCTTTTGTAGGCTCTTATCCAATCTTTAATCTTCTTTATTTTTTCATTTCTTGCATATTCTTTAGCACTTTTTAGATGGATCAACAAATAATATGTCAGTTTTTATAGTGCCTTTATATTCTATCACGATGGTTTGTTTAATGTTATTGTTATTTTAAAGGTCATATGTTGCAAAGCATTCACTGATCTCAGGGAAACCAGTCCAAGAAAACACTGCGGGCAGCTGGCTAAAGCGCTCAACACAGTGAATTCCTAGGCACATTGCCTGCTTTGTTAGCATACGTCACATGTATCCAACCCTTTTTTCTAACGTCATCATGACATCTATAATTGCTTGGCATTATTTGAATGTATAAAACGCTGACTATAATACTGGCTCTTGATATCTGTAATCCCTGAGGAAGGAGCACAGCAGGCTCTGAAACGCGTCGGATAAGAAGAACATCGTTGCATCAGACCACAGGTCCGATCTCTTATTTACAGCAGCGCAGATCATCAGACAATTTTTGTCCCCTGTTCCAATCACAGATGCTGTCACACAGATCGGGTGTCTGTGATTGACTGCTGGAGTAACATGAAACCAGCCCATATCTTACTTACAGGTTCCCTTTTATGTAAGCAGGATATCCTGCTTGTATAGACAGGCACATTTGGAAGCCAGCACTAGTTCCATCCAATCAAATGTAGATTTATTTAATCGAAGATAAAATTCAGAAAATGCAACATGACAGTACAGAGCATAACAATGAACAACCGGCAATGTGTTTCTGACCAGTATGGCCATTAATCACTGCCTTAGTGTGAGTATGGAAGCTTAGCTGTTATATCCACTTGATAATAATATAAATAATATGCACATGTGGACATAAAAACAACCTAAAGAATTCCAAAAGAAATTGTTCATGTACAGAAATCTCATCCATACCACACATTTTTATTTACATTGCACATATTTCGCAGGTGACTCATAAATGGGTGAGATATTTTTTAAAACCATAATGAAATATATTAATTGGTTAATTTAAATTTTAAATTTACAATGAAAAATATCAGAGAGATTCTTAAATGTGTGAAAAAAGCTATTTTTATATTAGATGAAATAATGTAATCTGTTTTTATTTAGACTAATTTACATAAATGTAATGAAACACATCCCAATCCATGAAAATTGATTATATGAGAAGCATACATAAAAAAAGCAATAACACTATTTACAAATAATGAAATATAATGACTATGATAGAAATCGGTATTGGAAGGATAAATTTATCGATTTATCAAGAAAATAGGTCACACATTTTTATTATTATTAAAGAGAGTACCACAACCATAAGTAGATGAATTATAATCAAAACAAGGTAAAAAAAATAATTTAGCAATGTAATATCCTGAAGGACCCAAGTAGGAGATATTACCCTCAACTTTCCTATCATGAATGTATCTTTTCATATATAGGAACATGATGTGACTTGTATAATCTAGTTGGCAGATATTATTTTCAGGATCATGCTCTGAGCTCACAATTAGGAGAAAATATTCATGTTTTTCCTCTTTTGATTGCGATGCCAAAGATGTACCACTCATAACTGGAGGACGTATGCCCATCCCAATACTTATAATATTGCGCTTGTGTCGAGCTGTCTTGCAATGTTCCTCCACACAGATGTAGCAGAAAAGGCATCTCTCCTTCCTTTTGTACACAACATTTAGACTGGCTACCTCCCTAACCAGCTGTAATTACTTGTTGACACCAAGGGTCGTTGGCGTCAATGACGCTTAATTAATTTTTCTCACCTCCTCATTCAAAACGTAAGCCCCCGTCACACACAACGAGATTGTTAGTGAGATTATTGTAACGTCACAGGTTTTGTGACATAACAGCAATCTCGCTAACGATCTCGGTAAGTGTGACACTTAGCAGCGGTCAGGCCAATGATGTGAGATCGCTGATCGTTACAAAGTGCTCTAGGTAATTTTTTGGTCGTTGCGCTCCCGTTGGTCAACACACATCGCTGCGTGTAAAAGCGAGAGAGCAACGATCAGCGATCTCACAGGCTGGTAACCATGCGTGCTGCCTAGATACTCGGTGTTTATCATGGCTACCAGCGCTAAGCAGGGAGGACGCTGGTAACTATGATAAACAGCAGGTATCTAGGCAGCGTGCTCTGCCTAGACACCCGGTGTTTATCATAGTTACCAGCTTCCTCCTTGCTTAACGCAGCCTGTAAGCAGGGAGGATGCTGGTAAGTATGATAAACACTGGGTATCTAGGCAGCGCGCACTGCCTAGATACCCGCTGTTTATAATAGTTGTTAGTGTCCTCCCGCTTCCAGCGATGTGGAAGTGGCTCTCTGGTCCCTGGTCGTTGAGGAGATCTGCCTGTTTGACAGCTCCCCAGTGACCAGGTAACGACGCACCAACGATCCCTACAGGATCGTTATCGTTGTCGGGATCGCTGGTGCGTCGTTGTGTGTGACGGGAGCTTATTGCCATGTATTTCAGTGAGTGAGGGTGAATGGATGCATGCCTCTTCAGCGAAATATCTGATGGAGTTATGATTTTTTTCCATGACAGTTCATAACGTATTTTAGTCAAATAATTATTATTGTCAATTAAATTCCATATTTCAGAGAAAAACAATAAGAAGCACTCATAGTTTGTTTATATAGAAACTTTGTATTAGAGTTCTAACTGCAGCATTCACCTGGTGGCCCACAGGAAATTCAACAAGAAAAAAAGAAAAACTAACGGTGCAGCAGGAACTGAGTAAAACTTAAGGTATATTAATGTCCATGTTTAAAAAGACCAATAAAGAAGGGCATTATTAAGCTGATAAATTTCAATTGCCACTGCGATCTTTATTCATAGATGACTATACTTGCAGTGGTGATTGAAATACGTCAGCTTAACAATGCCCCTCTGTATGGGTCTTTTTAAACATGGAGATGAATAAACTGTAAGTTTTGCTCCTTTCCCCCTGCGCTATTCCTTTTGCATACTTTTTCTTGTTAAATTCCGTATTCCATTAATTTTCTTTGCGCATTTGCAGTTGGCACATTATTGGCACCATGATGACTCAGATACTTGGTGCTCTTTTAGCATGCTGGAAGATAGCAAATTACCCAGAATGGGTGCTCTTTTGAATGAAAAACTGCAACCACTGTGTATCATGTCATCTAATTTATCATCCTGATAAAAAATAAGTAAATGTATACCAATGATTTGTTTAATTACCTGCTGAAGAAAGTAGCACAAATTGGTTTATCAAGATGAAGTTTTTGATTTTTTTGTGTATAATTCAAAAGATCTTGTCTGCATTTGTTTCTTTATTTTTAGCATAAATTAAAGACTAATTAAGTTAGTTACATTTTTTTATCTATTATAAAGAGCTATCTCTTTATGGTAATCCTCATTATCTGTGCAGTTTCTGCAAGCACCAGTGAGCTCACCTATAGGTATTTCTTTAATTGTAGTGATAGAATGGCAAGACTTGACATTTTGGATGTATCACCTGAGGTCTCTGTCTGTAAATACATACTGTATATTAATATATCCCAACTTGCGATCCAATATAAGAAGCAAATCTAGAAAAGAGATAAAATCAGCTTTCAAATTATATGTAGATTTAAAGTGTACCTGTCACCTAGATAAAGCACCCCAGGCTATCACTACCTGTCCCTGCACCTTCCTATTACTATACTAATGATCCCTCTCTCTCCTAAATGTGCTTTGTGGCTGTTGTATAAAATATTTTTATAACTTACTGATTAGTATTATAATGAAGAGGGGGCTACCATTACTAGCCCCCCTGGGCATCCTCTTTGGGTCCCTTTTGCTGCCTCCTGCAGTGTTTATCACGCCCCGATGGGTGTGATATTGAAATTCAAATGTGCGCCCTATCCTGCCACATATCTGTATGTAGAGTTCCGGTATAAAGCTGAACAAATCATTTCCAGTACTCCGCAGCCTGACATCAAGCTGCACATTGTGCATGCTCTGTGGAGCACATTACGTCGGTTCATCACAGCTTTTTCTGAATGATGAGGGTAGGATCACGTGTTAATTTTCTATAAGTGGTAACATCACTGAGAATAAATGTACAGGGTGGGCCATTTACATAGTAACATAGTAACATAGTAACATAGTTTTTAAGGTTGAAGGAAGACTTTAAGTCCATCTAGTTCAACCCATAGCCTAACATGTTGATCCAGAGGAAGGCAAAAAAAACCCCATGTGGCAACACTAATCTCCACATTGGGGGAAAAAATTCCTTCCTGACTCCAGATACGGCAATCAGACTAATTCCCTGGATCAACGCCCTATCAAAGAATCTAGTATATATAACCGGTAATATTATAGTTTTCAAGAAAGGCATCCAGGCCCTTCTTAAATGTTAGTAGTGACTCACTCATTAAACATCATGTGGCAGAGAGTTCCATAGTCTCACTGCTCTTACAGTAAAGAATCCGCGTCTGTGATTATGATTAAACCTTCTTCCCTCCAGACGTAATGACGTTTATATGAATGCACCTAAATAAAAAGGAATGGTTGGTGATATCAATGTCCTGTTTGTGGCACATTAGTATATGGGAGGGGAGAAACTTTTCCAGATGGGTGGTGACCATGGCGGTCATTTTGAAGTCAGCCACTTATAAAATTTGTTCAAAGTGCTGTCCATTGTGTTGGATTGTCAATGCAACCCTCTTTTCTCACTCTTGACACACTGATAGCAACACCGCAGAAGAAATGCTACACAGGCTTCCAGTATCCGTTGTTTCAGATGCTGCACATCTCGTATCTTCACAGTATAGACAATTGCCTTCAGATGAGGATGAGGCAAACTTTTTTGTGAATGGTGACGTTAACAAACAAAACCACCACTATTGGTCTGACGCTAACCCACAGTGGATAGATCCCTCCAAAACTGTTGGAACACAAAAATTTATGGTATTGTGTAGTATATGAGGTACAAAGATAGTGGGGCCATTCTTCATCAATGGAAATCTCAATGCCATTGGATGTCTGAATCATGTAGCAGTTTGCCAACAGGAGACATTAACACAGTTTTGATTCACTATAAACTGTTTTGATTCACTATGATTCAGTAGTGTACCACCTTTTTGTCAATTCTTTTCTCCTGTGTTAGGCTATGTTCACACATTTGCGTATTTTGTTGCACTTTTTTTAGCTTATTTTTTGCCGCGATTTTCGGCCGTGCAAAAAAGAGCAGCTAAATACACCGATGCTTTCATACACCGCGCTTTCTTCTGCCCATAAGCACAGGTGGTGTCACAGAGGGGAGTAAGAATCCTGCTTCCTCCTCCCCTCTGTGACATGTGTGACAGCCTCCATTAGATTTTGCAGTGCATTAATATACACTGCGAAATCAAAGTTAAATAAAGCAAATGTATGAAAAATAATAAAGAATGAAATACTTACTCTCCGACGGGTGTTCGGGTGTCCGGGTGCCGGGACCCGCAGCAGGACGTTCCTGGTGCTGGTTGGCTGCTCGCGGTAATGTGATACATGTCACATGTCCGCGAGCGGCCAATCAGAGCCCGAAACGTCACTCTGACATCTTTGGTCCTAGCAGGTCAATTCCTGCTGCGGCTCCCAGACGCCAGGATTCTTCTTCCCCTCTGTGACATCAGATGCAGCAGCGCTGGCCCCTATAGGAAAAAGCGCCGATGCTGCTGGGTAAAGAATTGACACGGTCATTCTTTTTACGCAGGCGCTTTTTCCTATAAAAGCTCGGCGTATTTTTACGCAGTGTCTGTAGTGCAAAGTGAATTTCCCTTTACTTTGCTGGCAGACAAAAGGCACATTGCATATTTTGAAAAATGCACGCAAAAAAGCGCGCAAAAATACGCAATGTGTGAATGCAGCCTTAATGTAGATTTCTTCTGTCTAAAAAAAAATCAAGTGTTCAAACATGTTCTTTAATCTTGATCGCCTGTGTATATTGGAGTTTAGTTTCCAAACAAAAGAACAACTAGATTAGATGCAGATTGCCTGACTATACAGTATATGGCTAATTGAAGGAACAAAAGAGGAAGAGAAGGAAATGCACATAAAGCAATTGATTACGATAGTGGTGATGATGATGATCATAATGATGGCGACGTCAGGATGTAACCTGTCTATCAGAAGTGCAAACATGAAGATAAAAGGTAGAAAGATAACTTGAGCTTTGTTATATTAATGGCAAATTTCCTAATCCCATATGAGGAGGTGATGCTGCTTTATGTGCCAAGGGTTATAATTCCTAGTACATTCAAAAATGGATGTCCATAGCATTTTTTTTCTTTTGGAGAGCCTACACAATGCCAAACATTTGTCAGCTGGCATAATGGGAATAATGCCCACACTGAAGATGCCCACACGTAGGACTTGCCACCACTATGACCGGCACTACTAGATGTTGTTAAAACTCCTAAACGACCAACAGTTGTGAAATCAACTGTTCCTGAGATTACTGGAAAAGAAGCAAATCTGTTTCTTGAAGATATGTTTGCAGGACTTGGGCTCCGCTCTTTATCATCCATGGCAAAAACCTTCTCCTTTACTAAAATCAACTCCTCATCATCGTGATCTCATTTCTGAGTCCTATCTGTCAAACAATTAGTTTTGGTGTGGAAATTATGTATGTTAAATATAACTAATAATGAATATCTTCAAAAGAAACAGAACAGGTTGAAACAGAAATGCAGCAACTCAGCACAGTAGCTTGTGACAAGCAGACTTTTTCTGACAGACCTTGAGTCCAATTTATTAAGACTATCAGAGTGTGTTCCCTCACTATACTGGTTTTTCCGCAGTACAATTCACCAAATTAATTAAGAAGCACATGCCACTTAAGTTCAGTACCTCTTCTGAGGTTGGCTTCACACCACGATTTTTGGGACCGTTGCTGTCCAGTTCACACCAATTTTGCCCCTATAGTATCCCTATGGAGCCGGATGGAAGTAATTTTCATCCGGTTTTGTGCTGTCCAGGGGGACTTGGCAGATTTCATTTTTTTGCCCCGAACACAAAATTGGAGCTTGCAACATTTTTTGTGTCCAGGGCAAAAATGGGACTAAATCGGATCCTCCCGGATCCGGAGTGATCCGGCGCCCCATAATATTGGAGTTTATGAGTGCCGGATCACCCCCGATCATGAATACATTGAACCGGTTTCCGGATGCCGGGTGCTGAACCAGTGGCGGCTTTGAAATTCAAGCCGTGCCCGTTCAGTACCTAGACAGCACAGCTAAATGAGCCGCCGGCTGAAATGTCAGCACATGGAGAATTCCACTGCTGAAATTTTAGTACTTGGACAGCGGCAGCCGCACGCAAGTAGGATTCCGGCGCAAAACAGGCTCAGAGGGCATATTGGCCTCCGGTTCTGTTTATCCGGGCTGTCAGGTTATGTCCGGTGCATCCTGTAAAACACCAGACAGAACCTGACAGCAAATAAACGTGGTGTGAAGCCGGCCTGAGAGGTGCATGCCTCCATCTGTCATGCCAGAAATGCTAGTGCAGTCAAAGGCTGGGGTACCATTTTTGGTGTACAAAATGATGGCACTTTTAATGAACTGGCCATACTCCATCCCATTGCATTTCCTCCCTGTCTAGGTCTATTTTGGCAAAGCTGATTCAAAATGGCATAAAAATGCTAAAATCAATACAATTTACGCAAACTCACTCTGCACAAAAGTTTATCAAACTTTATGTCATAATAGTTTTGATGAATCAACCCAATTGAGTTAAGATTTCTTTTTTCTTTAAAGGTAATCTGCCAGGTCAAAAATACAGTACTGGTTGACAAAGGCTTCAAATAAGCCAAAACATTGCAGCCCCGGGTAATAAATCCACTACTGTATCCTTTTGAAGGAAGTGCTGCCGTCCATGTTTTTTCAACTAAATATACCCTGTGTGCAGAATTATTAGGCAAATTAGTTTTTTGATCACATGACACTTTTTATACATGTTGTCCTACTCCAAGCTTATAGGCTTGAGAACCAACTACCAATTAAGTAAATGAGGTGATGTGCATCTCTGTAATGATGAGGGGTGTGGTGTAATGACATCAACACCTATATAAGGTGTGCTCAATTATTAGGCAACTTCCTTTCCTTAGGCAAAATGGGTCAGAAGAGAGATTTGATGGGCTCTGAAAAGTCCAAAATTGTAAAAAATTGTAAGATGTCTTGCAGAGGGATGCAGCAGTCTTGAAATTGCCAAACTTTGAAGCGTGATCACTGAACAATCAAGCATTTCATGGCAAATAGTCAACGGGGTCGCAAGAAGCGTGTTGGGCAAAAAAGGTGGAAAATAACTGCCCATGAATTGAGGAAAATCAAGCGTGAAGCTGCCAAGATGCCATTTGCCATCAGTTTTGCCATATTTCAGAGCTGCAACGTTACTGAAGTATCAAAAAGCACAAGGTATGCTATACTCAGGGACATGGCCAAGGTAGGGAAGGCTGAAAAATGACCACCTTTGAACAAGAAACGTAAGCTAAAACGTCAAGACTAGGCCAAGAAATATCTTAAGACTGATTTTTCAAAGGTTATATGGACTGATGAAAGGAAAGTGACTCTTGATGGGCCAGATGGATGGGCCAGAGGCTGGATCAGTAAAGGGCAGAGAGCTCCACTCTGACTCAGACACCAGCAAGGTGGAGGTGGGCTCCTGGTATGGGCTGGTATCATCAAAGATGAACTTGTGGGACCTTTTCGGGTTGAGGATGGAGTCAATCTCAACTTCCGGACCCATTTCCAGTTTCTGGAAGACAACTTCTTCAAGCAGTGGTACAGGAAGAAGTCAGTATCATTCAAGAAAAACATGATTTTCATGCAGAACAATGCTCTATCACATGCATCCAACTACTCCACAGCTTGGCTGTCCAGTAAAGTTCTAAAAGAAGAAAAAATAATGACATGGCCCCTTTGTTTAACTAATTTGAACCCCATAGAGAACCTGTGGTACCTCCTAAAATGTGAGATCTACAGGGAGGGAAAACAGTACACCTCTCGGAACAGTGTCTGGGAGTCTGTGGTGGCTGCTGCACGGAATATAGATCGTAAACAGATCAAGCAACTGACAGAATCTATGGATGGAAGACTGTTCAGTGTCATCATAAAGAAAGGTGGCTATATTGGTCACTAATTTTTTTTGTGTTTTGTTTTTGCATGTCAGAAATGTTTTTTTCTAAATGTTGTGCACTTATATTGGTTTACCTGGTGAAAATAAATATTTTAGATTTCTTTTTTTTGTAATGAACCAGCCTAATGGGAGAGGAGGATGACTCGTCTCAGCGGGGGCCATGGGGTACTCGGAACCGGGTCCTCTCGGTGTTGTCGGGGCTGTAGGATGTCACAGTGGCGTGACTGTCTGTGTTTGTGGTACCCTCGTTGGGGGATCATTAAAAAGGGGGATATGAAAAAGTGATGAAAAGAAAAATAAAAGTAAAGAATTTGTATCATGACACCACCCGTGCAAAGTGGCCGGTAGAGCTGCTGCTGCTGTCGGAACCTCTGGGGATGATGGGAGTAGCAGCTGTGATGGTTTGGCTCCCCATGGGAAGAGCAGGTCCCCAGGACAGCCATAAGGTCTATGGAGGTGATTTGGGGGAATGGAAGGCTGAGCTGGCTGCTGGCAGGGATCAGTGACACTCTTAGGCAGGCTCCTGCTGCCTACTCAGCATTTCAGTTTATCTCTCTTCAGGCGCAGAATGAACAGTCTGACACAATGCTGAGTTTCAACCCGGTTTAGTTGGCTTCTCTCATCAGACATTTCAAGTTACAAGCCAGTACAGTGGCGGCTCCGGTAATCTTTAGCAGCCGGGATGGCTCTTCCAGTTCACCACCTTTTGTATTCCTTTCAGTGAGCCTCTCTTTTCAGTGCTGCCTATTTGCCACCCTTCTCTATGTGCCTCTGCAAGCAAAGCTCCGATCCAGAGGCCACGGGCCTTCGTTGGGTGACCGATCTGGTCCCCTGGTCCTAGTACAGCGGTCTTTTCTTCGTTGTAACTGGAGTTGGGCCATGAAACATAAAGACCCCGCGGCCTACCAGTTTCATGGTTGGAGCTTGGAGCTTCCTTGCCACTTTAGGGCCAGTCCCCTGGTTCCTGCCCTGTCCTTCGGCTTCACAGCTGATGTGGGCACACGGGTGGATTACTCACTGCTCACGCTCCTAGGACTCCTTCTATTTCTCTGTGGTCTTTAGCCCCAGAACCCGGAATAGGCCTCATGATGGTACAGGCCTCCATATCCTTTTAGTCTCATGTCTAGGTGGTTCTTTCCATTCTGTCTAAGTGGTTGATGGACTAACTGCTGGACTGACTGACTAACTGACTACTGACTAACTACTGACTAACTTCCCATATTGTTTTCTGATTTTCTCCTCTTTCCTGACTGCTTCTTGTGCAAACTTCCCACCCACCACCTGTCTCCTACCACCATCCCACAGCTGAGCTTAGAGTCCCCGCCCTGGGACCGGGGTGTGTTGGGTGTGTGTGTGGGTGACTGGACTTACCAATCCCAGTTGCTGCAAACGTCTAGTGGTTTGAAAATCAGGAGAACAGAGGAGTTATTATGTGCAAAAGTATATCAAAATTTATTTAGTTAATAGACATCATAAAATCATTATACAAAATCACAAAGTTACAGGATACAATTCAAGAACGATACATTTGGTGGGCACATAAAACATATAAGAACCTGATATAAGGACCCTCTGAACGGCAGTAAAAATTGACACCAGGTTTGGTACAGTGACCAGATAGAGAGAATTTGTATACCACAGACCAAAAAACTTCTGTAAAGTTCTTATAAGAGGACTAATACATTGATACTCTCCTTAGACATGTTTCTTGGAAGTTATATATTTATATCTCTCTTTAATGTCAAGTGAACACCAGTAGTGTCTAGTCATATGATTCAGGGGTACATTTAATATAGCTCACCACAGCTTGTGGACAACAATCATCAGGGTAAAGCATAAACATGGTTCTCTATAAAACAAATAGAGGGTATTTTGCAAAGTATGATAGTCAGAGGTAAAATTACCCATGTTGTCCACCGTTGTGGGAGAGGCAGGTTCAAAACAGACAAAAGGACGGGACAGTCATCCTACACGTGTTTCGCTTTCATAGTGCTCGCTTCCTCAGGGAAAGACCTATACACACCCAGTGGTCATGGTCTTATATATCTCATAAGTGTCCACAAATGAACTTCACCTGTCCCCCCTGTGTTCGCCAGCTATTGTGGCGCACGCGCACTGCAGCAAACGCCGCACCGGAAGCCCTCCCCGCGTACCGGAAGTGCGCGATGTAATGACGCGCGTGGAGTCAGGCAGTTGCCATGACGCCAAGCGCGTGCGCACTATGTGGTCGCGAGTTAGGCCGCCGGAGAGGCGTAGCGCAGCACGCATGCGCGCGCTGGCGAAGGAGGAGGGACCGCATTATATATAATGGCAAACTGAAATCGCCACCAGCCGCAGTACACACACAATGATTCCTAAGAGAGTAATACAATCTTGTACAGTAAAGAAGCACTAGAGAACCAGTGCTTAAACATCTATGGGAATCCTTGGACTGTTGCTGGTCGCTTCTTACAAGAATGGTAGATTCCATTAGGCAAGATAGATGCGGACATATAAATCAAAGGCCATGATGATCCACAAACTAGAAAAAAGAGAGGGGGAGGGGGGGGACAGAAGAAATTTTCTGATTACATAAATACACAGACAAACACACCAAAAGTCAAGCAATGTCAATGCTGGAAGATAAAGTTGGACTTTCACACGGTTAAATGAATGGAGCATAGCTAATAACTTCATTTAGTCCCCTAGGTACTAGGGTGTCGAGAGTGGAAATCCACTTCGCTTCACACCTAGCAAGCATCCCTTTCAGGTCACCCCCTCTAATCCCTGCATGAATAATATCAATGCCTCTAACCTGTAGGCCCTTAGCATCACAATTATGGTGGATTTTGAAATGTCTAGGTAGAGTTTTGAGTACGGTGACGTCCTCGGTGTCTGCAGCTGCCTCGATCCCCCGCACGTGTTCCCTCACTCTAACACGTAATTCGCGTGATGTTAGTCCCACGTAAATGCGTGGGCACCCACATGTGGCAAAATACACCACATGAGTGGAACTACATGAAATGTAGTGCCGTATCTCATATGTTCTCTTGTTGTCACTAGAGTGAAAGGTTCTCGTGCGGAGGATATTGGGGCATGCAATGCAATCACCACAGGGATAACACCCCAAGCGTTGAGTTCGTTGCCCAAATGGTAATCGTTTCTGTGAAATGTAGTGGCTGTCCACAAGGAAATCTTTCAGATTCCTTGCGCGCCGTGCAGTCATTAGCGGCATATCGGAGATAGTTTCAGCCAAGACGGGATCTGTCTTTAAGATCGACCAATGTTTTTTAAAAATAGTTCTCATTTCATCCCACCCTTGGTTGAATGTACCGATAAAGCGTATTTGATTTTCCTCTTCGCCTGAAAGTTTACCACGATATTGTAAGAGTTCAAATCTCTTAGTTTGTTTGGCTCTAGCATAACTCTTCTTAAGAGATCGCTTGGTGTATCCCCGTTCTAAAAAACGACTCCGCAGATCTTTTGCCTGCTTCTCAAAATCCTGGTTGGACGAACAGATACGTCGCATTCTCAGATACTGGCCGGTCGGGACGGCCTTAATGGTCGACCCTGTATGTGCAGAGGACGCATGTAGGAGAGCATTAGTTGATGTTTCTTTACGAAATACGTCAGTTTGAATCATCCTAGATGCGTCCAGTTTAATTTTGATATCTAAGAACTCTATCTCAGTGGGGCTACATTTTAATGTCAATTTGATATTCATATTGTTGTTATTTAGCTCGCCCACAAAGGCATCGAGCTGCTCCGCAGTGCCCTGCCACAAGATCAGGATGTCATCTATATATCTGTACCAGCACTGCAAATGGGCATCGGCCCGCGCGCCTCCGCCGCCAAATATTAACCTCTCCCAGAACCCCAGGAAGAGGTTAGCGTACAAAGGCGCACAGGCCGCGCCCATTGCAGTGCCGCGTAGCTGAAGGTAAAACTGATCTTTGAAAACAAAAAAGTTGTGTGACAGGGCAAAACGGAGCAGTTCGAGTACCAAGTCGCCCATCCTACCGCCCCGACCGCCAGCATCCAAGAAAAACCGAACTGCTCGTAAACCATCCTCATGCCCTATCGAAGTATAGAGACTTTCTACGTCTAAGGTTGCAAAAAGAGTATCCTGGTCCACAAAGATGCCGTCAACACGCCTCAGGACGTCCGTCGTGTCCTTCACGTATGAAGGAAGTATTTCTACTAGAGGTTTTAAGTAGTGATCAATAAAGCGACAGATTGGTTCGCATAGATTACCAATACCGGACACGATCGGACGCCCCGGAGGGTTGACGGCATCTTTGTGGATTTTTGGGAGGACATAGAAGGTCGAGATCCGTGCTGATTTTATGGTCAGTCCCTCTTTCATCTTTTTATCTATTATGCCCTGATTGAAGGCTTTGTCTAGGATCCTACCTAGTTCTTGAGAGAAACCAGAGAGAGGATTAAAAGAAAGTTTTTGGTACGTCTCTTTGTCCCTCAATTGCCTAAAAACCTCACGCTCATATTTTGTTTTTGGCCATATTACTATGTTCCCACCCTTGTCCGCCTGTTTAATAACTACATCGTCCATCTCACACAATTGTTGTAAGGCAGAACGATGTTCACGTGTCAAGTTATCAAAATTTCTCCGTGTAGATATTTGTTTAAGTTCTTCTGATACCAGCCTAGTGAAAATATCCACTGCTGGACAGACGGACAAGGGTGGGAAGCGTTTTGATTTTGGCAAGAGGGATTTTGGAAACTCACATGTGGCTGAGGTGGTCTCATTATCCAGAAGTTCTTCAAGGGCTAGAATCGCCTCTCTCTCAGCCCGATTCACAGGGTCTCCAATGGGTCTTTTATGATATAGTTTGCGTAGGAGTAGCTTCCGTGCAAAAATATTGAGGTCTTTTAAAGCTGTGAAATAATGAAAAGGGTTAGTTGGGGCATAATTTAAACCTTTAGAAAGTAATTCCAACTGAGATTCTGTCAGAACATGAGCAGAGAGATTAATCACCTGAAGGCGTCCTTGACCTTTTTTATTATTGGATGGTTTATTATTTGGGTTCTGTTTATTGTTATTTCGCCCTACGCCAGATCTTGTCCCCATGCCTTTCTGTTGATCTCCCTCTGTCATTCCCACTGAACTCAAGGAGGAAATGCTTGGAATTGACCCCAGTGATGCAAGTGAAGTAGATCTCGAATCTCCGTCCGCTGGGTCGCCGTGGTTGCTCTGTCCTCCAGGACCGCCACTTCCACCCTGGCCGCCGCGGCCTCCACGTCCGCCTTGGCCCTTTGGTTTTACCGGTCTAGGGCGGGAATTCCATTTGAATACCTTATTGTTGGCATAATCCTGTGAATCTCTATGTAGTTTTTTCAACTTATACTCCTTGAGGTCCTTCTCCCACTTCAGACTTTCCTCCTCTAGTTCTTCCTCAAGTTTTTTCAGGGCCTGTTCGTGTAATTTTTCATTTAGGACTGTTCCAATACCCTCTATTTCTGCTTCAAGACTTGAAAGAGTCTTAGTATTATGTTCGCAGAGTAGCTCTAGGAATGTTTTTGAACATTCCTTTGCTGCCTCCTCCCACCTTATTTTGAACTCCTCGTCCTCGACAGGGAAAGAGGGGAAGACCTGAACTCTCAGTCCTCTGGGGACCAAGTCTTTAATGATATATCTATTCAAGAAAGCTCTATTCCACCAAATTTTAGTTCTCTTTTTTATCAGTTCCTTATACTTAGGAATTAGTATTTGTGTGGGCTGTCCAACATCATCACCAACACCAGCATTGCTATCGTCCCCGAATAAGGTGTCCAGCTCATCTTGCCAGGTCTGGTCCCTGGCTTTGTAGTCCATGCCGTTCATTGAACTTGCTGTGAGATACACAGAAAAAGCAATCATTAAATACATAGGGTTCAATATCATCATTACAACCATTGGCTATTCTTTTATAGCACCTCCAAACATCATTTGAAAATCAGGAGAACAGAGGAGTTATTATGTGCAAAAGTATATCAAAATTTATTTAGTTAATAGACATCATAAAATCATTATACAAAATCACAAAGTTACAGGATACAATTCAAGAACGATACATTTGGTGGGCACATAAAACATATAAGAACCTGATATAAGGACCCTCTGAACGGCAGTAAAAATTGACACCAGGTTTGGTACAGTGACCAGATAGAGAGAATTTGTATACCACAGACCAAAAAACTTCTGTAAAGTTCTTATAAGAGGACTAATACATTGATACTCTCCTTAGACATGTTTCTTGGAAGTTATATATTTATATCTCTCTTTAATGTCAAGTGAACACCAGTAGTGTCTAGTCATATGATTCAGGGGTACATTTAATATAGCTCACCACAGCTTGTGGACAACAATCATCAGGGTAAAGCATAAACATGGTTCTCTATAAAACAAATAGAGGGTATTTTGCAAAGTATGATAGTCAGAGGTAAAATTACCCATGTTGTCCACCGTTGTGGGAGAGGCAGGTTCAAAACAGACAAAAGGACGGGACAGTCATCCTACACGTGTTTCGCTTTCATAGTGCTCGCTTCCTCAGGGAAAGACCTATACACACCCAGTGGTCATGGTCTTATATATCTCATAAGTGTCCACAAATGAACTTCACCTGTCCCCCCTGTGTTCGCCAGCTATTGTGGCGCACGCGCACTGCAGCAAACGCCGCACCGGAAGCCCTCCCCGCGTACCGGAAGTGCGCGATGTAATGACGCGCGTGGAGTCAGGCAGTTGCCATGACGCCAAGCGCGTGCGCACTATGTGGTCGCGAGTTAGGCCGCCGGAGAGGCGTAGCGCAGCACGCATGCGCGCGCTGGCGAAGGAGGAGGGACCGCATTATATATAATGGCAAACTGAAATCGCCACCAGCCGCAGTACACACACAATGATTCCTAAGAGAGTAATACAATCTTGTACAGTAAAGAAGCACTAGAGAACCAGTGCTTAAACATCTATGGGAATCCTTGGACTGTTGCTGGTCGCTTCTTACAAGAATGGTAGATTCCATTAGGCAAGATAGATGCGGACATATAAATCAAAGGCCATGATGATCCACAAACTAGAAAAAAGAGAGGGGGAGGGGGGGACAGAAGAAATTTTCTGATTACATAAATACACAGACAAACACACCAAAAGTCAAGCAATGTCAATGCTGGAAGATAAAGTTGGACTTTCACACGGTTAAATGAATGGAGCATAGCTAATAACTTCATTTAGTCCCCTAGGTACTAGGGTGTCGAGAGTGGAAATCCACTTCGCTTCACACCTAGCAAGCATCCCTTTCAGGTCACCCCCTCTAATCCCTGCATGAATAATATCAATGCCTCTAACCTGTAGGCCCTTAGCATCACAATTATGGTGGATTTTGAAATGTCTAGGTAGAGTTTTGAGTACGGTGACGTCCTCGGTGTCTGCAGCTGCCTCGATCCCCCGCACGTGTTCCCTCACTCTAACACGTAATTCGCGTGATGTTAGTCCCACGTAAATGCGTGGGCACCCACATGTGGTAAAATACACCACATGAGTGGAACTACATGAAATGTAGTGCCGTATCTCATATGTTCTCTTGTTGTCACTAGAGTGAAAGGTTCTCGTGCGGAGGATATTGGGGCATGCAATGCAATCACCACAGGGATAACACCCCAAGCGTTGAGTTCGTTGCCCAAATGGTAATCGTTTCTGTGAAATGTAGTGGCTGTCCACAAGGAAATCTTTCAGATTCCTTGCGCGCCGTGCAGTCATTAGCGGCATATCGGAGATAGTTTCAGCCAAGACGGGATCTGTCTTTAAGATCGACCAATGTTTTTTAAAAATAGTTCTCATTTCATCCCACCCTTGGTTGAATGTACCGATAAAGCGTATTTGATTTTCCTCTTCGCCTGAAAGTTTACCACGATATTGTAAGAGTTCAAATCTCTTAGTTTGTTTGGCTCTAGCATAACTCTTCTTAAGAGATCGCTTGGTGTATCCCCGTTCTAAAAAACGACTCCGCAGATCTTTTGCCTGCTTCTCAAAATCCTGGTTGGACGAACAGATACGTCGCATTCTCAGATACTGGCCGGTCGGGACGGCCTTAATGGTCGACCCTGTATGTGCAGAGGACGCATGTAGGAGAGCATTAGTTGATGTTTCTTTACGAAATACGTCAGTTTGAATCATCCTAGATGCGTCCAGTTTAATTTTGATATCTAAGAACTCTATCTCAGTGGGGCTACATTTTAATGTCAATTTGATATTCATATTGTTGTTATTTAGCTCGCCCACAAAGGCATCGAGCTGCTCCGCAGTGCCCTGCCACAAGATCAGGATGTCATCTATATATCTGTACCAGCACTGCAAATGGGCATCGGCCCGCGCGCCTCCGCCGCCAAATATTAACCTCTCCCAGAACCCCAGGAAGAGGTTAGCGTACGAAGGCGCACAGGCCGCGCCCATTGCAGTGCCGCGTAGCTGAAGGTAAAACTGATCTTTGAAAACAAAAAAGTTGTGTGACAGGGCAAAACGGAGCAGTTCGAGTACCAAGTCGCCCATCCTACCGCCCCGACCGCCAGCATCCAAGAAAAACCGAACTGCTCGTAAACCATCCTCATGCCCTATCGAAGTATAGAGACTTTCTACGTCTAAGGTTGCAAAAAGAGTATCCTGGTCCACAAAGATGCCGTCAACACGCCTCAGGACGTCCGTCGTGTCCTTCACGTATGAAGGAAGTATTTCTACTAGAGGTTTTAAGTAGTGATCAATAAAGCGACAGATTGGTTCGCATAGATTACCAATACCGGACACGATCGGACGCCCCGGAGGGTTGACGGCATCTTTGTGGATTTTTGGGAGGACATAGAAGGTCGAGATCCGTGCTGATTTTATGGTCAGTCCCTCTTTCATCTTTTTATCTATTATGCCCTGATTGAAGGCTTTGTCTAGGATCCTACCTAGTTCTTGAGAGAAACCAGAGAGAGGATTAAAAGAAAGTTTTTGGTACGTCTCTTTGTCCCTCAATTGCCTAAAAACCTCACGCTCATATTTTGTTTTTGGCCATATTACTATGTTCCCACCCTTGTCCGCCTGTTTAATAACTACATCGTCCATCTCACACAATTGTTGTAAGGCAGAACGATGTTCACGTGTCAAGTTATCAAAATTTCTCCGTGTAGATATTTGTTTAAGTTCTTCTGATACCAGCCTAGTGAAAATATCCACTGCTGGACAGACGGACAAGGGTGGGAAGCGTTTTGATTTTGGCAAGAGGGATTTTGGAAACTCACATGTGGCTGAGGTGGTCTCATTATCCAGAAGTTCTTCAAGGGCTAGAATCGCCTCTCTCTCAGCCCGATTCACAGGGTCTCCAATGGGTCTTTTATGATATAGTTTGCGTAGGAGTAGCTTCCGTGCAAAAATATTGAGGTCTTTTAAAGCTGTGAAATAATGAAAAGGGTTAGTTGGGGCATAATTTAAACCTTTAGAAAGTAATTCCAACTGAGATTCTGTCAGAACATGAGCAGAGAGATTAATCACCTGAAGGCGTCCTTGACCTTTTTTATTATTGGATGGTTTATTATTTGGGTTCTGTTTATTGTTATTTCGCCCTACGCCAGATCTTGTCCCCATGCCTTTCTGTTGATCTCCCTCTGTCATTCCCACTGAACTCAAGGAGGAAATGCTTGGAATTGACCCCAGTGATGCAAGTGAAGTAGATCTCGAATCTCCGTCCGCTGGGTCGCCGTGGTTGCTCTGTCCTCCAGGACCGCCACTTCCACCCTGGCCGCCGCGGCCTCCACGTCCGCCTTGGCCCTTTGGTTTTACCGGTCTAGGGCGGGAATTCCATTTGAATACCTTATTGTTGGCATAATCCTGTGAATCTCTATGTAGTTTTTTCAACTTATACTCCTTGAGGTCCTTCTCCCACTTCAGACTTTCCTCCTCTAGTTCTTCCTCAAGTTTTTTCAGGGCCTGTTCGTGTAATTTTTCATTTAGGACTGTTCCAATACCCTCTATTTCTGCTTCAAGACTTGAAAGAGTCTTAGTATTATGTTCGCAGAGTAGCTCTAGGAATGTTTTTGAACATTCCTTTGCTGCCTCCTCCCACCTTATTTTGAACTCCTCGTCCTCGACAGGGAAAGAGGGGAAGACCTGAACTCTCAGTCCTCTGGGGACCAAGTCTTTAATGATATATCTATTCAAGAAAGCTCTATTCCACCAAATTTTAGTTCTCTTTTTTATCAGTTCCTTATACTTAGGAATTAGTATTTGTGTGGGCTGTCCAACATCATCACCAACACCAGCATTGCTATCGTCCCCGAATAAGGTGTCCAGCTCATCTTGCCAGGTCTGGTCCCTGGCTTTGTAGTCCATGCCGTTCATTGAACTTGCTGTGAGATACACAGAAAAAGCAATCATTAAATACATAGGGTTCAATATCATCATTACAACCATTGGCTATTCTTTTATAGCACCTCCAAACATCATTTGAAAATCAGGAGAACAGAGGAGTTATTATGTGCAAAAGTATATCAAAATTTATTTAGTTAATAGACATCATAAAATCATTATACAAAATCACAAAGTTACAGGATACAATTCAAGAACGATACATTTGGTGGGCACATAAAACATATAAGAACCTGATATAAGGACCCTCTGAACGGCAGTAAAAATTGACACCAGGTTTGGTACAGTGACCAGATAGAGAGAATTTGTATACCACAGACCAAAAAACTTCTGTAAAGTTCTTATAAGAGGACTAATACATTGATACTCTCCTTAGACATGTTTCTTGGAAGTTATATATTTATATCTCTCTTTAATGTCAAGTGAACACCAGTAGTGTCTAGTCATATGATTCAGGGGTACATTTAATATAGCTCACCACAGCTTGTGGACAACAATCATCAGGGTAAAGCATAAACATGGTTCTCTATAAAACAAATAGAGGGTATTTTGCAAAGTATGATAGTCAGAGGTAAAATTACCCATGTTGTCCACCGTTGTGGGAGAGGCAGGTTCAAAACAGACAAAAGGACGGGACAGTCATCCTACACGTGTTTCGCTTTCATAGTGCTCGCTTCCTCAGGAAAGACCTATACACACCCAGTGGTCATGGTCTTATATATCTCATAAGTGTCCACAAATGAACTTCACCTGTCCCCCCTGTGTTCGCCAGCTATTGTGGCGCACGCGCACTGCAGCAAACGCCGCACCGGAAGCCCTCCCCGCGTACCGGAAGTGCGCGATGTAATGACGCGCGTGGAGTCAGGCAGTTGCCATGACGCCAAGCGCGTGCGCACTATGTGGTCGCGAGTTAGGCCGCCGGAGAGGCGTAGCGCAGCACGCATGCGCGCGCTGGCGAAGGAGGAGGGACCGCATTATATATAATGGCAAACTGAAATCGCCACCAGCCGCAGTACACACACAATGATTCCTAAGAGAGTAATACAATCTTGTACAGTAAAGAAGCACTAGAGAACCAGTGCTTAAACATCTATGGGAATCCTTGGACTGTTGCTGGTCGCTTCTTACAAGAATGGTAGATTCCATTAGGCAAGATAGATGCGGACATATAAATCAAAGGCCATGATGATCCACAAACTAGAAAAAAGAGAGGGGGAGGGGGGGGACAGAAGAAATTTTCTGATTACATAAATACACAGACAAACACACCAAAAGTCAAGCAATGTCAATGCTGGAAGATAAAGTTGGACTTTCACACGGTTAAATGAATGGAGCATAGCTAATAACTTCATTTAGTCCCCTAGGTACTAGGGTGTCGAGAGTG
Source organism: Allobates femoralis (assembly GCA_033576535.1). Lineage (NCBI taxonomy): Eukaryota > Metazoa > Chordata > Amphibia > Anura > Aromobatidae > Allobates > Allobates femoralis. Next base: position 112,362,422 of record JARQOC010000009.1, on the reverse strand, counting down.
GAAATCCACTTCGCTTCACACCTAGCAAGCATCCCTTTCAGGTCACCCCCTCTAATCCCTGCATGAATAATATCAATGCCTCTAACCTGTAGGCCCTTAGCATCACAATTATGGTGGATTTTGAAATGTCTAGGTAGAGTTTTGAGTACGGTGACGTCCTCGGTGTCTGCAGCTGCCTCGATCCCCCGCACGTGTTCCCTCACTCTAACACGTAATTCGCGTGATGTTAGTCCCACGTAAATGCGTGGGCACCCACATGTGGCAAAATACACCACATGAGTGGAACTACATGAAATGTAGTGCCGTATCTCATATGTTCTCTTGTTGTCACTAGAGTGAAAGGTTCTCGTGCGGAGGATATTGGGGCATGCAATGCAATCACCACAGGGATAACACCCCAAGCGTTGAGTTCGTTGCCCAAATGGTAATCGTTTCTGTGAAATGTAGTGGCTGTCCACAAGGAAATCTTTCAGATTCCTTGCGCGCCGTGCAGTCATTAGCGGCATATCGGAGATAGTTTCAGCCAAGACGGGATCTGTCTTTAAGATCGACCAATGTTTTTTAAAAATAGTTCTCATTTCATCCCACCCTTGGTTGAATGTACCGATAAAGCGTATTTGATTTTCCTCTTCGCCTGAAAGTTTACCACGATATTGTAAGAGTTCAAATCTCTTAGTTTGTTTGGCTCTAGCATAACTCTTCTTAAGAGATCGCTTGGTGTATCCCCGTTCTAAAAAACGACTCCGCAGATCTTTTGCCTGCTTCTCAAAATCCTGGTTGGACGAACAGATACGTCGCATTCTCAGATACTGGCCGGTCGGGACGGCCTTAATGGTCGACCCTGTATGTGCAGAGGACGCATGTAGGAGAGCATTAGTTGATGTTTCTTTACGAAATACGTCAGTTTGAATCATCCTAGATGCGTCCAGTTTAATTTTGATATCTAAGAACTCTATCTCAGTGGGGCTACATTTTAATGTCAATTTGATATTCATATTGTTGTTATTTAGCTCGCCCACAAAGGCATCGAGCTGCTCCGCAGTGCCCTGCCACAAGATCAGGATGTCATCTATATATCTGTACCAGCACTGCAAATGGGCATCGGCCCGCGCGCCTCCGCCGCCAAATATTAACCTCTCCCAGAACCCCAGGAAGAGGTTAGCGTACGAAGGCGCACAGGCCGCGCCCATTGCAGTGCCGCGTAGCTGAAGGTAAAACTGATCTTTGAAAACAAAAAAGTTGTGTGACAGGGCAAAACGGAGCAGCTCGAGTACCAAGTCGCCCATCCTACCGCCCCGACCGCCAGCATCCAAGAAAAACCGAACTGCTCGTAAACCATCCTCATGCCCTATCGAAGTATAGAGACTTTCTACGTCTAAGGTTGCAAAAAGAGTATCCTGGTCCACAAAGATGCCGTCAACACGCCTCAGGACGTCCGTCGTGTCCTTCACGTATGAAGGAAGTATTTCTACTAGAGGTTTTAAGTAGTGATCAATAAAGCGACAGATTGGTTCGCATAGATTACCAATACCGGACACGATCGGACGCCCCGGAGGGTTGACGGCATCTTTGTGGATTTTTGGGAGGACATAGAAGGTCGAGATCCGTGCTGATTTTATGGTCAGTCCCTCTTTCATCTTTTTATCTATTATGCCCTGATTGAAGGCTTTGTCTAGGATCCTACCTAGTTCTTGAGAGAAACCAGAGAGAGGATTAAAAGAAAGTTTTTGGTACGTCTCTTTGTCCCTCAATTGCCTAAAAACCTCACGCTCATATTTTGTTTTTGGCCATATTACTATGTTCCCACCCTTGTCCGCCTGTTTAATAACTACATCGTCCATCTCACACAATTGTTGTAAGGCAGAACGATGTTCACGTGTCAAGTTATCAAAATTTCTCCGTGTAGATATTTGTTTAAGTTCTTCTGATACCAGCCTAGTGAAAATATCCACTGCTGGACAGACGGACAAGGGTGGGAAGCGTTTTGATTTTGGCAAGAGGGATTTTGGAAACTCACATGTGGCTGAGGTGGTCTCATTATCCAGAAGTTCTTCAAGGGCTAGAATCGCCTCTCTCTCAGCCCGATTCACAGGGTCTCCAATGGGTCTTTTATGATATAGTTTGCGTAGGAGTAGCTTCCGTGCAAAAATATTGAGGTCTTTTAAAGCTGTGAAATAATGAAAAGGGTTAGTTGGGGCATAATTTAAACCTTTAGAAAGTAATTCCAACTGAGATTCTGTCAGAACATGAGCAGAGAGATTAATCACCTGAAGGCGTCCTTGACCTTTTTTATTATTATTTCATGTAGTTCCACTCATGTGGTGTATTTTGCCACATGTGGGTGCCCACGCATTTACGTGGGACTAACATCACGCGAATTACGTGTTAGAGTGAGGGAACACGTGCGGGGGATCGAGGCAGCTGCAGACACCGAGGACGTCACCGTACTCAAAACTCTACCTAGACATTTCAAAATCCACCATAATTGTGATGCTAAGGGCCTACAGGTTAGAGGCATTGATATTATTCATGCAGGGATTAGAGGGGGTGACCTGAAAGGGATGCTTGCTAGGTGTGAAGCGAAGTGGATTTCCACTCTCGACACCCTAGTACCTAGGGGACTAAATGAAGTTATTAGCTATGCTCCATTCATTTAACCGTGTGAAAGTTCAACTTTATCTTCCAGCATTGACATTGCTTGACTTTTGGTGTGTTTGTCTGTGTATTTATGTAATCAGAAAATTTCTTCTGTCCCCCCCCCTCCCCCTCTCTTTTTTCTAGTTTGTGGATCATCATGGCCTTTGATTTATATGTCCGCATCTATCTTGCCTAATGGAATCTACCATTCTTGTAAGAAGCGACCAGCAACAGTCCAAGGATTCCCATAGATGTTTAAGCACTGGTTCTCTAGTGCTTCTTTACTGTACAAGATTGTATTACTCTCTTAGGAATCATTGTGTGTGTACTGCGGCTGGTGGCGATTTCAGTTTGCCATTATATATAATGCGGTCCCTCCTCCTTCGCCAGCGCGCGCATGCGTGCTGCGCTACGCCTCTCCGGCGGCCTAACTCGCGACCACATAGTGCGCACGCGTTTGGCGTCATGGCAACTGCCTGACTCCACGCGCGTCATTACATCGCGCACTTCCGGTACGCGGGGAGGGCTTCCGGTGCGGCGTTTGCTGCAGTGCGCGTGCGCCACAATAGCTGGCGAACACAGGGGGGACAGGTGAAGTTCATTTGTGGACACTTATGAGATATATAAGACCATGACCACTGGGTGTGTATAGGTCTTTCCCTGAGGAAGCGAGCACTATGAAAGCGAAACACGTGTAGGATGACTGTCCCGTCCTTTTGTCTGTTTTGAACCTGCCTCTCCCACAACGGTGGACAACATGGGTAATTTTACCTCTGACTATCATACTTTGCAAAATACCCTCTATTTGTTTTATAGAGAACCATGTTTATGCTTTACCCTGATGATTGTTGTCCACAAGCTGTGGTGAGCTATATTAAATGTACCCCTGAATCATATGACTAGACACTACTGGTGTTCACTTGACATTAAAGAGAGATATAAATATATAACTTCCAAGAACCATGTCTAAGGAGAGTATCAATGTATTAGTCCTCTTATAAGAACTTTACAGAAGTTTTTTGGTCTGTGGTATACAAATTCTCTCTATCTGGTCACTGTACCAAACCTGGTGTCAATTTTTACTGCCGTTCAGAGGGTCCTTATATCAGGTTCTTATATGTTTTATGTGCCCACCAAATGTATCGTTCTTGAATTGTATCCTGTAACTTTGTGATTTTGTATAATGATTTTATGATGTCTATTAACTAAATAAATTTTGATATACTTTTGCACATAATAACTCCTCTGTTCTCCTGATTTTCAAATGATGTTTGGAGGTGCTATATAAGAATAGCCAATGGTTGTAATGATGATATTGAACCCTATGTATTTAATGAAAACTTCTAGTGGTGACTGGACCGCAAGTGCGCCACAAGGACATGATGAAGGGAGATTTTTTTTGTCTCTGTATATATTGTAAACAATGGACCCAGTTCATTAAAACTGGCATTTTTCAAACCAGTTTTAAAGAAAGAATTATTTAATTATTTCAGAGGTGTGTACCTCTCTAATGAATTTGAAAAATATAACAAGTTAAGAATACTCAGTGGTTGATACCTTTTATTACCTAACTCATAATATCACAAAATCTGCAGTCTCATATTTGTAGACAAAATATATGACTCTTCAGAATTTGTGTTATTATGAGCCTGATGAAGACACCTGAGTAGTCTCGAAAGCTGCTATTTATTTCCATCTTTTCAGTCAGCCATTAAAAGGTATCAACCACTGAGGAATCTCAGTTTTAATATTTTTCATGTACTGGCTAACACGGTGCAAACGTATATTTTACCTTAATGAATTTCATGCATCTTTTGTGCCATGTGGCACCACTAAAAATGGCTGGCAGAAAATTATGGAGTAATTTACCCCATTTTTCTGCCATAAATTATGATACATTTGATGGGTGCGCTTGGTCATGTGTTGTCCTGGACCCATCACCGACCACTTTAGCAGAGCTGGCTGGGATTGGTGTAAAAATGATCAAAGTCACAAAAGTACTTTGCACCTTTAAGTTGCGTGGAAAAATGTACAAGGTTTTAAGAAGTTTTATTTAGGAAAACTGGTGAAAACTCGCTGAATGGTCCCCATTCAAAGTACAAAAATCACCTCAAAGATGTTTACTTTTTTTTTTTACTTTTAATTATTAATTGAATACAATTTACATAAAAGTGGAATCACCCTAATGAAATATTTAATGCTAAAGTTCATTAACAATATTGTACGGTAGTATGTATCGCAAAAATGTGTTTTAGGGTACCGTTACATGATGCAATATTGCTTGCAATTTTACTGGTTGCAGTGAAATCATGGACACATTGTTCCATTTGTGCATGGCAACAAAATAGAACAATGTGTCCATGATTTCACTGCAACTAGCAAATTGCTAGTGAAATTGCATGCAAAGTTGCGACTTGTAACAGTACCCTAAATGGTTTTATTTCTGTCTTACAATATAGGTACCGTATATACTCGTGTATAAGCTGACCCGTGTATAAGCCGACCCCCCTACTTTTGCCCCCAAAATCTGGGAAAACCTATTGACTCGTGTATAAGCCTAGGGTGGACCCCAGCACAGGTATACAGCCCCCAGCAGTGTGGTATACAGCAGCCTCCCCAGTGGTATATACAGGCCCCAGCAGTGTTACAGCAGCCTCCCCAGTGGTATATACAGCAGCAGCCCCAGTGGTAGTATACAGCAGCCCCAGAGGTATATACAGCAGCCCCAGTGGTAGTATACAGCAGCCCCAGAGGTAGTATACAGCAGCCCCAGAGGTATATACAGCAGCAGCCCCAGAGGTATACAGGCGCCCCCCCATCAGTATCCAAGGCCCCCCCCCATGCTCCGCAAACCTGTAAATTAAGATCATTATACTTATCACTGTCCTGTTGCCGCCGTCCCCGCCGCTGCCATCGCGCTCCTCCGTCTTCATCCAGCGTCTTCCGGCTTCCTCTGGTCGGCGCAGACAATGACGTCATTGCCTGCGCCGACCAGAGGAAGCCGAATGAAGCTGGAGGAGCGCGATGGCAGCGGCGGGGATGGCGGCGACAGGACAGTGATAAGTATAATGATCTTACTTTACAGGTTTGCGGAGCATGAGGGGGGGCCCTGGATACTGATGGGGGGTGCCTGTATACCGATGGGGGGGCGCCCGTGTGTAATGACTCGCGTATGAGCCGAGGGGGGGGGACTTTTCAGTCCAATTTTTGGGCTGAAAAACTCGGCTTACACGCGAGTATATACGGTAATTAAAACAATACACTTTACTCCTTGGTGGTATATCTGTTTTGGCTTCAGTTATTTTTAAAAACACAGATGATTGCATTTTTTAGCAATATTGCCGCGTGTAATGGTACCTTCTCACGCCACAACTGCGGGAGACATTTTTGGAGGCGATATTTCGTCCTGGAAATATCGCTGCCAAATTGCCTCCTTATTGCGGCGTGTATTTCGGGAATTTGGTGGTGATAAGACAAATATCGCCTGGTTTCGATTTTACAGCACTGCTCTAAAATCGAAACCAGGTGACATTTGCCTTATCGCCGCCAAATTCCCGAAATACAGGCCACAATAAGGAGGCAATTTGGCAGCGATATTTCCAGGACGAAACATCGCCTCCAAAAATGACTTCCGTGGTTGTGGCTTGAGAAGGTACTCTTAGGGCCGCATTACAAACACCAACTTCTGTGTCCAACTTCTGAACAGATCTCTGGTTGCAGTTAAATCATGGACACATTGTTCCATATTGTGGCTGTGTACAAAATGGAGCAATGTGTCCATGATTTCACTGCAACCAGAGATCTGTTCAGAAGTTGGTCACAGAAGTTGGTGCGTGTAAAGCGGCCCTTATGGCCACTTTACACGCTCCAACGGCGGTCCGATATTGGATCCAACGGCGCGGGAGCGCTCTTTTTCTGCCCAGATTTCCAAGATCACATCGGAGATTAACACAGCGCGTTATCGGCATACAACGTCTCTACGATGTCTACGCCCCCCTTGTACAGCCGACCCAGGAACGACTATTTAACATGGGAGAGAATAGGGGACGTTGTACTGCACATCGCTGTTGGGCGTTTACACAGCCCGATCCGGCTCCAACCTCCATTCAATATCGGGCCGTTGGAGAGCACGCTCATTCGATCCCCGATATCGTTTTGGCATCGTTCATGCATCATATTGGACATTTATACTATACAACGCACGAACGATATCGGGGCCAACGCACGAACTATGTGACTTTTGGTTTGAGTTGGAAGCCGATATCGGGACGTGTAAACCCACCATTAGACAATTTGGCTTATTTTAATTTGCTGTATATTTGTACATGCAGTACACAGTTTGGACTATGTCTGCATATGCTGCCATATTTTTCTTTTTTATTTCAATCAGTCAATCAGTTATACATACCTACTTACTAATGCTCCAGTTCATTACAGTCCATTTTGGATTAAATATCAAAGGCTGCTCCAGGCTCTCATACATTCAGTGTAATCCCTCTCAAGAGTAATGATTATCGTATAAGCACTATGCTCCTGACAAGGATTAAGGAGAATGTTTTTACCAAAGTCCAGGATCAGATAATTAGTTGAATTTAGCACAGCTGTTTTTTGTTTTTACTTGTTACTTCTGGTCATATTATGATTTTTTTTTATTCTTGTATCATGTTAAAATGCACAGTGCTTTTTTTTTAATTGGAAAATATTTCCCCCAACTTCTATTTTATGGAATATACAGGGGTTGGACAAAATAATGGAAACACCTAACATTTTGGTATCATAATCTTCGGACATATTATAAACATGCAAATCGTGACATATGTTAATGTTTTGTAGTTGATTATTTGTGTTAAGCGATATGTGTATGTAAATTAACTGTTTTGCCGAATTCTAAGAACATTGAGGAGAACCTGATATCAATGGCAGGCCAAATTGTTGGAGGATCTGCAATCCCGACCGCAAATGTGACCCTAGCCTAAAACTACAGTAGGTTGACATCACATTTTTATTATGTTTGAATGCAATGTGTTTTTCTGCTGCATTAACTCATAGAAATGCATGCAAACACACCCATATACTTGCATGGGTAGAACATTGCAAACGCAATACAAACGCAATGCAAAATGCTGTTGCGTGCTGCGTTTTTACCCAGTGCACAGGAATCGTTGCTGTGCACTCTGGAAAAATTCAGCATTTCGAATGCAACCTGATTTTGCATTGCGTTTCCAATGCGTTTACTCATACCAGTATATGGGTGAGTTAACAAAATACGCTTGTATTTTCATTGCGTTAATGCAGCTGAAAAACGCATTGCACATTTTTGTTTTTTCCTCCCCTGCTTCCAAGAGCTATATCTTTTTTTATTTTTCCATCAATATAGACATATGAGGGCTTGTTTTTTGTAAGATGACTTGCACTTTTAATTGCATCATTTATTTTACCATATAGTGCACTTGGGGAAAAAAATCCAAGTATGGTGAAATTTTAAAAAAGGGAAATTCTGCAATTATTTGGGGTATTTTTTTATTCACCATGTTCATTATGTGGTAAAATGAACCTGTCAGTATGATGCCTCAGGTCAGTACAAGTTCATTGATGCCAAACATGTTTTACTTTTATCTAAGTAGTGAAAAAAATTCAGAAGTTTGTAAAAAAAAAAAAAAGTGTTTTGTTGCCATTTTCTGAGACCCGTCACATTCTCATTTTTCGGGATCTGGAATTGAGTGATGGCTTATTTTTTGTGTCTTGAGCTGATGGTTTTATTTATACCATTTTTGGGTAGGTGCAATGTTTTAATCGCCTACTATTGCATTAAAACGACAAAAAAAAATTATTTTGGCGATTTGACTTTTCCTGTTAGGCAGTTTATAGATCTGAGTAATTGATTTTATATTTTGATAGATCGGGCATTTCTGAAAGTTGTGATACCAAATTTGAGTATGTTTTTAATAGTTTTATTTTCACTGGAGCAAAAGGGGGGTGATTTGAACTTTTTTTTTTTTCTTATTTTACTTTGCTGCTTAGGGCGCCTCAACATTGCACAGTTCGATCGCTCCTGCAGTAAAGAGACATGCTGACGCTTGTCTCTTTACTGCAAAAATTATCACCCTCTGTGAATGGCGGCACTCAGCAAGCATCCACAAGAAGTGAGTCATGACAGTGACAAAGTTCTTCATCTGACCCCTCGCTGTCACGGCAACACATCTACACCCAGTGATTGCATCATGTGGTCACCGATGGCGATGGGAAATAGTGCAACACCCACTGCACCCTTTAGAAAGTGCTGTCAGTGTTTGAGAGCAGAATCTAAGAGGTTAATAGTGACACCTGCACCTGTTAGGGTACCTTGTCACGCCACAACCACGAGAGACATTTTTGGAGATGATATTTCATCCTGGAAATATCGCTGTCAAATTGCCTCCTTATTGCAGCGTGTATTTCATGAATTTGGCAGCGATAAGGCAAATGTCGCCTGGTTTCGATTTTAGATCACTGCTGTAAAATCGAAACCAGGCAACATTTGTCTTATCGCCGCCAAATTCACGAAATACACGCTGCAATAAGGAGGCAATTTGGCAGCGATATTTCCAGGACGAAATATCACCTCCAAAAATGTCTCCCGCAGTTGTGGCGTGAGAGGGTACTCTTAGAGAACCAAAAATGCAGGAATGTTCAATTGCCCATGGTAAGAAAATAACACCTCTACATTGTTCACACCAGTGTTGCTATGCAAGAATAAAATGTATTAATTACAGTGGATTACAAAAAGTGGAGTCAAAGAATCACTAAAAATGATAACTTGTCGACAAAGGAGAAGGCACGAGGAGGGAAAAAGAAGACAGGAAAAGGAGAGAAGGAGGAAAGGTATAATGGGTAAATGGGATGACAAAAATCCTGAAAGTGCAAGGTGCTTAATAAATTTTCAAGCAGGGAGAAACCATTTTGTGCCCCAGCCCTATAGCCTGGTGCAAAGTAAATAGTACAATGAAGATACAGGCTTACCCATTAGCCAGTGACTCGATATTCTCTCTTCTGATGCCTGTCAGAGTAGCCCCGACACATGTTCAGGAGGCCTGTTAGTTGCAGATGTCATCTCATGAGATCACCTGGCATGCAAAGGGAATGAAGGGAGCATAGTATGTGAGCTTGCATCAAAGGAAGGGAGATGAAGAAGGATGTACCTATACAAACAAATCTTTCTGGGTTAACATACAAATCCTTCAGGCCATTGAAAACATTTCCATATCACCTTCACATTCCTTTCTGCTCATACAGTGCATGCATCTTCTTGTGACTTCTCAATCAGTTTGTTCTCATTTTAGCTGCAATAACACTGAATAGACATATTCCTTATAAAATAAATCAATACACCTTTATAGACTCATAGATTTCTATTGTTAAGTGTAGGCAAACAGAAAGGAAAATACACCCAGCTCACTGATGGTATCACTAGGAGGCAAATTAGAGAATGGAGATGCTCCAGCCAGGACGTGTGCAACAATCGAAAGAACTCCAGCGTGACAAACTTGCGCTCTCCTTTATTCATTAAAATAATAAGAATAATAATCTACTATATAATTGCCTAATCATGTCTGTCATGGAAATCGCGTGCCAGCTCACCAGTACTCATTGGTTGCCAGCAGCCGCGGTGACCAATGAGCGCAGCATATGCAAAAGAGCCGCGCGCATTCAAATGAGCTGCGCAAAGTCAAAATTAGTGCCGCGGCTCAAGTACAGCCGTACAGAGGTCCGCTGAAAGCCAGCCGGGAGATGACTGGCGTCAGCCGGTCATCTCCTGGCTGGCTCGCCGCGGACCTCTGTGCAGCAGTAGATGAGCCACGGCTACCTGCTGCACAGAGGTCATCTCCCAGTTGCTCGCAGCGGTAGTACCCCGAGCGGGATTCAAATCCCCTCCAAACCGCACTACTTCTCTGATTGGTCGCCACTGCCGGCGACCAATCAGCGAAGCAGCGCGGCGGGAAATATGAATCCCACGCTGCTGATTGGTCGCCGCTCTCAGCGGCGTCCAATCAGCGGCGTGGGATTCATATTTCCTGCCAAGCCACGCCACTCCACTTATTGGTCGTCTCCGGCAGCGGCAACCAATCAGAGTAGTAGCGTGGCTTGGTGGGGATTTGAGCGAAGCGGCGTTCAAATCGTGTGCCAAACTGCGCACCGTCTCTCATGGTCGCAGTTTAAAAACACACGCCGCATCTCTCATTGGTCGCCGCTAGCCACGGCGACCAGTGAATGATGCGGCATTCAAACCACGTGCCAAGCCACGTGCCACATCTCTCATTGGTCAGCGTGGCTGGCCGCAGTTTCATAACATGCGCCGCTTTGCTCATTGGTTGCCGCTGGCAACGGCGATCAATCAGCACATCATGTTTTAACACACGCGCCAAGTGCGCTGATTGATCGCCGCGGCTGATGGTGACCAATCAGCAAAGTGGAGTACGTCTTCGTATACTGGCGGGCAATTTGAACTGCCGATTATAGTGTGACGCACTTCACTCCTGTTTACAAGGCTGCCGCTCAAAGTGTGACGCAGTTCACTCCTGTCTACACAGCTGTTAGTCATAGTGTGACGAACTTCACTCCTGTCTACAAGGCTGTCAGTCAGTGTGACACACTTCACTCCTGTCTACAAGGTCTGTCAGTCATATAGTGATGCAGTTCACTCCTGTCTACAAGGCTGTCAGTCATACTGTGACACAGTTCACTCCTGTCTGCAAGGCTGCCGCTCATAGTGTGACGAACTTCACTCCTGTCTACAAGGCTGCTGCTCATAGTGTGACACACTTCACTCCTGTCTACAAGGTCTGTCAGTCATAGTGTGACGCAGTTCACTCCTGTCTACAAGGCTGTCAGTCATATGTGACACAGTTCACTGCTGTCTACAAAGGCTGCCGCTCATAGTGTGACGCACTTCACTCCTGTCTACAAGGCTGCTGCTCATAGTGTGACCACTTCACTTTGTTTACAAGGCTGTCAGTCATACTGTGACGCAGTTCACTCCTGTCTGTGAGGCTGTGCTCATAGTGTGACGAACTTCACTCCTGTCTACAAGGCTCTGCTCATAGTGTGACGCACTTCACTCCTGTCTACAAGGTCTGTCAGTCATAGTGTGACGCAGTTCACTCCTGTCTACAAGGCTGTCAGTCATAGTGTGACACAGTTTACTGCTGTCTACAAGGCTCCGATCATAGTGTGACGCACTTCGCTCCTGTCTACAAGGTCTGTCAGTCATTGCGTAAAGCATTCACTGATCTCAGGAGCCCAGTCAAGAAACAGTGCGAGCATCTGGCTAAAGCGCTCAAACACAGTGAATTTATAGGCACATTGCCTCCTGGGAATTGAAAAAGCAATAGAGTCTGTGAGCCTCGGCTAGAGTCTCAAACACTGGTCTACCATATAGCCCTCCAGGTAAGGACCACAGCCAAGAGGTGGCTCCTTGCAGATGAACCACTTCATCTCATACAAGTGGTCCTATAGTCCAATTCCAACTCTTTTACAAGTTAGAGATATGACAAGGGAATACCAGGCTCAGGTATACAACTCACAACAGCTGTTTTGGTTGTTCCCCTCATCAGTGTGGAGTAGGATTTTGGCTAGGTGGAGCAAGGCTAGTAGACAAATCGCAAAGCATTCACTGATCTCAGGGAGACCAGTCCAAGAAAACACTGCGGGCAGCTGGCTAAAGCGCTCAAACACAGTGAATTTCTAGGCACATTGCCCCCTGAGAATTATGAAAAGCAAATAGAGTCTGTGGTGCCTCGGCTAGGAGTCTCAAACACAGGACTAGCCATATATCCCTCCAGGGAAGGACCCAGCCAAGGATGGCTCCTTGCAGAGAACACCATAACCACCATACTAAGTGGCCCTTTTAGTCAATATCCAACTCTTTTACAAGTTTAGAGATATGACAAGGGAATACCAAGTCCAGGTATCCATCCACAGACAGCTGTTTCAGGGTGTTGCCCCTCATCAGTGTGGAGTAGGATTTTGGCAGGTGGGAGCAAGGCCTAGTAGACCAACATCGCAAAGATTCACTGATCTCAGGGAGACCAGTCCAAGAAAACACTGCGTGCAGCTGGCTAAAGCACTCAAACACAGTGAATTCCTAGGCACATTGCCCCCTGGGAACTATGAATATGCAAATAAAGTCTGTGGAGCCTCCCTGAGGATGTTCCCTGAGTAAGGAGTTTGGGACACGACTCAGAAACGCGTTGGAAAGTAAACTAGCTACTACCATACCCATACATACCGATGTATCTGTTTTTTCTATCATACGAACACAGCAGCTCGGACCATGAGGTACTTTGTCCTTACAAAGCTTATCGTGACCACAGTGTCCTGTGAAGGTACGGTTCTGGCAGCAGCTGTACTGTTCAAGCGATCACGACGGTTGTGTGCTACACAACCCTATTAGGTGAGCAGTTCCTAGATACCACCTTAATAATCCTGTCTGTTAAGGATAAGACCCTATATGTGCATTCTCACCCCTTTTCTAAAAGGTACATTTGGGGCCTCCTAGGCTCCAGGGCTCGTGTGCGATTGCAACCCCTTCACCTATTGTAGTTATGCCCCTGGCATTAGACCTTATTCTTACATCTGTTTTTCACATATAGAACATGTACCCATATTAAAGTCTGTTTACATGTTTATGTTTTTTGGGGACTGAGTATCTGCAAAAAAAAATCACAAAGACATGTTGGCTTTTCATTGAAGATAGGGATCATAGTCTGAGTCACGATTTAAAAGTCTATTGATACATGAAAATGAAGGACAGTACAAGGATTGGATCAATTTGTGATAAACACTGAAGTGAATTGGAGAAATCATTGCAATTAATTTTTTTCATCAGTGGTAAAAACTCACAAATGAACCAAGCTATTCTTCGGAACACTCTACCCCAAGAATGAAGACTGGATCACAACTAACACAGTTTTAGGCATTCTTTAAAAACACAGTTTTTAGTGCGATCTATCATATTCCTAATCGAAGTCCTTATGTAGCCCATTCACCATTTTGCTGAACATAATTCTCCATTAAACTACACCAAAAACACTAAAAAAATTGGTGATGACTCATGCAGCCTTTAGCTTTTCCCCAGATGACTGGACCAACATTGTAAATGAGCACCTATACTTTGTGTCAGCCCCATCTCATTGTAGACTGTAAGCTCTTTAAACAGTGTTTTTACAATATTTTCTATAACACCTTCATGACGAAGGACGTAATAGTATGTCCTTGGTTGTGTCCCATCCCCTGATGTGAGCTTACGCTGTGAGCTTGCATTCTCTCCTCCACATCTTATCTTATTTCATTAGCTGAAATGTGTAGCCAATATCACAGATCTAGTCAGTGATCCAATTCAGTGGTGTTAACCCCAGTCAATGACAGCACGATCCAATGCCTGCGGTTGGGATCATACCTTTCCTTGTTATTATGGAGGTTCCGTGAATCATGATCACAGGACCTCCATGCTTTACCTGGACAGCCCGGGGTAGTGTAATGACCCCAAAAGCTGTCCTGAATCACTTCCTGTCTATGAGGTCCCAGTAATATCATTGGCAGGGAGTAATGATTTTCGCTATGTTTGAATGTGCTGTAGCCCATCCAGACATAGGGGAAGTGACAAGACAGTGGAGCACTGATGCCCTCTAGTGGGCAAAGTAAAATAAATATCTATAATATAAAACCTGAAGGCCACTTCCGGAAAACCCGAAGGTTACTTCCGTGATGGCCTCCGGACCATGGTAGTGACGTCACCAGTGCGGGGTAGCCAGGCAGCGCCCAGCTACAGGGACCGGCGGAGGAACGTTCCGCTCTCGGAAGTTCCGGTCTTCCTCCGTGCAGCCTCTCCACTCCAGCATCTCCACTCCAGCCTCTCCACTCCAGCCTCTCCACTCCAGCCTTTCCCCTCCAGCCTCTGCCCTCCAGCCTCTGCCCTCCAGCCTCTGCCCTCCAGCCTCTGCTCTCCAGCCTCTCCCCTCCAGCCTCTGCCCTCCAGCCTCTGCCCTCCAGCCTCTGCCCTCCAGCCTCCCCTGTCCTCTGCCCTCCAGCCTCCCCTGTCCTCTGCCCTCCAGCCTCCCCTGTCCTCTGCCCTCCAGCCTCCCCTGTCCTCTGCTCTCCAGCCTCCCCTGTCCTCTGCCCTCCAGCCTCCCCTGTCCTCTGCCCTCCTCACCCCTCCAGCCTCCACTCTCCTCACCCCTCCTCACCCCTCCAGCCTCCGCTCTCCTCACCCCTCCAGCCTCCGCTCTCCTCACCCCTCCAACTGCCGCTCTCCCCACCCCTCCTCACCCCTCCAGCCTCCGCTCTCCTCACCCCTCCATATGCAATGTACAGTATGTGTATATATGTGTGTATGCAGGCACTTCCGTCACTTTGTCCGCACTTCCCTCACTTTGTACACACACACACTCCGCTATACTTACCACCGGCCCTGCGTCCGCTGCCTGGATCCTCAGTCAACATGTCGCCGCCCCCGAACTACTGGATCCAATATAGCGTCCAAGATGTCTCGCCAAACTACCCGGACAACATATTGGATCCAGTCGGCCGGGGGCGGCGACATGTCGACTCAGGATCCAGGCGGCGGGGAAGACGCAGGGTCGGTGGTAAGTATAGCGGAGTGTGTGTATGTGTGTGTGAGTGTATGTGTGTGCTGACCACTCTGCCCACGGCGCTGCGCTGACCACTCTGCCCACGGCGCTGCGCTGACCACTCTGCCCATGGCGCTGCGCTGACCACTCTGCCCACAGCGCTGCACTGACCACTCTGCCCACGGCGCTGCGCTGACCACTCTGACCTCGGCGCTGCGCTGACCAATCTCACCGCACTCACTGCTAACCACTGAGCCACCGCACTCACTGCTAACCACTGAGCCACCGCACTCACTGCTAACCACTGAGCCACCGCCCAGTGTTAACCACTGAGCCACCGTGCAGTGCTAACCACTGAGCCACCGCACAGTGCTAACCACTGAGCCACCGCGCAGTGCTAACCACTGAGCCACCGCGCAGTGCTAACCACTGAGCCACCGCGCAGTGCTAACCACTGAGCCACCGCGCAGTGCTAACCACTGAGCCACCGTGCAGTGCTAACCACTGAGCCACTGCGCAGTGCTAACCACTGAGTCACCGTATACTCTGCTACCCACTGAGCCACCTGTATACACACAATTAATTTCACCGCACTCCCCTAACTATTAGTAAATAAACTATACATGGATTCTAGACTACCCGATTCTTTAGAATCGGGCCGCCATCCAGTAAAATAATACAATTTAAAACAAAAATATGAAAATAAAAAAAAACAAAAGTTCAAATCACCCCTCTTTTGCCCTATTGAAAATAAAATTCTTAAAAAAATAAAAAATATACATACATTTGATACCACCACATTCAGAAATGCCGAATCTATCAAAATTAAATTAATCAGATTGGTAAACTATGTAACAGAAAAAAAAGTACAAACACCAAAATTACCTTTTTTTGTTTGCTGCAATATTGCAATAACAGGCGATCAAAACATCACATCTACCCAAAAATGTTATCATTACAAACATCATCTCAAACTGCAATAAGTAAGCCATCACTCTGCTCCAGATCGTGAAAAATGAGAATGCTACGGGTCACGGAAAATGATGCAAAAGAGCAATTATTTTTCTTTAAAAACTTCTGAATTTTTTTTCACCGCTAAGATAACACTAAAAGTATACATGTTTGGTATTTACTAACTCGTACCAACCCAAGGCATCATACTGACATGTCAGTTTTACTATATAGTGAACAAGGTGAATAAAAACCCCCAAATAAACGCGTAATTGCACTTTTTTTGCAATCAAACCACACTGTGATCTTCTTCCCCATTTTCCAGTATACTATATGGTAAAATAAATGATTTTATTCAAAATAACAACTCATCTCACAAAAACAAGCCCTCATATATCTTATATTGATAGAAAAATAAAAAAGTTATGGCTCTTGGAAGAGGGGAAGAGAATAATTGAAAATGGAAAAATCACCCGGGGGTGAAGGGGTTGATTATTGTACTTTTTATAACTTTGTTACTTATGACTGCTTGTATGAACCCTTGATTTGTAAACTGCTGCATAATATGTCAGCTCTATATAAGTAAAGATTATTATATTAGCAATAACACTGAAGAAAATCGGATCACAAACACTGATGTAACTATGAGTATTATTTCTTTTTGTGCCATAGGCCTCATTCGGACATCTCTGAGTCAAATACAGTTGAAACCAGACATTTGCATCTACTATATAATTGTCTAAGGCGTCTGTCGGTCACAGAAATCGTGCGCCAGACAGAGGACGCTCATTGGTGCCCGCCAGAGGCTATGCAAATTGGCGCCCAAATTCAAAGTTTGAATTGCTCGCCAATTTGCAGCCCGGCAACAGTGGCGCGTTAGCGCCGCTGTCGCTGAAGCCTGGCAACAGGCGCCAATGCGCAACTGTTGCTGGAATACCCAGGGAACCTGCCGCCCCCACCTCGCCTCACCCCCCATGCCCCCACTTCGCTTCCCACTGTTCTCACCCGTCTGTACACAGGGCGGGCTGTGTGATGTCACATTAGCCCGCCCTGTGTACAGACGGGTGAGAACAGCGGGAGACGAGGGGGATACACTGCGGTCATGTGACAGGGCGGGCTGATGTGACATCACACAGCCCCCCTATCACATGACCACTACAGAAGACGGGTGAGAACAGAGGGGGGCGAGGGGGATCCTGCCCCCTGCCTCCATCGTGCCCCCCCTCGCATCCATTGTGCCCCCCTCGCATCCATCGTGCCACTCCCGCATCCATCCTGCCCCCCTTCCAACCCCCAGCTCCATCCTAAAAATTGTGCTGAAAAGTGCCCTCCTCGGCTTATACACGAGTCAGTATACAGCAGCCCGCCCCCCTGTTCTATATACAGGCCCCCCTGTGGTATAATACAGCAGCATCCCCCGTGCTATATACAGGCCTGTGTTGCTGCCGCCTCACACCTGTAAAAGAAGAGCTTTCATACTTACCCTCCTGTGACCGCGCGCGCATCCCCCGCTCTCCTTCCTGCTTCTACCCGGCGTCCATCCACGTGACCGCGCGCCGGTAATGACGCCTGTATATAGCACGGGGTGGGGGGGGCTGCTGTATTTATACCACAGGGGGGCCTGTATATACCACAGGGGGGACTGCTGTATACTACCACAGGGGGCCTGTATATACCACAGGGGGGAGGGCTGCTGTATACTACCACAGGGGGCCTGTATATACCACAGGGGGAGGGCTGCTGTATACTACCACAGGGGGCCTGTATATACCACAGGGGGGAGGGCTGCTGTATACTACCACAGGGGGCCTGTATATACCACAGGGGGGAGGGCTGCTGTATACTACCACAGGGGGCCTGTATATACCACAGGGGGGAGGGCTGCTGTATACTACCACAGGGGGCCTGTATATACCACAGGGGGAGGGCTGCTGTATACTACCACAGGGGGCCTGTATATACCACAGGGGGGAGGGCTGCTGTATACTACCACAGGGGCCTGTATATACCACAGGGGGAGGGCTGCTGTATACTACCACAGGGGGCCTCTATATACCACAGGGGGAGGGCTGCTGTATACTACCACAGGGGGCCTGTATATACCACAGGGGGGAGGGCTTCTGTATACTACCACAGGGGGGCCTGTATATACCACAGGGGGGGGACTGCTGTATACTAACACAGAGGGATACTGCTGTATACTACCACAGGGGGAGACTGCTGTATACTACCACAGGGGGAGACTGCTTTATACTACCACAGGGGGAGACTGCTGTATACTACCACTGGGGAGACTGCTGTATACTACCGCTGGGGAGACTGCTGTATCTGCTGTATACTATCACTGGGGGCCTCTATATACCACAGGGGGAGGGCTGCTGTATACTACCACAGGGGGCCTGTATATACCACAGGGGGGAGGGCTTCTGTATACTACCACAGGGGGCCTGTATATACCACAGGGGGGGGACTGCTGTATACTAACACAGAGGGATACTGCTGTATACTACCACAGGGGGAGACTGCTGTATACTACCACAGGGGGAGACTGCTTTATACTACCACAGGGGGAGACTGCTGTATACTACCACTGGGGAGACTGCTGTATACTACCGCTGGGGAGACTGCTGTATCTGCTGTATACTATCACTGGGGGCCTCTATATACCACAGGGGGAGGGCTGCTGTATACTACCACAGGGGGCCTGTATATACCACAGGGGGGAGGGCTTCTGTATACTACCACAGGGGGGCCTGTATATACCACAGGGGGGGGACTGCTGTATACTAACACAGAGGGATACTGCTGTATACTACCACAGGGGGAGACTGCTGTATACTACCACAGGGGGAGACTGCTTTATACTACCACAGGGGGAGACTGCTGTATACTACCACTGCGGAGGCTGCTGTATACTACCAATGGGGAGGCCTGTATACCTGTGCTGGGGTCCACCCTCGGCTTATACACGAGTCAATAGGTTTTCCCAGGTTTTGGGGGCAAAAGTAGGGGGGTCGCTTATACATGGGTCGGCTTATACACGAGTATATACGGTATCTGACATGAAATTAAACATTTTCTGTTTTCGGTCAATTAAGATTACCATAATTATTTATATTTGCCAAATGCCAGGATAATGAGAGAAGGAATGTTTTAAGGCATTTTCATTACTTTCAGCAAAGTCACAAGTTTACCTATACTAAGGCCAGTTTCACATCACGTTTTTTGTGGTTAAGGTTCTGTCCGGTGTTTTGCAGGAAACATTGGACAGAATCTGACTGCGCTGGACAAAAAGAACTGAAGGTTAAATATGCCCTTCGGTCCTGCTTTCTGCCGGAATCGGCAGATCGCAGCTGCAGCTGCTGAGATTTCAAGATTGCGGCTAGCGGGGAGCTAGCCGCAGTCCTGAAATCTCTGCAGGGGACAGCTCCAGGCGCTGAAGTTTAGCAGCACTCGCTGCTGAACTTCAGAAGCCGACGTCCGGGAACGCATCTGATTTTATGTCAGATCCGGTGCGATCCGGCATAGGCTCCCATATTAGGGGGCGCCGAATTGCACCGGATCCGGGAGGATCCAATTTGTGGTGATTTTTGCACGCAAGCAACGTTTTTGTGCCCAGTAGAAAAATCTGAATTCTTCCGGATCCTCCCGGTCAGATGGAAACCAGATGGCAAATAGCTGCAATCCAGCTCAAGCCGGCCCCATAGGAATTCTATGGGGCCGAAATCTGATCCAGGGCTGTCCGATTCACACTGGACAGCCCCGGATTAGATAAACCATGGTGTGAAACCGGCCTAAGAATACTATGCCTTCTAAGGCTGTCTTCACACCACGACAGCATCTGATCCGGGAGTGTCAGGGATGAACTTGACAGCCCCGGACCGGATCAGCACACAGAACCGGAGGGCAAATAATCCCTCCGGTCCAGTGTGCAGCCGGACGCAGCTGCCGCTGATGATGATTCAGGACCGCGGCTCACAGGGAGCTAGCCGCGGTCCTGAAATAGCAGCGGCATGCAGCCGCAGGTGTCCGGTTCCCGAGTCCTCCCGGACCGGGGCAATCCTGCTCCATAGGCTCCCATGTTAGGGAGCACCGGAATACCCCGGATCTGAGAAGATCCGGGAGGATCCGGGAGATGCCAATTTGGGGGGATTTTTCTCCCCGGACACAAAAATGTTGCAAGCAACGTTTTTGTGTCTGGGAGAAAAATCCGACTTCTCCCGGATTCTTCCGTAGAGATGGAAACCGGATGGCAGCTAGATACCATCCGGCTCCATCCGACCCCATAGGATACTATGGGGCCAAAATCCGGTCCGGGACTGTCTGGTTTACACTGGACAGCCCCGGATTGGATGCTGCCGTGGTGTGAAGCCAGCCTAAACTATTTGGGAGAGCCATATGATGATGGTATGTGTGTTGGAAGCTTCTAATAGGTTTACTGGCAACATTTTAGTAAATTACAAACACACCTGTGGATGTAGTTTAATGTGCACCTGAAACACACTGCTTCTTTGTGCATTTTTGACTGCAGTTTTGTCACAAAATGCAAGGAAATCATTATGCCAGAAAAGTCAATGAGAATCTTGAAGTTTTGTGCACAAGCTGCTTTATATTTCCCTTGCAGATTCATTGAAGAAATAAATCTGCAGCCAATTAATTCCTTCAGCAGTTTTGCAAGATTTTTTTCACCCCAGAATGCAAAAAACAGATTGAAAAAAAAAAAACGCATCAAGGCCGCAGATTCGGTGCAGAAATGTCTGCAACACAATACTCAATGTGAGCAAAAAGCCTTGAAGTCTTCCTTTTTTCCAGCAGTGACATAACCGATGAGTTGCTGATAATCAAAACTGACACAAAAACCAAACACTGAGGAAACTCAGATCCAAAACACTAATGCAGAACAGTCCATATTACTACATAAATGAAAAATCACAGAAGTCTGAATGACACCATAAACTCAGTAGAATTTTGCTGTTAACAATTTTTCCCCTGGGAAACCTCCGAGGACTTCTGTCTCCTGGGCTACATTTACATATTTTGTTGCCCTGGGACAGTTTTTCTGATTCTCCCTTCCGTTATTATAGTTATCACATTAGTTCCATAGAATGACATGTTTAAAAATAAATGAAAAGGAAATTATTTAGCACAGATTCAGCAAAAATGAAAAGTTAATTGATATCAAATCATAAAATTTTAATGAATCTGGAAAATGTTAAACTACTGTGCAAACTGAGCAAAATCTCACAGCTTGTCCACAAATTCCCACACTTGTCAAAATGATTTTCTATATTTCTGTGCAAAGATGGCTACATGGAGATAAATGATATTTACTACAATTCTATTTTTCAAAACATCCAAAATAGGAAGAGAAATAATAATAATTTGGTTTCAATAATTTTTATTAGAGATTTTCAATAACATCAAATAAGGAAAACAAGGAGAGTACAGGTGTATAAATTGGACCGAAGGGGGGGCAGGGGTGGGGAAAGTGGGGGAGGAAAGGAAGAATGTCCGCCAGGTGAAAGTCAACCATCAGTACATGGATAAAAAAACAAGCGTACGCAAATGAGCAACAAACTATGCATGAAACAATTTACTAACGGGGAACTGGAGCTGCCAGCGGATGCATCTCCCATATAACCCAAACCCTTCAACACCCTCAGTTTGGAGCTTTTGTCTAGGGATAGAAAAAAAATTTGTGCTGGAAGATGGAGTTAATTTTTTCAATCACTTCTATGAAAGTGGAGGGTGGGTGGGTCTTCCACTTCGCGGCTAGGCACATTCTGACAGCTATTAAGACATAGGAGATCGCTCCTCAGTGATCAGGAGGTAACTGGTCAATGCCGATGTTCAGAATCACCAATTGGGGAGTAAGGCTGAGGGCACACTGTCATGCATCAAACACGGAGCGTGTTTGATGCATGACAGTGATGCGAGTGTTGTGCGTGTTTGCAGTGAATGTGGTGCGAGTATAGTGCGTGTGGGTGAGTGTGCATGGCTGTATGCATGTGAGTGTGCTGCGAATGTGCTGCATGAGTGTGTGTGTGGTGTGTGTCAGTGTGATACTATCCTTGGCTCTGAAGCAAACTTCAGGTCCGTGGACAGCATTTACTGGTGAATTTAAACGCTGTCAAGGCTGCAGAGTTTGAATTTGCCTGTTTCCCGATACAGTAACCAATCATCTTGCACTGCTGTGACAGCAGTGGTGCAAGATCATTAGTTAAAACACATCTGCTGTTTGAATTTTTAAAAATTTAGCATGATATTAACCCCATCTGCAGCCTCTGTGCGGCATGTCTGCACGGAGGCTGCAGATGCGGCTAATACCCTGGTGTCTGCAGGATTAACCTGGTGTTTGTGTGGTGCCAGCATGTGTCCAGGGAGTATCCACACTCCCTGGACATATGCTGACAACACACACTGGTTGTGCAGGAGTTAATATAACTTGTAACTCAAAGCTGGCAATTGTCGGCTTTTAGAAATATACTGAAAATGCCGCCGGCGGTACTCTACGTAAATTGCGTACAGTACATTGGTTCAGTCTCCTGAAATCAGGAGCTGTCCGAGGTACTGTACGCAAATTGCGTACAGTACATTGGTTAAGTCTCCTGAAGTCATGAGCTGTCCAAGGTGCTATACGCAATTTGCATACAGCACCTCTTACACCTCCTGACTTCAGGAGACTGAACCAATGTACTGTACGCAATTTGCATACAGTACCTTGGAAAGCTCCTGCCTTCAGGAGACTGAACCAATGTACTGTATGCAATTTGCGTACAGCACCTCAGACAGCTTACAAGTTACATTAACCCCTGTACAAGTTATGTACAAGTTATATTAACCCCTGCACAACCAGTGTGTGCTGTCAGCATGTGTCCAGGGAGTGTGGACACTCCCTGGACACATGCTGGCACCACACAAACAGCAGGTTAACCCTGCAGACACCGGGTTATTAGCCGCATCTACAGCCTCTGTGGTGACATGCCGCATAGAGGCTGCAGATGGGGTTAAGATGCAGCGAAATGTTTCCGGGATTTTGAACATTTTCACATCTGATGTGTTTTTACTAATCATCTTGCACAGCTGCTGTCACAGCAGTGCAAGATTACTGGTTACTGTACCGGGAAACCGGCAAATTCAAACCCCGCGACTTTGACAGCTGCAAAGTTTGAAGCGATTTTTAATGCACACGCGTGCGACTATCGCACTGTGTGCTGTATGGGTGTAAAATTTTCTCACAGCCATAGACTATCATTGTCCACACCCCTGGGGAAATCATGTGCATTCACCGCATGCTGCGATTGAACACGCATTTCCCTCACAATGTGAGAGTAATGTGAGGAACTCGCACTAATGGGACCAGTATCATTTAATGATACTGGTCTGAGTGCAATGTGAGTCTCTTTCGCATTACACTCGCGCGAGGCACACAGATAGTATGCTTTCAGCCTAAGGTCTACTCTCATATAAAGATCCAAGGAGACTGGCTATTACCATCCAATATGGGGCGACTTTTGGACAGGTCCACTACATGTGTGTCAGAGTGCCCTTAAGCCCACATTGCCTCCAGCACAGCGAGGACTGGCCGGGGACAGAAGTGCACCAGACATGAAGGTGACAAGTACCATTGGAGGTAGATATTTTTCAGATGGTTAACACATCGTGTTGTCCTTTGGATCCCCGAGAGAGCCGCCTGCCAGTCTTCATATGAAGCAGTAAAGCCCAGGTTCGCCTCCCACCATTGCATGTACTTTAACTTAGGGGAGATATCTGACATTCTCTATAAATGCCCAAAAGACCTTTGGAGCAGCGGGGGTCAGATAAGAGAAATCTTTGAAGTGTGGATGGAATTCGGGGATCCTCAATTCCATCAACTAGGAAGTAGAGTAAAGGAGATGTTTAATTTGAACAATTTGGTAAGAAAATCTGCTAGCCCCTGGAAATTCAGACCACTGGACCTCAGGAGTGAGAAACTCCCTTTTACATATAAGGTCACCCAAGGAACACAACTCCAACTCCTCCAGACCTCTCAGGTCCAGAAATGGGATATGGAGCCAAGGAGCCGTCAGGGTACCTTCTAAGGGGGTGGAGGATCCATATTCCCACTACGCACCTCCAATACGAGAGCAGGGTTTGCAT
Source organism: Allobates femoralis (assembly GCA_033576535.1). Classification (NCBI taxonomy): domain Eukaryota; kingdom Metazoa; phylum Chordata; class Amphibia; order Anura; family Aromobatidae; genus Allobates; species Allobates femoralis. The sequence continues at coordinate 112,338,090 of JARQOC010000009.1, read as the reverse complement.
TGTGAGCAGTGGGGGGAGAAGTCCAGAGGTACCAAACATTTCTGAAGCCAGCGGATCTTTGAAGGAGGCGCTCCTCGCAAAGGATGATTTGATCTGTACCCAACCCAAAGTGGGAGAAGGATGCCACCAGTTTTTGGCTTCCAGGATAGCGTATAGCTGCTCGATGCTATCCCGACAGGTCGGGAACTCCGATGCCCCCAGCGCAGAAATGGAGAAATAAGACCCGTTTAGCGACCTTTGGCTTCTTATTGGCCCACACACACCGCAAGATTAGGTTCTGCAGTTTTAGCATAATTCTGCTGGGGACAGCAAGTGGGATACACTTAAAAAAATTTAAGGATTTTTGGTAAGAGTAACATTTTGAAAGAGTGAATCCTCGCAACCCAGGACAGGGTAGATAAGGGATGCGAGAATATCTCCCTTCCAAAGGCAGGCAGAAGGTGGTCATATTTATGATCTACGGTTCGATGCAAGGGTGTCAGGGTAATGCCCAAATATGGGATCCCGCATGGCTCCCACTCAAAGGGAAGTTGCGTCTGGAGGTTGTCGATGACAGGTTGCGGAACAAGAATCTGGAGTATCATAGATTTCGAGGTATTTAGTTTGTAATATAAGACAGTGTAGTATGTGGCCAGGTAGGACAGGGCCACCAAAAGGGAAGTAGTGATGTTCGTACAGGTTAATATTATATCATTGGTGTATAGGCCGGCAACATTATTTTTAGAGCCAACCTGGATACCAGAGATGTCTGAATTAAAGTGGATCAAAAGGTGAGGGGTTCAACAGCCAGGTATAGATAATTGGAGAAAGCGGCCACCCTTGATGGGTTCCATTTGTGATCGGGAAGCTTTGAGAAAGAAAGCCCGAGGAGAGGACCCTTGCATTTGGGTTGAAGTACAATGACAGAATCCCTGAAAGAAAGGGGCCAGAGAACCATGAACCAACGCAGTACCTGTCCGAGGTACTCCCAGTGCACAATGTCAAATGCTTTCTCTGCATTCAGGGAGAGAAATGCACACCACATGTATGAGATCCAACATCCTCCTAACGCCATCCTTGGCAACCCGCCACAAAGCCAATATGGTCCAGATCCACCAATGATGGGACCACCTCTAGCATACTGTTAGCTAGAAGTTTGGAAAAGACTTTTACATTTCAGTAAAGGAGAGAAATAGGGTGGTAACTTGCTGGGGACTCTGGGGGCTTGCCTGGTTTGAGAATAGTAACAATAGTGGCCTCAAGATTAAGGGGGGGATAGACTCCGAATGTTGCCAGTGAGAAAAGGTTCTGGAGAGGAAGGGGGCCAGAATATGGTGGAATGCCCGAAAGTACTAATTGGGGAACCCGTCAGGCCCTGGAGCAGAGTGACATTTAGTGTACTTAATCACCGATGCAACTTCAGCAGGGGACAAGGGAGCATTTAAACTTCCTAAGTGAAGTGGGGACACCCTGGGGAAAACAAGGCCCGACAAGAACTGGTTGATTTCATCCATGGATGGTTGGTGGGTCAGCGAGTCATCTCTAAGGTTGAAGAGCTGGGAGTAGAATTGGGCAAAGACATCTGCGATAGCTAAGGGATTTTTAACTGGTAGTCCTTCTTTGTTAATTAATGTCTCAATCACTCCTCTACACGCTTTCTTCTTAATGCCCCTTGCCAGAAGTGCCCCAGCTCTATCTCCAGGCGTGTAATAAGTAGACTTAAGGCGCCTTAGGGACTTCTCATGTTGGGCATGAAGAAGGAAACGTAGCTGAAATCTAACCCGCATTATCTGTTTAGTTCCCTGGGGAGAAGGGGCTGCCTTATTTACCGACTGTAAGGTGTACAGTTGAGAGATCAAAGATTGTCTTGCCCTGTCTTTAGCTTTATTAATTTGGGTGGGTTTTTGTAGGAAAACACCCCTCATGTATGCTTTGTGAGAATCCCAAAGTGTCTCATCAGATACTCCTCCTTTATCATTTAGTTCAAAGAATAAGTAATTTCTTTTGGGCAACCTCCACTATCCCCTGGTCAGAATGGAGACTGGGGTCTAGCCTCCAGCTCTGTGGTGGAGACCTACATTTCGACAATCGCACCTCCAGACTTAAAGGTGCATGGTCTGACCACGTGATCAGTCTCTCTTCCACAGAGGCACAGAGAGGAAGGGTGCAACTGTCAAACAGAAAGTAATCAATCCGGGAATATGATCTGTGCCTGAGCGTGAAGAAGGAGTAATCCATTTCTGTCACATGGATGTAGCACCAGATGTCATGCAGGTGGAGCTCCCAACAGAGTAGCCCCAACTTCCATCCCCCCATCTCAAGACCGGATAATGAATCCAAATCTCTCTGTGGGGTGATGTTAAAGTCCCTGCAGAGTACCTGAAAACGCCGGGACACCTCTCCCACCTTCTTAAAGAACCACCAGAGAAATTTTAGTTGGGCATGATTTGGAGCATAAACAGATGCTATCGTGAAATTAGACCCAGCAATAGAAAATGTAAATATTACAAATCTACCTGATGGATCAATAACGGAGTTGATTAACTTAAATTGTACCGAATTCTTAATTAGAACACACCCGCCTTTTTTAGGTATGGCTGGAGAAAATAAAATGGAATATAAATGATGGTTGAGTCTCATAGTATCCTCCTGGAGTAGGTGTGTCTCTAGTATGCAGAGTACATCCTCTCTCAATTTTTGTGCTTCCCTCCAGAACATGGAGTGCTTTGTGGGAGAGTTAAGTCCTTTAACATTAAAGTGACCCTAAACCCAGAAGCCAACCCCACATCCCCTTCATACCTATCCATGCAGCTTGTGAACCTGCTGCCATCCATCCCTGTATCTTCCAAAACCGCTGGGGCATTCTTCATAAATCATACTTTTAATATCTCAGTTCTGGGCGTTTCACTGCAATTTTAAAGCCGCAGCAGGCGGGCCTGTGTGCCGCTCTCCCCCTCCTTGTCCGTAATTCTGCACGCAGCGATGGGCGTGCTAAACAACAGAGAGGCGGCTCGCCTCATAGTATGGGCGTTGAAACCGGTATGACGCGTATTACGTCATACCGGTTTCAACGCCCATACTATGAGGCGAGCCGCCTCTGTTGTTTAGCACGCCCATCGCTGCGTGCAGAATTACGGACAAGGAGGGGGAGAGCGGCACACAGGCCCGCCTGCTGCGGCTTTAAAATTGCAGTGAAACGCCCAGAACTGAGATATTAAAAGTATGATTTATGAAGAATGCCCCAGCGGTTTTGGAAGATACAGGGATGGATGGCAGCAGGTTCACAAGCTGCATGGATAGGTATGAAGGGGATGTGGGGTTGGCTTCTGGGTTTAGGGTCACTTTAAAGGATACAATTTTTATGCTCATGCTGGAAAGTCTGAAAAAGCGCAAGCAGGTCCGATGGTCAGTAAATTGGCAGGACGGGAATGGAAGGCAGAAGAGAACAAGAACACAACAAAAGGGAACAAGTATGTAAACCAAAAGTCAGGCACAAGGCTGTGGGAGGGGCAAAAGTAGAGCGCACCAAGGTGCGCAGACTAACCACCCGGCCTGTGTGGTCATAGGAAGAATAGGCGGAGGGTGATGGTCCTCCGCAGGCAGACTCAAATTAAATTTTAAAACCCTTAGCAAGGTCTCATATCCAGAGAGAAGAACCACAGAGAGGCAGCCGAATCAGTGATCAGCCAACCCTTTCCCAATCAGAGGTGACTGACTTCCCAACTGGTTGGGAGCCAGCATTGGTAGGGCTTGATCTTGTAGCTGGAGCAAGTTCCATGACTTTACAGCCTTCCCCAGCTGTTTAGGGGAGTCAAACACATGGTGAGAGCCTTTATATCTGAAGCGCACCTTAACAGGGGAGCCCCTGTTGTAGAGAATTCCGTGTTCCCTCAGGACCTTACAGAATGGTGCAAATTCTCTGCGTCTCGCCAGGGTGCCAGATGAGAGGTCTGGGAAGAAAGTAAGTGCATCAAAAGTATCAGGGAGACTGGGTTTCTTTCTCAGGGCTAACATTAGTGCTTCCCTTGTGGTGTAACTGCATAGGCAAACTAGGATATCCCTGGGGAGGGATTGTTTCATGTGGGGAGGCTTGGGCAGTGTGTATTTCTTGACTATACGTAGATCACTCAAGGGGTCTCAGGGAGGACATGTTGAATAAATGATGTGACAGTAGAGGAAATCTCTGCCTCCCCCACAGACTCAGGGACACCCCACAGGCGAAAGTTGCAGCGTCTTGATTTATCCTCCAAATCCCACATCCTGTATTTCATCCGAAAAATCTCCTTCACGATGATGGCATAATCATCTGCTAAAGCATTGTGGGCTGAGGCATAGTCAGCCATCTCCTCTTCAATCCGAGAAGTGCACTACCCCAGAGATGAAATGTCCCTCCTCAGCTCCCCCAGTATACCTTTAAGATCATCCTGAAGGGATATCCTGAGTGATCCCAGGAGGAGCTGCATGTGCCACTTGGTGATGGGGGTATCGTTGTCCTCCTGTTCAGTCACTGCTGCAGGGCTCCGGGAGGAGCATGAGGAGGCTGAAGAAGAAGCAGGTGCCATGCTGTGGGAGAGTGCAGAGGACCGGTCTAGGGAGAAGAAGTCAGTTACCTTCTGTGGCTCTCGCGCTCTTTTGGTGGATCCCCTTGGCATGATAAGACCTCAGTCCCTGCTATGTTCCCACCACTCCGGGACTGTTTTGGAGCCAGGGTTTGCCACTGAAGCTGCTTTTGAGCCATGCCTGCGGGAGCTTTCTGATCAAGCAGCGGCCACCAAGAGCTTATAAGCCACACCTCGAGAAATAATTATAATTATAGTAAAAGGTGATGTACCACATACAGTTGTAACTCAATGAATTAGAATATCATCAAAAAGTTCATTTTTTCAGTAATTAAATACAAAAAGTGTAATGTATATATTATATAGAGTCATTACAAACAGGGTGATCTATTTCAAGTATTTATATCTGCAAATGTTTATGATTATGGCTTACAGCAAATGAAAGGTCATTATCTTAGAAAATTAAAGTAGGGAGGATGAAGGATTGAAAAATGCACTGACATATTTCACGAGACATCAAAGGGTGAATATAATATTGATTAAAGTTTGTCGATGACCAGCACTCCACTTGAGATTAGGTTGATGGTGCTGTTGGAAAGGATCAATGACCTGTAGTATCAGTAAAGTTAAATCCAAGCACTCATTCAAGTCGCATTTTTACTTCAAAGTGATTTATTTGAAAAAATAGGTGCAAAGGGTGACTGGCAGGACAGATAACATTTCGTCCTCCAATTAGGCCTTGTTCACATAGTCACTAAGGATAAAATCAGAAATGTACAATGAAAAGTTTGTACAGTGATAAAACATGCATAAGGTTATATATACAAATTTACAATGGCATCATGTCTGGTATGGTCTTTTAACGATCATATGGATGATGGATTGGCATTCTTATAGTCTAATGACAGTCAGAGTAATCATTCACAAGCGAATGTAGATAGTAAGAGAAGTGGATATGAGTTCACGGGGCTTGAAAGGCTGACGTAATTACCTGCTGTAGTTATTGGGAGATCACTGATAAGGATTCTTTGTGGATAAGGTTATGGTTTCTGCAATATATGGTCCAAGATAAAACCTTAAAAAAGATAAGGGGTGGATGGTGATTGATTTTTACTGCCCATGCAATGTGGTAAGATTATAGGTGGTTGTATGCCTGTGTATAGTATAAGGATGTGATCCTGTATGTCATCAAGAGATGTGTTGGATAGTTTCAATATCCAGTATAAAATGCTGGTGAAGCATAGATTTGTGGATGTGATGCACAGGTTATCCAATATACCCTTTAGGATGGTGCCTATAAATACATTGCATTATCTAAGTTTAATGGTCCAAATGGGCTTACAAGTATAGGATTTGACAGGTTGCAGAATTACCTTATGTAACATGAGTTCAATCCCTCTCAGTAAAGCCCTTCATGCAATAAAGTTTCCTACTGGTTGTAACTAGAGGGGTAAGATACACCTCTTCAATATATAGGGTAAACATATGTAAGTTAGAGAATGGTACTACATGGTATACTTATCTCAATATAGCCTGGAGATGTCCTGCTCACATTGGTGTCAGTGGGTGCCAGCACGTCCAGTGCCTTGGCTGAGAATGACCACTATTCCCAGTCGCCGCCGCATTATGTGCGGTCGGCTGGTCATGTGACTGGAAGTGACGTTATTGAGCGCGCAGGCGCATTACCGCGTGCCGGCGCTCAATGTGTCATTGTTTTGTTTAGAGGTTGCTGTAGCAACCTATCTGCCAATGGGAAGGCGCGGCCAGTGCGCAAGTGCACTGTTGCGCTCCCAGAAGCCAGAAGTAGTGGGTGTCAATATGGTCTTGTCACATAGATATGTGACAAGTGTGCGCTTGGTCACTGTGCACCAGATATGGGGCAATGTGATGGTTAGGTACTTTAGTGAGGTTTTTAAATGTATACTATGTAGACAGGGAAGGCAAAGGAGGTTTAAAGACTATTATATTATTGGGAAACCCTAACAGGATCATTATGTGTATATAGGATGATTGTAGAAAGAGTATAAGGTAGAATTAAACAATAAAACATAGATGCTTACATGATATGTATGGATGGTTACACGCAGGGCACATGCTTACATGATATATATGAATGGATACATGCAGGATATATAAATTAAGCATTATTATATCAATTATCATGGTGGATGTAAATTGGCACTCATATTATACTATACAGCATAATTTTGTCACTAATAGGTTCATGGGGTCCAAATACCAAGTATAGTCTATAGTCAGAGAAAATGAAAAAAAGGAAAAAAATGAAACTTGCAAAGGGAGAAAAGGGGGGGGGGGAGGGGATGGAATTATAATCTTACCCTTGTGATGGATGAAGGCTAGATGGAACGGATTTTGTTATGTAGGTATCTATGGAAGAGAGGTATCAGGTTAGCCATTCAATCTCCTGATTCAAACCCTTAGGGGTTAGTGTGTCCAGGGTATAAATCCAATAGCTTTCATGGCGTTTTAATAGTTTAATATGGTTTCCCCCACACCGAGGTCTCGGAACATGCTCTATAACCTGGAATCGTAGTTGCGCCACATTATGATTAGCTTCCCTGAAGTGATAGGGAAGTGGCAACCATGTCTTGCCACAATGTATGGTGGATTTGTGGCTTGTGATTCTGTCCCTTATTGTCTGTGTTGTTTGCCCTATGTACAACAACCCGCAGGGGCATTTGACGAGATAGATCTCAAAACTAGACTCACAGGTGTAGAACCCCTGGACCTTATATGACTTGCCAGTGCGTGGATGGACCACTTCACTGTCCTTGATTACATTTGAGCAACACATACATCCTAGTCATGGAAATGTCCCTGTTCTTTGTTCTCCGGTTAGTGTCCTAGTGAGAAGTTGATTTTTGGACCCAACGTCAGCTCTGACTACTTGACTTTTAATATTAGGTGGTCTTCTACAACACATCAACGGAGGATGTTTGAAAGTTACAATATTGGGGTAAGCTTTGGTCAATAAGGGCCAATTCTTTCCCACTAGTTTGTGTATATTAGGCATTATCGGATGGTAAGTATGTACGAAGGGGATCCTGTCCTGATTGGAGGAGCGGTCCATCCTGTTGTCTGGGTCTGTAATGACACTGTTGAATTCAGAAGTCAATAGCGTGTGAGGATAATCCCTTTGTGCGAATTTGGTTGACATTTCTTTCAGCCTGGCTTCTTTAGTTGCTTGATCTGTAACTATACGGGTTACCCTCTTGAATTGTGAGAGTGGGAAACTATCCTTAGTGGATCGAGGATGGCAACTGCTGTACAAGAGGAGACCATTACAATCAGTCGGCTTTGAATATAGATCTGTAATTAATTTACCATCAGTGTTTTTGATAACCTTGGTGTCAAGGAATGGGATCTCATTGTTGTGTGAATTCAATGTGAATGTTAGTTCGGTACGTACTGAGTTTATGTATTCCAGAAAAAGTGTTAGGTTTTCTCTGGTACTCGTCCAGATACAGAATACATCGTCTATATAACGGAACCAGGTGGTGACATAGGTTTTGAATAGGTCATGTGGATAGATGTAATTCTCCTCGAAATGATTCATATATAGGTTAGCATAGGCCAGGGCTACATTCGAGCCCATTGCGGTGCCACAGGTCTGGATATAGAATTGGTCTGCAAAGAGAAATTAGTTTTCTCTTAGAACCAACTCCAAGAGTTCTATGCATAGACTCCTCACGTTTGTTTCTACACCAGCATGTTGTAATGTTATATCGACTGCTTCCATCCCCATTCCAACACCAAGGTTATCAAAAACACTGATGGTAAATTAATTACAGATCTATATTCAAAGCCGACTGATTGTAATGGTCTCCTCTTGTACAGCAGTTGCCATCCTCGATCCACTAAGGATAGTTTACCATGCTCACAATTCAAGAGGGTAACCCATATAGTTACAGATCAAACAACTAAAGAAGCCAGGCTGAAAGAAATGTCAACCAAATTAGCACAAAGGGATTATCCTCATACGCTATTGACTTCTGAATTCAACAGTGCCATTACAGACCCAGACAATAGGATGGACCGCTCCTCCAATCAGGACAGGATCTCCTTCGTACATACATACCATCCGATAATGCCTAATATACACAAACCAGTGAGAAAGAATTGGCCCTTATTGACCAATGCCTACCCCAATATTGTAACTTTCAAACATCCTCCGTTGATGTGTTGTAGAAGACCACCTAACATTAAAAGTCAGGTAGTCAGTGCTGACATTGGGTCCAAAAAACAACTTCTCTCTAGGACACTAACCGGAGAACAAAGAACAGGGACATTTCCATGACTAGGATGTATGTGTTGCTCAAATGTAATCAAGGGCAGTGAAGTGGTCCATCCACGCACTGGCAAGTCATATAAGTTCCGGAGGTTCTACACCTGTGAGTCTAGTTTTGTGATCTATCTCGTCAAATGCCCCTGCGGGTTGTTGTACATAGGGGAAACAACACAGACAATAAGGGACAGAATCACAAGCCACAAATCCACCATATATTGTGGCAAGACATGGTTGCCACTTCCCTATCACTTCAGGGAAGCTAATCATAATGTGGCACAACTATGATTCCAGGTTATAGAGCATGTTTTGAGACCTCGGCGTGGGGGAGACCATATTAAACTATTAAAACGCCGTGAAAGCTATTGGATTTATACCCTGGACACACTAACTGAATGGCTAACCTGATACCTCTCTTCCATAGATACCTACATAACAAAATCCGTTCCATCTAGCCTTCATCCATCACAAGAGTAAGATAATAATTCCATCCCCTTCCCCCCCCCCCCCCTTTTCTCCCTTTGTAAGTTTCATTTTTTTCCTTTTTTTCCTTTTCTCTGACTATAGACTATACTTGGTATTTGGACCCAATGAACCTATTAGTGACAAAATTATGCTGTATAGTATAATATGATTGTCAGTTTACATCACACCATGATAACAATATAATAATGCTTAATTTATATGTCCTGCATGTATCCATTCATATATATCATGTAAGCATATGCCCTGCGTGTAACCATCCATACATATCATGTAAGCATCTATGTTTTATTGTTTAATTCTACCCTTATACTCTTTCTACAATCATCCTATATACACATAATGATCCTGTTAGGGTTTCCCAATAATATACATAGTCTTTAAACCTCCTTTACCTTCCCTGTCTACATAGTATACATTTAAAAACCTCACTAAAGTACCTAACCATCACATTGCCCCATATCTGGTGCACAGTGACCAAGCGCACACTTGTCACATATCTATGTGACAAGACCATATTGACACCCACTACTTCTGGCTTCTGGGAGCGCAACAGTGCACTTGCGCACTGGCCGCGCCTTCCCATTGGCAGATAGGTTGCTACAGCAACCTCTAAACAAAACAATGACACATTGAGCGCCGGCACGCGGTAATGCGCCTGCGCGCTCAATAACGTCACTTCCAGTCACATGACCAGCCGACCGCACATAATGCGGCGGCGACTGGGAATAGTGCTCATTCTCAGCCAAGGCACTGGACGTGCTGGCACCCACTGACACCAATGTGAGCAGGACATCTTCAGGCTATATTGAGATAAGTATACCATGTAGTACCATTATCTAACTTACATATGTTTACCCTATATAGTGAAGAGGTGTATCTTACCCCTCTAGTTACAACCAATAGGAAGCTTTATTGCATGAAGGGCTTTACTGAGAGGGATTGAACTCATGTTACATAAGGCAATTCTGCAACCTGTCAACTCCTATACTTGTAAGCCCATTTGGACCATTAAACTTAGATAATGCAATGTATTTATAGGCACCACCTAAAGGGTATATTGGATAACCTGTGCATCACATCCACAAATCTATGCTTCACCAGCATTTTATACTGGATATTGAAACTATCCAACACATCTCTTGATGACATACAGGATCACATCCTTATACTAGTACACAGGCATACAACCACCTCTTACCACATTGCATGGGCAGTAAAAATCAATCACCATCCACCCCTTATCTTTTTAAGGTTTTATCTTGGACCATATATTGCAGAAACCATAACCTTATCCACAAAGAATCCCTTATCAGTGATCTCCCAATAACTACAGCAGGTAATTAGTCAGCCTTTCAAGCCCCGTGAACTCATATCCACTTCTCTTACTATCTACATTCGCTTGTGAATGATTACTCTGACTGTCATTAGACTATAAGAATGCCAATCCATCATCCATATGATCGTTAAAAGACCATACCAGACATGATGCCATTGTAAATTTGTATATATAACCTTATGCATGTTTTATCACTGTACAAACTTTTCATTGGAAATTTCTGATTTTATCCTTAGTGACTATGTGAACAAGGCCTAATTGGAGGCCGAAATGTTATCTGTCCTGCCAGTCACTCTTTGCACCTATTTTTTCAAATAAATCACTTTGAAGCAAAAATACAACTTGAATGAGTGCTTGGATTTAACTTTACTTATAATATTGATTAATTAATTAACGCATTTCAGGGCTCCCTGAAACACCCTGTAACATGATATTGGTTTGTCCGGAGGATGGGCCAATGGGCCTGAATTGTGTTGACTAATAAATCAATATTAATTCACCCTTTAGCCCCCGTCACATATAGCGAGATCACTGATTGCTGATACGTCACAGGCTTTGTGACCCAATAGCGACCTCCCCAGCGATGTTGCTATGTGTGACATGTAGCAGCGATCAGGCCCCTGCTGTGAGGTTGCTAATCGCTGCACATGGTTCAGGACCATTTTTTGGTCTTTGGTCTCCTGCTGGTCAGCACACATTGCAGCATGTGACAGCGAGAGACCAGCGATCAGCGACCTCATAGGCTGGTAACCATGGTAAACACTGGGTAACTAAGCAGCATGCGCTGCCTAGATACCCGGTGTTTATTATAGTTACCAGCGCTAAGCGGGTGGACGCTGGTAACTATGATAAACAGCGGGTATCTAGGCAGCGTGTGCTGCCTAGATACCCGCTGTTCATCATAGTTACCAACATCCTTCCGCTTACAGCGATGTGGAGGTGGCTCCCTGGTCCCTGAGGAGATCTGCCTGTTTGACAGTTCCCCAGTGACCATATAGCGACGCTCCAGCGATCCCGGCCAGGTCGTTATCGCTGTTGGGATCGCTGGAGCATCGCTCAGTGTGACGGGGCGCTTTGATGTATTGTGAATATGGCAGCGTGGATTTTAACCCTTCATCCTGCCTACTCTATAGGCACCGCGCTGGGGACTGCAGCAGCCGTGCTATGCTTTTATAGTGGTTGTGACTTTCACAACCACACAAGGTGAAGCCTCTGAAACCTATTTAGGTAATATTTTATCTCTCAGACCCTTCATCCCCCTACTTCAATATTCTGATATATTGACCTTTGGGTTTTCATTGGCTGTAAGCCATAATCATCAACATTAACAGAAATAAACACTTGAAATAGATCACTCTGTAATGACTCTAAGTAATATATCCATTTCACTTTATGCATTGAATTACTTAAATAAATTAACTTTTTCTAATTCATTGAGATACATCTGTATGTTATCTTGGGATCTGAACCTGTCATTGCAGTACACATGTGGATTTTATCTTTTATTTATATGGGAATTCCAATAACTGTTGAACACACGTGCAAAAAAATGGAGAGCTCCAATTATATGAGGCCACTCTAAATTCTAGGTGGTTTGCAACATGACCCAGCTTTCCGGATAGGTGTGCATCCCTGTGACAGGATTTACATTGTAAGAAAATTATGGCATATTCAACAGATATGCTATACACTGTGTTCAAAATTATTAGGTAAAAGAGTATTTTGATCACATGATACTTTTTATACATGTTGTCCTACTCCAAGCTGTATAGGCTTGAGAGCCAACTACCAATTAAGTAAATCAGGTAATGTGCATCTCTGTAATGAGGTGGGGTGTGGTGTAATGACATCAACACCCTATATAAGGTCTGCTTAATTATTAGGCAAATGCCTTTCCTTAGGCAAAATGGGTCAGAAGAGACGGGCTCTGAAAAGCCCAAAATTGTAAGATGTCTTGCAGAGGAATGCAGCAGTCTTAAAATTGTGAAACCTTTGAAGCATGATCACCGAACAATCAAGCGTTTCATGGCAAATAGCCAACAGGGTCACAAGAAGCGTGTTGAGCAAAAAAGGTGCAAAATAATTGCCCATGAATTGAGGAAGATCAAGCGTGAAACTGCCAAGATGCCTTTTGGCACCAGTTTTGCCATATTTCAGAGCTGCAACGTTACTGGAGTATCAAAAAGCACAAGGTGTGCTATACTCAGGGACATGACCAAGGTAAGGAAGGCTGAAAAACTACCACCTTGAACAAGAAACATAAGATAAAACATCAAGACTGGGCCAAGAAATATCTTAAGACTGATTTTTCAAAGGTTTTATGGACTGATGAAATGAGACTGACTTTTGATGGGCCAGATGGATGGGCCAGAGGCTGAATCAGTAAAGGGCAGAGAGTTCCACTCCGACTCAGACGCCAGCAAGGTGGAGGTGGGGTACTGGTATGGGCTGGTATCATCAAAGATGAACTTGTGGGACCTTTTTGGGTTGAGAAAGGGGTGAGGCTCAACTCCCAGACCTACTGCCAGCTTCTGGAAGACAACTTCTTCAAGCAGTGGTACAGGAAGGAGTCGGTATTGTGCAAGAAAAACATGATTTTTATGCAGGACAATGCTCCATCACTTGTATCCAACTACTCCACAGCGTGGCTGGCCAGTAAAAGTCTAAAAGAAGAAAAAATAATGACATGGCCTCCTTGTTCACCTGATCTGAACCCCATAGAGAACCTGTGGTCACTCCTAAAATGTGAGATCGACAGGAAGGGAAAGCAGTACCCCTCTTGGAAAAGGCTGGGAGGCTGTGGTGGCTGCTGCATGCAATGTTGATCGTAAACAGATCAAGCAACTAAAGGTACCGTCACACGCGACAATTTTGCTAGCAATTTCACTGGCAATTTGCTGGTTGGAGTGAAATCATGGACACATTATTCTATTTTGTTGCCTTGTATAAATGGAACAATGTGTCCATGATCTCACTGCAACCAGCAAATTGCCAGTGAAATTGCATGCAATATTGCCGTGTGTGACGGTACCTTAACAGAATCTATGGATGGAAGGCTGTTGAGTGTCATCATAAAGAAAGGTGGCTATATTAGTCACTAATTTATTTTGTGTTTTGTTTTTGCATGTCAGAAATGTTTATTTCTAAATTTTGTGCAGTTATATTAGTTTATCTGGTGAAAATAAACAAGTGAGATGGGAATATATTTGGTTTTTATTAAGTTGCATAATAATTCTGCACAGTAATAGTTGACTGCACAAACAGATATCCTCCTAAGATAGCCAAATCTAAAAAAAAAACGCTCCAACTTCCAAAAATATTAATCTTTGATATTTATGATTCTTTTAGGTTGATTGAGAACATAGATGTTAATCAAGAATAAAAATAATTATCTAAAATACAACTTGCCTAATAATTCTGCACACAGTGTACATGTTCAAGGTGGGAATTTCCTTTCAACACTGTAAAATTAGAGATCATTGAAACCAATTTTAAAGAGGACCTGTCACCAAACCAGGCATGGTTATCTAATTACAGCACTGGATGCAGCATGTGTGTGTGCCGCCCAGCTTAGGGGACCGGGATACCCGGCGCAGGGTCCCTTTCCTTGGGGAAGTCACTGGTGGCTGGACCCAGGCCGTGGCCCCAGGCTGGCACACTCCTAAAAGGGGTTATTTACAGGGGATTTAGAAGTTTATATAATTTATAAAGTTTGTAGATGTTATTGTCGTGACGCCACCCAGAATAATGTGGCTATATATGGCCACCGCTGCCTTGTACTGGCCAGGGGATGATGGTGAGAGGCAGCTGAGATGGTATAGCCCTTTTCCGGGTAGGGCTGTAGGGTCCCCTGGACAGGTGATGTTAAAGTTAATGATGGATGAAGATGGAAGTATGGTGAGGAGATGTTAAGGACACAGACACTTACTTGATTCACAGCAAATTCTCTCAGCGGTGATGGTCCCAATCCTGGATAGATGGTAGCTGTTAAATCAGAGGCTGAGGCACAGATGAGGTTTAACTGGTTTACTTTCAACCAAACTATAATACAACAAGTCCCGTCTCCGGAGTCTGCAATAGGGGTTCAGTTGCTCAGGCCCCACCGGGTCCTTTACCTCCTGCTTGCGCTGTCTATGTGGCCCTGCTGCCGTGTGTGAACTCGCTGCTTGCCCAAATCTGTCCTCTCTGGGTCCCATTCAACAGGCAACTTGAGTCCTTTGTCTCTCTCTGCTTACCCCCTCCGGGAGTACTGCTGAACTCTTAGTATGTTGCTGTGTCTGGCCCTGTGAAGCTTGTTGTTACCTCACGTTTTTCCGGTTGCTGTATTGTATATAACTAATGCAGCCACGGATCCGGTATCCGTATCTGCGCTTTTTATCTAGGGTAGATAATGATGCTACCCGATTCTGAAAGTGTTCCTCTTATCAGTTTTCTCCTCCTCAGACCGATGGCTTGGCCCTGGAAATTGTCAGCCAGTCCTCAGGAACTCAATGCAGCTCCTGTCACTCTGAGCTCCTGGCTCCAACTGTCTGAAAATTTACCTCAAACCAGTGTTTTATCTCTAGGGAAGTCTCTGGTGTCTCTGGAGCTCCCCCTACTGGCCAAAGGTGGTAGTGCAGTGGCTTGGCTTTCTAAGTGAGTGCAACTATTATGATCTTATACTGTGGCTAATACCCGCAGGGGCGCCACATTTGCTGCATCCAGGCAAGGGGTCCCCCAGCCCTTGACTCCCCCTGTACCTCGAGTAAATACACTTAGAAAATTTACATCCTGCAGCCAAATAGGAGGTGGCTAGAGACTGGAGCCACTTCTTCTCAAAGGGGAATCTCACGCCCCCTGTATAACGTATCCTCCCTTTGCTGCCTCCTCTCTTTCAGTCATGGTCTCCCTGGCCTGCATGACGCAGGCACAGAGAGAGGGAGCGTGTTTTTGTTCATACTGTCCGTCTGCACCGCCTCCTGGGATGACGTCAGCTCCTTTACCCGCCCTGCTCCTTTTTATCACGAAGCAGGGCTGGGAAAGGTTGTGACATCACCGCAGGAGGCCGACCGCTCCGCCTACTGCCTGATGTCACTGCTTATCCCCGCCCTGCTTCGGCGGGGATAAGCGTTGATATCAGGCAGGAGCCGGGGCGGCCGGCCTCCTGTGGTGATGTCACAACCTTTCCCAGCCCTGCTTCGTGATAAAATGGAGCAGGGCGGGTAAAGGAGCTGACGTCACCGCAGGAGGCGATGCAGATGGACAGTATCAGCAAAAACACACTCCCTCTCTCTGCGCCTGAGTCATGCAGGCCAGGGAGACCATGACTGACAGGGAGGACGCAGCAAAGGGAGTATACGTTATACAGGGGGCGTGAGATTCCCCTTTGACAAGAAGTGGCTCCAGCCTCTAGCCACCTCCTATTTGGCTGCAGGATGTAAGTTTTCTAAGTGTATTTACTCGAGGTACAGGGGGGCTCAAGGGCTGGGGGACCCCTTGCCTGGATGTAGCAGACATGCTGCATCCAGTGCTGTAATTAGATCACCATGCCTGGTTTGGTGACAGGTCCTCTTTAAGTAGAAATGTATGAAGTTTGCAGGTCCCAGATGATTAAAACAAAAAGACTGCCCCAGTTCACACATTGCAAAATATTGCATCAGTCAAAGCTGACATGACCATAAAGGTACCGTAACACACTGCAATATTGCTTGCAATTTCACTGGTAATTTGCTGGTTGCAGTGAAATCATGGACACATTGTTCTATTTTGTTGCCGTGTACAAATGGAACAATGTGTCCATGATTTCACTGCAACCAGCAAATTGCCAGTGAAATTTCAAGCAATATTGCCGCGTGTGACGGTACCTTTAGCATGACTGAGCAGGATTCCCCATAATGCCTTGTAGCTATTACATCAATGGTATACTGCAACCAATCAGGTGGGACTATCATAGCCTGCAAAACAGTTTAAAGGGAACCTGACCCCTCCAAATGACCCCCAACTCTGTTAATACCTGTCCCTGCACCCTTAAAGATGATTAGCAGCTGTCCTTTTGTGTAAAAAAAAGCGTTTAGTAACATTGAGAAAAACGCTATTATTCACTTACATCTCAGGGACTCAGGATTAGGATTAGTTATCACGCCCATCGGGGCGTGATAATGAGCGAGTCAGGAGGGCTAGAGTCTCACAGGGAACACCCTGTGAGACTTATTCAGTGTGAAGAAGTCCCTGAGATGTAAGTGAATAATAGCGTTTTTCTCAATGTTACTAAACGCTTTTTTTACACAAAAGGACAGCTGCTAATCATCTTTAAGGGTGCAGGGACAGGTATTAATAGAGTTGGGGGTCATTTGGAGGGTCAGGTTCCCTTTAAGCAGAGAATGTAACATCTACTTTAGGCCTCATTCAGACATTCATTTTTCCTGTACATGTTATTTCTATGTTTTCACAGATAAAGCATGTACCAATTACAAGCTATAGAACTGTTCATATCTCCATTTTCTTTTTTTTTTAAATGTGTTAGGAAGTTAAGAAAAGAGAAATGTGAGCTTTAGAACTGGGTTACAGATCTAAATTATGACAAATAAAGAGACAGTTGCACTCTGAAATGATAAGGTATGCAAACAATTAAAATTGAAATATGGACATGTATTACTGCTAAGGAAATACATATAAAAAAATAGATAATTAGCATTTAAAAGGGTCAGTTTCATGTGAGCCCAGAAGCCAATGTCAAGCCATAACTCTTCACTGGGTCCCTATCTAAAGGTACCGTCACACACTAGGATATAGGTGAACGATATCGTTAGCTATGTCACGTGACCGCGATCCTTCCGATATTGTTAGTGCTCTGTCACACGCAAGGATATCGTTAATGATCTTAAATTTGGCAACGCGCCAGCTATTTGGAGAAGATCGTTTGAATGATTTTACAAAGCGGCAGGAATAGGAGAAATATGAACGACATCGTTCAAAAAGGTGTCACACTGAATGATGTTGCTTCTTCCCATGACGTTAATTGAATGACGAACGATAGATTTTAGGTCCGAATCTTACATTTTTGATGACCGTTCTAACGATTTTTCCTTCCTACATCATTAGTTTACACTCAACGACGCACTAACAATATAATTTGAACGATCACAAATCCGTGACGATATTGTTAACGATATCCTAGCGTGTGAAGCTGCCTTAAGCTAATGGTCCTCTGGGTTTAAAAAAAAACAAAAAAACTCCAATTTGTGGGTGGATAGGAACCTGCTAATAAAGATTTATAATCACCTAAGGCTAGTGGAAAGGAATGCACAGTCAGAAGTTATTAGCATATTAGTTATATGCCTTAATGTTGGCTACTGGGCTCACGTAAAACTGGCCTTTTTTTATATGCTAAGTATCTCATTTTTTATGCATTATATTAGCAGTAATACATGTCCATATCCATATATTCTTTATTTGCATACCTTTGTATTTCAGAGTGCATCTGTCTTTTTGTTATGAGTCAGCAAAAAAAGAGAAGTAAAGGTTGAACATTATTTTTTAGCATGCTCTTAATCCTCAGGATCAATGGGATCAACGAATACCACCAGAGTCAGCCTCTAGAAGTCACTCTTATGTCTCCAGGTGCACATTCCTCTATATAGTATTCTTCAGTCAAATCCAGCCAATTAAGGACAGGACAGCACTCAGCGGATGACAGGCAGAACTTCATTTATTAGACACGGCTAATACCACATAGACATGGGAACAGAAGGGAGGATGACAACAAAACGAGCTTCATTTTCCTGTCATTCTCCCTCCTGTTTCTATGTCCATGTGGTTTTAGCCGTGTCTAAGGCTGGAAACACACTGTCCATGTGATATACGAGTCACTCGGATGAAGTCGGATTATTAACCACTGAACAACCTCTCACTGTCAGCAACTCCACACTCCTGTCCTGACAGGGAGAGGTCGTTCAGGGTTCATGATCCGACACTCGTCTGAGTGACTCGTGTATCACATGGACAGTGTGTTTCCAGCCTAATATATGAAGTTCTGCCTGTCATCCGGTGAGTGCTGTCAGTTTCCTTAAGTGGCTGGATTTGTCTCTTTATTATAGTATATGTTGTGTTCAGTATGCACCTGTTCACACTTGCATGTTAGTAAGTGCCGTCGGTTTTCTTATTTAAATTATAGATCTAAAATACCCATAAAAGTTTATGAATAGCACACAGATTCCATTAGTGTTCTCATTTTCAATATATTAATTTTTTTTGTCATCAGTTAAAAATACTGATGAAACTTAGATAGTAAAAATGGACACACTGACCAAACACTGATGAAAATGGGATAAAAAACCCTGATGACAATTATTTCTGGACCTCACAAATTACATCTGAATTAGGCCAGGGCCACACTTGTGTCTGCAATCCAGTTAGTGGATCCAGTTTCTTTCACTTTGAGATGTTGAAAAACGCATGCGTTAACGCACCCATAGACTCGAATGCAAAAGAATGCAAAAGTGTGCAAAAGTGCAATCTATTTAATGCATTGCGTTTTTGAGAAATCTGATTTAAATAGGGTCTCCAACGTTTTTTGGTGCATTTTCAAAAACGTATGCTTTTTTTAACATGGGCCCCTATGGGAAAGCATGTGTTTGTAACATCTATGGAAATGCTATAGGTACCATGCGTTAAACAAGGCGCTAAAAATGCTCCAAAATGACAAGGAACAAACTGGTCCATTAACGGATCCAGTTAGTGGATCCAGGCTCCCAAGTGTGGCCCTAGCCTAAGGCCTTGGGCTGAGTTTTAATGATGAGTATTTGGTGAGTTTTCTATATTGCAAATAGGTTAGGTTGCCAGCCTTTTTTCACTGCATTTTTTTACATGCATTTTTATTGCATTTTTTCAACTGTGTTTGTCTCGTTTTAGTATTACATGGTTTAAATAAAGCTGCTTTGTTTTGGATACTTTCTGTTACTTGGCTTTGATAAAAATTTATAATAAATCATGTGTGGAATACTTGTATTCTTCATGCATTCCCGATGTGAAGAATACACTAAAAGGCATAAGCAATTTTACCTGATTTTCTTCATCTCATTTGAATCTATAGGGAAAATTTGCAAATAAAATGCAAATTTATTGCAAGAAGAATTGACATGTTTCACATTTTAAAAATGCATCACAGGTCAGTTTACACTTAAAAAAGCACTGTGGACAAGAGATATTCATGAGTCCCATTCACTTTGTCATTCACTGTAATATCCAGCTTTTTAACTTGGACTTAGTCTTTGGCTATGTGCCCAAATTGAGTATTTGCAGAAAAAAAAGAATGTTGGCAGGAACATTTGCTACATATCAAAAAAGAGCACAAACGAATATCTTAAGCAAACTAAAACTTTATTTTCAATGTAATTTAAAAATTTTTAATTAAAGTATTAAAATTATAAACAGAGGGTGCTGAATAGTTAAGGACATATATGTGTACAGCGGGGCTGATAACAATTTCTTTACGTTTTTTCGTGTATTTCTACATTTTTACTTTAGGTTTTTCCCATTCGGATGAAAGACATTGAAAAAGGCTGAAATAATTGACATGAAGCAGATTCCAAAAATGCTTTAATGGTTCAAATCAGCATGAAAAATAAGCAACATGTATATGGGATTTCTGAAATCTTATTCAATTTGCTGATACTGTAAAATGTTACATTTTTCTACAGAAAAAATGCAGTGTTTGAACAAGCTGTTAGTGTGATTTTAGAAATAATTAAAATTTGTTAGCACTCAAACAGAAACAAAAAGAGAACGTCCTTAAGGGCTTGGACACACTCATCCGAGTTTGACAGATGAGACTCGGAACAGGCTGGGGCAGTGACCCTGAACAGGCCTCTCCCTCTCTCTCTGGACGGGAATGCGATGCTCCACAGAAATACAAGCAGCTGTCATTGCCCATCAGAGAGAGAGAGGAGAGGCCGTTCAGGGTCACTGCTCAGCCTGTTCCGAGTTTCGTGCGTCAAACTCGGATGTAAGTAGCAGCGTGTTTCCGAGCCCTAAACAGGAATACCCAACCTGTGGCTCCACAGCCACATGTGGCTTGTGGGACTATGATGTGTGTATAAGCAGCAGGCCTAGCAAACAGCAATGAAGATCAGGTATCCAGATGATGACCTTTGTGATTGGCCTCACACAAAAGAACAGATCTGGCCTTGAAGTTGGAGAGACAAATTAAACAGAACCTGTCAGAACGTTTTTCCTACCTTATCTTAGAGAAGCATTATGAAGGTCAAGAGATCCTAAGGCTAGGGTCACATTTAGTAATGAAAATGCGGTAGTAATCACATGCTCATTCAGACACATTTTGCATTAAAAATGTGTCCCTTAAGCCGCATCCGGTAATCGGATTGCTCATAATATGCAATCCTGTTGCTGGTTGTTTTGTTCATCCATGCTGCCACAGGGATGAACAAAGGGTTAATGTTATTAATAGATGTGGGCAACATGTCTGTAGGGCGTGCCCAGCCTCCCTACAGACATGTTCCCCACATAGTTTGGCATGTGGAGGATTAATGTCTATATTTACAGTATTGCCGGCTTTTGTCGGCTTTTTGTAATTGAAAAGACAGGCGGCAGTTAGTGATGGGCGAATCCTAAATTACTCGGAATCGCTTCACTCTAGCGAGTCCGAGCCCAGGACTCGCTACTCGTTGCGAGTCTAGCGAGTCCAATGTTAATGAATGGGAAGCGAGTAATAGCGAGTAGTGTGAGATTTACAAATCGCAGATGTGTCTCGGAAGCTTCAGCCTGAAGCAATCCTAGTTGTGTCATTTATTTGCATTGCTAGTTTACTTTGTAAGTAATCGCTGACTCGCACAGATAAGATCCTGTCTCCTCTGTACAGGCTGCCAGCTCCAGGGTCCTAGAGCCCGCCTGCTGCCTGATGTAGCAGAGCTGAGATTGTTCTCAGTCTGCTCATTCCCTGTGTACAGACATGAATGTCTGTGCACAGAGATGATGTAGCAGAGCTGAGATTGTTCTCAGTCTGCTTATTCCCTGTGCATAGACATCTATATTTATGCACAGGGGATGTAGCAGAGAGGACATCATGTTTTGGACTGCGTCGGACGGAAGAGGATTTTTTTAATTAAAGATGGAGTCCCTAATGGCTTTTTTTTTTATTTCTAATAAAAAATTTTCCTTGTGTTGTGTTTTTTTTAAAACAATTTAATAGAAATTCATGGCGGTCATGTCTAATATTGGCGTGACCGCCATAAATTTCGGGCTTAGGGCCAGCTGATAATACAAAGCTGGCCCTAACCTCTTTATTACCCAGCGTGCCACCGCCACCAGGGCCGCTGGAAGAGCGGGGTTCAGCGCCAGAGGATGGCGCTTCAATGAACGCGCCATCTTCTGGGGCGGCTGCGGGCTGCAATTTGCAGCGGGGGGTGCCCAGAAAGCTTGGGCATCCCTGCGCTGCGGATTCCAGCCCCCAGCTGCTTAGCTGTACCTGGCTAGACATAGAAATTGCGCGGAGCCCCACGCATTTTTTTTTAATTATTTCATGAAATTCTGAGACTCTGACTCTGAAATTCATGAAATAATTAAAAAAAAATGCGTGGGGCTCCGCGCAATTTCTATGTCTAGCCAGGTACAGCTAAGCAGCTGGGGGCTGGAATCCGCAGCGCAGGGATGCCCAAGCTTTCTGGGCACCCCCCGCTGCAAATTGCAGCCCGCAGCCGCCCCAGAAGATGGCGCGTTCATTGAAGCGCCATCCTCTGGCGCTGAACCCCGCTCTTCCAGCGGCCCTGGTGGCGGTGGCACGCTGGGTAATAAAGAGGTTAGGGCCAGCTTTGTATTATCAGCTGGCCCTAAGCCCGAAATTTATGGCGGTCACGCCAATATTAGACATGACCGCCATGAATTTCTATTAAATTGTTTTAAAAAAAACACAACACAAGGAAAATTTTTTATTAGAAATAAAAAAAAAAGCCATAAGGGACTCCATCTTTAATTAAAAAAATCCTCTTCCGTCCGACGCAGTCCAAAACGCGATGTCCTCTCTGCTACATCCCCTGTGCATAAATATAGATGTCTATGCACAGGGAATAAGCAGACTGAGAACAATCTCAGCTCTGCTACATCATCTCTGTGCACAGACATTCATGTCTGTACACAGGGAATGAGCAGACTGAGAACAATCTCAGCTCTGCTACATCATCTCTGTGCACGGACATTCATGTCTGTACACAGGGAATGAGCAGACTGAGAACAATCTCAGCTCTGCTACATCATCTCTTTGCACGGACATTCATGTCTGTACACAGGGAATGAGCAGACTGAGAACAATCTCAGCACTGCTACATCATCTCTGTGCACGGACATTCATGTCTGTACACAGGGAATGAGCAGACTGAGAACAATCTCAGCACTGCTACATCATCTCTGTGCACAGACATTCATGTCTGTACACAGGGAATGAGCAGACTGAGAACAATCTCAGCACTGCTACATAATGTCTGTGAGCAGGCGGGCTCTAGGACCCTGGAGCTGCACAGAGAAGACAGCTGGACTCGGCTCGCAAAGAAACAGCAGTTATCTGCGAGTTTCCCTGCTATCACTGGCACAGTAGCCAGTGATTACTCGCACGAGTCTAATGCAAACAATGGCAATCCTATGTCAGCGTTTCTGACAAAACTAGGATTGATATTAATTTGCATTAGACTCGCGAGTAATCACTGGGAAACTCGCAGAGTACCGAGTCCTGCGAGTCCCTTACTACTCGCCGAGTAACGAGTCCTAGCGAGTAGATTCGCCCATCCCTAGCGGCAGCTCTTGGCTGTGAATGGTGTCTGTTCCTGTCCTACAAAAGTAGGATCCCACGGACAGGAAAAAATATGCAATGTGAAACCAGTGTAAGAGACACACAGAATCTGTTTTAATTCCTACAGCATGCTGTCTTCAGATTGAATAGTGAAAATCTGCTGACAGAGTCTTTTTAAGTAAAAGTTAAGCTAGCAATAGCGTGACACTGCCAGATAATGAGGGTACTTGAAGCTGGAGGCAATAGCATGGAGGGAGAGCTTGATGCAAGAATACGTGAATTCTTGAAGAATATGAATGTGGCTAAGGTGGGAACACCTAGATGCAAGTATACTGTAGTAACTTGTGATTTCTCTGAGGAAACTGTGGCTGTCATACAAATAATGGGGGCTCTTGATTTCACTATTTGAGGGGGTTCTGGATGTGACTCGTGACCCTCTTTTAGAGCTGACTGCGGCTCTCAAGGTAAGAAAGGTTGAGATCACTGTCCTTAAAGTGAACCTGTCATTTCCCTGGTGCTTTCCAAAATGAAAGCACCACTGACTGCAATGTGTATGTTGCATTCATGGAAGGGGTCTCCCATGTCTGTAGCCCCCCTGTAACCTGTAAAAAAACACTTTAAAAAGTTTTAAGATAACTAGTTCAGTGGAACTTACTAGTTTATCACTGCTCGCTTTTCACAGAGTCCTCCCGCCTCCTGCCTCTCTGTGCTGCCTCCTGCCTGTGTGGGTTGGGTCCTGGCTGCTGGAACGGCACATGCGCAGGAATGTCAGCAACAGAGCACGCCCTGCTAAAAGATTATGCTTTATGCATGACTCTGATGTGTGTGCGAGCCATTACTGGCCGTCCATTGAATTGCCATTCTTTATCAAGACACTCAGCATGACATTTTCTTATTTTGTTTAATTGGTGCACTGCCCTCCCACCCTACCACTGCCTGGGGATGCATGTGTGAAGTGTGCATTGGAGTGTCAAGCAGTTAGAGCGCTCCATCATAAACTTGGAGCAGTACCTCTTCCTTCTGGTGATTGCCAAGTACAAATTTCTAATTTCCTTTCATATTCTTGCACTTGCACTTTATATACGTTTTCTTTTTACTTCTATAGTGGTCTCTCCTATTCCTTATTGGAAAGATTTGTTTCTTTTTGCTAACTCATTGCTGCCCTGTACACTTTTTCTTTTATCTTCGTTTTCATTGACTTAAAATTTTTTGTTTATACACTTGCTATTTGGGTAAAGACGCACTAGCGTAGGAATCTGATGTGAGCGCATTGGATGAGATATGCTAAGGATCCTCAGCTCAGGCTCTGCTGTGAGCATCAGCCGAGTGTAATGCTTCTGTGATTTTATCCTGCGATCGGATCAAAGCTGCGGAAGAGAAGGAGAAATGAATCTCCCCATCTCCTCCATTGCCAGCCTCGGCGTATATTGCACTGCACTCGCATGTGTGCCAAGTGCAGTGTGATGTTTCACTCGCACCAATAGGCTTATAGGGTGTGAGCGATTTAAGACTTGCAGAGAAGCGCAGCATGCTGTTATTATTTTCCTCTGCCCATTTATGGTTCATATCATTGGTTCATTGTGTGAGTGCTCCCGCCTCTTTTTAAGCACTTCATTTTGTTTCATGTTATTTTGTATGTTTTCTCATTTTCATTCTTGTCAATAAGCATCAGTAAAGTTTATTTAACGCGAGTCACTACAGTAAGAACTAATCTCTGATGTGCAGAAAACAGTCTGTAATAATGACAAGTAAATATAATAATATTACTACATACCGGTAGTAAAGAGAGGTCAAAACAATCTGTGGTCAGGTCCAAGAAATGGCGTAGTAACAGCTGACAGCAATTTGGACCAGTGTCATTTTATATGGTAATAATTCTTGAATGCTTCAATGGATCTCAGTGATTCTGAGTTTATTTTGTGATATATTAGACTTAAAGGGATCCTGTCACCCCCAAAACACCTCCTAAGCTCTTAAAAGCTGTCCCTAGTGCATATTAACACTTTCCCTACACTCCTTTTTGCTCCTAAATGCACCTAATCAAAGTGAAGAAAAACGTTTTATAAGTACCTCATTATTGATGCTAATGAGTGACTATCTATTCATAGTCACTCATCCAGGCAGCCCCTCTTCATGATATCACGCCTATTCAGGCGTGATCTTCCTAATAGATTCAAAATCGCGCCTCTCTGCGCGCCTCCCCACTCTCCCATTACGCACAGGCTTCAGTGGGGGCATTATGACGCGATTCGCGTCATTTCCTGGCGCCGGGTGACGTATACACCCGCGCCACTGTTCCGGCTCCCGCACGCATGCGCAGTGAGGCACTTGAAGCTCAAAGCGAGCGGCGCGGGTGTACTACGTCACCCGGCGCTAGGAAATGACGCGAATCGCGTCATAATGCCCCACTGAAGCCCGTGCGTAATGGGAGAGTGGGGAGGCGCGCAGAGAGGCGCGATTTTGAATCTATTAGGAAGATCACGCCTGAATAGGCGTGATATCATGAAGAGGGGCTGCCTGGATGAGTGACTATGAATAGATAGTCACTCATTAGCATCAATAATGAGGTACTTATAAAACGTTTTTCTTCACTTTGATTAGGTGCATTTAGGAGCAAAAAGGAGTGTAGGGAAAGTGTTAATATGCACTAGGGACAGCTTTTAAGAGCTTAGGAGGTGTTTTGGGGGTGACCGGATCCCTTTAATTTCAGTGGTAAATTTAAGATACTAAGACACTAAATTTTGTTTTTCTTTTTGAAAAAACGCAATACATAGAACTACAAGGAAAGAGAGTGCTTATCTCACAATTATCTCAAGAAATAAATGAGTACTGCTCACCTGGGCGGGTTGTGTAGCACACAACCGGCATGCATGCAAAATGGCTGCTACAGGGTCCACACATCAATGGAAACCATAGCAGGAATGGAGGATATAGGACTGTGTATATCGGACCCGCACTGCTAACAAAGGAGGCCAAGAAGTTGTTTGTAGCAAGTGGCTTTTTAATTACATCCGACGCGTTTCAGAGTCAGACCCGACCCCTTCCTCAGGGAGCACACAATACCAAAATTCCTCTGCTATAGGCAGAGTGTTCCGGTATACACAGTCTTATATCCTCCATTTCTGCTTCTGTTTTTGAAAAAATGGTAACTTGGCGAAGCTTTTGAAAATGTCACAATTTTCAAACTTTGAAATTTTATACCATTATCGGAGAGTAATGTCATTCAAAGTAGTTAACAATTAACATTTCCAACATCTCAACTTTACATCAGCTCAGTTATAGATACAACATAGTTTTGGTTAGGAAGTTTGAAGGGTTCAAAGTTCAAAATCAGTCAGCTGGGGGTTGGTATTCTCAGCATTGTGAGGCCCATATTTATTGACCCCCCCAAGCTAAAGAATAGTAGCCATCCCAAAAATTGGTGCATTAATTAGAAGCACAAATTCTAGACACTTTTCACGGTTCTTCCTAATGACCTGGTGCCGTGGCATTGGAGTGATAGAAGGGGTTAATGCTAGCTGAGTATTGCCAGCTTGTCATTAAGCAAATATTTATGTCAGACCTTTATGAGACCCGCCCATTATCAATCCTGTGAGTTAATAGTTAAAAACACAGGCACAGAGAATAATACTTTATTTGAAAATAAAGACACAAAGAACCCTCATTTTCCAATTTATTACCCCACACATACCACTCTGATGATAATCCACAATGATGGTCCCACGAAGCATACTCAGCTAGGCTTCATCCAGAGACTGCAACAGAGAAACAAGCGTCCTCTCGCTGCAACCTCTGGGCTCACACTGACTGCCTTGGTGAGTGGTGATGTCACCCACTGAGTCACTGAGAGGCTCCCCACGGCAGTGAACTCAGGTGACCCCACTGCGAGAGGTCACTTGAGTTCACTGTCACGGAGATCCTCGAGTGACTCTGTGTGTAAAGTTACCTATGATAGTCAGTGTGATCACCGAAAACACGAGAGATGGTGCCAAATAGATATCAATCACAGCTTTTAGAGGTGATACAGCAGGGATGTACAGTGTTCATGTCCCTGGCTTTGTGACATTCCTCCCTGTCAGCCTGAAATCCCTCCATGCAGGGTTGAAGCTGAGGAGGAGCAATCGCAGGCAAATGATGCCACCACTGCCCTCTATGCTGATGGAGTGATCATGACAGCACTATCACTCCATTAGGGCTGGAGGGGAGTACACCATCCCCTCCAAAGCTCCAGCCTATGTTAGGGGCAATTGCAGTCCAAACCATAGATGGATTGTAATAATTCATCTCAGTGTTTGATCATTACAGCGGCTGTGCTTGGCTGATCAGAATTAAAGAGTCAATCCCAGCAATTTCAGTTGCAGGGTGGAAAATCCACCACCAGTAGATAAAGCTCCAGTCCCCTACGCATAGGATCACAGAGTACTGGAGCACGATCACTGTTACCGTGGCCACAGTGCTGCAATTCCACCATGATGAACCATTACGTCAAAGGACATGAGGGGGTTCAATGTAAATAAAACTAGGGGCTAGGAGGAGGGGTGTTCCTGGTGGTGTGAGGCAGGAGCCATTAATCTACTGGTGGCGGGATTCAGCTAAATATTGGCGGTGTGAGAAAGGAGGTATTGATGTTCCGGGAGTGGGCTCAAGGGAAATGGTGCCGTAGGTGACAAGTTTGTAGATTTAACTCTCAGTTCCATGAGGAGACAAGATTTCAACTTGCGCATGCGCTGCCTCCAGTGTCACTTTCATGAATCCCACTACTGGGAGATCAATGGCTCCTGCCTCACACTGCCGTAACATCCCCTCCTCTGAGCCTATGACCTGCAGTGTTGCCCTACTCCTGCCTCCTGTAATTTCGCTCCACCACTGGCATCCCCTCCAACCCCCCATAAAGCTAAATTTGTAATTCAG
Organism: Allobates femoralis; assembly: GCA_033576535.1. Lineage (NCBI taxonomy): Eukaryota > Metazoa > Chordata > Amphibia > Anura > Aromobatidae > Allobates > Allobates femoralis. The sequence goes on along the minus strand of JARQOC010000009.1, from coordinate 112,309,738 downwards.
AACAGATCCCTATTTTCACATGAAAACATTTATTTCTGTTTACCTCCTCTAAATTTGGGGTGTGGTTTATGATCCTATGTGTTGTGTAGTCCACAAAAAAATCAGTATAATGAGATAATGACTGAGATATTAAGGTAGAGCCGATATAAATAGTCTACACACCCCTGTTCAAATGTCAGCGTTTTCTAAACTCTTCTAAAGTGATCTGCTGTTGACCATGCAAACACTTGTCATTTTATGCATATCAAAAATAAAAGGTCCACTCATATCTATTTTCTTTAAATTAAATGTGTATGCAGTATATGCATGCAATGTAGTGTGAATGTAATAATATATTCACCTACCGCTGCTCTCTCCAGTGTCCAGCTCAGTTCTGCTTTTCTTCCCTTTGATTAATTTTCAATTTTAATAAAAATAACACACTATTTAAGTATTTTCTTAATGTGGAGAAAAAAGGAAACAGATACATTGCTGTTATTTAACTTATAAAACAAAACACTATGATGTATGCAAAACTAATTATTTTATTAAACAGTTAAAAAAGAATGTTTGCAAAATATTAAAAAAACTTAAATTGTTTAAGCTAAATAACTTTGATAGGATTTTAAGAATCTCTTTAAAATGACTGTTTTATAAAAACTGATTAGGGCTGAGTCGATGGAATTTTTATGTCACTGGTCCAAAACCCTAATGAAAAATAATTGAAACAATAATAAGATTTAATCACAAATCAAGAAATAACACTGGATAGTAAATTTATAAGGCATTGGCATGCAAGCATGGCACAGGGGCATCATTAATGGGTATCATCAAGATTAAGTATTAGAGTTAATAACTAAAAATTGCCCGAGTACAGATCATGATTTAAAGATGTGGAAATAAAGTTATGAACGTGATCCAACACAATTTAAATTATAAGCAGAAAATTAAAGGGAAACATGATTTTTCTTTATGTCTAAATTCACAGTTGCCAAACTAAGGAGATATAAATCCAAGCAGTTCCTATTATCTAAGATAGACTTGTCGAAGACAAAATAAATGAAGGTTGTACATAACTAAGTGGGCCAAGTGGGATAAATCAATCCTAGTTCCATAGTAATTTTCAAACGACTTTGGCCCCAATTAATAACTGCCAGTGTCTGTTTTTATCAAGTTTTCTGTATTTTTTTTTGTTTGCACCCAATAATTTAGTTGTCTCCTTGAAGTCTATTTTATATGATAACTTGCTTTTATTTCCCAATTGTGGGTGGAATTCACCAGTTCCAGATATTTTATCAATTTTGACTTTATAAAAAGTCTCAAAATTTGGTTCAACTTTATTTCGGTCTCTCCCAGGTGTAATTTTTTAGGGCAATTTAAGCAAGTTTTGGCATCAATGTGCTACTTTTAGTGCCAAAAGTCACAAAAAAGTAGTTTGACAGAAGGAAAACCCTTTTTTTTTTCAATTTGTGCCAAATTCATGATTTATTTATGCCATTTTGATTAACCTGGCACCAGAAACAACAGCTAATATCACATGAAGGAAACAAAGGAGTGACCCACAAATGATAAATCAGCGCAAGTATGTTTAAAAAGTTCATATCAATCCTTGTTATATAGATCCAATCAAAAGTAGAAAATTCCACTTAGATAATGACAATTAGGTATACCAGACCACTCCCCTCCCTCACTAACTCTCCTCCCCTCCATCACTGAAGGAAAACTTGCACAACTCCTCTCCAAAACGCTCCTCCCCAGTTGTGCATCAGACCCCATCTCTTCCCACTCCTTCTCCAACCTGACCACCACGCTTGTCCCAGCCCTAATCTAGCTCTTCAATCTATCACTAATCTCCGGTACCTTTCCTTCCGCTTTCAAACAGGCAACAATTACACCTGTTTTGAAGAAGCCATCTCTCGACCTGGCCTCCACATCCCGCTACCGCCCCACATCGCTACTTCCGTTCACCTCCAAACTTCTTGAAAAGCATATCCACACTGTACTTTCCTCCCACTTTTCATCCAACTCTCTCTTTAACAACCTTCAATCTGGCTTCTGCCCCCACCACTCCACTGAAACCGCCATAGCCTCCCTGGCGTTCTGTTTAGTTCTAGAATTTTTTGCTAAAAGCGGGCTACCCGCGTTCGCGGTAGATGCGGTTAAAAAACCGCATCTGCCGCACTTGCCGCATAGCTGCCACACTTGCGCCGCACTTGCGGCGCGGTTGCGGCGCGGTTGCGGTAATCTGCATAGGAACCAACCACCTCTGATGACCCTCATACATTGTTAATATGTGCCCCTGCAGCCTAGTAAACCATTAGCAGCACTGTTTTAGTGTGAAAAGTGGCTGCAGTAGAAGTGAGATAATGATTGTATACACTTACATGCCTGCGTACTTGAGGGCGTCTCCCTGTGTGTGCTGGGACTTGTGGGCTGTGCTCATCATGTCTGCTCTCCCCCTCCCTTATGCACGCCCCCTCTCAGCCTGCTATAGTGATGTGAGGCTGATTGCGTCATAAAGGGGCGGGGCTAAATCGCGGCATTCCGGTAGCCCCGCCCCTTTATGACGCAATCAGCCTCACATCACTATAGCAGGCTGAGAGGGGGCGTGCATAAGGGAGGGGGAGAGCAGACATGATGAGCACAACCCACAAGTGCCAGCACACACAGGGAGACGGCCTCAAGTACGCAGGCATGTAAGTGTATAAAATCATTATCTCACTTCTACTGCAGCCACTTTTCACACAACAACAGTGCTGCTAATGGTTTACTAGGCTGCAGGGGCACATATTAACAATGTATGAGGGTCATCAGAGGTGGTTGGTTCCTATGCAGATTACCGCAACCGCGCCGCAACCGCGCCGCAAGTGCGGCGCAAGTGCGGCAAGTGCGGCAAGTGCGGCAGATGCGGCAGATGCGGCAGATGCGGTTTTCTCACCGCATCTGCCGCGAACGCGGGTAAGCCCGAGCCTGACTCCGGGTTAACGCTTCTGGTAGTGAATGTTAACCCCGAGTCAGGCTCGGGAATAACGCTAGGAAGGTTAAGCAAAATTACTAATGACCTACATACCGCCAATGCTAATGAACACTTCTCCATCCTCCTCCTTCTTGACCTGTCCTCTGCATCTGCCACAGTAGTGCACTGCCTATTACAGATCCTCTCTTCCATTGGTATCACTGACTTTGCCCTATCCTGAATCTCCTCCTTCCTTTCCAACCGCACGCTTAGTGTCTCCCACTCCGACACTACCTCCTCACTCCATTCCCTCTCTGTTGGGGTCCCTCAAGGCTCTGTCATGGGACCCCTTCTTTTTTACATTTATACCCTTGGCCTAGGACAACTCATAAAGTACCATGAATTCAAGTACCACCTGTACGCTTACGACACTCAGATCTACCACTCTGGCCCAGACGTCACCTCTCTGCTGTCCAGAATCCCAGAGTGTCTATCAGTCATATCCTCCTTCTTCTCCTCTCGCATCCTTAAACTAAATGTAGACAAAACTGAACTCATCATTTTTCACCCATCTCACGCAACTACCTGATCTATTTATCACAATAAATCATATCACACTTTGCCCTGTACCTGAAGTCCACTGCCTGGGAGTAATCTTTGACTCTGAATTATCCTTCAAACCACACATTCAAGTTTCTCGCCACCTCCTGGAAAAATATTTCCAGAATCTGTCCCTTACTTAACCCACAATCTACTAAACTACTAGTGCATGACTACTGCAACCTCCTCCTCTGTGGCCTCCCTGCTAAAACTCTTGCACCTCTCCAATCTGTCCTTAACTCTGCTGCTCGATCAATCCACCTCTCTTCTCGCTGCTCACAACTTCTCCCCTCTGCAAATCCCTCCACTGGATCCCAATTCCCCAGCGTATCCAATTTAAACTACGAACATTGTGTTACAAAGCCATCCACAATCTGTCCCCCCATATATCTCTGAACTAATCTCCCAATATCATCCAACTTGTAATCTTCGATCCTCCAAAGACCTCCTCCTTTCCACTACACTTGTACATTCCTCATCTAACCACCTGCAAGACTTCGCCTGAGCATCCCCCATCCTCTGGAATTCTGAGCCTCAAAACATCCGACTATCCCCTACACTTGGAACCTTCAAGCGTAACCTGAAAACTCATCTCTTCAGAACAGCCTGCAGCCTTCAATGACAATGGTGACACCTCACCAACACTGGAGACGGCGCTCCATCACCACTGGACCCAGAGCTCCACCACCACTGGACCCAGTGCTCCACCACAACCCGACCTACTGTTTCCTTCCCTATTGCCCTGTAGAATGTAAGCCAACAAGGGCTGGGTCCTGTCTCCCCTCTGTACCAGTCTGTCACTGTTTGTTTGTTCATTGTGTTTTTAAGTTGTTTGTATGTATCCCTTTGTCATGTACAGCACCATGGAATCAATGGTGCTCTATAATTAATAATAATAATAATAATAATTATTATTATTATCTGACAGGGAAACAACATCCACTGACCTCATTCTCTTCAATAGAAATCTGAATAAATTCTGCTCCTACAATCTATTTTCTGGCTTATGCAAACAGTTAGGACTCATTCTCATGCCCAATTTTTCCACCTTCAAGAAAAACGAACCACTTATTCTGTTCAAACTCTGGTCAGAGTATGATATAAGTGTCATCTAATTATCTGATATGTGCAAAAATGATAAAATAAAATTCTCTAACTTCTCCATACTGCCAATAAGTGAAAATCGCACTGACCTGGATGTCATCCAAATGCAATCCAGTTTTGTTCATGGACCTATGGACTTGCACTACTGTTTTTGATCCAACTGTCAGATCAAAATTGGACAGGTCTCTGAGATTTTTCATGGACCTATTGATCATATGAATGGCCCCATGGAATATCACAGGTATAAGTGAAAACCACACATAGCACTTTTAATCAAAAATCTGATGTGCCTTAAAGCGTAACCGTCGTTTAAAATTTTTATTTAATAGCATTGTAGAGCAAGTGAATATAATCAACTTTTACATATACATTAATAATGAAATCAGGAAGGAAAACATTAAAAAAAACCTTCCACAATATGCCTTCAGCAGCATTTGTGTAAAGCTAATTCTCTTCACCTCCGTCTTCAGGTGGGTGGCCTAGTTGCATTTATAATGCAGATAAAATACTGTCAAATACCTCATGCTAGCATCCTGCTGTATTTACACAGCTGCTGGGAGATCTTATTTGATTTAGGCTAGGGTCACATTTGCTTTATGACCCTAGCCTGACGGAAGCACTAAAACCTTAGAGCCAGGCAGGTATAGCGCATAGCGTTAACGGCAGGTAATGCTATGCGCTGCCTGCCCGTGCCCTGGTATGCTATCCTTATGTATCATGCACCCGCTACCTCCACTCAGCAGACCCGGATATGCGCTTTTGGACAGAGCACAGGAAATGCGGTCTGCAAAAAGCACATATCCGGGTCTGCTGAGTGGAGCTGGTGGGTGCATGATACATAAGGTTAGCATAGCAAGGCACAGGCAGGCAGCGCATAGCGTAACCTGCCATTAACGCTATGTGCTATACCTACCTGGCTCTAAGTTTTTAGCGCTTCCATCAGGCTAGGGTCATAACGCAAATGTGACCCTAGCCTTATCTGTTCACATGGCCTCTGCTCTGTGCTCTGTGATAACATCCAGAATAAAGGAGAAGTCAGATAAGATCTCATAGGAGCTTTGTGAGTCTGGCATGATGCCAGCATGAAGAAATTTGACAGTTCTTATCTGTATTGTGAACGCAGCTAGGCCACACACCCTAAATACGAAGGTGAGGAGAATTAGCTTTACACAAAGGCATCTGAAGGTATCTTGTGGAAGTTTTTGTTAATATTAATATTTTTTTAATATTTTCCTTCCTGATTTCATTATTAATAGATATGTGAAAGTTGTTTATATTCACTTGTTCTACATTACTATTAAATAAAAATGTAAACGATGGTTATGCTTTAAAGTATAAAAGTTATAAATACAAAAATGCAGCCCTATTAGAATCAAAGTTAATAATCATCACACTTATGGTTTATTCACATATTAGTGCCATGTAACTGTTGTTGCAATGATTTTCTGCAATTACGGCAAATATTCAGCAATTTTGCTAAGCATAACATAAGAATTAACTTATCCAGAGCAACCAATTATCCTACAGTGGTTGCCCCATCCTTGTACCAAACCCTCTGTTAGGGTATGGACACACATCAGAGTGAAAAAATGCTCCGATTCACTGATGCGAGAGTCTGACGAGTGTCATTTGACTTTCGTCAGTGTGGCTTGTGAGTGCTTTCCGAGTGCAATCAGTTTTTTCTCTCAGCAGCTAGTTACTGTTTAATCATTTACAGGTGCATTTTGTACAGTTGTCTGAGCTACAGAATAGTAATGCAGCAATTAAAACTAGCATCAGACTCGGATGGTGCGATTGCTTTCCGAGTGCAGTACGTCTTTTTTGTCGGACCCATTGACTTGCATTGGCGAGTCTCGTCCGTGACTCCATAGAATCGCAACATGTTGCGATTGACTCGCAATCCGAGAATCGGATGCGGAAAAAGTGTATGAGACTCGGAAATGTGCTATCGGACATTAGTTAACATTGGTCCGAGAGCAATGCGATTTTTCCGCACAGTAAACTCGGACGAGTTTCACTGATGTGTGTCCGAGCCCTAAGTCAGGTAACTGATAGTCCACACTGCCATTTAAAAACATAATTTCTTTTTTTAGAAAATCTGTTATTGTACAAAAATGTATACAATGGAAAATAATATCAAAAACATTTGCAGCTCTTCCCTGTTTTGGACCTGCTCTTGAAAGCCATGTGAAATTTTATCAAAAATTGGTGAACGTTTTCTTAATATGTATTACAAAGCAAAGCATTTAAAAATCATATAAATATGCAGGGAGGGACATCATTTTAAATATCATCCTAAGGACTCACTCACACATCTAATTTTTCCACATATAAAAAAGGATCAATTCGAGTGTAATCTGCTCTTCTCGTATGAAGAGAAAGAACAAAAAAAAGGGTTCTCAATCTTCTTCATTCTGAAAAGTCCATGAAAATTGGACTGCATTAAGAAGTCATCTGAGTGTTGTAATATTTTTTCACAGACCCATTAATTTGCATTGTGGATTTTGATCCAACCCACAGGTTGTAATTGAATATGCCTCTGCAATTTTCCACAAAAATTCATGGACATGTTAATGACTCCATTGACTATTACAGGTTTGAATTCTGTTAAAAACAAGGATAGCACTTGCCCATGATTATTGGATATCTTCTAATTACCCTTTTTGTCTCCTTGCCCTTTTCCAAAATGGCGTTTGCTAACTTGTTTCTGTCCTTGTGTTCCTGCCTTTATGCCTTTATAAGCTTCAGTCCATCTTCCAATCCTTCTGTACATTTCAAGTTGTTGTTACTCCCCCTGCTATATTGGTTTCGCTCTTACCAGCTTCTGCAGTCTAATATTCAGCACATCACACCTTCTCCAGTTTATCTCCTGCGTTTAGCTGCTCTGCGCTGCACGTGTTCCTGATACAACTTCTGTTTGCCGTGCCATGTAAGCTCAACTAGTTTTCTAAGTTTCACTGCAGCTTTTCTGCGCTGAGGCTGAAAATGTCTAAGTTTTTCCAGATCCAGCAGGCATGGGGCAGATGCAGGTCTGACACTAGTCTAATAGTCCTTAGTGAAGCCAGATGGAATAGTCTCTGAGAAACAGTTTATCCACAGCGATGGCAATTGGAAAAGTCTTTTAGTAACAATTCACACTGGGAGATGCTTATTGCTGAACAGTCTATAAGAAACAGTTTACACTGAGAAATGCCAATAGCAGAATAATCTATAGTAAGGTTCTAGGAGGCCTGGGAACAGTAAAGTCTTTAAAAACAACCTGGAGACATTGCAGTGTAACTTAAGAAAGTCCCAAACTGTCCTCATCACTGCAGCTGCAATAAAAAAACATAGTATTACCAGCAGGTAACGCTATGCGCTGTCAGGCAATAGATCTCTAGGCAACCGATTGCCAAAGAGATCTGTTGCCTGGCGGCGCATAGCGTTGCCTGCTGGTAACACTATGTGCTGAGGCAGAAAATTTCTATGCTTTTCCCGCATCCTTCAGGCTCAGAGGCAGACACAAGTCTGACACTAGCCTTATTGCATGATTTATGAACTTTGCTCATTTTGCTGCACCTAATGTTTGGACTTTGCCATGTGTGTTTAAATACAGACTTTTTCACATAATACCTTTTTGGTCGTGTCTTTGCTCTCACACCATGAGATTCCTGAGATATTCACAATAGTTATTACAGAGCCCTTAGGCCAAATATACCAAAGAAATAAACCACTTTAAATCAGATTGCTTAAAGTGGACAGTGAAACACAGACTGTTAGGCTGAGTTCACATGTCCAATGATCATTCATTAACGGATGCACAGCAATCCATTGTGCAGAAACAAGTTTTCTGTCCATTTGCAAAAAAATTAATTCTAGCAGGATGTTTTTTAACATGGGATTTAATGGAAAACTGATTCATTTACTGACTGCTATAGATCTTCCATTTGAAACTGATCCAGTAAGTAAAAAACAAATCCTTCACAAATGAAAAAAAAAAAATGGAGGCTAAATAGCGATCAGTTACTTGATCAGTTCTTCATAGACTCCAACATTAAAAAAACATCCTGAAAAAACTATTTTTTTGCCAAAAACTTGTGTTTGCCAACATATTGCTGCTGAATCCGTTCTAATAAATGATTGCTGGACATGTGAACTTAGCTTGACAACTTGGATGATATCCATGTCCCATTTTTTTCAAGCTAACTTAGTTGAGTTTTCCTTTCTTATCTAGCCAAATAAGTCATGTCTCATTATTTTTTTAATATAGGCCATCAGTCAGAAAAAAAAACGTAATTTGAATCAATCCATAGAAGTGATAATGTTCAGTCAAAACGTTTGTATGAATGAGCCCTTAGTATTTAAATGTATCTCTTATTATTTTTTTAAAGGTTACATAAGACATCTTGAACTCATTATGTAAGCACTGCTGTAGAAGCAGACGTAATAACTTAATTTGCTTAACACCATGGAAAATACTTAATGACCTGTGGTTTATTGTACCTAAATAGAGCAATACTTCTCCTTTAAGTGTCAAGATGAGCTGACAAGCTGGATGCAGGTGTAATCTAAACTTGTAGTTAACAGCTATCAGAGTGTTGATAAGATGTGATTCATACATTACAAAGATTCACAATGTTGGAGTGTAAATTAAGTGGAATGGTCATTATTAAACTAGTGGAGCTCACATTCCCTCAGGAGCGAAATAAAACCAATGGTTTAGATTAATTGAACAACCAGCATTGAGGCTATGTGCTGGAAGATTTACATACAAGGCAGGAAAAAGATATGGGTGGAATGAGATATCATCAAGGGTCGATGTAGGTAATAACAATCCTTTAATATATCATTTCAGTTCTTTCCCTTTTCGAAGATTATAAAAAAAAAGCAAAAAAAAAAGCTTGACTGAGGTGGATAAGTGGTTTTTTACTCATTCCTTCTATGAAGTCTATTACAGGATCCATGAGGGAAATTTAATAAGAAAGATTGGATTCTTCAGTCATCCACAGGAGAGAGTAGCTTCCCCTGGGCTAAAGGTGAGCGGCTGAATACTAGAGGATCGGTGTGCTTAGAATCAAAGACTTATCGCAAAGACAAATTAAATTTCTTGGCCACTGAAGGCACAAAACATGAATATATAGATATTGAAGATAATGTTCCTTTTGAAGATTCTTTAACATGTCAGGTTTTAATAAGGAAAAATAGCAGCTTTCCACTAGTAGAAGTGAATATATTTTCCAAGTGCTGTCTTAGAGAGGATTTCCACACTATTGTGACCTTCTTTCTTTTGTCCTAACTCTTCCTAACTAACACTTTCCCAATAGCTGATCTCTATGAGGCTTGAAAACACTGTTGTTGTAGTTGTAACTTTGATGCTTCTGATCTGGAGACTGGATTTGGACCAACAGAGCAGGACATGTCACTGGTAGGGGCAGGGCTGCTTCTCTGTGAGTGACTGCAGTCTATGCTAACATGCCCAGATCACACTTCATGCTCTTTTTAGCCCCACCAGTATTGTGCCCTACTCAGTTGGTATGAATCTCCAGAGTGGAAGTTATATGAAAAATCACAAGGCACATGACACTCCCAAACTTTCAATAGTGAGTGTTTTATTCCCAGCAGTTTTGGTGTACAAAATATGAAAAACTTAACTCTCCAGAATAGACCTTCAGTTCACCTTCAAAAGTGGAGAACACTGCTTGCCATCTGGCAGTTTTGCACATTCTAGCACTTGGAACTGATGAAGGTCTAATCAGGATCAAAATGTTTTTCACATTTTGTACACTGGAACTACTATAGAACGTTTTGGAGTGCATTTGTGATATTTCATAGGTCTTAAGGATTTGAATCACACCTGAACCCCTTAAGGAGCCCCTTACCTGAACAAGCAGGAAATGCCATATCTTCTTTCATTCCAGACTGGAAGCAGCAAAGTTAGAAAAATAATAAAGTAATTTACAAACCTCTAAGAAATCAGGTTACATGAGTAAGATAGGTAGCAGAAATATACTGGGAAAGTGTTAGTTAGGACATAAGAATGGGGTCACATTAGTAGTGGAAAACCCCTTTAAGTCTTTTGTATATATAGTATATCTACAGATTGACAGCATTCTGCCCCAACTCATTTGTACAATATAGCATTCTGCTGTATGCATTTGTGCTTTCTCCTCCAACTCTCTCTTCATCAGAGAGCCACTGCCAGACTTGTCTAATGGCTGTTTATCCCCTATAGAAAAAAAGGATCAGTTGTTGAAAATCCAACATGCCAGATACATCTCTTCTCTGACATCCTTTGTCATGGGAGCATTGAGAGGCCCCCCGTACATGTGTTTCCCACAGGCAGGGGGTACTCGGATTTCGGGCATTGATTACGGGGGATATCACAGTTGGCCAGTGCCCGAGAACGTGCCTTGTGGTGCCTTTTGAAAAAGGGGAATTATTTACAGGGATCTTGATTGAAGATGTTGTGATGCCACCTATGGAGTCTGGTGAAGGCACCAGCGCTGCGACAGACCTCAGGGGGTAAGGATGGGCAGCTGGATGTTGTGGCTCCCCGTAGGAGGAGCGGTGCCCCTGGGGTAGTGATGAGGGAATGGAGCTTGGGTACAGGGTTGTAGGTCTGCAGGTGGGCAGTATTTACAGTCTCTGGACAGGACAGGATCAAGGTGGTAATAACAGACAAACACACTTGAAGTAGTTCTCCATACCTTTGCTGATGACAAACCGTCACTGTCCAGGGTACACTCCAGGTGGTGTTGGAAGCACTTTGGATTTCCATAGCGAGTGATTTATAAGGCCTCCTCGTTCCCGTTTTACTTTGTTCTGAAGCTCTGACCTGCTTAGAACCTGGTCTCGCCTCCTGTATGTCTTTCCCTCCTGTAGTAGCTGTAGAGAAGCTTCTCTATCAACTACCTCAGGGGATTTTGTTGGTCCTGGCCCTAGGGTTGGTTGCTGTTACAGGAGTCCAGGAGACTAGAATCTCCACAAAAAAAGTGTTTTCTGCTGGGCTTGCTGCTCCTTAGCAGACTCGGACTCTGGTGTCCAGGTTGCTCCCTGGGGTGAGCCGGTATGGCTCTTCTGCCCCAAATCTGCCTGGTCTTTGTTACTTCCTCACCTTGCCTTCAACCCTCACTCTCGGGTTCCTGGCACTAGCTAAGGAGGTACTCTGGCTTGGGCCTAGCGTGGCTCCGACACCAGGTCGTTTTCCTACAGTACTGCTCTGTACTGAACTGGCTAACTCTGCCCCCAGCACCAGCATTTATAGGGGATCTTGCTGAAAGGCAGCAAGTGGAGCTCCCCCTACAGGCCTGGGTGGAAGGTGTTAAGTGTGTAGGTTACCTGTTGTGGAAATCCCTCCTTGCCCTAGGTGTTCCTGTGGCTCCCTGTACCACAGGGTGCCACATACACTTTAGACTGTGGCTGATTCCACCAGCACTGGCATGTTCAGCTGATAGTCTCCTGTTTATGGGGATCTTAAAACACACCAGGAGGGTTTAGTTGAAATGTGCCACAAACTTTTGTAGAAATTACTGTTGTACAAAAATAAAATAAAATTGTAAAGATGCATCAAATTGATTATTCTGAAATGAACCAATGTGATAAACTTTACATAGGTTCAGACTTTTACATCTAATACTACGTTGTCTAAAAATTAGACAGTTTTTGTTAATTTGTTCCCTAAACTATGCAAAGTTCACAAATTTCCACCAGTTTTGTACAGATCTGTGACATATCATTCAGTAATCCCAGAGTGGCTAAGGTAAGCAAAACCTACTGGCAATTCCTCAAAAATATGCCAAGAATGTCTGTTGGGGACAGAATTCTACATACATGTACAGCCACTTGTTCTTAGGCTGCCTTCACACTGCATATTTTGGCATCCGTGTCTATCCATTTTAAAATTAATAGCCACGGATCTGTTTTGGCCTCCCATGTATCCCTATGGGCATGGATTGGTTCTAAGTGGCCATGCCGCGTGTGTCAGTTTTGTCACGGATCCGTTCGTGTCAGTTTTTTTCATGCACCCAGAATCGGAGACTGTTCCAATTTTGGGCTGCCTTGAAAAAAGTGGACACAAACGGACAGACACAGATCCATAGCTGTTCATGTCAAATAACATGGGGATCTATGGAGATGGAAACAAAATGGATCCGTGAAAAAAATGGATCCGTAAAACGGGTGCGTTTTGCTGTACTGAGCATGCTCAAAAGCAAGGTACAGCTCCTCCCACCCCTAACTCTGCTAACAGATCCATGAAAAAAATGATCTGTGGGCATCAGCTGTCATCTATTGGCACAGATGAGTGCCTGTCCGTGTGGTCCTTGAAATTCAAGGAACCGCATGAATGTACAAATCATGCAGTGTGAAGACAGCCTTACCTGACTCATGTTCTCCTTTATGTACAACATGAAACTAAGTATTCTCATTATCATGATATTGGGATAACTTTGGCCATGCTCTCACTAATCTAATATAGAATATTCCTTTAATTGGATGTAAAAGTTCATAGATGGCCCAATTAAGAAAGGGATATTAGGTATTTCCATTAATTTAAATTTAAACTGTAATCAATGTTATAAAGCATGATTTAGTATTTTTCCCATGCTACTGGGTAAAATCAGGTAGCAGACTTCCTGTCTGAGATTGAATAACACCTACTAAGCATGGCTCCCCACCACAAGAATCTTACTGACGAATCTGCGAACATCCACCTCCCCAACACAAGGGAAAGACTGGCCTACCACCAGCTCCCACTCCACACCATCTATAAAGGTCAGTCACTTCAATCACAGATCATTTCTGAGACCTGGAGTGTCCTTAGGCCTGCTAACCATGTGTACACCCAAGGCCTACACTGGCTGCTATTCACATGGCAAAAATACACTGCGACTAAAGGTATTGACTGGGACCAGAATAGCGAGGCAGGGATATCAGGACCAGCCACCGTGGAACGGGGACACCGTTTTCATTCCTTAGTTGTTTAAAACTCCGTTGGTTGGCAGGGTAAGAGTAGGGTGAGTGCAGAGCTATAGTCCCCTCCCCTGATTCATCTGTGGTGTTGATGTATTGGTGTGGGATACACAAATTGGAATTTTTAGCTAGAATAATAAAAGTTGCATTTTAATTGCACCCTTTGGAGAAATTGGCTTGATTTGTAGGGTCATAATTATCATTTATACGGTGATCCACTAAGTGAATCGCCTAGCAGTTCGTAGTGTGATGGCCAAAAGCAAAATGGCTGTGGATGCAGCCGACATCTTCATTTGTGCATGTGCTACTTTCAATACGATGGGCAAAAGGAAATGGTTGTCCGAAGTCTTTATTTTCACCTGTGTTACCTCCGCAGTTATTTTGCTTTTGACCATAGTGCTGTTAACTGCCAGGAAAGATACTCAATTATAACCTTCCAGGACACCCCCTCTTCCCAGCCTTGGGCCCCTCACAGCATTGCCCCACCATGCCACAGCTGACCCCCATCACTGCGACCCTGCCTTCTGTGACCATGCTCCACCACCACCAGACAACCTCCCCCCAGTAAGCAACAGGGCTTATGAGATGCACCGGATTATAGGATGGTCCTGCTACTTTCATTTTATTTTATTTTCCTAATTTTTTCCTCTAAGTTTAGGTGCATATTTATAACCCAAACATAAGACATCAGGTTTAAGGGCTTTAAAGTTAAAACTTAAAAATTTGCAAACTTTTCACATTCTTTTGTAAAATTTTCTTTATTTTCATGAATAAATGCAACTCATATCGACCAAGCTTTACCACTGACAAGAAGTACGATGTGCCATGAAAAAGTGTTTCAGAGTTATTACCACAAAGTGAAAGTGGTTAGAATTGACAAAATTGATCGAGTTAGGTAGGTGAATACAGTCTGCGGGGTGAAGGAGTTAAATGAATAGTATCAAAATTGTTCATAAAGTGCGCAGAGTTAAACTAAAATAATGTGCTAATCTTTGGGGTGCAGACTCAGGAACAATGTAGAACTATTATAGCCACTCTAAAGCATCTTTTAATTAAAGTTTATTGGAAGGTCTCGAAATGCAGTACATAATTTATGTATTAGGTACAAATGTCATATTCTGTTTAATGGGAGTGAAAAATATTAATGCAATCTTTTTGAAGCCTTCCCGATCTTGATTGTGTAGTTCATTATACAGTCTCCTATCTTGTGAAATATTGAGTCAAGAAATCCTGTTCCTTTTCTGGATATTATGGTATTAACTGAAAGGGGTTTTCAGGCTTAAGATATAGATGTCATCAATATAAGATCAGTCCAGGTCTGATACCCATCACCACAATGGTCAGCTATTTACAGAGGCCAGAGTAGTACTGCTCTGTATATACTGTTGTGAGAGTCATGTGGGATTAGTGGATGAGGGCAGATATATCTCTCCCAGGTATCTGTCCTATGCAACCTAACCTGGTCAGTATCACCTGGCTGCTAATGAATTAGTGGGAGGCGGTTGGGGTAGGTAAAAGGAGTCTGGGAGGTCGGGCGGGGCCCCTCTCTCAGTCTGTGAGCACAGGAGGCCTGACTGTGCATGGAAACACATGTGAGTGAAAGCAGTGAGCTTTGGTTCGATGGTTTGGCTGAAGGGAGAAGCCCTTCAGTCTATAGTGAGGTTGTATTATGTTTAGTTAGTGCCGGACAGGCAAGGATTTTTGTTTGCTGTTTTGTTTTATTTCTGTTTGCTTTCACTGCAATAAACTCTGGCCCAGGGCCAGTGGCCTCTAAGCCTCTGCTGGTGGACTGAGTGACACACGACACATACGTGCCCTTTGACCTGGCAAAGGCGAACCCCGAGTGTGTTCTTACACTGTGTATATACTGTGTATTTGTCATTCACTTCAGTAGGAGATGAGCTGAACAACAGGGGCATAACTATAATATATGCAGGGGTTGCGATCGCACCCGGGCTCTGCAACCTAGGGTTCCCAAAAAGTCCTTATGGCCTTCTAGAAAAAGACTAATACTATTAAAGATTTGCAATAATTGGGGGTCCCGTTAGAGCTTTTGCATCGGGGCCCCCTGGGCCTGAAGTTACACCACTGCTGAACAACCTAATAAAAACCAATAAGTAATGAACGTTTATTGAATCATCATCCTGTGCAGTCATCTCAATAATGTTGCAGAAAACTTGAACAGCAAATCTATTATAATGCTAGCTGTACTACCCAGCTACGCCCGGGTTAATAAATAACTGATGTTAGCTATAACAAAATAGAATTTGAATATGTCATATTAATGACCTGTCTGTGTTGTGTGTGTCTCTTTGCGTGGTGAATATCCCATGTTGGGACCCCACCTTAGTGACTATATGCTGGAATATGCTGTTAGTCTTTGTCGCTGTCATTAAGCCCCTCTCATTCACAACTGTCAACTGGTAACTGTCACGTTTTCACCATTATGTAGATAGGGGCAAAATTGTTTGGTGAACTGGAACGCGCAGGGTTAACATTTTGCCTCACAACATAGCCTATGACGCTCTGGGGGTCCAGATGTGTGACTGTGCAAACTATTGTGGCTGTAGTTGCGACGGTGTAGATGCCAATCCCAGATATACTCACATACATACACACACACATACACACATTCAGCTTTATATATTAGACTAGCTGTAGTACCCGGCTACGCCCGGGTTAATAAATAACTGCTGTTAGCTATAACAAAATAGAATTTGAATATGTCATATTAATGACCTGTAGGAAAATAGAAGCTGAGCTGTGATTGATTGCTATAGGCAGCCTAATAAATCTCCAGCCAACAGTAAACCCTCCCCCTGGCCGGGTAGTATATGTTACCTCACACATACACATAATAGACAGCTCATGTGACTGACATCTGCCTTAATTCCCTATATGGCACATGTGTTGCACATTGGCTGTTTTTAATCAGATGTTTATGTTTGGAAAATAAAGATAGCACACGTATGAGGCGAGTTGTGTGAGGTGATTTGTGCACATCTGTGTCTGTCTGTGTGGTGTGTGTGTCCCTGGGGTGTGTATGTGTGTGTCCCTGTGGGATGGGGTCTGTGTGGTGTGTGTCTCTGTTGTGTGTGTCTCTTTGTGGTGTGTGTGTCCCTGTGGGGTAAGTGCATGTGCCCCTATAGGGTGTGTATGTGTGTGTGCCCCTGTGTGGGGGTCTGTGGTGTGTGTGTATGTGTGTGTGTATCTGTGTTGTGTGTGTCTCTTTGTGGTGTGTGTGTCCCTGTGGGGTGAGTGCATGTGTCCCTATAGGGTGTGTATGTGTGTGTGTGTGTCCCTGTGGGGGGTGTCTGTGTGGGGTGTGTGTGTCTCTGTGTTGTGTGTGTCCCTTTGTGGTGTGTGTGTGTCCCTGAGGGGTGAGTGCATGTGTCCCTATAGGGTGTGTATGTGGTGTGTGTCCCTGTGGGGGGGTCTGTGTGGTGTGTGTGTGTCTCTTTGTGGTGTGTGTGTCCCTGTGGGGTGAGTGCATGTGTCCCTATAGGGTGGCTATGCGTGTGTGTCCTTGTGGGGGGGGGTCTGTGTGGTGTGTGTGTGTCTCTTTGTGGTGTGTGTGTGTCCCTGTGTGGTGAGTGCATGTGTCGCTATAGAGTGTGTGTGTGTCCCCTTGGGGGGGTGTGTGTGTCTTTGTGGTGTGTGTTTGTTCGGGTGCGTGGTGAGTATCCAATGTTGGGGCTGCACCTTAGCGACTATACACTTGCTGTTACTCTTTGTGTGCGTGTGGTGTGTATACATGTCCCTGTGTGTGGTGAATATCTCATGTTGGGGCCCCACCTTAGTGACTATATGCTGGTATGTGCTTTTAGTCTTTGGCGCTATCATTAAGTCCCTCTCATTCAGAACTGTCAACTGGTAACTGTCACTTGTTCCCCATTATGTAGATAGGGGCAAAATTGTCCAGACGTGTGACTGTGCAAAATTTTGTCTCTATAGCTGGCAGCTGTCGATTTTCCTCCCACACGTTTCCTTTCCCTTTTTTCCCATTATGTAGATAGGGGCAAAATTGTTTGGTGAACTGGAACGCGCAGGGTTAAAATTTCGCCTCACAACATAGCCTATGACGCTCCCGGGGTCCAGACGTGTGACTCTGCAAAATTTTGCGGCTGTAGCTGCGACGGTGTAGATGCCAATCCCGGATATACACACATACACACATACATACACACATACACACATTCATCTTTATATATTAGATTAGAAAAAAAATTACACTGAATGTCATAGGGAACATGTAATTTAAAGCACTGTTTTGCTATTCTACAGCTTTTGAAAATAATTTAAAACCTGTATGTGTCATATCAGCTGCCTTGTTGTGGATAAATATTAATTCACCCATTTATATAAATGAGCTATTTCAGTCAATGGGGAGGATGCTGCCTGGAAGATAACTCTGCCTCCATAGAGAAAAGATGAAGCATAGGGTCAAACCTGCTTCAGTCCTCAGCCTGCCGGATCTGTTTAAAACTTAGATTCTGGCAGGCTCAGCGCATAGTGTTAACGGTATGTAATGTTATACGCCGCCTGCCTATGCATCACTATGGAAACATGATACTTACCACAGTCGCCGGCTTCCTGGATATTCGCTATTCCAGAGCGCACAAGAAAATGCTGCAAACTGGGTTTCCTGTGTGCTCTGCAAAAGCGCATATCCAGGGATTCTCTGTGTGAGCTGGTGACTGCAGTAAGCATCATGTTACCATAGCAATGCATAGGCAGGTGGCATATAGCATTACATGCTGTTAAAGGGAACCAACCACCTCAGATGACGACTATAAGCAGTTAATACATGTCCCTGCACCCTACTTACACCGTTCCAGCTATGTTTTTGCTAAGAATATTGATAAATGCAAACCGAAAGAAACACTTTGTAAACTTACATTCCTGCGTACTTGAGGGCGTCTCCCTCGGGCTCTCGTACTAGAGGGCTGTGCTCATCATGTCTGCTCTCCCCCTCCCTTATGCACGCCCCCTCTCAGCCTGCTATAGTGATGTGAGGCTGATTGCGTCATAAAGGGGCGGGGCTAAATCGCGGCATCCCGGTAGCCCCGCCCCTTTATGACGCAATCAGCCTCACATCACTATAGCAGGCTGAGAGGGGGCGTGCATAAGGGAGGGGGAGAGCAGACATGACGAGCACAGCCCTCTAGTACGAGAGCCCGAGGGAGACGCCCTCAAGTACGCAGGAATGTAAGTTTACAAAGTGTTTCTTTCGGTTTGCATTTATCAATATTCTTAGCAAAAACATAGCTGGAATGGTGTAGGTAGGGTGCAGGGACATGTATTAACTGCTTATAGTCGTCATCTGAGGTGGTTGGTTCCCTTTAACGCTATGCTCTAAACCTGCCAGAATCCTCATTTTAAATGGATCCAGCAGTTCGAGGACTGACGCGGGTTTGACCCTAGCCAAACTCCTGACTTCCTTTCCCCGCCATTCAGAGTAAGCATATACAGAGTGCACCTTTTCGGTGCACTGGAGAATAATGGGAGCAGAAGTTCCAGTCACTCATGGGTACCTACACAGAAAGACCATGAAGCCATTGCCCCGAGAAGGTTGGAATACTGAAGAGAAATGTCGGCACAGGCAATGTGCAGCTGCAAGATTATAAAATGAAAACCAAACGTCAAAGGGACTCAGTAATGCTGTGGAACAATCATAGGATACATAGGATAATGAAGTACAGAGGTAGTCTTAACTTCTAGGTAACATCCTGCCCATAGCCTGGAAAAACTCATTTACAGGAATGGATTAAAAAAGATTTATCCATAAAACAAGGCATCTGATATGAGGCATACAGGTAGGTTTTCATAGCATTTCATAACCTGTATGTCTATATTAACCCCTTCATGACCTTGGAATTTTTTGTTTTTCATTTTCGTTTTTTGCTCCCCTGCTTCCAAGAGCCATAACTTTATTTTTCCGTCAATCTAGACATATGACGGCTTGTTTTCTGCGGGACGAGTTGTAGTTTCAGATGCAATCATTTATTTTACCATATAGTGTACAGGGAAATTGTAAAAAAAAGTGCAATTACACATTTGTTTTTTGGATATCTTAGTCACCATGATCACTATATGGTAAAACAAACAGCACAGCGTGATGCCTCAGGTCGGTACGAGTTCATAGATACCAAACATATATACCTTTACTGGTATCTAAGTGTAGAAAAAAATTCTGAAGTTTGGAAAAAAAAAAACAAAAAAAAAACACACTTTTTGCGTCATGTCCCACAACCCGTAGTGTCCTCATTTTGTGGGATCTGGGGCTGTGTGACAGCTTTTTTTTGTGGCTTGAGCTGATGTTTCTAATGACACTATTTTTGGGTGGATGTGCTGTTTTAATTGCCTGTTATTGCATTTTATAGCAATGTTGCGGTGACCAAAAAAAACGTAATTTTGGCAATTGAACCTTTTTTTCCATTACACAGTTTAAGGCTCTCATTAATTGATCTTATATATTGATAGATCGGGTGATTCTGATTGCAGCGATACCAAACATGTGTATATTTTTAATTTTGTAATACTTTTATTGTGAATGGGGAAAAGAGGGGTGATTTGAACATTTTTTTACTTTTTTTTACATGTTTTTAAAATTTTTTATTTTTTTATTGATTCTTACTTTTACACAGCCCCTTCGAGAGGCACCCTGCTGCAGAGTCCGATCGCTGCAGCGCATCGGTATCTCTCTGAATCGCGGACTGTTGTGGTTGGCAGCGCCGGAAGTGCTCCATGACAGTTTCCAGGGTCAAGCCAGGACCCCAGGCCGTCACGATGAGATCAGCTGAGATGTGGGGTGTTTGTGTGACTCGCGTCGAGCTCACATCAAACCCCCCTTATCAGGCCATGATGTTGTACAACGTCATGAGTCATGAAGGGGTTAATAAATTACGTATTCCAAAAGTGATGACAGATTCCCTTTAAAGCATAGTGAGAGGAGATGTGGTTAACCCCGATATGTCAGTGTCAGATGATCAACGCAATTGATAGCAGAGTACAGAGACATTAAAGAAGAGGATTCCTGACCACATTGTTGTCATAGTGCAATTAATTTGTTCACAGGATACAATGATAGACTACCTACAAAATAATAAAGAGACAGGTGCATACTGATGTCACGATACATGGATAACAAAGTTTGTAAAGTCCTACTAAAAAAATTGTTGCCTACTTAAATAATTAATATAGGAGTACTGTGCACTATCATATGATAAAATGGAAAAATAACTTGTGACGTCACAGAAGGGAGATAATGAACAGCACTGTCCTATAAGAATAAAGCCTCATTAATGTTTTGTAAATTAACCTCATAAAAGCTAACTGGTTATGTTATTCTTCTAACATACCCCAGAGACAGCTTACTTGCACTGGTTAATCTTAAAGAAAGTATGATTTTACTGTATAGTTCAAAAGTAATTCTTAATTGTATTAAAATTACAGGGTGGGCCATATATATGGATACACCTAAATAAAAGGGGAATGGTTGGTGATATCAAACCTATTGAGAATTTCATAAGAAAAACAATGGTGTGCTTGGTTTTAATGTGACTTTATTCTTTCATGAGTTATTTACAAGTTTATGACCACTTATAAAATGTGGTCATAAATAGGAATGAGCGAGTACTGAAATATTTGGACTCGCTAGACTTGTAATGAGTAGGTCCTAATATTCGGATACTCGTTACGAGTCTAGCGAGTCCAATGTAAGTCAATGGGGAAGTGAGTAATGCGAGTAATTCCTCTGCTGCTGGATGCTATAAAGAGGTCTGGCAGCAGAGGAAAAACCTGCAATTCCCCACTTCATTGTTTAAAAGCCAGCTTAAAAAGCCGGCGGCCTTTAAACAATGCTGAAGCCCCCTACTGGCTTCCCCGCTGTCTGACAGCAGGATCCTCCACTCCCCCCACCGCCTCCCCACCCTATCCTAACTTAGGATCGGGTGGGGAGGCTGCAGGGGGAGTTGAGGATCCTGCGAGCAGGGAGCTGTCCGCTGTCGTGAACTGAGTTAAAACTGGATTCTCCCGGATTGCCCCGGTCCGGAGCAATCCGGCACCATAGAACGCCATTTTATGGGGCGCCGGATTGCACCGGACTGGTGCAATTGAGTGAATCTGGTTTTCAAACCCTTTTCTTTTGGACGCCTTCCCGCCTGTAATTTCAAATGAACAGCTGACTCAGGTCAGCTGTTCCTTATAAGTAGCGATGCTGGTCCTGGGAGGGTTCATGTAAGTTCATGCCTGCCTGCATGAACTAGATAGAGGAATATCACTGCACTCTCAGAGTCATATATGATGCAAAGTGAAAAGTTTTTATTGTATTTGGACAACAAGCGACCACTGACGCCGTTTCGGTCCACAATATCGGACCTTTCTCAAAGTGTCGCTGTGGTAGTTATAGGCTTTGTTGAGTCAAAAGGACCGTCCCTCTAGTATCATGTTGATCCACCATAAGTTCAAATAGTGGTCCCAGCACTCATAAATAGTGTAGTTAGTATGGCAAATATAGGGTAATGCATATAGTAGTAACCTATGTGTTTGTGCTGCCCTGCGCTCCCGCTGATACACCAGCCACAGCGGGGAGCGTAGGGCAGCACAAACCACTACTATATATATAGCACAAACAGTTACTACTATATGCATTACCCTATATTTGCCATACTAACTACACTATTTATGAGTGCTGGGATCACTATTTGAACTTATGGTGGATCAACATGATACTAGAAGGACGGTCCTTTTGAGCACCCCTGGACTCAACAAAGCCTATAACTACCACAGCGACACTTTGAGAAAGGTCCGATATTGTGGACCGAAACGGCGTCAGTGGTCGCTTGTTGTCCAAATACAATAAAAACTTTTCACTTTGCATCATATATGACTCTGAGAGTGCAGTGATATTCCTCTATCTATGAATACGGGTTCCAGTAATCCATTCCCTTGCACCTCAAACCCCAAAAACTGAGTGCACGCCATTCACACAAGCTTCTGCCTGCATGAACTGACATGAACTTTTACATGCCAGGGTGCACAGCTCTGCTACATCTCTGGTGGAGGTTCTCTACCAGAGATGTAGCAGAGCTAAAGAAGAACCCTGGATTGGACTACGTCGGACGGAAGAGGATTTTTTAAAAATAAAGATGGAGTCTCTAAGTGTGGTTTTGTTTTTTTTTTAAATGAAAATAATTTTTCTTGGTGTTGTGTTTTTATTCAGGGCCAGCTGATAACAAAAAGCTAGCCCTAACCCTTTATTACCCAGTGAGCCACCACACTAGGGCCCTGAAAGAGTTGGGTTCAGCACCAGAACATGGCGCTTCAATGAACGTGCCATTTTCTGGGGCAGCTGTGGGCTGCCATTTGTAGCGGGGGGTGCCCAGCAGGCTTGGGCCTCCCTGCTCTGCGGATTCCAGCCCCCAGCTGCCTAGCTGGACCTGGCTGGACATAGAAATCGTGCAGAGTAGGAACCCCGTCGAAGTGGTTACTCGCCACTAAACTGTGCCGTCGTTCCGCCGGCTCCTCACTCCCTCTCCGTGCCGCACTGGAACTTTTAATGTATTGAAAGGCAAGCATTAAAGAAAACTGAATCCCTGCTATTGGTGAGTGCCGCCTATACATTTTTTCTATTTTTCATATGTTGAATACTGTCTATGTGGCGTGCAACACCTAAGCACAGGGGGATTGCCCTAAATGGGAAGGAGCTGAATCCAAATGAAAGCCGTAGTGCCCGGACCACACATCTCTGCAATCTGTATCTTTATTAACCCATCGACCATGGCCGAGGGGTTAATAAAGATGCAGTCCCTTTCATTCATATTGTTTTTTTTTATTTTTCAGAAAAAAAATTGCCGTGGGCTTCGCCGTATTTTTGCATGCCAGTTGGATACAGCAGGCGGCAATGAATGGCAGCCCGCAGCCACCCCAGAAAATGGTGCGTTCATTGAAGCGCCATGTTCTGGAGCTGAACCCAACTCTTCCAGGGCCCTGGTGCGGTGGCTCACTGGGTGATAAAGGGGTTAGGGACAGCTTTTTGTTATCAGCTGGCCCTAAGCCCGAAATTCATGCGGTCACGCCAATATTAGACATGCCCCCCATGAATTTATATTAAATTGTTTAAATAAAAACACCACACCAAGAAAAATTATTTTTATGTGAAAAAAAAAACAAAACCACACTTAGGGACTCCATGTTTATTTAAAAAAAATCCTCTTCTGTCCGACGTAGTCCAATCCAGGGTTCTTCTTTAGCTCTGCTACATCTCTGGTAGGGAACCTCCAACAGAGATGCAGCAGAGCTGTACACCCTGGCGTGTGAAAGTTCATGTCTGTTCATGCAGGCAAGCATGAACTTACATGAACCCTGCCAGACCAGCATCGCTACTTCAAATGAACAGCTGACCTGAGTCAGCTGTTCATTTGAAACTACAGGCGGAAGGCGTCCAAAAGAGAAAACCAGTTTGAAGACCGGATTCTCCCGGATTGTACCGGTCCTGTGCAATCCGGTGCCCCATAACATGGGGCTCTATTGAGCCGGATTGCTCCGGACCGGGGCAATCACGGAGAATCCCGTATGAAAACCGGATTCACCCGGATTGTACCGGTCCGGTGCAATCCGGCACCCATAACATGGGGCTCTAGGGTGCCAGATTTCTCCGGACGGGGCAATCCGGGAGAATCCGGTTTTAACTCAGTTCACGACCGCGGACAGCTCCCTGCTTGCCGCAGTCGGTTCTGCGCTCCCTGGCTGCCTGACAGCAGGATCCTCCGCTCCCCCTGCAGCCTCCCCACCCGATCCTAAGTTAGGATAGGGTGGGGAGGCAGTGGGGGAGCAAAGGATCCTGCTGTCAGGCGGTGGGGAAGCCAGTAGGGGGCATCAGCATTATTTAAAAGCCAGCGGCTTTTTACCGCTGGCTTTTCAACAATGAAGTGGGGAATTGCAGGTTTTTCCTCTGCTGCCAGACCTCTTTATAGGGTCCAGCAGCAGAGGAATTGCATTTCCCATTGATTTACATTGGCCTTTTTACTCTGCGAGTAATCACAAGGATACTCGCAGAGTAACGAGTAGCCCGAGTACCCTACTATTCTGCGAGTACCGAATAGTAGCGAGTAGACTCGCTCATCCCTAGTCATAAACTTATAAAACCTCATTGCCAGTGGATATCTGAATCATGTAGCAATTTCAGTCTTGGAGGCATCTATCCACTGTGGTTTAGTGTCAGACCAATAGCGGTGGTTTTGTTTGTTAACTTCACCATTAACAAAAAAGTTTGCCTCAATACTCAGCTGAGGGCAATTGTCTATGCTGTGAAGATACGAGATGTGCAGCATCTGAAACAACCATAAATTGAAGCCTGTGCTAGCATTTCTTCTGCGATGTTGCTATCAGTGTGTCAAAAGTGAGAGAAGAGGGTTGCATTGACAATCCAACGTTAACAAACGTTAAAACCAAGCACACTATTGTTTTTCTTATGAAATTCTCAATAGACTTGATGTGTCACATGACCCTCTTCCCATTGAAAAAAATAAAGTTGGATCCAAAATGTCCGACATCAAAATGGCACCATGGTCACCACCCATCTGGAAACGTTTTCCCCCTCCCATATACTAATGTGTCACAAACAGGAAGTTGATATCCCCAATTATTCCCCTTTTATTTAGGTGCATCCATATAAATAGCCCATCCTGTATATGGAAACTGCTCCACATCATTTTGTTATGGCAAAATGTATGGATAAGCTTGGAAAGAGTTAAAGTAGTGTATTTCTGGGATGTGTGCAGTGTCATGAGGACACTTCAATAATGTTTAATCTGGAGACCCACTCTTAAGCTACATGTAAATATTATTGGCTGGGGATGGACGACAGTACGTGAATTACTGTTACTCTTTATATAATTTCAGCCTATGCTTCCATAAAGTAATACTATAAGTAAATTGGTATATGTGATGCTGCCTTTTACAGCATATCGTGCAACAAGTGTACTATGCCAAGCACTGCTCCTGTGGGGGCTCACTCCTACACAGGGGCCCACCAAGCCATTCGCCCGCTCACATGTGGACCAGTCCGAGCCTGGCTGTATGTGCCCTGGGTATTACATTTCAAATGGCAACAACAAGGCACTTTTCCTTGGCTTTGGTATATACAGGAACATGGCAGTAAACTGAACCTCTGTGCAAGTAGACCCAATATAAAGGGTGTGATAAAAACCGAACATTGCAGTCCCATCCTGATGACTCTAATATGTCAGAGCCATGAAATATGGTCTTGTCACATCCACCAACATGTGACGTTCTGCACCTCAGATGTACGTAAGGTCAGCTTGGCACAGTTGTCCACTAACATTGTCCTGTCCACACAAGCATAGGGAGACATGGGGAGTGAGAGAAGGTGATCCACGCAACCTTCAGCATGGCACAACATTCGCTCACAACCCTGACAGACTGGGAGACAAATTTCACTAGCCCCAGCGAAACAGAGTCCTGCCAGCCTATCACCAGTTCTTGCTGGGTATAAACCTGGTCCGTACAGTATATACCACACCATAAACAAAACAAGGTAAGATTAACCCTGGACACAGGCACATCTGTGGGTTCATGGATCAAGATAAAGAACAATCCAGGATTAAATTATATTTTTGATCAACATAAGGGCTCAATAGATAATAATATATACAAGATGGATATACAGATATTACAGCCAAATATGCAAATAAAGGTAAAAGCTACACAATGTACATGCAGTTGAATGTACACTGGCGATCAAAATTAAAGAACAACACACAATTTTGTTCATGTTAAGGTCATTGTGTTGTCCTATGTGAAAATATCCTAAAATAAGTAAAATAGCTGTATTTTAAGCTTATTTCATAAATTGAATATATTCTAAAGCACAGAATAAAAATGTAAATGAGATAAATGAAAAATAACACTGATCATAATTAGAGAACACTTTCAGATACCTGCAAGCTCTTTGTGTTAATCAGGTAACTGGTGCTAATTTGTTTAATTATCCCACAAACCCTATTTAATTGGCAGACTAATGCTCATTGTCCCTGAGGAAGGAGCCAGGTGAAGGCTCCGAAACGCGTCGGATGAATAAAGACACAATTCAGCCCAGATTCTCTCTTGCCTCTGGTGATCCTTTTGACGGCAGCGCGGACACAATGACACTTTGTCTTACAGATCTACAAATGGGCCACCCTATCAGCCATAGCAACAGAAGTTGGTTGTTCCAAGTCTGTGATTTCTGTAATAGTCCATCCTTACAGCATCACAAACTCTTTCACGTCCCCAAAAAGGCTTGTTGTCTTCAAAAGACATATACAAGAGAGAACAAGATCATGCGGAAAATCTCCATGGGTAATTGTTTCAACACTGCAGCTGAAATAGCTTGTCAGTAGTTCAGCACTTAACAGGGAAATGATCTGTCTCATCATAAAGTGTCATAACTTTTAAGAGCATTTGGACTGAAAGCCCACTCTGCATTGACCAAAGCTCTCATTAGCAGAAAGAATCAAAAGGCTAGACTCACTTTGGGTGAGGAGCATGTTGTGTGGACAGAGAAGTGGTCCACAGTTAATTTTAGTGATGAAAGCAAGTTTACTTTATTTGGATCTGATGGGAAACATTATGTTTGTCAACAAACTGGAGAAAGACTGAACACAAAGTGTGTGAAGAAGTCAGTAAAAGGTGGTGGAAGAAGTGTTTTGGTTTGGGAACTGTTTTCTGCAGCAGGGGTTGAACCTCTTATAGAGCTACATGGCAGAGTATATGCAAGTGTGTACCAGAATCTTCTTCAACCAGATATGGTTCCTTACTTACATTCAGCACTCAATCTTCAAGCAATTTTCATGCAGGACAATGCCCCCTGTCACACAGTAAAATGGGAAAGGCAGTTCGTTGAATGAGAAAACGTTGAAACAATTATTTGGCTGCCAAGAGTCCTGATTTAAACCCAATAGATAACCTCTGGAAGGTCCTTGGTGACAAAATTATGGTCAAGAAATCCCCATCAGTCACAGAAATGTGGAAGAGACTGGAAGAAAAGTGGACCAAAATCACACCAGAGCAGCGTTTGAGATGTGATGTCCTGTGGCCGCAGATGTGCTGAAATCATTCAACGCAAAGGCCTGTACATCTCCTACTAATTGATAACTGTGGGAACCTTCACAAAATTTTGTTTCAATATTTTTTTTCTTCTACAGTCATTTCTGTTCTCTAATTATCATCATCACATTTTGTGTAAAATAAAGGTTTTAAGTTGATAAACTTTGGTTATTTTGGGAAAAAACTGTTCTAGTGGCATGATGTACCCTTACACAAAGAACTTAAATTACACTGGGGAACAATTTGAAAAAATATTTCTGTTGAGTTAGGTTTTTGAGCTGATTTATACTAAAATTGGCATGCTGATTCCAAAAATGTAGTCAGTTTTCTTCTAGCACGTCAAGTTTTTCCTCCACAGCTTACCTGCCAGAGAAGCACAATTGCACTGGTATCTGAAATAAGACTTGTTATCTGATTACAATTCGACTCATACAGAGCTACGTGGCAACTTGTAAGAGTAGTCACAACTGAGACAGTGTGGTGAGAGGTGTGTGCAGCTCCCAATACGTCATAATTATCAATATCTTGAAAAAAAACACTTTTTAGGTACAGTAGTTTACATATTTTTGAGAAGACAAAAATCCTATAGTTCAAAAACTTGATAGAGAAAAACTGAGATCATTTCTGGATTCAGAATCCAAAAATTAATTAAGAACAGTTGTCTGACCTAACTCCTAAAAAATTGTGTTCCCCAGTGTTATTGATTAATGTAGATTAAAATTCTGTCTGAAAAAAATCAAGTGATCACACATTGTTCTCTAATTTTGATCACCAGTGTAATTGATACTAGTTCCTTGCTGTTGGCTGCCAAATACAGGCGCTGTGGGAGCCGGAGAATTTCTTGGTTACTCCCAACACATGATGTGATGTGACCTTCTTGACAGTGAAAAATATATAAACATGGCAAGTACCATTTAACTGGTTGGTCAATCACTCCCTCCACATCCCTTGCTATCCCTGTATCCCCCACCCTTGTTCCTTGGCTAAAAGATGCCAAAAATCTATCATGGGTCATAATTTCCCACTCTGAGGAATGAGGAAGATGGTTCTAGTGGCATTGGATTAAGCTGGGTCAACTTTATGCTTGTTCTCCATACCTCCCCACCCCCAGGGAGCTACAAAGAATTGGGACCCAGGTGTATGTGCAGCTTTCTTTCACAATTCCAGGGATCTGATTCGTGTATGGCTTAGTTATTTGGTAGTTACATCATTCTATTTGATATCACGGTGCCCACGAGACTGCACATTTATGATTTAAGCTTTCTGGGAATAGCAATCACCAGCCTCTAAATACCCACAAAGTCAGAATTATATATCAAAAAGAGAAATCTTTTTACCATCTCCAAATGGAGCCAGCTTTCTAGGAGAGCTTTTTCATTAGCTGAAATACTTTTTCACCTATCCATTCATCTGTGGAAGCATATGTAGGTGGGATGGAAGCATCCTTTTTCAGACTACTACTCTGAACAATAGGTGCAGGTAAAGGTGAACAGACATCTATGATTGCAACTGTGAATACTGGGATAATTGATTGACATGTCCAGCTCTCTCCCATAGTCTTCACACAGGGCCTGTCACTATACAGAAAAAAATGCTGTTAATCCCAAATCGCGATTGTAACCTTTGCATTGTCTATATCTATGTCCCTTATGAAGTGAAATAAACTTTTATAGCTTTATGTCCGTAGACATACAGTTTGTTCATTGCACGTGGCTATAATAGCTCAGTATGCCAACTGCAGCCCATCACTTCTTTTTTTGTTACACTAAACACCGGAATCTCAGCCAAAAAAAATAAAAAGAAGACCTTTGTCTATAGTAAATGTTTTCACTGTTTGGGCTCCAGGGATTTAATCCCAGTTTGGTAAGAACAGAAAATTGAAGGGAAATGTGCTTAGAGTACAGTTTTGTACAGAAATCTTTATTTGTTCTCTTATGTCCAGAACTAGGGCATTACTGCCAGATATAGATGACAGTGATCTGACCAGAACCTTTTATAACTGTGTGTACTGCCGGGCTTCCTCTAAAGTGCTATAAATCCCGTTATAGATCTACTTAAATATTGCTTAGTTAAATTACTTGCCATTAAATGATGGCATTCAGGGCCTTTTCAGTTGTTTTTATTGCACACATCACACACATTTTAGTAGTGTAATTACTGTAAATTGTTGGTTCCAGAACTGAAACCTTTCCTCCATAATAAAATCCACCTTCTTATGGATTTTTTAACCCCTTTTAATTAAATTGAAATCATTATATCCAACAAAGACAAAATGATCATCAAAAAAAGTTGTCCCTTTTTAAAAAGTAAAATTGCTATAAATGGGGGATGATTAATCAGAAGCCCTGAGTTATTGCCCCGAGACTTCTGACTGTTCCTCCTTTAATTTCTCACCCCAGAGCAGTGGCTTACCTTGAAGCTCATGGGCCCTGATGTGAAAGCTCCAACGAGGCCCCCAATTATTGCAAATCTTTAATAGCAATAGTCTTTTTCTATGGGCCAAAGGGACTTTTGGGTAACCCTTGGCTCCAGGGCCCTGGTGCGATCGCAACCCCTGCACCTTTTGTAGTTACACCCCTTCCCCAGTGTCAACAAGTGATGTGGCAAACTTTGCTCATAATTTTTGTGTAAATGATAATATATCGCTAAATGGAAACAAGTTTGCATCTCACATATCCTAGAAATTCTATTTGTTTTTCTTTGCTCTCCGTTTAGATAGCACATTAAGGATTTTACATTTTTCATTACTCTGTTTATATTGTACATGAAATTTGCATGTATATCTAGGCAATTGTACAATCATGCATAAATAAAGAACTGGAAGCAGTTACCAATAGCCAAACACCGCATAGAAGAGTCTGCATCAGGCGCAGGTAGTTATATGGTTATATCTCCTTGATGGTATCTGAAAATGGCAGCCTGCCAAGGCATACTACAAGCATTAATAGACGCCGTTATGGAAGCTTGAAGTAATAGTGTACCGGGTTTATTACCAAATAATACATAATAGCATAAATTAACATGGTGGTGATTACTGGATGAAGTGATGAATACTAAAGTACATTATTGAATAAAAATAAACGTTTGGATAAATAATACAGTACCTCTGAACACACAGAAAGATCCGAATACTGGGTGTGCAGTACTAACATGCAGGGAGCTTATGAATTAATGATAACCTAATAACCAGGCACTTATCTAGAGAAACATGTGCTAGGCATTCATGTAAAACTGCAATTACTTACTAGGCCTTGATTTGCACGAACATTAGCAGCTGTCAAGATGAGGAAACCAGGCTCAAATGTTATAATTTACTCTGGTCCAGAAATTCTAAAGGACTAGTGATTATTTTAGAACAAATGAACACTTGTTTTACATTTTATTTAGACTGCAGTAGTTGCCATATTATATACACACATTATAAACATAGTTTTATTTTGTTAGTTCAGAAGGAGCTTATAAAGGTACCAGCTTAAAAGAAAAAAGGGCACAGGGTGATTGAAGAGGTTTTCCTCTATTAATTTTACCCCCTATTTATGTTTCACTGGACCCGTTGAGGCAGTGACCTGCGAAACAGGGCGCCCGTCATCCACTCTGCACCACCTCCCCTCCCTGCAATAATGTAACCACAAATTCCTGGAAAAATGGAATAAAGCCTTGCACAGCAACAACAACTAGGTAAATTCCATCTGATTTCCTCAAATGTTGATATTACTGTTAATCTAACAGGTAGTGCAACACCATGTTATAACTCCGCTATAAAACTGTTCTGAGAAATTTGGCCCTGACAGGGTTAAACCTATATAGTATCTAGGGCCTGGTTTTAAACTTCTCAATCAATCATAAATACCTTTATTGTCATTGTAGCTTTGATCTGGTCTGGGGACCGGATTTGGACAAACTGAGCAGGGTAGGTCAATGGGGCTGAGTCTCAAAGCTACAAAGACAATAAAGGTACTTACGAGCCACTTAAAGGTAAGGCTGGTCTCACACTGCAGTTTTTTTTCCTGATCAGTGTCCATCCAGTTTGTGTGACAAAACCAGGAGAGGAACTTGCAGAAAAAAAATATAATTGAAAGATTGATACCTGTTCTGAGTTTTGCAGACACTCCTGGTTTTAGCACATAAATCGGATGGAACCTGATCAGGGAAAAAACTGCAGTGTGAAGCCAGCCTAATTTTAGAGGAGCTAAGGATGATGTTCACCATCATAGATCAGATCAAGGAGGGTGTGGAAGAAGGATTAAGTAACCTAATAAGTTGGGGACGCTATACCCTGAAGGACTCAACCTTACCATTGAGAGAGTTTCCAGATAGAATTCTTGAATGTAGCAGCCTTACAGTTCAAATATTGGTTTATTGTTTTTCTTTCCCTTCCTATATTTTATATTGTATATTTTATGTTTATTGGTTTTTATCTGTTTTTTTACACATTTTATATATTTTTATATTTTGAGGATATGATGGATAGGAATGTTATGGGTAGTGTTGTGGTAGAGGCTTATTTTATTAATGGGGAAGATGTTATATGATCTACCTATGGTTGTAGTATTTATAGGGCTAACCAGGGGATTTGAGGATTGGTTGACATAAAGGGGGTTGTTAACCAATGAGGGTTGTTTTTTTTACTTATAAAAGTTGTAACTTTGAAGTCCTCCTTCATTCCACCTGAGGAAGACTGCTGTGTCAGTGGAAACGCATTGTGGCTGTGAAGGAGAATAATAAAAAGTTAAGTTTTATCTATAATTCACCCTGCCTGCCTTTCCTGAGTGCTCCACAGACTGCTTTGCATTAATCATATAATCTTAGAGGAGCAGAATAGATAGCAGAACTATAATAGGAAAGTGTTAGGAAGAATAGGATTATATTAGCAGTGGAAAGCATCTTAAAAAAAATGAGTTACCAGATTAGATCCTTTTCAATCCAGCGCTATCCTTTCTACAACTTGTAAATTGCACAATCACTGGACGCAATGGAGACCAATGGCTTCCTTGAGCAGTCACGTGTTGTAGGGGAGATGTTACAGCTGCAACTGTCAACAAAGACTGAAGGGTAGCAGCAGAGGGGAGGAACTAGAGAGGCCATTATTCAATTATTGAAAGTAGAAGTAAAGCTTATCTTGATTATTTTTAAGCATTTTTCATAGCCATTTTTATACGGAAAACCCCTTTAATATTTCAGTGACAAATACTGAATACAATAGTGGGCCATAAAGATTTAGTAGGAGCTCAACTATTTTATCATTCCTCTTAGGAGAAGATTTTTTTTGCACTTTTCCTGTTACTTTAAAGTGTCTCCCAAAGAAGGCATGGCCTAGCTGTGAATGTACGCAAATGACAGAGCTCTTGCTACACTCATCCTGAAATCATGTTACATGCAAAAAAAAACAACTTATTACTGGTAATATTTGTGAGCATCTCGGATCTTCAGAGCACCAAATTAATGGAAAGTCATCTGACATCTGACAGCAATAAAGCAGTAAGAAGTCTGGCAAGGGTGAGGCTGGGGTCACACATAGAAGTCTGTTTTTGGAAGTGATTTCCATGACCAATCCGTTTTTTTTTTTGGTGCTTTTTGAGCCTCCTGCACCCCTGAACGTTTTTGGACTTAGTCATTTTTTCATTAAAAACGCATATGCATTAACGCATGCGTTAACGCAGGTGCCTATATGTGCCATGCGTTAACGCATGCGTTTCCCATAGGGCCCCATGTTAAAAAAATGCATGCGTTTTTTAACTGATGCCAAAAACGTTACTAGCAACGTTTTTGGCTCAAAAACGGACAGAGCAATGTTTTGAGGTCCAGAAAAAAACGGACAGGGTGTTTATTACATCCAATCCGTTTTTCTGTCAGTTTTTGGACTTAGAAAAAAAAAATGACAAAAATGAAGCCAAAAACGGACCAAGGGCTTATGTGTGACCCCAGCCCGAGAATGGTTAGATTAAGGAAATCGAAGATGGTGGAAATATGAAGGCAGGAGACAGAGGGATATGAATGATGATGTGGCTGAATGGCTGGAACAATCCGGCTCATCATAGGGCTCTTCCTGCTACCTTACAGGATGGAGAAATTTTGGTTAGTGGATCTAACTTTATGGCACTTGCCCAGCAAAAAGAGTAGGAAAGGATTTATGAGCCAAATAATATGCCCACAATATTAATCATGAGCAAGTAAATAGCAATACACCCTCTAGAGGACCTTATTCTCCACCAGATGTTCTGACTGCAGTAAATAAATGCAGCTCCACATAACTTGCTAAAAGTGGCAGAGCACTTTATTGTAGAGGTGTATCAATAAACGAAAGGAGGGGGAGCAAGAGGCGCAATAGTGCCCTATCACTAGTGACACTAAATGTCAAGGTGATGTATAGGGGTTCCACTCACCTATGCCAGTTGTGAGACCCACAACTGGTTTGAAGACATATAATAATATACTGATGGCTGCTGCTTGACTTCCACCGGCCACTCACTCGTGGAGACACATCAAGATGTTGTTGGGAAAAGGGTGTGTAATGGGATCCCTGAGGAAGGTGCCAGGAGGACACCGAAACGCGTCGGAGAGAATAAAGGAGAACTGTTGAACATCACCAACACGTGTGTTCTTTGGAGTATCGTTTTGATCTGGCAGCGCGGACTGTTACACACCCTTTTCCCAATAACATCTTATTGTAGAGGTGAGCAGAGTCTGTGACTTGGCATATGCTCTTATCTTGTACACGATAACATGAAGGCACATGCACAAGCACGCACTGCTCTGTTGGTTAAGACAGATGATCTAAAAAATCGCCAAGAGATGCAATAATATCAGATGACTATGCTTGAAAAAGTGAAAGGATGGGGCTAGAATGGTTCCTTTGAAAATTGGATGTTGGTCCTTATTCTGTTATTGGATGTGGAGAGAGCACACAGAGTCCCACAGTGGGAAGGCTACGAACCTATTGCTTGTAATATCTTCATTACAATGATTAAAAAATAATTCTAAATAAAACAAGAGATCAGCAATGTACAGCATATTTAATTTTTCCTGGATTATTTGGTGGGGGTACAGCATTAAATAGCCCAGTTCCTTGATATATAGACAGTTAACCAGACAGTCAGAATACATTATTCATTTATATACCATGACAAACTTAAAATACCATTTCTGGGATCAACTTTCATTTTTTAGGCTTCTAAGAATGCTCTCAGGTAATTGGATAGAGCAACAAATCTGTCGGGTGAGGACAAGAGGGTTGCCTGTGAGTGACCTGAGTGACAAATGGACAGTCTGGACAAGCATTTAACCTGTATTTTAGATAAATTGTTGACAGTTGAAACCAGAATTTTACGCACACTATAAAAAAAGAGACATATGCAGATCTTCTCACTATCTGACATGAAATCAGAATAAACCTTTCTCATTTTAGGATAATTAGAATTACCATAATTATTGAGACAGAGATAATATTTTAAGGCATTTTTATTACTTTCCGCAAAGTCACAAGTTTACATACACTAAGATTGCTATGCCTTTAAACAATTTGGGGCAGCCCATAAGATGATGCCATTTCTTTGGGAGCTTCTGCTAGATTTATTGGCAACATCTGAGTTAATTAGAGACACACCAGTGGAGGTATTTTGATGCACAAATGAAACACACTGGTTTATCCTTGGGTGCAATTGCCAGATACCTGAAGGTGCCTCGTTCATCTGTATAAACTATTTTACGCAAGTACAAACAAGATGGTAATGTCCAGCCATCATTTCGTTCAGGAAGGAGATGGGTTTTGTGTCCCACAGATGAACATATTTTGGTCTGACATGCACATATTAACCCAAGAAAAAAAACAAAAGACTTTGTGAAGATGAAGCCGGAAGCTGGTAAGATTGTGCTTAAAAAACGCTCAGGGCTCTCATTCAATGTTCAGAGGCCATGGTGACAGGCCATTGTGCTCTTCTCCATGGCTTCAGATGAAGCAGAGCTGAGAGGGCAACATGGTTGACCAAGAGAAGATGTCACAGAGTATTGAAAATGGGTATGATGAGGTAGAAATAAAAGCACAAACACACTTCTTGACTTATCTTTATTACTAACTGTTTTCTCTCTGTGTTGTCTATTCTTTACTATTTACTTGAGATTCCTAATGGCCAGCTCAAACATTGGCCCGACATTATGAATTTTGGGCTTAATGCCAGTTGGCAATACAAAGCTGGCATTAACCCCTTATTACCCAGTTTACCACTGTACCAGAGTAACTAGAAGAGCTGGGTAAAGTCCAATGAATTGGATCTTCCTATGAATGCCCTAATTTCTGCGTGCTAATATTCTATAGTGTGTGGGGACTCAATAAGGACACTGAGAACACCAGCCGCCAGCTGCCAAGTTTTACCTTGAAAAAATACAGCAAAGCCCTAAACATTTTTTCCATTATTTATTTATTTTACACACTATGATGGCAGGTTGGTGTTCATTCACTAATGTGTATGGCAACCAAGCAAATACACCATCCAGATTGTGGAAACGCAGTCTGAATGAAACAACCAATCACAGATGCTCTCACTTGTTATATTACTGAGTTTGTCTGTGTGTGTATGTATGTGTGTGTGTCTATGTGTGCAGCTTAACAGAACAGAAAAATTAGTGTAATATATATATATATAAGTGCACTAATGCTTTTGTCCTAGTAAAGATACACACATCCGAACAATTACCGAACAAAACATGAATTTCTGACCGCAAAATGGGTTCGAAGGGCCAAGCAGACACTGCCAAAATCGGTCCGGATTTGAAATTGGCAAACATGTTTGAGAAAAGTTCGCTCACCTTTAATCATGATGAAAGACATTTATGTGGCAATACTAAAGCATCATCTCAAGACATTAGCCAGGAAGTCAAATCTTGGGCAGAAATTAGTCTTCTAAATGGACAATGACCCAAAGCATACTGCCAAACTTATTACAAATTGGCTTAATGTTAACAAAGTCAATGTTCTGAAGTGGCCATCACAAAGCACTGATCTCTATCCCATTGAAAATGTATGGGCAAAGCTGAAAAGGCAGGTGCGAAAAACGCAACCTACAAACATGGCTCAGTTACACTTGCTATGTCATGAGGAATAGGCCGAAATTCAGACAAACTGTTGTGAGAAGCTTGTGGAAGAATATCCAAAATGTTTGACCCCCGTCATACAGGTTTAAGGGCAATGGTGAAAAAAGAAAAGAAAATATCAAATGCCACATACGGGTCATTCCATGTCAAGTGATCCAAAAATTAATATTTTTTTTCCCTGACGTCCTCAGATTTTTTAAAAAAATTTTCTATATGAAGAACAACTTTAGTTAAGTACAAAAAAAAAGTTTTGAATTTTTTTCTTTATCAGTTAATTTTTTACAGATTTTTAAAGTTTTAAAAAAGTGCGAATTTTGGCCTCGTATGGCTTTACATTTTCTATCATATCTCGAGCTAGAAATAAGATAGAGAAACAAAATAAACACCAATCTACTCAGAACTGTGCAGGCTTTCGCCAGATATGTCACAAGAGGATCTTTGTTAATATTTTACCCATGTGATCGCAAGCGCAAAACTTTAAAACGCATTTCCGAACAATCGGCGTGCTTTAAATATTTCAAAAACTGCCCATGTGTCTGCTATGCTCTTAGCCACATCTGTACCAAATTTCAAGTTGGGATCGCGATGGGATCATATTTTAAAATATTTTAATATTAATAGCGTCAATGGGTCATTCCATATCAAGTCATCTAAATATGAATATTTTTTTTCACCTGACGTCTTTAGATTTTTTTTATTCTTTTTCTTTATGAAGTACTACTTTAGTTAATTACAAATTAAAAGTTTAGAATTTTTTTCTTCATCAGTTAATTTTTTACAGATTTTTAAAGTTTAAAAAAAGGGTGAATTTTGGCCTGGTATGACTTTACATTTTTTTATCTCAGGCTAGAAATAAGATAATGAAGTGGGAGAGGCATTATTTTACTCAGAATGGTAACAGCTTTCATTTGATATGTTACAAGACTATGTTTCTTTACATCAAATTCAAACTATTGACGGGCAATTGTGAAAAAATGACTGATTGTGTTCTTGGTTATATTTGTGCAGAGATTCAACTTGGGACCTGTCAAATTTATATATTTTTTATTTTATGGTTGTATGAGTTATCACAACTTATTGAATAAACATTTATATGCAACAAAAAAGAAACACAAAAAAACAAATCCCATAAGTGCCAGGATAAATACATCTTAATCATCAGAACACAACGCTCAGCATTTTCAACTTGAATGTATTGAACAAACCAAAAGAAGAAAGGTGATCATATCCTCAAGTTTGATTAAACAAGATTAAAAGAACCAAAAATGTTAACCCCTATTTATACATATAAATTTGTTTTCTATTCTATCACTAAACATGTGATTTATGAAGTGTTTAATAAGAATAGTACAGTAGTTAAATCATCGTTCTATAAATTATGAACTAATCAAACAATTAATAGTAAGTTTTTAAAGTGGCATTTTATCAATTTGTCCCTTCTAGTGGGTGAAATGTAATCTTGTCCATAAACGCTTACTAGCAATCGCCATTTCCTTGTGTGTCAAAGAGTATGTCCGGCCTATCACGGTGTTAGGCTCCGCCTGAGATAATATCTGATTTTTGTGCACTTTTAAAATGTCTGGCTTTCTTGGATACACAAAGGATGGCGCTGGACCAGAAGGATGCAATAAAGTCAATTCTACTTCTTCATTTTCACAATCTTTGGAGAGTACAGTAGCCAGCCACCAGCGCCAATCATATTCATATTTTTTCAAAAGGATTGCAACAGTGTCTATGATAAAATGCTGTTTCTTGAGAAGTAGCAGCCATTGCTGTTGTGGGAAAAATACAGTTAATATTAAGTAAGGAAGATAGGTAATAAAAATAAAGATTTACAGTACACTTGAGATAGAACTGTATTACTATAAAGTGAGTTTTAGGGCTAGCGCGCGTAGTTTTTTCTGTCTGCAGATACACGCTGCAGTTTTGGCAGCTTGTTTTTCTACCAAGTTTTTACCACATATGCGTTACTTTTTTTAATCGCTAGTGAAAAAAATGGCAGCTTTTTTATATAAATGATAAATGCTGCGTTTATTGCAGCGATTAAAAAGTAGTTCAAGCAGTGATTTACTCACTCTTGAGTGTTTCCAAAAACACTGCATGTGGTG
Organism: Allobates femoralis; assembly: GCA_033576535.1. Classification (NCBI taxonomy): domain Eukaryota; kingdom Metazoa; phylum Chordata; class Amphibia; order Anura; family Aromobatidae; genus Allobates; species Allobates femoralis. The sequence goes on along the minus strand of JARQOC010000009.1, from coordinate 112,270,846 downwards.
AACCCCATAGAAATCAATGGGGCTGTTTTTCTGAATGATGATCCCTAAGAATAGCACTGTGTGTATTGGCCCTTAATAATAAAAGCATTAAACTATTAATATATTTACTCACCCATATTTTAGTACACAGCCTTGATGGCTTTGTACAGACTATTGTTTGTTCAGGAGTGAAAATGTCCAGACATGTCAGGACATGAAAGGTCTGAACGAGCTGTCTTACTTCCTGAATGCAGTGGGTAGACACTTAACATGATTGACAGAGCTGCTGGCCTATCATCTGCTCTGCATTCACTGTCTATCCCTGTGCTTTCTCAGGTTGAGCCCTAACAAAGCTTTTTCCTATATGTCCTCTCCTGCTTCTAAGCTGTAACATATCAAAATAATACAGTAATGTCTAAAAATAATGGATTTGATAAATATAGACCCCACGCTTTTAGACCACAGGTTGAACAGATCTGAATTCAAGATTTTTGAATTGACACTATAATAGTTAAATATTTTAAAATATGATCCCATCACGATCCCAACTTGAAATTTGGTACAGATGTGGCTAAGAGCATAAAAGACACATGGACAGTTTTGGAAAATTTTTATTAAAACGTTTTTTCGGAAATGCGTTTCAAAATGTTGCGTTTGCGTTCGCATGGGTAAAAAATTAAAATTAACAAATATACTCTTGTGACATATCTGGTGAAAGCCTGGACAGTTCTGAGTAGAATGGTGTTTATTTTGTTTCTCTATCTTATTTCTAGCCCAAGATAAAAAAAATGTAAAGTCATATCAGGCCAAAATTCACCCTTTTTTTAAACTTTAAAAATCTGTAAAAAATTAACTGATGAAGAAAAAAATTCTAAACTTTTAATTTGTAATTAACTAAAGTAGTACTTCATAAAGGAAAAAAGATAAAAAAAATCTAAAGACGTCAGGTAAAAAAAATATTCATATTTAGATCACTTGATATGGAATGACCCATTGACGCTATTAATAGTAAAATATTTTAAAATATGATCCCATCGCGATCCCAACTTGAAATTTGGTACAGATGTGGCTAAGAGCAAAGCAGACACATGGGCAGTTTTTGAAATATTTAAAGCGCGCCGATTTTTCGGAAATGCGTTTTAAAGTTTTGCGCTTGCGATCACATGGGTAAAATATTAACAAAGATCCTCATGTGACATATCTGGTGAAAGCCTGTATAGTTCTGAGTAGAATGGTGTTTATTTTTTCTCTCTATCTTATTCCTTAACCTTAGTTATGAGGAGAAACGTAAAGGCAGGCAACAGCGAAATTCGCACTTTTTCCGAACTTTGAAAATCATTTTTAAAACAAATACATTTTTTAAAAAATTTTTCTCTTCACATTTTGCATTGTCTGACATGCTATTATCAAATAAGAAAATCTCAAAAGAATTAAAAATATAGAGGTAATAATCATTGGTTCACTTGACATGGAATGACCCATATAGTTGATTCTTTTTATTCCAAGTTAAAAAAAATAGAAATTACATAGCCTCAGAGAGGATCCTGAACGCGTTTATGGGACGCATCCCCTAAGGCTGCCTTCAGACTTGCAGATGCATCTGCAGCATTTTGCAGATGCATCTGCAAGCATCTGCATGTAGACCGCGGCCCCTATGTTTATAATGGAGCGCACGGCGGTCTGCAGATGCTTGCAGATCGCCGTGCGCTCTCATTGCCCGCCATTAGTGATCTGTGCGCAGGCAGATGCCTGCGTACAGATCACACACTCTCCCCGCACCAGAGACGCAACATGCTGCGTCCCGGGTGCGGACGCGGGACATCGGAAGGAGCAGATATGGTCCGCATCCGCACCCGAACGCAGCAAACGCTGCCAAACGCAGGCACTATGCGTTCCTATGTTAAACATAGGAACGCAGTGCGCATGCGTTTGACTGCGTATGGGAACGCAGCATACGCTGCGGCGCCAAACGCTAATGTGAAGGCAGCCTTAGTCATCAGTAATACTTTGACTAAAACACACACAATATATACATAATAAGACCCAACTCCCCAAGGTGTGCAATTTTAGTTTCACATTATTCCTTACAGTCTTTAACCCCTGTTAGTCTTTCTTACGTGTCAGTTTAAGAAACTAGTCAGTATAAACAGTATTTTCATATATAAATTATCATTGTAAAAGATATATAAATACATGTAACTATGAAACATACATTTGTCAGAATAAAGGTATGACACAAAAACATGGTAACTTCATTAAGAACGTTTATGTTCCCTCACCACCGCAAATGCACTTTATGTGAAAATACACTCCATGAGTACTCAAAAAAAAAACAATGCCCTATCGTTTAAATAGCTTTTTTGTCTAAGAAAAAAGTATCCATAGACCATATACAATAAAAGAAGACCTTAATTATTGGCTCATGGACTCCAATGTCTATCTGCAAAGATCTTTCAGATCAATAAAAATACATAAGATCTGATCTGTAATTCAGACCATACGGTGTTTTAGCATCCAACTGCAAGATCCACGATTTCTCAGTATTGTGCAGCAGTCTTTCCCAATCACCCCCTCTCAGAGGGCAGGGAAAACCCTATGTATTCCCTTTACTTTTAAGGTTTTAAGAACCCCAGCATGTGAATCCCTGAAATGCCTGGACAAACCAGAAAGTCCTGTGTGTACACTTTTAGAATTAGGATTCGCCGCAGTTAAATGCTCAGATATTCTTACTTTGAGGGCTCTGGTGGTGCACGCAATATAACATTTATTGCAACTAATACATGTTGCTAGATAAACCACATATGAGGTGTTACAATTTATGTAGGTTTCAATGCTATATTGTTTTCCAGTATGTAAGTTAGCAAATAGAGACCCCATTTCCACAAATTTGCACATACCGCACCGACTATCTCCACATCTGTACATTCCTCTATAATTTAACCAGGTAGGATTTTTAATGATTTTTTCAGAATACAGGCTTTGGAAGTACACTGAGCTGTAGGCTGATTTGCTGCTAAGGGAAAAAAAAGAAAAAAAAAAAACCTCTTTATATCTGATTCTCTAGCGAGTGTGACCGCGAGCTATGTGTGACAGAGCAAGTGCGACAGAAGTAAGTGTGTGACTTGTGATTCAGTGACTTTGGATTAAGGGAGTTTGGAAGGGAGGACTTACTGAATTGCTGGTTGTATTTTATTAATACTTTGCATTCTTTTTACTTATCATTTCTGTCTGGTGCAATCCCCATTAAGAAATGAGCTCCATGATTGGCAATGCCATCCAGTGTACATCTTGCCACATGTATGCATTCCTTGACCAGCCGGTCGAGGGTGCATACTGCTGTGTGAGATGTGAGTACGTTGTGCATTTGGAAGCCCAGATACTGAATCTAAATGAACGACTGACAACGCTGAGATCCATAGACAATATGGAAAGGAGTCTGCTGCTCACTGAACAGCTGCTCAATGGGATAGATGTGGGGGAGGATGGTACTATGGAGCCTCAGGACCATGAGGTAGCTAGCTGGGTGACAGTTAGAAGGCGGGGTAGAGGGAAGGGTGCCAGGGAGGCTAGCCCTGATCTGGCACACCCCAATAAATTTGCTATGTTGGCAGATGAGGGGGGTGTGAGTTCAGGGATAGCACTGCTGCAGCAGGGCATGACCTCTGAAAGCCAGAGGAGTGTCTGCTCCAGTAAGGGGGAAAACAGGAGAGTAGGGCAGGCCAGACAGGTGCTGGTAGTGGGGGACTCAATTATTAGGGGAATAGATAGGGCAATCTGTCACAAAGACAGGGATCGTCGAACAGTGTGCTGCCTACCTGGCGCTCGAGTCCGGCACATCGCTGATCGGGTTGACAGATTACTGGGAGGGGCTGGTGAGGACCCAGCGGTCATAGTGCACATTGGCACAAATGACAAAGTTAGAGGTAGGTGGAAGGTCCTTAAAGATGATTTCAGGGAATTAGGCTGCAAGCTTAAGGCAAGGACCTCCAAGGTAGTATTCTCTGAAATACGGCCTGTACCACGTGCCACACCAGAGAGGCAACGGGAGATTAGGGAGATAAATAAGTGGCTCAGGAATTGGTGTAGGAAGGAGGGGTTTGGGTTCCTGGAGAACTGGGCTGACTTCTCTGTTGGCTACAGGTTCTATGCTAGGGACGGGCTGCACCTCAATGGGGAGGGTGCAGCTGTGCTGGGGGAGAAAATGGCTAGAAGGTTGGAGGAGTGTTTAAACTAGGGATTGGGGGGGAGGGTATTCATTGTATAGGAGGGGAAGATAGTGTAAACAGTAACCTGGGCACAAGTAATAAAATTGGGGGTGGCATGGGGGGTGGGGTTAGAACAGTCAATCTAGTAAGAAGGAATAGAGGTAAAGAGAGATGCATAAAGTGCATGTTCACTAATGCCAGAAGCCTCACCAACAAAATGGAGGAATTAGAATTGATTTTGTTGGAAAATAATTATGACATGGTGGGGATTTCGGAGACTTGGCTGGACGAGAGCCATGACTGGGCTGTTAATTTACAGGGCTATTGTCTGTTCAGAAATGACCGTACAAATAGGCGAGGAGGAGGTGTATGTTTATACGTAAAATCATCCTTAAAACCCATCCTGCGTGATAATATAGGTGAATCTAATGGAAATGTAGAGTCCCTGTGGGTGGAGATAAGGGGAGGGGGAAAAAATAATAAATTACTGATAGGGGTTTGTTATAAGTCCCCAACAATAATGGAAGTGGAGGAGAATATCCTCATAAAGCAAATAGATGAAGCAGCGACTCAGGGAGAAGTCATTATTATGGGGGACTTCAACTACCCTGAAATACATTGGGGATCAGAAACCTGCAGTTCCAGCAAAGGTAATAAGTTTTTGAAAACTATAAGAGACAATTACCTTTCACAACTGGTTCAGGACCCAACAAGAAGGGGGGCACTGCTGGACCTAATATTAACCAACAGGCCAGACCGCATATCAAATATACGGGTTGGAGGTCACTTGGGTAATAGTGATCATAACTTAATAAGCTTTCAAGTATCCTTTACTAAGACGTGTAGTAGAGGGGCCACAAGGACACTAAACTTCAGGAAGGCAAATTTCCAACGGTTGAGAGATGATCTTAGTGCAATAAACTGGGACGATGTCCTGAGACATAAAAGTACACAACACAAATGGGAGATGTTTATTAGCATCCTGAATAGGACCTGTGCACAATATATACCCTCTAGGAATAAGCATGCTAGAAATAGGAGGAAACCACTATGGCTAAATAAAGCGGTAAGAAGTGCAATATGTGACAAAAAGAAAGCATTTAGGGAATTAAAGCAAGTAGGTAGTGATGAAGCATTAAATAAATACAGAAAATTAAATAACATTTGTAAAAAGCAAATCAAGGCAGCAAAGATTGAGACAGAGAGACTCATTGCCAGAGAAAGTAAAAAGAATCCCAAAATATTTTTTAACTACATAAATAGTAAGAAACTAAAAAATGATGGTGTTGGCCCCTTTAAAAATAGTCTGGGTGAAATGGTGGATGAGGATGAGGAAAAAGCAAATATGCTAAATGACTTTTTTTCAACAGTATTTACACAAGAAAATCCCATGACAGACAATATGATCAGTGATAACAAAAATTCTCAATTAAACGTCACCTGCTTAACCCAAGAGGAAGTACGGCATCGTCTAAAAATCACTAAAATTGACAAATCCCCGGGCCCAGATGGGATACACCCCAGAGTGCTGCAGGAATTAAGTACTGTCATAGATAGACCATTATTTTTAATATTTAAAGATTCCATAATAACAGGGTCTGTACCACAGGACTGGCGTATAGCAAATGTGGTGCCAATATTCAAAAAGGGGACAAAAACTGAACTTGGAAATTATAGGCCAGTAAGCTTAACCTCTACTGTGGGTAAAATCCTAGAGGGTTTTCTAAGAGATGCTATACTGGAGTATCTGAAGAAAAATAACCTCATGACCCATTATCAACATGGTTTTACGAGGGACCGTTCCTGTCAAACTAATCTAATAAGCTTCTATGAAGAAGTAAGTTCTGGACTGATTGTAAATTTAACCATACGGTGGTTTCCCAGCATCCCAAATGGGAAGATCCACGACTTTTTTCGTATTGTGCAGCAGTCTTTTCCCCCCACCCCCCCCTCAGAGGGGAGGGGAAACCCCATGTATTCTCTTTACTTTTTTTGGTTTTTTTTAAAAAACCCCCGGGATGTGGGAAACCCTTTTAAAAAGCCCGGACAAAAACCCGAAAAACCCCGTGTTACACTTTTAAAATTTGGGGTTTGCCGCAGTTAAATGCTTTAGATATTCTTTCTTTAGGGCCTGGTGGTGTTCGCGCAAAAATAAAAATTTAGGCAACCCAATTTCAAGTTGCTTTTAAACCACATATGAGGTGTTTTTAAAAATTTTGTAGGTTTTTCAAAGCTATATTGTTTTCCAAATGTAAGTTTGCAAATAAGACCCCATTTCCACAAATTTTTCACTACCCACCGACTTCTCCACATCTGTACATTCCCCTATAAAATTTTAACCCGGTTGGGTTTTTAAAAGATTTTTTCAGAATACATGGCTGTAGGCTGTTTTGCTGCTAAGGGAAAAAAAAAAAAAAAAAACCTCTTATAATTGATTCTCAAAGCGAGTGTGACGCGAGCTTTGTGTGACAGAGCAAGTGCGACAGAAGTAAGTGTGTGACTTGTGATTCAGTGATTTTGGATTAAGGGAGTTTGGAAGGGAGGACTTACTGAATTGCTGGTTGTATTTTATTAAAAACTTTGCATTCTTTTACTTATCATTTCTGATGGTGCAATCCCCATTAAAGGAAATGAGCTCCATGATTGCAAATGCCATCCAGTGTACATCTTGCCACATGTATGCTTTCCCTTGCCCAAAGCGGGTCGAGGGGTGCATACTGCCTGTGTGAGATGTGAGTACGTTGTGGCATTTGGAAGCCCAGATATTTGAATCTAAATGAACGACTGAAAAACGCTGAGATCCATAGAACAATATGGAAAGGAGTCTGCTGCTCACTGAAAAAGGCTGCTCAATGGGATAGATGTGGGGGAGGATGGACTATGGAGCCTCAGGACCATGAGGTAGCTAGCGTGGGTGACAGTTAGAAGGCGGGGTAGAGGGAAGGGTGCCAGGGAGGCTAGCCCTGATCTGGCACACCCCAATAAATTTGCTATGTTGCAGATGGGGGGGTGTGAGTTCAGGGATAGCACTGCTGCAGCGGGCATGACCTCTGAAAGCCAGAGGAGTGTCTGCTCCAGTAAGGGGGAAAACAGGAGAGTAGGGCAGGCCAGAACAGGTGCTGGTAGTGGGGGACTCAATTATTAGGGGAATAGATAGGGCAATCTGTCACAAAGACAGGGATCGTCTGAAACCAGTGTGCTGCCTACCTGGCGCTCGAGTCCGGCACATCGCTGATCGGGTTGACAGATTACTGGGAGGGGCTGGTGAGGATCCCAGCGGTCATAGTGCACATTGGCACAAATGACAAAGTTAGAGGTAGGTGGAAGGTCCTTAAAGATGATTTCAGGGAATTAGGCTGCAAGCTTAAGGCAAGGACCTCCAAGTAGTATTCTCTGAAATACGGCCTGTACCACGTGCCACACCAGAGAGGCAACGGAAGATTAGGGAGATAAATAAGTGGCTCAGGAATTGGTGTAGGAAGGAGGGGTTTGGGTTCCTGGAGAACTGGGCCGACTTCTCTGTTGGCTACAGGTTCTATGCTAGGGACGGGCTGCACCTCAATGGGGAGGGTGCAGCTGTGCTGGGGGAGAAAATGGCTAGAAGGTTGGAGGAGTGTTTAAACTAGGGTATTGGGGGGGAGGGTATTCATTGTATAGGAGGGAAGATAGTGTAAACAGTAACCTGGGCACAAGTAATAAAATTGGGGGTGGGCATGGGGGGTGGGGTTAGAACAGTCAACTAGTAAGAAGGAATAGAGGTAAAGAGAGATGCATAAAGTGCATGTTCACTAATGCCAGAAGCCTCACCAACAAAATGGAGGAAATTAGAATTGATTTTGTTGGAAAATAATTATGAAAATGGTGGGATTTCGGAGACTTGGCTGGACGAGAGCCATGACTGGGGTGTTAATTTACAGGGCTATTGTCTGTTCAGAAATGACCGTACAAATAGGCGAGGAGGAGGTGTATGTTTATACGTAAAATCATCCTTAAAAACCCATCCTGCGTGATAATATTAGGTGAATCTAATGGAAATGTAGAGTCCTGTGGGTGGAGATAAGGGAGGGGGAAAAAATAATAAATTACTGATAGGGGTTTGTTATAAGTCCCCAACCCAAAAATGGAAGTGAGGAGAATATCCTCATAAAGCAAATTAGATGAAGCAGCGACTCAGGGAGAAGTCATTATTATGGGGGACTTCAACTACCCTGAAATACAAATTGGGGATCAGAAACCTGCAGTTCCAGCAAAGGTAATAAGTTTTTGAAAACTATAAGAGACAATTTACCTTTCACAACTGGTTCAGGACCCAACAAGAAGGGGGGCACTGCTGGACCTAATTATTAACCAACAGGCCAGACGCATATCAAATATACGGGTTGGAGGTCACATTGGGTAATAGTGATCATAACTTAATTAAGCTTTCAAGTATCCTTTACTAAGACGTGTAGTAGAGGGGCCACAAGGACACTAAACTTCAGGAAGGCAAATTTCCAACGGTTGAGAGATGATCTTAGTGCAATAAACTGGGACGATGTCCTGAGACATAAAAGTACACAACACAAATGGGAGATGTTTATTAGCATCCTGAATAGGACCTGTGCACAATATATACCCCTATGGAATAAGCATGCTAGAAATAGGAGGAAACCACTATGGCTAAATAAAGCGGTAAGAAGTGCAATATGTGACAAAAAGAAAGCATTTAGGGAATTAAAGCAAGTAGGTAGTGATGAAGCATTAAATAAATACAGAAAATTAAATAACATTTGTAAAAAGCAAATCAAGGCAGCAAAGATTGAGACAGAGAGACTCATTGCCAGAGAAAGTAAAAAGAATCCCATAATATTTTTTAACTACATAAATAGTAAGAAACTAAAAAATGATGGTGTTGGCCCCTTTAAAAATAGTCTGGGTGAAATGGTGGATGAGGATGAGGAAAAAGCAAATATGCTAAATGACTTTTTTTCAACAGTATTTACACAAGAAAATCCCATGACAGACAATATGATCAGTGATAACAAAAATTCTCAATTAAACGTCACCTGCTTAACCCAAGAGGAAGTACGGCATCGTCTAAAAATCACTAAAATTGACAAATCCCCGGGCCCAGATGGGATACACCCCAGAGTGCTGCAGGAATTAAGTACTGTCATAGATAGACCATTATTTTTAATATTTAAAGATTCCATAATAACAGGGTCTGTACCACAGGACTGGCGTATAGCAAATGTGGTGCCAATATTCAAAAAGGGGACAAAAACTGAACTTGGAAATTATAGGCCAGTAAGCTTAACCTCTACTGTGGGTAAAATCCTAGAGGGTTTTCTAAGAGATGCTATACTGGAGTATCTGAAGAAAAATAACCTCATGACCCATTATCAACATGGTTTTACGAGGGACCGTTCCTGTCAAACTAATCTAATAAGCTTCTATGAAGAAGTAAGTTCTGGACTGGACCAAGGAAATGCAGTGGATGTGGTGTATATGGACTTTTCAAAAGCTTTTGATACGGTGCCACACAAAAGGTTGATACATAAAATGAGGGCAATGGGGATAGGGGAAAATATGTGTAAGTGGGTTAAGAACTGGCTTAGTGATAGGAAACAAAGGGTGGTTATTAATGGAACACACTCAGAATGGGTCACAGTTAACAGTGGGGTACCACAGGGGTCAGTGTTGGGCCCGCTTCTATTTAATATATTTATTAATGACCTTGTAGGGGGCATACAGAGTAGAATCTCAATATTTGCAGATGACACTAAACTCTGCAGGGTAATCAATACAGAGGAGGACAATTTTATATTACAGGAGGATTTATATAAACTGGAAGCTTGGGCTGCTAAATGGCAAATGCGCTTTAATGGGGATAAATGTAAAGTCATGCACTTGGGCAGAGGAAACAAAAGGTATAATTATGTGCTTAATTGTAAAACACTGGGCAAAACTGTCACTGAAAAAGACCTGGGTGTATGGGTAGATGACAAACTCACATTTAGTGGCCAGTGTCAGGCAGCTGCTGCAAAGGCAAATAAAATAATGGGATGTATTAAAAGAGGCATAGATGCTCATGAGGAGAACATAATTTTACCTCTATACAAGTCACTAGTGCGACCACACTTAGAATACTGTGTACAATTCTGGTCTCCCGTGTATAAGAAAGACATAGCTGAACTAGAGCGGGTCCAGAGAAGAGCGACAAAAGTTATTAGAGGACTAAGGGGTCTGCAATACCAAGACAGGTTATTAAACTTGGGGTTATTTAGCTTGGAAAAACGAAGGCTTAGGGGTGATCTTATAATAATGTATAAATATATAAGGGGGCAGTACAGAGACCTTTCTAATGATCTCTTTACTCTTAGGCCTGAGACTGGGACAAGGGGGCATCCTCTACGTCTGGAGGGAAGAAGGTTTAATCATAATCACAGACGCGGATTCTTTACTGTAAGAGCAGTGAGACTATGGAACTCTCTGCCACATGATGTTGTAATGAGTGAGTCACTACTAACATTTAAGAAGGGCCTGGATGCCTTTCTTGAAAACTATAATATTACCAGTTATACATACTAGATTCTTTGATAGGGCGTTGATCCAGGGAATTAGTCTGATTGCTGTATCTGGAGTCAGGAAGGAATTTTTTCCCCCAATGTGGAGCTTAGTGTTGCCACATGGGTTTTTTTTTGCCTTCCTCTGGATCAACATGTTAGGCTATGGGTTGAACTAGATGGACTTAAAGTCTTCCTTCAACCTTAAAAACTATGTTACTATGTTACTATGTTACTACCTATGTCTCTCCACTTCCGGGGTGCAACCCTACACCCCAATCCCAAAATAGTAGAAAGATCTTTATCCTGATAGAGTATAGGCAAGTTTTTTAAAAAACAAGCTTTTAATCTCATAAAACTGGGTGCTAAAAGGTGTTGAAAAAGTGGGAATGCTTTCTTTCTTGGACGTCAAAAGTCCTGACTGAGTCAACAAGGATGCCCTGCCTCTCGAGGTGGCAATATTTATGGCTCTGTCTACCATCCATTTTTTGTATCCCCTAGATTTAAGTCTGGCTGACATATTGTTGACTTCTCTCATAAAATCAGATTCACTTATGCAGTTGCGTCTGGCTCTAATAAGTTCACCCACTGGCAAATTCTTGATAACATATTTGGGATGACAACTTTCGGCTCTTAAAACAGAATTTCCGCTTATAGGTTTGCGGAAAAGTTTGGAAAAAATTCTCCCTGTCTCCTCATCTCCAGTAAGAATAACTTCCAAAAAAGGAGTGGAGTGATCATGTTCCTCCAAAACAAATCTCAAGTTATACTCATTATTGTTGAAATATTCCAACAATTGTACCGATGGTGGCGCTGGAGACACATTCGACGTTACATCCCATATAAGGAGTCGATGTATCTCCAGCACCACCAGATGCACTTCTTAAAGGGACAGTACACAGAATATATATATATATATCTTCCCATTTTTTCATATAGAGATTCGCCAGTGAAGGGGAAAATTTTGAGCCCATCGAGCAACCGCACGACTGCAAGTAAAATCTCTTGTTGAAAATAAAATAATTGATCTTCAGGAGAAACTCTAAACTCATAATCAGAAATTCCTTGACAGCATCCGGGAACACATTGGTCTGCATTAAAGACTGCTGCACAACCCACACAGCTTTAGAATGCGGTATTGTGGATTACAATTGTATTACATCACAAGTGAGCCACTTTGACCCTTTATACCAAGTCATAGAATCCACAGCCTGCATCAAATGTTTTGTATCTTTATTTAATCCCGGGGTGCCCTCCAACAACACCCTCAATTTCGAGTCCACCCACCCTGAATGCTTCTTGCTGAGGGAATGAATCCCTGCCACTATTGGCCTCAAGGGTGGGGGGAACACGTCCTTGTGGGTCTTGGGGAGGGCATGAAACACCGGAATAACAGGTACAAATAATCCTTAGTCTTAAAGTCAATGGTTCCAAGTGCAACCCCTTCTTCTAACAGTTTATTCAAATAAGACAAGAAATCTGCCGTAGGATCTGACAAAAGGGGACAGTACGTGGTACTGTCCATAAGAATATTTTCCACTTGTTTTTGGTACAGACCAGAATCTAAGACCACCACCGAACTTCCCTTGTCAGAAGATCTTATAATGATGTTATAATTATTTTTCATAGATTTCAATACCTGTCGTTCTTCACTAGAAAGGTTAACCTTTGTGTGGACCTTTTCTCCCTCTTCTCTATTATTCAAGATAGAACTTAGATCTCTTTCCATTGCAGTTTGGAAATCTTCCATAGCGGAGACTCTTGCTGCAATGGAATAATATGTAGAATTAGACACAGAAAACTTTGCTATTTCAATTTTATTCTTACATTTCCTACTGTTTTCTAATTCAGTGTCATTATCCACGAAATAGAGTTCCTTAGTTGACAAAACCTCACAGAAGTTCATTTGAAGAGGAAAGCAATCAGTCATCGTAGGAGGATCTAAGCTCTTCATTATTGAGTTCTGAGTCTGTATAGGTACCAGTATCATGGAAATGTTTCTTGACTGTTAAATTCCAAGTGAAGCGGTTCACATCTTTTATGGTTTGAAATAAGTCTGCATCCCTAGTTGGAACAAAATTCAACCCTTTCTCTAATACTCTTATTTGCAGTTCTACATAGTAACATAGTAACATAGTAACATAGTTTTTAAGGTTGAAGGAAGACTTTAAGTCCATCTAGTTCAACCCATAGCCTAACATGTTGATCCAGAGGAAGGCAAAAAAAAACCCATGTGGCAACACTAATCTCCACATTGGGGGAAAAAATTCCTTCCTGACTCCAGATACGGCAATCAGACTAATTCCCTGGATCAACGCCCTATCAAAGAATCTAGTATATATAACTGGTAATATTATAGTTTTCAAGAAAGGCATCCAGGCCCCTCTTAAATGTTAGTAGTGACTCACTCATTACAACATCATGTGGCAGAGAGTTCCATAGTCTCACTGCTCTTACAGTAAAGAATCCGCGTCTGTGATTATGATTAAACCTTCTTCCCTCCAGACGTAGAGGATGCCCCCTTGTCCCAGTCTCAGGCCTAAGAGTAAAGAGATCATTAGAAAGGTCTCTGTACTGCCCCCTCATATATTTATACATTATTATAAGATCACCCCTAAGCCTTCGTTTTTCCAAGCTAAATAACCCCAAGTTTAATAACCTGTCTTGGTATGCAAGACCCCTTAGTCCTATAATAACTTTTGTCGCTCTTCTCTGGACCCGCTCTAGTTCAGCTATGTCTTTCTTATACACCGGAGACCAGAATTGTACACAGTATTCTAAGTGTGGTCGCACTAGTGACTTGTATAGAGGTAAAATTATGTTCTCCTCATGAGCATCTATGCCTCTTTTAATACATCCCATTATTTTATTTGCCTTTGCAGCAGCTGCCTGACACTGGCCACTAAATGTGAGTTTGTCATCTACCCATACACCCAGGTCTTTTTCAGTGACAGTTTTGCCCAGTGTTTTACAATTAAGCACATAATTATACCTTTTGTTTCCTCTGCCCAAGTGCATGACTTTACATTTATCCCCATTAAAGCGCATTTGCCATTTAGCAGCCCAAGCTTCTAGTTTACATAAATCCTCCTGTAATATAAAATTGTCCTCCTCTGTATTGATTACCCTGCAGAGTTTAGTGTCATCTGCAAATATTGAGATTCTACTCTGTATGCCCCCTACAAGGTCATTAATAAATATATTAAATAGAAGCGGGCCCAACACTGACCCCTGTGGTACCCCACTGTTAACTGTGACCCATTCTGAGTGTGTTCCATTAATAACCACCCTTTGTTTCCTATCACTAAGCCAGTTCTTAACCCACTAACACATATTTTCCCCTATCCCCATTGCCCTCATTTTATGTATCAACCTTTTGTGTGGCACCGTATCAAAAGCTTTTGAAAAGTCCATATACACCACATCCACTGCATTTCCTTGGTCCAGTCCAGAACTTACTTCTTCCTAGAAGCTTATTAGATTAGTTTGACAGGAACGGTCCCTCGTAAAACCATGTTGATAATGGGTCATGAGGTTATTTTTCTTCAGATACTCCAGTATAGCATCTCTTAGAAAACCCTCTAGGATTTTACCCACAGTAGAGGTTAAGCTTACTGGCCTATAATTTCCAAGTTCAGTTTTTGTCCCCTTTTTGAATATTGGCACCACATTTGCTATACGCCAGTCCTGTGGTACAGACCCTGTTATTATGGAATCTTTAAATATTAAAAATAATGGTCTATCTATGACAGTACTTAATTCCTGCAGCACTCTGGGGTGTATCCCATCTGGGCCCGGGGATTTGTCAATTTTAGTGATTTTTAGACGATGCCGTACTTCCTCTTCGGTTAAGCAGGTGACGTTTAATTGAGAATTTTTGTTATCACTGATCATATTGTCTGTCATGGGATTTTCTTGTGTAAATACCGTTGAAAAAAAGTCATTTAGCATATTTGCTTTTTCCTCATCCTCATCCACCATTTCACCCAGACTATTTTTAAAGGGGCCAACACCATCATTTTTTAGTTTCTTACTATTTATGTAGTTAAAAAATATTTTGGGATTCTTTTTACTTTCTCTGGCAATGAGTCTCTCTGTCTCAATCTTTGCTGCCTTGATTTGCTTTTTACAAATGTTATTTAATTTTCTGTATTTGTTTAATGCTTCATCACTACCTACTTGCTTTAATTCCCTAAATGCTTTCTTTTTGTCACATATTGCACTTCTTACCGCTTTATTTAGCCATAGTGGTTTCCTCCTATTTCTAGCATGCTTATTCCCATAGGGTATATATTGTGAACAGGTCCTATTCAGGATGCTAATAAACATCTCCCATTTGTGTTGTGTACTTTTATGTCTCAGGACATCGTCCCAGTTTATTGCACTAAGATCATCTCTCAACCGTTGGAAATTTGCCTTCCTGAAGTTTAGTGTCCTTGTGGCCCCTCTACTACACGTCTTAGTAAAGGATACTTGAAAGTTTATTAAGTTATGATCACTATTACCCAAGTGACCTCCAACCCGTATATTTGATATGCGGTCTGGCCTGTTGGTTAATATTAGGTCCAGCAGTGCCCCCCTTCTTGTTGGGTCCTGAACCAGTTGTGAAAGGTAATTGTCTCTTATAGTTTTCAAAAACTTATTACCTTTGCTGGAACTGCAGGTTTCTGATCCCCAATGTATTTCAGGGTAGTTGAAGTCCCCCATAATAATGACTTCTCCCTGACAATAAGTTAGCTGACAAATTGATTAGTGCATACAAATCAGGATCACTTACTTTTCTCTTTTCTTGTTGTTTCCTCGATCTTCTCCGTACCCTTTTCCTTTTCTTTTCCCCCCGTTTTTTGAAGCCTCTGCTTACCTTGTATTAAACGTTTTGCAGTACGAATCCTGATCAAGATCTGTACTGGTGAATTCATCTGTGCTTCCGGGTGAAGTTGGGGAGGAAAAGCTTACATTTCGTTTACCCCGTTGTTTTGGTGGGTTCTTTAAAATGGGGTTTGGTTGAGTTGTAGCAGACTTATTGGGAGTTTTCGGTGTTCCTGGAGTACGTGGTCCTGAAGGAGTATGAGGTTTTTTAGGGGTGAATTGTTTCCACACATATACTGTACCGCTTTCGTAGTCATTGAGATCTCGTTTGTACTTAGATTTCTTCATCTCAATTATAGATTTCTCCAAATCCTCAATTTTCTTGTGCATTTTATCGTATAGTTCCTCATATGCACCTGGTTCAATGTGTTTAGCTGCCTTGTCCTGCAGAGACTGAATGCTAATCTCCAAAGTTTCCAACTTTCTCTCCTCCTCGGTGATGATTAGACCAATGAGTTTAAGGGAACATTCCGTTAGTATGTCGTTCCATTTGCTTGTGAATTCATCGCTGTAAGGTGTGGTGGCCACTTTTTTGATCCGAAGACCTCTAGGTATTATTCTCTTTCTTTGACATATACTTGTTTAATGTCGCGTGGTCCCACCACACCTTAAGGTGTTGGATTAATGTTTTTTCCAAACTATGAAAAACCTTGTTAATTTCTGGAGTTCCAGTATTAGGATCTTCTCCCCCACAAAAAATAGAGTCCAGTTTTTTGGCACGTAAATCCCGAATAAAGACAGGTAATCCCGTGTGGAGTCCATAGTTGGTCTTAGCCAGCCTGTTTGAGGAGCAATGTCCAGGTGTGTGAGGGGAGGGAGTCTCACCAATTAAGTATGAAGAAAAAAAGAAAAAAAAAGGGAATTGCAAGTCTCTACCACCCAATACTCACCGGACTCGTAGGCTATCGGAAAGTGGTTGGTGTCCACCAGGTTATGTGGAAAAAGAAAAGAAAATATCCACATACAATTGATTCTTTTTATTCCAAGTTAAAAAAAAAAAAAAAGGGGGAAATGGAAATACTAATGAAATGTATGTAAACTTGTGATTTTGCAGAAAGTAATAAAATGCCTTAAAATATTCTCTCTCTCTAATTAGTCTGGTATTTAGCAAATATTAATAACTAGATGTCGGCCCGATTCTAAAGAATCGGGTATTCTAGACTATGTATGTAGTTTGTTTATGAAGATTTAAGAATAATGCAAAGCGAAGCTGGGTTTAAATCCTGTGACAATATCTTTGATTGCTTGCAGGAGGGCACAGCGGGTGTGTGTGCGGGCAGGAGCAAGCTGTGGAAGAGCAGGAGGGTGCGGGCAGGAGGGGGCCGGCGAACAGCAGGCAGGTTCGGGCAGGAGGGAGACAGGGAACTGCAGTGGGGGGTGACAAAAGGGGGCCAGACCCCTCTGGTACTATACACACAGGTGACAGTGCTGGTGGTACTATACACACAGGTGACAATGCTGCTGGTAATATTCACACAGGCGACAGTGCTGCTGGTACAATACACACAGGTGACATTGCTGATGCTGGTGGTACTATACACACAGGTGACAATGCTGCTGGTACTATACACACAGGCGACAGTGCTGCTGGTACAATACACACAGGTGACAGTGCTGATGCTGGTGGTACTATACACACAGGTGACAATGCTGCTGGTACAATACACACAGGTGAGAGTGCTGGTGGTACTATACACAGGTGACAGTGGTGATGCTGGTGGTACTATACACACAGGTGACAATGCTGCTGGTACAATACACACAGGTGACATTGCTGGTGGTAGTATACACACAGGTGACAGTGCTGATGCTGGTGGTAGTATACACACAGGTGACAGTGTGGTTAGTAGAATACACACAGAGGTGACAGTGCTGCTGGTACTATGTACACACAGAGGTGAGAATGGTGCTGCAGGTAGTATGCGCACAGAGGTGAGAATGGTGCTGCAGGTAGTATGCGCACAGAGGTGACAATGGTGCTGCAGGTAGTATGCACACAGAGGTGACAATGGTGCTGCTGGTAGTATGCGCAGACAGGTTACAATGCTGCTGCAGGTAGTATGCGCAGAGAGGTGACAATGGTGCTGTAGGTAGTATGCAGACAGAGGTGACAATGGTGCTGCAGGTAGTATGCGCAGAGAGGTGACAATGGTGCTGCAGGTAGCATGCGCACAGAGGTGACAATGGTGCTGCAGGTAGCATGCGCACAGAGGTGACAATGCTGCTGGTACTATGTACACACAGAGGTGACAATGGTGTTGCAGCTAGTATGCGCACAGAGGTGACAATGGTGCTGCAGGTAGCATGCGCACAGAGGTGACAATGGTGCTGCAGGTAGCATGCGCACAGAGGTGGCAATGGTGCTGCAGGTAGCATGCGCACAGAGGTGACAATGCTGCTGGTACTATGTACACACAGAGGTGACAATGGTGCTGCAGGTAGTATGCGCACAGAGGTGACAATGGTGCTGCAGGTAACATGCGCAGAGAGGTGACAATGGTGCTGCAGGTAGCATGCGCACAGAGGTGACAATGGTGCTGCAGGTAGCATGCGCACAGAGGTGACAATGATGCTGCAGGTAGCATGCGCACAGAGGTGACAATGGTGCTGCAGGTAGTATGCGCACAGAGGTGACAATGGTGCTGCAGGTAGCATGCGCAGAGAGGTGACAATGGTGCTGCAGGTAGCATGCGCACAGAGGTGACAATGCTGCTGGTACTATGTACACACAGAGGTGACAATGGTGCTGCAGCTAGTATGCGCACAGAGGTGACAATGGTGCTGCAGGTAGCATGCGCACAGAGGTGACAATGGTGCTGCAGGTAGCATGCGCACAGAGGTGGCAATGGTGCTGCAGGTAGCATGCGCACAGAGGTGACAATGCTGCTGGTACTATGTACATACAGAGGTGACAATGGTGCTGCAGGTAGTATGCGCACAGAGGTGACAATGGTGCTGCAGGTAGCATGCGCAGAGAGGTGACAATGGTGCTGCAGGTAGCATGCGCACAGAGGTGACAATGGTGCTGCAGGTAGCATGTGCACAGCGGTGACAATGGTGCTGCAGGTAACATGCGCAGAGAGGTGACAATGGTGCTGCAGGTAGCATGCGCACAGAGGTGACAATGGTGCTGCAGGTAGCATGCGCACAGCGGTGACAATGGTGCTGCAGGTAGCATGCGCACAGAGGTGGCAATGGTGCTGCAGGTAGCATGCGCACAGAGGTGACAATGCTGCTGGTACTATGTACACACAGAGGTGACAATGGTGCTGCAGGTAGTATGCGCACAGAGGTGACAATGGTGCTGCAGGTAACATGCGCAGAGAGGTGACAATGGTGCTGCAGGTAGCATGCGCACAAAGGTGACAATGGTGCTGCAGGTAGCATGCGCACAGCGGTGACAATGATGCTGCAGGTAGCATGTGCACAGAGGTGACAATGGTGCTGCAGGTAGTATGCGCACAGAGGTGACAATGGTGCTGCAGGTAGCATGCGCAGAGAGGTGACAATGGTGCTGCAGGTAGCATGCACACAGAGGTGACAATGCTGCTGGTACTATGTACACACAGAGGTGACAATGGTGCTGCAGCTAGTATGCGCACAGAGGTGACAATGGTGCTGCAGGTAGCATGCGCACAGAGGTGACAATGGTGCTGCAGGTAGCATGCGCACAGAGGTGGCAATGGTGCTGCAGGTAGCATGCGCACAGAGGTGACAATGCTGCTGGTACTATGTACATACAGAGGTGACAATGGTGCTGCAGGTAGTATGTGCACAGAGGTGACAATGGTGCTGCAGGTAGCATGCACAGAGAGGTGACAATGGTGCTGCAGGTAGCATGCGCACAGAGGTGACAATGGTGCTGCAGGTAGCATGTGCACAGCGGTGACAATGATGCTGCAGGTAGCATGCGCACAGAGGTGACAATGGTGCTGCAGGTAGTATGCGCACAGAGGTGACAATGGTGCTGCAGGTAGCATGCGCAGAGAGGTGACAATGGTGCTGCAGGTAGCATGCGCACAGAGGTGACAATGGTGCTGCAGGTAGCATGCGCACAGAGGTGACAATGCTGCTGGTACTATGTACACACAGAGGTGACAATAGTGCTGCAGGTGGTATACACACAGAGGTGACAATGGTGCTGCAGGTGGTATACACACAGAGGTGACAATAGTGTCGCAGGTAGTATGCGCACAGAGGTGAGAGTGCTGGTGTCCCCCTTGCAGGCCCCAGTGCTCCCCTCTCCCCCTCCTGTCTTGTAGAAGGCAGGGGTTCCAAATAGCGAAGCATATGTTATTCTTACCTGTCCGGGCTCCAGCGGCGCAATGCAGGTGTATCGTCCTCCGCCGCTATGTCGCCGCCCCTGGAGTTCAGGATCCAATATGGCGTCCGGGAAGTCTCACTAGAGTTCCCGGACGCCATCTTGGAGATAGCTGTCGCCGCCCCCGGAGCCATGGATCCGAACAAAGCCACAGAAGTGGCGCCGTATGCGACGGAAGTCGCTACGGCAATTATATAATAGATTATGGTCATTTTAATTGACCTAAAATTAGAAATGTTTATTCTGATTTCATGTCAGATAGTTGGAAAAACATGCATTACAGTATGTGTATTTTTATATAATGTATGTAAACTTCTTATTTCAACTGTACTTGCAACATGTACCTGTTCCCTATGATTTCCACTCTGTGACCCTGAAACTTGTCTTTAGTGTGTCCTGGCCTCCTGCTTTGAAGATATCTGGGATAATTTCCAGGTTATCTTTGATACACTTGGCAGACACTAGATAATCTGATCGCAAACTCGAGCCCCAACCCTTTATAAGGGGAGATGTTTACCAGCTTTGATGTTTCTGGTCTGTGAGTCGAGGAAGGTGGGGTTGTCATATTCTATTTGAGATCCTCTTCTGTAGTGAAAATAGTATGTGTTATCCATAGCCTATAGGTATAGGTTAAAGTGTAACCACTGTTTAAATTAATATTGAATAATAATGTAGAGCGAGTGATTATTAAAAACTTTCAAATATACTTGATTACAAATTTCTGGTTGAAAACCATTCATAAAACTTCTACAAGGTGCCCCACTAGACTGTTCGTGAAGCAGAAATATGTTTATTATCAGGCAGATCCATCTTCACAGTGAATACAGGCATCTAACTATATAAGGGAAAGGGGGCAGAACTTACACTGTGTGTGAGCTCCTGACTGCAGCTGGTGAGGAAACAATGTATCAGATTCCTTCAGCCTACAACACAGTTGCCAAGCAATGCCAGAATGCCAGAATCACTGCAAACTCCTCAGAAGCTTTTGCCAATGAAAGATCTGTCATCTGGCTCCACAAAGCTCAGTCACGATCTCTGTTAACCCCTTCTCTGCTTCCCCATCAGCCTGCTCTCAGAAGCTGTGGAAATACACACATAGTGCTTGCAGACCCTGGCCCCACTCACACAACCATAAAATGCAGTTTTTAAAAGAGCACAGAAAAATGTGAGAAAATAAGTCATATGGCACAAAAAGCATTATCTTAGCTGATGTGATCCATCATTAACAACCACTGCAGTACAGTTTTTTTTTTTAATGAAAAGTAGTGATGGGCGAGTCCTAAATTACTCGGAATCGCTTGACTCTAGCGAGTCTGAGCCCAGAACTCGCTACTCGTTGCGAGTCTAGCGAGTCCAATGTTAATGAATGGGGAAGCGAGTAATAGCGAGTAATGTGCGATTTACAAATCGCAGATGTGTCTCGGAAAGCGCTCGCATTGTCGTTTTGGCGGGTTAAGTGTGTGCTAACACTTGGCAGTGAAGCAGCACACTAGTCCCTGCAAAAATTATTAAGTGCCCACAAGTAGTCGCACAAGCAGATGGCATACGTGCTATTTGCAGGTAGGAGAGCAGCAACGCACTGGTCTGCCACAGAGAAAATAAAGCTGAAGGGGTTATTATGACCCAAAATCTATCAGGTGCAAAAAATAAGAAATAGTACCTCAGCTAAGCCTCTGACTTCAGCTATTAGGAAAGCTGAGGAGTAAGGCTGCCTTCACACTGGCGTTCCCCTCCGCAGCGTTCTGCGGAGGGGAATCGCCATGTGTGCGCAGCCAGCGCAAGCCCCTATGTTTAGAATGGGGACGCACGGTGCTGCGCACAAATCACACACTCCCGCCTGCACCAGGGACGCAACATGTCGCGTCCCTGGTGCGGACGAGACTGTGTGATCTGTGCGCAGGCATCTGCCTGTGCACAGATCACATATGGGAGTGAATGGGTGCGCACGGTCCTGCGCTGTCAAGCGCAGCACCGTGCGCTCCCATTATAAAGATAGGAGCTTGCGGCCGCTGCGGTCACATTGCGGACCCCTCCGCAGAACGCTGCGGAGGGGTTCACAAATGTGAACCCAGCCTAAGCTAAGCTAAGCTATGAGGTCGGTCCTGTGTGCACTGTAAGGCTGCTCCTCCTTGCCTGCCTGCCTGCCTACAGTCCTCTACACAGTACTCCTCTGTCCTCCTGGTAGCTCTCAGAAGAGCTGTTTGGGTTAAATATAAGGAATCTTGAAGTTTCCCTACACTGACTGACACTCCCTATGATCTGCTCCAGCATCTACCTCACCCTGCACTAGCTCAGATCGTCAAAGGAATGTGGAGGATATGGCTGTGGCAAGGCTTATATACAGCCTCGCCTCTCATACATGACATAGGCATCACGATGGACAGAAGCCAATCATAGTCCTGCCACAACCAACATGGCTGTGGCATTCCTGAATATGATTGGCTAACATGCTTGTCCATCTTCACAAGTTTTCTGACCTAACACGCTAGGCTGTCTCGGAAGCTTTGTCGGAACATAACAGATTCTGTATTCGCGAGTCCCGAATACAGTATACAGGACTGGATTCGTAGACTCGCTCAGACTCGCTCAGACTCGCTGCTGACAGCGGGTATCCGTGAAGCGGTGCGATTGTTTAAACGATTTGGGGAGATTCAAGCTACATAGTGATGTGATACAGCGAGTCTAGCGAGTGAGAAAAAGTAAACTCTGACAAAACTAGGATTGCCATTGACTTGCATTGGACTCGTTACTGGGCGAGTAATCGCTGGGAAACTCGCAGAGTACCGAGTCCTGCGAGTCCCTTACTACTCGCCGAGTAACGAGTCCTAGCGAGTAGACTCGCCCATCCCTAATGAAAAGACATTTACAGTTTAACACTTATATAGAATCACTGATAAATTTACTCTCATGGAAAATTCATGATAATAGGAAAGCTACAAAATATTATGCTATGAAAACCTTAATCAACAAAGCCTAACATTAATAGGTTATCAAGAAAAACTATGAAGTAGGACTTTGTCCATTTAAAGAGTGGGGCATGAATTAGGTATAATCTTTACTCCTTTCATACTAATGATTCCAGATGAATTCATGTTATTATGCTGTATTTTATTATTATTATTACACAGATACCTTGCAGATGTGACCTGCTGGCAGCTTCAGTGTTTCATGGATCGTGCTGGAGTTTACAAATCAGTGTATCTCTATGGGGACCTTATTGTGGACTCGTTCTGGCCCTCATAGAGTTATATTGAGCATTTGTGACATAACTTCTGACTTTTGCCCAATCAGAAGTTACGGGCACAACATGGGATCAAAAAACATGGGACTAAAATAGCATAAAAAAAGATGAAGACAGCAGCAAGTGATCTTACATTCTAGCACCACTCCAGGGATGAAAAAAATGCTGTTTGTCCTGGGAGAGTTGGCCAAATGGATGAATGTTCTTGATAATTATGGGGGATTTTTAATAATGTTATGAGTAATCAGTTCGCCAGATTCCCTGAGGCTAGTGGGGCAAGGCATGACTTCCTGACAGCTTTTGATTTTCTGATCCATGAGGTGAACCTCACTAATGTGTTAGGCTGGTTTCACATAACGATTTTGTGCCTGTCCGTGGGATCCGACTTTGAAGGGGGATCCCACGGACAGGCACGGATCCATACGGATCCCTGCAATCGGATGGCAAATAGCCATCCGATCTGCAGGATCCGTGTGGATCCTGCGGTCCCCTGTCTCTCCCTACTCCTGCCTTCTCCATCTTCTTCCCTCTCCTATGCTACTCTGTCCCCCCCGCTATTCTTTGCTTTGCCCCCGCTATTCTATCCTCATCTATCCCTATCCTCTTCCCTGTCCTCTCCCTGTGTGTAAAAACATAAAAAAACCTCCTCCCGGAGGATACATCACCTGTCACCGGCTCCAACGCTGCAGCATAATCAGGACTGAAGGACCTGTGATGATGTCAGAGTCACATGACCCGGTCAGCTGACCGGGTCTCTTACATCATCACAGTCTCTCCTGCCCTGATGGTGCTGCAGCGTGGGAGCCGGTGAGAGGTGATGTATCCTCCGGGAGGAGGTTTTTTTATGTTTTTACACACAGGGAAAGGACAGGGGACAGGATAGGGATAGAGGAGGATAGAGAAGCGGGGGACACACATAGAATAGCGGGGCATAGCATATAGAATAGGAGAGGGCAGAAGATGGATAAGGCAGCAGCAGGGAAAGACAGGGGATACGGAGCCGACATCGGATCCGAGGTGAGCTCGGATCCGATGTCCATAAGCTCCTAAGCTGTGGGCCCTCGGATCAGCAGTGATCCGATGCTGTCCGATGTGAGTCACGGACACAAAATGGTAGCAGGCTACGATTTTGTGCCCGTGATTACATCGGATGGGATCGGATGGTGCCAAAATCGGATGCTAATAGTGGCACATCCGATCCCATCCGATTCCCATAGGGGAACATGGGGTCCGATTTCGGATCCGATTGTATCCGTTTTGGTACGGATACAATCGGATGACTGAAAATCGTTATGTGAAAGCAGCCTTAAAGGAAAGATTCTCTGCTCACCAAAGTCCTGGGGGCATTAACAAAATCTGACTCTTTATCAAGGATTGGTTTAGTATTACATGTAAAATCTGTGGTGCCCTCAATTGTCAACATGGAATATCTTTTGGGGTCTTATCAGGTTGATCTCCTTTTATTTTTTATTTACTAATAAACTCAATAAAATCAAGGTTTCCTCAGGGCTGGATAAAAAATCAATTTCAGCTCTTATTAATAATAAGCAAAAAAAATGATTGGAAGGTTGAAAAATACTTTAGAAACACCTTGATACAGCTTCTTTGGATGTAGTTTGGGAAGCTTCTAAAGCGTGAATGAAAGACTGCTCAATAATATGGGGGACATACTAAGGATGGGCGAGTCTACTTGCTAGGACTCGTTACTCGGCGAGTAGTAAGGGACTCGCAGGACTCGGTACTCTGCGAGTTTCCAAGTGATTACTCGCACAGTAACGAGTCCAATGCAAATTAATGGCAATCCTAGTTTTGTCAGAGACAAAACTAGGATTGCCATTGACTTGCATTGGACTCGTTACTGTGCAAGTAATCGCAGGGAAACTCGCACAGTAATGAGTCCTGCTGTCTGCTCTGTGCCGGGCTCTGTCCTGCAGGCTGCCGAAGCTCCAGGGTCCTAGAGCCCGCCTGCTGCCTGATGTAGCAGAGCTGAGATTGTTCTCAGTCTGCTCATTCCCTGTGCATAGACATCTATATCTATGCACAGGGATGTAGCAGAGAGGACATCGCGTTTTGGACTACGTCGGACGGAAGAGGATTTTTTTAATTAAAGATGGAGTCCGTAATGGCTTTTCTTTTTTATTTCTAATAAAAAATTTTCTCTGTGTTGTGTTTTTTTTTAACCCTTTATTGGAGATTCTTAGTGGCCGGGTCAAACCTGGCCTGACATTAAGAATCTTGGGCTTAATACCAGCTTGTATAACAAAGCTGGTATTAACCCCTTTATTACCCAGCATGCCATCGCCACCAGGGCCGCTGGAAGAGCGGGGTTCAGCGCCAGAGGATGGCGCTTCAATGTACGCGCCATCTTCTGGGGTGGCTGCGGGCTGCAATTTGCAATGGGGGGTGCCAGAAAGCTTGGGCCTCCCTGCGCTGCGGATTCCAGCCCCCAGCTGCTTAGCTGTACCTGCCTAGACATAGAAATTGCGCAGATCCCCACGCATTTTTTTTTTATTATTTCATGAAATTCATGAAATAATAAAAAAAAAGGGCTCCCCTATATTCTTGTGTCCGGCTAGGTTCAAATAGGCACCTGGGGGTTGGGGACAGCCCGTCGCTGCCTGCTGGATCCGGCTGGTTCCAGAAATACGGCGAAGCCCACGTCAAATTATTTTCTGATAAATCCATAAAACAATGTAAATAAAAGGGACTGCATCTTTATTAACCCTGGACCATGGGCGAGGGGTTAATAAAGATGCAGTCCCTTTTTTAGGATTGTTTGATTGATTTTTCAGAAAAAAAATGACGTGGGCTTCGCCGTATTTCTGGATCCAGCCGGATCCAGCAGGCAGCGACGGGCTGCCCCCAACCCCCAGGTGCCTATTTGTACCTGGCCGGACATAAGAATATAGGGGAGCCCTTTTTTTTTCATTATTTCATGAATATCATGAAATAATAAAAAAAAAATGCGTGGGGCTCCGGGCAATTTCTATGTCTAGCCAGGTACAGCTAAGCAGCTGGGGGCTGGAATCCGCAGCACAGGGAGGCCCAAGCTTTCTGGGCACCCCCCGCTGCAAATAGCAGCCCGCAGCCGCCCCAGAAGA
Source organism: Allobates femoralis (assembly GCA_033576535.1). Lineage (NCBI taxonomy): Eukaryota > Metazoa > Chordata > Amphibia > Anura > Aromobatidae > Allobates > Allobates femoralis. Next base: position 112,244,585 of record JARQOC010000009.1, on the reverse strand, counting down.
TGGCACGTTCATTGACGCGCCATCCTCTGGCGCTGAACCCCGCTCTTCCAGCGGCCCTGGTGGCGGTGGCACGCTGGGTAATAAAGGGGTTAATACCAGCTTTCTTATACAAGCTGGTATTAAGCCCGAGATTCTTAATGTCAGGCCAGGTTTGACCCGGCCACTAAGAATCTCCAATAAAGGGTTAAAAAAAACACAGCACAGAGAAAAATTATTTATTAAAAATAAAGACACAGACACCATTAGGGACTCCAACTTTATTACCACCACATATCCCTTCAAAGATCCAGGTCTTCTCTCTTCTTTCTTCTCTCTTCTGTCTTCTGTCTTCCTTCTTCTTCTTGTTGCAGCGCCGGTAAGCAGAGAGTTAACTGTGCTTTGACAGCGGGAGCCAATTAAACATGATTTAGCTATTGTAGCAGATAGAGCCTGAAGCTTCCGAGACACATCTGTGATTTGTAAATCGCACAATACTCGCTATTACTCGCTTCCCCATTCATTAACATTGGACTCGCTAGACTCACAACGAGTAGCGAGTCCCGGGCTCGGACTCGCTAGAGTCAAGCGATTCCGAGTAATTTAGGACTCGCCCATCACTAGGACATACTGAAAAAGAGAGGGATGGCGATAGAAGAGCCTTATGTGAAGATAATATTCCGAAACTTTAGAATAATGCTAGGAGATTCAGAAGCAGTTATGGTCTCACCAGTTAGAAAACATGAGCACATGTTCTTATAATAGTTTTTTTGAGCAAGGGGCGACAACCCTTATTATTATTGTTATTGGAGAAAATGGCATGTTCCTAGAAAATGTCTATAGCTTAAAATAAGGGATGGAGGAGGAAATACGCTCACTCAGACTTTAAATATCTCATTAATTTTGCATAACTTTTTCTGTAAACACTATTCATCATCTTTAGGATACAGTGATAATAAGTTTTTAACCTATGTTGGACATAAAAGCATTTCAGCTCTGTATAGAGAGGCATTGAAAATCACCATTACAATTGAAGAAACACAGCTGGCTATTGAAAAGACACCAAATTACATGGCCTCAGGTGCTGATCCTCTCCACATTGAAGTATTTAAAGAGGACCTGCCACCCACCCTGCTGCATTGCAAATGACTAGCCCAGGGCAATATGGGGACTCGGGTGTCTGGGCCCTCTGCTGCGGTTGGGATGTAACTGGTGACCTGCCCAGACCCGTGGCCCTGGTGGTCAACTAAAAGGGGTACTTGAAATAGGAATAAAAGTTTGTAAGTTTATCAAAACACCACCCGCTTCTGGTGATATAGCACCAGTGCCGCTTCAGACCTCTGAAGGGCGATGGTACAGCAGCCGAGATGGTACAGCTCCCTGCAGGTAGAGCTGGCACTCTGGGGCAGGGATGCACCTGTAGTGATGGAAGTGCTGATGATGGAGATAAACAAGTTGTAGTCAGCAGTGAAATAAGCACACGGAGACTCTGTCACTCTACCAGGGTACTTTGCTGGAACAATGCTGGTGGTGGTACAGTTCACAGAGTACAACAGATGTTACGTGAAGGTAGCCGGCCGGATAGTCACAGTGGGCTGCAAGGTCTTTCAGAGTCTCCCGTGGTATGCCTTACTTGCTCTGACCCGTCTCCTGCTGTTGCCTGTCCTGGAACAGCCTGCTTAGTACCAGGCCCTATTGGGGTGCTTTCTGAGTGTCCCAGCTTCCCGCTCTCCTCTCTACTGCACTGGAACTCGACCCCAGTGGGTTATCCTGGTGTGACTGATTCCTTTCTGACAGGGTGTTGGGGCCAGTAGAAGGACCCGCGATGACCGGTGTTATGACTCAGGGGCTGAACTCCCTGTGTCGCGTCTTTGGAACCTCCACTCTGGTGTATGGACCAGGGTTCCCTCCCGGAGTATGGATGTTCCGATCTCAGGGGTCCCCTCCTTCCGTATGGGCTGCCTGTTTTCTCTCTGCAGGCCCACTCTCTCAGAGTTTCCTTCTCTTTCATTACTCCCGTGCTCCTTCTTCCCTCATGGCAAAACTAGGAGCCCCCATTTTTCTACCTCCCTCCTCCCCTAACTCCCACCCCCCAGGTTATGGGCCCAAACCATTTTTCTAGATGGGTGTGTGGAAGTGCTGGGATGGGAGCCTTCTACAAACCCTGCATTCCCACTGTGACAGGGGTAACCGCACGCTCCTTTATGGGTGCAGTACCCCCATTGTGATGCCTGACCAGTGGGGTGCCACACAAACTGAATGCAGCACTGAATACAGTATGTCTGCTGCATTCAGGGAAGGGCTCCCCCATGTTTTTAGCCCAAATGTAAGCTTTAAAAAAGACATTAGAAAACTTACAGTTAAGTAGTCTAAAGGGTGGGATCTTATTAAGAGGTCTTCACTGCTGGCACAGTCCTCCAGCCTTCTCCTTGTATATTCCGCCCCCTTCTATGTGTTTGCCACCGCCTCCTCTTCTGCTGGGTCTGCCCTCCTCTTCTGCTCCTGATGTCACAAGGAGCAGGAGCAGAATAGGAGAGCAGACCCAGCAGAAGAGGGAAGCGGCGCAGAGACATAGAATGCGGTAGAATACACAAGGAGGAGGCTGGAGGACTGTGCCAGCAGTGAAGACCTCTTAAGAAGATCCCACCCTTTAGACCTGTAAGTTTTAAAAAAGACATTAGAAAACTTACAGTTAAGCAGTTTAAAGGGTGGGATCTAATTACGAGGTCTTCACTGCTGGCACAGTCCTCCAGCTTCCTCCTTGTGTATTCTGTGTCTCTGCGCCACTTCATCTTCTGCTGGGTCTGCCCTCCTATTCTGCTTCTGCTCCTTGTGATGTCAGGAGCAGAAGAGGAGGGCAGACCCAGCAGAAGAGGAGGCGGCGGCAGGCACATAGAAGGGGGCGGAATACACAAGGGAAAGGCTGGAGGACTGTGCCAGCAATGAAGACCTCTTAACCCTTTATCTACCAATGTCCTTTTTTTGGGACGCTTAATATTTTGCTTCTAGCAACTAAGATTTTATAATTAGGTCCAATCTTTAGTGTTGTGTTTGTAAAATGAATGTTTTCAAAACAGAAAATCATGTCATTGTCATATTTAATTGAATATTCTTCACCCAGAGAGCTTTCAAAACACATATTTTCGAGGCTGAAAATTGGTAATTTGGCAAGTAATGGGTTAATAAGGTCCCAATTCAATTATCTTGGGGTACAGGGGGCTCAAAGGATGGGGGACCCCTTGCCTGAATGCAGCAGACATACTCCATTCAGTGCTGCAATTAGATCAGCATGTATGGGGGGGGGGGGGGGGTGTGACAGGTCCTCTTTAAATTTTGCAGTTTGTGCATGGACCCTTAACAAGGATATCTCAGGAAAGTCAGTGTTACTGTTCAGGTTTCGGATCGGCTATGAGAGCTGCAAAAATAGGCAAAATAGTGATTAAACAGCTAAATCTTTGTCACCACTGGCAGAGCTGAATAGTGAACCCACTAGACCACTGAAGATACCGTGAAAGCTGATACCAGATACAAGACGGACAAGAACATCACATAAAGGAACAGACGTTATTAAACAATAAAGCAAAAATAAACCCCCAAGCGAAGTCCACAGGGCCAGAGTACCAGGGTTCCCCCAAGGGAGCACCAAGGAGCTGAATCCCTAATACAGGGATTGTCCCAGTACAGCCAAGGAGGATCCAATGAATCAGCAACCTGTGGGTCCGACCCAAGGGGACAGAGATACCAGGTGGAACGGGGCACGGAAACCAAGGAAACGAGGAGGGAAGCAATAAAGCGGCTTGGTGTTGCTTTAGAGATCAAGGAAGCAGTACGTATCTGCGGGAGAGTTTGGCAGGAGGAGGGATCAAGCACTGGAAGTAGAAGATAAGACACGTTAGAATGTCAGAATATACAATAAAATGCAAGCGCTGTTTAGGGACCTGAGCTGAGAACTACACAAAGAATGAGGTTACCCAGGCACTTCCCATAGGAAGTGAGGTACCCATCTGCCTCTCAGTGATTGGCTGAGAGGTGGTGTCAGAAAAGGGTGTACTGGCCCTTTAAAATCACTATGCGCGTTCCCCCGCAACCATGAAGTGTAGGGGCAGAGGAGAGACGCTGAGGAGCTGTTACAGCCGGATAGGACGACGTGGGAGCGCAGGCCGGATAAGTATGCCTGCAGGGGACAGGAGGATGCTGGCGGCCGAATGGGAACCCTCTGCACCCCAAGGGGGGTCCCACTGGCCGCAGGTTTGCAATCTTACCTACTGCGCTTTCATGCTGCTCACACTTGCTTTCTGGTGTGCTCATTAAACCTGATACATATTCATCTTTTCTCCACTGACCACCATCTGTGATTGGTTGCAGTCTGACACCCACTGTGCCAGTGTCTGTGATTGGCTGCCATACACACACACACTGATGTAAAAATAAATAAAAAAAATGGCATGCGGCCCTCATATTTTTGATTCTCAGTGCAGATAAAGCAGACATCTGTGACTTTCAGCCTTCAGCTGTGTGCTTTATATTGGCTGAACACCAAAATATAGGGGACCCTACATAATTTTTTTTTAATTATTTAAAGAAATAATTTAAAAAACTTTCTTCGGGATTTGCCTCAACTTCATATTTATTCAAGATAAAGCACACAGTGGGGGATAGGTATTCTCAGCCTGGGGAGGCCCATGATTATTTTGTCCTCCCAACCTCAAAATACCAACCTAGAGCCACCCCAGAATTTGGAGCATTCATTAGATGCGCCAAATCCTGGTACTTTACCTGCCTCATCTTGATTGCCCTTGTGCGGGGGAATGTAAGGGTTTAATGTCAGCTATTATTTGTCAAAAATCACAGCTGCCATCTAGCCCTAGGTTAGTGATGGATAGCAGTCTATGAAACCCCCCATCACTAATCTGTAAATCAAAAGAAATAAGCACAAATACTGAAACATCCCTTATTTAAAGGGAACCTGTCACCATGAAATTTAAACTTCTGCTATTTCTGGGACTTTAGGTACAGTGGGCAGTCCTATCAGTTACCGACAGTTGTGTTTACATAAGTGTGTATCTATCTAATATATAATCACCAATAATATGTGTCACAGGACCCCTTTGTGTGCCACTCGGTTCTCTGGTCTCTCTCTACTTCTTTGCCTCTCCTTTCAGTGCCTCCACACGCAGTGCCCCAATCTAGCATCCATGGGCCCTCTCGGATGACTAGTACCTGTCTCCTGACCCTTGTTCGGTTGCCTTCTCAGCAGGTGCGTCGGGTTGCACCCACCACTCCTTTAAACTTGATAGCCTCCAGTTCAGTGGTTTGGGCATGCAACGTCCACGCCATGTTCAGGGCCGATCCCCTGGTTCTTGACCAACCCCTCCATCCGACTATCTTAGTCCCAGATCCAGGTTGTTTTAACTCCACATGTAACCCTTACTTATGATGGCACACTTTTCCTTCCACATCCTTCACTCTACCACTCACTTTTCCTTCTCACTGCTTACTACCACCCCCACCTGTTCTTTCTCTGTCCCCTTTGACTGGGCCCTCCCCACAGGTTTGTCCATGGTCCCCTGGGTCCTGGGGTGTGTTGGGTGTTTTTGGTGCGTGTCTGAGTTCACCATCTCGTTTCCTCAAGGACTGAGACACCACACCCCTTCATTGAATGTAGTACCTCTTCGTGGCGACCAGACTAGTGGGGAGCCACTCACTGTGCATAGGCAGAAAACTGTCAATCAGTGGTAGGACACAAAGTTCATGAAAATGAGGAATATATGGCAGCAAGCATTCCACTCCTTTAGTGATAATCCCTATAATTTACCAGTGATTTAATCAAAACTATAGCAAGTAGCCTAGAAACTGATACATCACAGGACTGCAGCAACAAGGCATCACCGACACCATTATCATTAAAGTGTATGTGATTTTTAAAAAGCTGTGCTTATTTGTGTCTTTGTGGGTGGCGCACTTGCGTTGCAAAAATTTCCTTTGTTAATAAATTTTCCTGTCAATTAACATACCTGTTCTTGAACTGCGTTTTGCCCATTGATTCTATTATAAACCCCTCAAAACAAATCACAAATGGATTGGTATTCCCACAGTCCTGATGCTTTTATACTGCGATTTCCACAGCAAAAACCCTGCAGAATTCACCTTACCTAGCGATCCCACAGCTGGCCCCGGTGATTCCTTCCTTTCTAGCATTGGCAGGAGCTGTTCTAGGTGACTTACAGGACCTGCGCCTCATGTGACTCAGGCTGTCACATGGTGCTCAGTTCCTAAAAGTTCTGTGCCACATCCAGAAGGAAGAAATCACCGGTCACCGTGGAATCACCGGGGAGGGTGAGAAAGTGTCTGTGTGTGTGTGTCTGCCTGTGTGTGTGACCACATAGCAGAGATTGATAGGAGCTTTAATGCGCTGTAGTCCAAGAGTTCCAAGGATGTCAGGAATCAAAGGATGTTATATCAAATAGCCTTTATTCATCTCTATGCATTTCATGAGACTGCTGCTCACTTCTTCAGGAGATACAATGGATTACACACAAGTGGCAACAACGCCTATATATAACACACTTTTTGCATATAGGAAGTGTGATTATGTCATGCATGTGTGTGTGTGTCTCTGTCTGTGTGTGTCCCCTTATTTGTTCTGCGTTTGTAATGTGCAGCAACGCAGCACAAACATAATACATTTGTGCTGCTTTTCTTCACGGCTGTTATTTTTTTGCAGCTGACAAACGTAGCATAACACAGCACAAAAAAAAGGCCAGTGGTACATAGCGTGAGGCACATTAACAGTTTCAGCGCTGCCCGGAGGGTCGCGATGAAAACATAGGTGGCGGCATCGTAAACGCGGTGCTACCGACAAGGTAGCGCCGCATTAACACTGCCCATACTAACCTACGGAGGCCCCGCCCCTAACGCGGCTCCAACACTGTCATCAGCTGCAAATCTTGCGGTATTTTCTAACACGAGAAAAGATGCTGCAGATAGCGTCTTTTCTCGCGTTAGGAAATACCGCATGATTTGCATCAGATGCCGGCATTGATGTCACGTTAGGGGCAGGGCCTCCATAGGTTGGCATGGGCAGCTTTAACGCGGCGCTACCATGGCAGTAGCACCTTGTTTATACTGCCAAAAACTAAATTTTCATCGCGACCCCCCGGGCAGTGCTGAAAACGTTAATGTGACCCTAGCCTTACACCTCATTGGAATTCTGATGTTTTAGCACCATAAAACACTGGATTGAGCCACCCACCTATTTCAATATATTGGTATGAAAAAAAATGTTTTTCAAATTATTTCATTGATGCAGTTTTTTTCTCCCCTCTTGCAATCTAGGCTTACAGCCCAAAGAAAATATAATTGGCAAAATGTGCAAACTGACACCCTATAGCCCCCATTATACATAGCGAGATCATTAGCGAGATCGCTGTTACGTCACAGTTTTGTGACGCAACAGCGACCTTACCAGCGATCTCACTATGGTTGACACGTAGCAGCGACCAGGCCTCCGCTGTGACATCGCTAATCGTGTCGGAATGGTCTGGAACATTTTTTGATTGTCGGTTTCCCGCCTGGCAGCATGCATTGGTGTGTTTGACGCCTTAACAACAACCTTGTTGGCAAGTTAGAACTCAGCCATGTAGGTGTTTGGTGAGGTGAAGGGCAGAGTTGTAATTTTCAGCATAAATTTATAGCGAATTAAGTTTTCTGGTGTCCAGGATTTCCTCCATAGACGTTCTGCACTCCTAGAGCATCGCTGGAGGAATCGAGTTTGTGATGTGAACCAGGGCTGTTTTACTCTGAGGTTGAGGGGTACTACTTGGCCCAGAGTGCTTCTGAGAGAGTCATTGTAGTGTTTCTCAGCCAGATGTGGACAGGAGAAGAAGGAGATCGGGGATAATGAAGAATGCAGAGAGTCTGTGAGTGTATGATAGTTAATGACCTGTAAATTTCTGAATATGTGATAGGTAGGAGTGCGCTTTGGTGGGTGAGGATTTCTGTACGTGAAGCAGAGAATGTCGCTATCAGAGAGAGGAAGTAGCGAGTTATCTAAGGAAGAGATTAACAGAGCTGGACAAGGATCAGGTCAAGGGTGTTACCGTCTTTGAGTGTCTCAGAGGTTGAGAACTGTCAGAAGCCAAGATAGGTGGTTAGAGATAGGAGATGGGATGCAGATAGGGAGATGAGGCTGTTTATGGGGATGTTAAAGTCTCCCAGAATAAAGGTTAGTAATTCTGAGGACATGAAGTGCGTCAGCCACGCAGAAAAATGGTCGAGGAACTGGGTGGGTGACCCTGGTGGGTGGTATACTACCACTATTCTAAGGGGGAGGGGGGTGGAAGAGTGTAATAGTGTGGACCTCAAAATAAGGTTAAGAGAGTGATGGAGCTGGGGGATGACCTGGAAAGTACATTGTAGGGACAGGAGTAAGCCAACTCCACCACCATGTCTGGTCCCAGGTCTCAGGGAATCAGAGGAATGTAGGCTGAAATGAGAAATAGCAGCAGGGGAAGCAGTGTCTGAATCCTGGAACCAGGTTTCCGTGAGGGCCAGCAGATTAAGAGAGTTAGTGAGAAAGTAGTTGTGGATGAAGGGTAGCTTGTTTTATACAGACCCTGGATTCCAGAGAGCGCAGTTAAAGGAGGGAGATGAAGGTGTGCAAGTAATGTTGATAAGGTTAGTAGGGTTTCTATGTGATGTAGGGGAGGAGTTAAAGTAGTTAGAGGGTGGTCCAGGATTGGGAGAGATATCACCTGACAGGAGCAGAAGTAAAAAAAGAGAGAGCAAGTAGTTTTTGGATTTAGGACATTGTTTCTGATCAAATACTCTGGAATATGATGGTCTGAGATTATTCAGTACGTTGAAGAGAGTATAGGAGCTGAAGATAGTAGAGTTGAGGAGAGAGGGGCTGATGTGGATGACGGGTGATGGAGGGGGGATTTGGTAGTGAAAGTGAATGGCAAAAGCACATAGGAAAATAGATATGGAAATAGAGGACATAATTTAAAGGGAGAGTGAAAGAGTCTGGGCTACCTGACTCTTGGCCTGACTAAATGCCATAAACAATCAAACTGGTGAGTGTTGATTATGGTGCAACAGATGACTCAGAGTGTACAGTCATGGCCAAAAGTTTTGAGAATGACACCAAACTTATATTTTCACATGATCTGCTGCCCTCTGGTTTTTATTTGTGTTTGTCTGATGTTTATATCACATACAGAAATATAATTGCAATCATATTATGAGTACCAAAAGGTTATATTGACAGTTAGAATGAGTTAATGCAGCAAGTCAATATTTGCAGTGTTGACACTTCTTCTTCAGGACCTCTGCAATTCTCCCTGGCATGCTCTCAATCAACTTCTGGACCAAATCCTGACTGATCACCGTCCATTCTTGCATAATCAATGCTTGCATTTTACCAGAATTTGTTGGTTTTTGTTTGTCCACCCGTCTCTTGATGATTGACCACAAGTTCTCAATGGGATTAAAATCTGGGGAGTTTCTAGGCCATGGACCCAAAATATATTTTGTTCCCTGAGCCATTTAGTTATCACCTTTGCTTTATGGCAAGGTGCTCCATCATGCTGGAAAAGGCATTGTTGGGCGCCAAACTGCTCTTGGACGGTTGGGAGAAGTTGCTCTTGGAGGACATTCTGGTACCATTCTTTATTCATGGCTGTGTTTTTAGGCAAGACTGTGAGTGAGCCAATTCCCTTGGCTGAGACGCAACCCCACACATGAATGGTTTCAGGATGCTTTACAGTTGGCATGAGACAAGACTGGTGGTAGCGCTCACCTCTTCTTCTCCGAATAAGCTGTTTTCCAGATGTCCGAAACAATCGAAAAGGGGATTCATCAGCGAAAATGACTTTACCCCAGTCCTCAGCAGTCCACTCCCTGTACCTTTTGCAGAATATCAGTCGGTCCCTGATGTTTTTTCTGTAGAGAAGTGGCTTCTTTGCTGCCCTCCTTGAAACCAGGCCTTGCTCAAAGAGTCTCCGCCTCACTGTACGTGCAGAAGCACTCACACCAGCCTGCTGCCATTCCTGAGCAAGCTCGGCACTGCAGGTAGTCCGATCCCACAGCTGAAACAGCTTTAAGATACGGTCCTGGCGCTTGCTGGTGTTTCTTGGGCGCCCTGGAGCCTTTTTGACAACATTGGAAGCTCTCTCCTTGAAGTTCTTGATGATGCGATAGATTGTTGACTGAGGTGCAATCTTTGTAGCTGCGATGTTAGGCCATTTTTGTGCAGTGCAATGATGGCTGCACGTGTTTCTTTAGAGATAACCATGGTTAACTGAAGAGAAACAATGACACCAAGCACCAGCCTCCTTTTAACCCCTTCAGGACCCAGCCTATTTTGACCCTAAAGACCTTGGCATTTTTTGCAATTCTGACCAGTGTCCCTTTATGAGGTTATATCTCTGGAACGCTTCAACCGATCCCAGCGATTCTGAGATTGTTTTTTCGTGACACATTGGGCTTCATGCTAGTATTAAATTTAAGTCGATAATTTTTGTGTTTATTTGTGAAAAAACAAAAATATGGCAAAAATTTTGAAAATTTCACAATTTTCACATTTTTTATTTTTTTTTCTGATAAACCAGAGAGATATGTGACAGAAAAAAGTTATTAAATAATATTTCCCACATGTCTACTTCACATCAGCACAATTTTGGAAAAAAAACAATTTTTTGGTAGGACGTTATAAGGGTTCAAAGTTCATGAGTAATTTTTCATTTTTCAACCAAAATTTACAAAACCATTTTTTTAGTGACCACATCACATTTGAAGTCCTTTTGAGGGGTGTACATGACAGAAAACACCCAAAGTGACACCATTCCAAAAACTGAACCCCTCAAGCTACTCAAAACTATATTCAAGAAGATGATTAACCCTTCAGGTGCTTCACAGGACCTAAGGCAAAGTGGAAACAAAAAATGGATATTTTAATTTTTTTCTCAAAAATGTTCTTTTAGCCTCAATTCTTTCATTTTCACATGGGCAACGGGATAAAATGGATCATAAAATGTGTTGTGCAAATTCTCCCGAGTACATCGATACCTCATATATGGTCATAAACCACTGTTTGGGCGCACGGCAGGGCTCAGAAGGGAAGGAGTGCAATTTGAATTTTGGAGCTAATTTTACATCCAAAAAGTGAAATGGCGCTCCTTCCCTTCTGAGCCCTGCTGTGTGCCCAAACAGTGGTTTATGACCACATATGAGGTATCGGTGTACTCAGGAGAAATTGCCCAACAAATTTTAGGATGAATTTTATGCTGTTGCCATGTGAAAACGAAAAAATTTAGGCTAAAAAAATTTTTTTGTGAAAACAAAATTACTATTTCATTTTGACAGATCAATTTGTAAAGCACCTGGGGGTTCAATATGCTCACTACCCATCTAGATATGTTCCCTGGGGGGGTCTAGTTTCCAAAATGGGGTCACTTGTGGGGGAGCTCCAATGTTTAGGCACACAGGGGCTCTCCAAAAGCGACATGGTGTCCGCTAACAATTTGAATAAAAATCAGCTCAAATTGTTAGCTGTCACCATGTTGCGTTTGGTGAGCCCCTGTGTGCCTAAACATTGGGGCTCCGCAACAAGTGACCCCATTTTGGAAACTAGACCCCCCAGGGAACGTATCTAGATGCATAGTGAGTACTTTGAACCCCCAGGTGCTTCACAAATTCATCCATAAAAATGAAAAAGCACTTTTGTTTCCACAAAAATTTCTTTTTTCATTATTACGGACCAATTTGTGAAGCACCTGGGGTTCAAAGTGCTCACTATGCAGCTAGATATGTTCCCTGGGGGGTCTAGTTTCCAAAATGGGGTCACTTGTGGGGGAGCTCCAATGTGGAGACGCACAGGGGCTCTCCAAACACGACATGGTGTCCGCTAACAATTTAAATGCAAAATGAGCTCAAATTGTTAGCGGACACCATGTTGCGTTTGGTGAGCCCCTGTGTGCCTAAACATTGGAGCTCCCCCACAAGTGACCCCATTTTGGAAACTAGACCCCCCAGGGAACGTATCTAGATGCATAGTGAGTACTTTGAACCCCCAGGTGCTTCACAAATTCATCCATAAAAATGAAAAAGCACTTTTTTTTCCACATAAATTTCTTTTTTCATTATTACGGACCAATTTGTGAAGCACCTGGGGGTTCAAAGTGCTCACTATGCAGCTAGATATGTTCCTTGGGGGGTCTAGTTTCCAAAATGGGGTCACTTGTGGGGGAGCTCCAATGTGGAGACGCACAGGGGCTCTCCAAACACGACATGGTGTCCGCTAACAATTTGAATGCAAAATGAGCTCAAATTGTTAGCGGACACCATGTTGCGTTTGGTGAGCCCCTGTGTGCCTAAACATTGGGGCTCTCCCACAAGTGACCCCATTTTGGAAACTAGACCCCCCAGGGAACGTATCTAGATGCATAGTGAGCACTTTGAACCCCAGGTGCTTCACAAATTGATCTGTAAAAATGAAAAAGTACTTGTTTTCCGCAAAAAAAAATTTTTTCCATTAATTTGTGAAGCACCTGGGGGTCAATATGCTCACTATCCATCTAGATAAGTTCCCTGGGGGGTCTAGTTTCCAAAATGGGGTCACTTGTGGGGGAGCTCTAATGTTTAGGCACACAGGGGCTCTCCATATGCGACATGGTGTCCGCTAACAATTGGAATTGTTAGCGGACACCATGTCACGTTTGGTGAGCCCCTGTGTGCCTAAACATTGGGGCTCCCCCACAAGTGACCCCATTTTGTAAACTAGACCCCCAAGGAATGTATCTAGATGCATAGTGTGCACTTTGAACCTCCAAGTGCTTCACAAATTGATCTGTAAAAATGAAAAAATAATTTTTTTGTGGAAAAAAAAGTACTTTTTTATTTTTATGGATCAATTTGTGAAGCACTTGGGGGTTCAAAGTGCTCACTATGCATCTAGATACGTTCCTTGGGGGGTTTAGTTTCCAAAATGGGGTCACTTGTGGGGGAGCTCCAATGTGTAGGCACACAGGGGCTCTCCATACGCAACCTGGTGTTTGCCAACAATTGGAATTGTTAGCGGACACCAGGTCGCGTATGGAGAGCCCCTGTGTGCCTAAACATTGGAGCTCCCCCACAAGTGACCCCATTTTGGAAACTAGACCCCCCAGGGAACATATCTAGATGCACAGTGAGCACTTTGAACCACCATGTGCTTCACAAATTGAGACGTATAAATGAATAAAGAAACTTTTTGTGAAAAAACATACTAGTCTAGTAGTTGCAATTAGCAGCATAGGGGACCCATGGGGCTCTGTCATATTTTTGGTCCAGCCAGGTACAACTTGGCAGCTACGGACTGCCACCAGCCCCCAGCTGCTTCGTCATACCTGGCTGGAACCAAAAATACAACGAAGCCTATTTTTTTTTTATTTCTAGAATTATTTCTAGAAAATAAATGACATAGGGCTCCGCCATATTTTTGGTCCAGCTAGGTACAACTTGGCAGCTACGGACTGCCACCAGCCCCCAGCTGCCTCGTCATACCTGGCTGGAACCAAAAATACAGCGAAGCCTATTTTTTTTTTATTTCTAGAAATATTTCTAGAAAAAAAATGGCATAGGGCTCCGCCATATTTTTGGTCCAGCCAGGTACAACTTGGCAGCTACGGACTGCCACCCACCCCCAGCTGCCTCGTCATACCTGGCTGGAACCAAAAATACAGCGAAGCCCATTTTTTTTTTAAATTTCTAGAACTAATTCTAGAAAAAAAAATTACGTGGGGCTCCGCCATATTTTTGGTCCAGCCAGGTACAACTAGGCAGCTGGGGGCTGGAATCCTCAGCATAGAGAGGCCCAAGCGTTCTGGGCCACCCATGCCGCGAATTGCAGCCCGCAGCCGCCCGAGAAAATGGCGCATTCATTGAAGCGCCATTTTCTGGCGCTGTACCCACGCTCTTCCAGTTGCCCTGGTGCCGGTGGCTAACTGGGTAATAAAGGGGTTAATGCCAGCTTTTTATTGGCAGCTGGCACTAAGCCCGAGATTCATAATATAGGGCCAATGTTAGACCCGCCATTAGGAATCTCTAGTACGGTAAATAGTCAATAAATACACACAGAGAAAAATCTTTTTATTTGAAAAAAAAAACACAGACACAATTCGGACTCCATCTTTATTATAAAAAGATCCGACGTAGTCCACAACGAAGGTCCCACGACGCTCGATCGCTCCGACGTAGTCCATAACGAAGGTCCCACGACGTTTGTCTCCGACGTAGTCCACAACGAAGGTCCCACGACGCTCGATCACCTTTGCTTTCAGATCGCTACTCTGGAGCCCGATCCGCCAGCATGGTGATCGAGCTGCAGAAAGTGATCTGACACCCCGGGCGCAGTGACCCATTATGTGCATCACTGCGCCTGGGCTGCCAGATCACTTTCCGCAGCTCGATCCCCATGCATGGGGATCGAGCTGCGGAAAGCGATCTGGCAGCACAGGCGCATTGACCCACTATGTGCATCACTGCGTCCGGGCTGTCAGATTTCTTTCTGCAGCTCGATGCCCATGCAGGGAGATCGGGCTGCAGAGCAGCGATCTAAGAGCCTGGGCGCAGTGACCCACTATGTGCATCACTGCGCCTGGGCTGCCAGATCGCTTTCCGCAGCTCGATCCCCATGCATGGGGATCGAGCTGCGGAAAGCGATCTGGCAGCACAGGCGCATTGACCCACTATGTGCATCACTGCGTCCGGGCTGTCAGATTGCTTTCTGCAGCTCGATGCCCATGCAGGGAGATCGGGCTGCAGAGCAGCGATCTAAGAGCCTGGGCACAGTGACCCACTATGTGCATCACTGCGCCTGGGCTGCCAGATCGCTTTCCGCAGCTCGATCCCCATGCATGGAAAGTTATCTGGCAGCACAGGCGCATTTCTAGAATTATTTCTAGAAAAAAAATGACATAGGGCTCCGCCATATTTTTGGTCCAGCCAGGTACAACTTGGCAGCTACGGACTGCCACCAGCCCCCAGCTGCCTCGTCATACCTGGCTGGAACCAAAAATACAGCGAAGCCTATTTTTTTTTTATTTCTAGAAATATTTCTAGAAAATAAATGGCATAGGGCTCCGCCATATTTTTGGTCCAGCCAGGTACAACTTGGCAGCTACGGACTGCCACCCACCCCCAGCTGCCTCGTCATACCTGGCTGGAACCAAAAATACAGCGAAGCCCATTTTTTTTTTAAATTTCTAGAACTAATTCTAGAAAAAAAATTACGTGGGGCTCCGCCATATTTTTGGTCCAGCCAGGTACAACTAGGCAGCTGGGGGCTGGAATCCTCAGCATAGAGAGGCCCAAGCGTTCTGGGCCCCCCATGCTGCGAATTGCAGCCCGCAGCCGCCCAAGAAAATGGCGCATTCATTGAAGCGCCATTTTCTGGCGCTGTACCCACGCTCTTTTACTGTTGCCCTGGTGCCGGTGGCTAACTGGGTAATAAAGGGGTTAATGCCAGCTTTTTATTGGCAGCTGGCACTAAGCCCGAGATTCATAATATAGGGCCAATGCTAGACCCGCCATTAGGAATCTCTAGTACGGTAAATAGTCAATAAATACACACAGAGAAAAATCTTTTTATTTGAAAAAAAAAACACAGACACAATTCGGACTCCATCTTTATTATAAAAAGATCCGACGTAGTCCACAACGAAGGTCCCACGACGCTCGATCGCTCCGACGTAGTCCATAACGAAGGTCCCACGACGTTTGTCTCCGACGTAGTCCACAACGAAGGTCCCACGACGCTCGATCACCTTTGCTTTCAGATCGCTACTCTGGAGCCCGATCCGCCAGCATGGTGATCGAGCTGCAGAAAGTGATCTGACACCCCGGGCGCAGTGACCAATTATGTGCATCACTGCGCCTGGGCTGCCAGATCACTTTCCGCAGCTCGATCCCCATGCATGGGGATCGAGCTGCGGAAAGCGATCTGGCAGCACAGGCGCATTGACCCACTATGTGCATCACTGCGTCCGGGCTGTCAGATTGCTTTCTGCAGCTCGATGCCCATGCAGGGAGATCGGGCTGCAGAGCAGCGATCTAAGAGACTGGGCGCAGTGACCCACTATGTGCATCACTGCGCCTGGGCTGCCAGATCGCTTTCCGCAGCTCGATCCCCATGCATGGGGATCGAGCTGCAGAAAGCGATCTGGCAGCACAGGCGCATTGACCCACTATGTGCATCACTGCGTCCGGGCTGTCAGATTGCTTTCTGCAGCTCGATGCCCATGCAGGGAGATCGGGCTGCAGAGCAGCGATCTAAGAGCCTGGGCACAGTGACCCACTATGTGCATCACTGCGCCTGGGCTGCCAGATCGCTTTCCGCAGCTCGATCCCCATGCATGGGGATCGAGCTGCGGAAAGCGATCTGGCAGCACAGGCGCATTGACCCACTATGTGCATCACTGCGTCCGGGCTGTCAGATTGCTTTCTGCAGCTCGATGCCCATGCAGGGAGATCGGGCTGCAGAGCAGCGATCTAAGAGCCTCGGCGCAGTGACCCATTATGTGCATCACTGCGCCCGGGCTGTTAAATAGCTTTCTGCAGCTCGATCCCCATGCATGGGGATCGAGCTGCGGAAAGCGGTCTGGCAGCCCAGGCGCAGTGATGCACATAGTGGGTCACTGCGCCCGGGGTGTCAGATCACTTTCTGCAGCTAGATCCTCAGAATCCAGCTGTAGAAAGTGATCTGACAGATCCAGTACAGTGATCCACAGTGATCACATAATGGTCACTGTGGATCACTGTGCTGGATCTGTCAGATCACTTCCTACAGCTGGATCCTCAGGATCCAGCTGTAGAAAGTGATCTGACAGATCCAGTACAGTGATCCACAGTGATCACATAATGGTCACTGTGGATCACTGTGCTGGATCTGTCAGATCACTTCCTACAGCTGCATCCTCAGGATCCAGCTGTAGAAAGTGATCTGACAGATCCAGTACAGTGATCCACAGTGATCACATAATGGTCACTGTGGATCACTGTGCTGGATCTGTCAGATCACTTCCTACAGCTGGATCCTCAGGATCTAGCTGTAGAAGTCATCTGACAGCTCCAGCACAGAGGTCAGATGCGGAAGCGGCCGGAGAAAAGAGGAGGAGGAGCGGGATGCAGCCGTGCAGCAGGATGGAGCGCGATCGCCGGAGGGGTGAGTGGGAGAGGCGATCGCCGCTCCGGTGATCGGGGGGGGCAGGCAGGGGGAAGAGGGGGGGTGACAGGAGATGGGGGGGCACTCAGAGGAAGTGGGGGCAGGCAGGAGGAGGCGGGCGGCAGGAAGAGGAAGCCCGCGGCAGGGACAGGAAGCGGGCGCAGGGACAGGAAGGGGGGGGGGAGGTAAGAAAGATGAAGAGGGGGCAGGATAGAGAGGTGGGGGACAGGGGGGCAGTTAGAGTATGACAGGGGAGAAGATCGGAGGGTAGGGAGAGCAGGGGCAGGCAGGGAAGCATGACAGGCGCGGTGATTTTCACTTTCACTTTTGAGCGCCAATCACCGCGCCTGTAGCCGGGGGGGTGGGGGTGGGGGCAAATCGACCCCCCATGGGGTGTTGTACAACACCCCATGTACCTGCAGGCCGAGTGACAGGTCAGTGAGACCCTCACTCGGCCTGCAGGAGCCCGATCAATCCATGGCCCACCCCCTGGGCCAAGGGTCGGGAACGAACTTGTTTCCATGGCCCAAACGGTGGGCCAAGGGTCGTGAAGGGGTTAAAGTGTCCAGTGGTGTCATTCTTACTGAATCATAGCTGATTGACCGTCAGCCCTGACCTCATCAACACCCACACCTGTGTTAAGGGAACAATCACTAAAACGATGTTAGCTGCTCCTTTCAAGGCAGGACTGCAATGATGTTGAAATGTGTTTTGGGGGTTAAAGTTCATTTTCTAGGCAAATATTGACTTAGCAAGTAATTGCTGTTAAGCTGATCACTCTTTATGATATTCTGGAGTATATGCAAATTGCCATTAGAAAAACTGAAGCAGTAGACTTTGTTAAAATTAATATTTGTATCATTCTCAAAACTTTTGGCCATGACTGTACATCAATTGCAGATATTGTACCATGAGAGGGATTGAAATAGGATGTAAGTTCATTAGAAATAAATAGCAAACAGAAATCTAGTACTTTCCATTTCCAACAAATTCCAGTTGAATTCAGTCAAATTCATTTCTATGCACTTATGTGAGGCACTTGAATGAGGCATAAGGCAGACACGTCCTGGCAGACATAGGAATAGTATTCAGCTGAGAGTGGAGTGGAGGGGGCTGGAGTTCAATAGGCTAACTTAAAGACAGAAGGAAAAGCAAATGGTGGAGGACAGGCACATTTAAACAAAGGTTCATAAACTTAGTATGTAGCATGACCAATGGAATGAGAAGTTACAAGCATAATCAGATAAAATCAGATTAAATATTTCAGCGATGAAAAATGAACATACCACACTATACATATAGAAATGTAGCAGGAAAAGAAATCAGACACTATTCAGCAGAATTTCAGCAATGAAAAATGAACGTACCTATGGAAAATGGAGACAATGATTAGATGATTGTCAGACAGCAGCGATATAAAATGATCAGGTATTATATTAATCTATGAATTCAGTCAAATTCATTTTTATGCACTTATGTGAGGCACTTGAGTGAGGCACATGGCAGACACTTCCTGGCAGATGTGATAATAGAACATACAACACATAGGATACTATGGGGCTGCATCATATACATCACAAGAGATTCTGGGGCTGCAGCATATACACAACAGCATAATATACATCACACAGGAGAAGATGGGGCACATATATAACAGAAGAGCCATGGAATGTACATTACTGGAGACACTGGGACATATACATCACAGGAGATGCTGGGGCATTTATATCACAGGAGACATTGGGGTAAATACACAACAGGAAGCATGTGGGGTATATACATCACAGGAGATGCTGGGGCTTATGCATCACAGGAGCTTCTGGGGCATATGCATCACAGGAGACACTGAGGCATAAGA
Source organism: Allobates femoralis (assembly GCA_033576535.1). Taxonomy (NCBI): domain Eukaryota; kingdom Metazoa; phylum Chordata; class Amphibia; order Anura; family Aromobatidae; genus Allobates; species Allobates femoralis. Next base: position 112,225,551 of record JARQOC010000009.1, on the reverse strand, counting down.
AATCACAGAAGACACTGGGGCATATACATCACAGGAGACACTGGTGCATGAATACATTACAGGAGATGCTGGTAAATATACATCACAAGGGAAGCTGGGGAATATATACATCACAAGAGACATGAGACATACTCATCATAGGAACAGAGAAGAGAGGGGAAAGCACACATGAGAGGAACCCGGTGGTCTAGTGGGGGCTTTAGTATAACAAGGTGCCGCTCACCTGATAAGGTTGTGCAGTCCCTGCACAACCTCGGTAATGCATCTGAGAGAGAGTTGAGGCGAGGACCACGCTGCACACTTCTTCCTGGTCCTGGTCACGTGGGCGCCGTGGTCACTGCTGACGTCACTGCTGACGTCACGGCAGGTCCTTGACACATAGGGAAGTCGACCAACTCCAGCAGCTCCAGCCACAAACCCAGTAGGGATTTACAATAATGAATAGAAGATTGTGGTCAATTTTTAGGAGCGCTCAGAGTGGGAAGAAAGAGCTGTAAAGAATTGTTGAATCACAAACCTTCTTTATTAAAACACCAATACGTGTTTCTACAGCGACCCCGTCCTCAGTTGAATCCAACTGAAACGCGTATTGGTGGTGTTTTGATAAAGAAGGTTTGTGATTCAACAATTCTCTACAGCCTTTTCTTCCCACTCTGAGCGCTTCTAAAAATTGACCACAATCTTCTCTATTTCCTTATACTCATCATAGGAGACAATGGGGCATATATACATCCCAGGAGATGCTACGGCATATACATCAAGGGGTGCTGGGGCATATACATCTGGGAAAACATGGGTGCATATATATCACAGGGGATGCTTTGAATATATGTCACAGGAGATGCTTCGGGCATATGCATGCCAAGAGACGTGTAGACATACTGATCCCAGGAGATGCTGGGGCATATACATCACAGGAGATATGAGGCTGTCCCTGCATTCATCGAAGGACTGGAGTGCACAGCACACTGACTCAGCCAACAAATTGCATTCTGATGCTAGCACTGGACAGTTTCTGGACATCATCCTTTGTTGCATAGGGCAAAGTGTTAGTAAATGCTGTGTACATGAACACAGTGTAAAGAGCAAGTAAAGAGCCGGCAGCTAGAAAAATGCAGCGCCAAGCACTGGCCTGAGCTTTATGGTCCCTGGGAATCTGCACGAGGGATTTGTCACCGAATTTGGGTTTATAGTTATTCAGTTTTGGAAAAAATTAAGAAGAATAACTTTCTTGTTTTTGTTTTATTTTATTGTGTTTTGTTTTATTTTATTTTATTGCACAAGGGCCAGATAAAAAGACATTTGTGTGTCATAAATAGTCTGATGGCTGGAGGTTCCCGACCCTGGTGTAAGAGCTCAACCATGTCATAATGTGTTATTTATGATGCATACTTTGAATGCCTTATTCTCGTATGAACTTGAACTATGTGTTTATTCATGTATCTTAATATTGCCTTTGCTTATTCTTAGCACAGTTCACGCCAGCTAAGACTTATGAAGAGTGGTGGGCATACAAAGAGGCCGTCCATGGGACCTTTGTGCCAGGTATGTTTATTTAATCTTGGAATATTCACAGTTTTCAATGTTCAAATTAATTTTAAAGGATTATGCAGAATCCATCAGAATGTAATATATCTCTTTGTATGAAAGAAATACTAGTGTTTGCTATTATGCATTAAATAATATCCAGTTAAGTATACTAAGGCTTTATTCTCACATCCATAATTTTTCATACATGAAAAAATGTTACTAAGCCATGTTCCAAATTATTATGCAAATTGGTTTTAAGTGTCATAGGTTTTTTTTTTTTTTCAATGAAAGCCCATTGATGGTATTGTGTCTCAGGGTTCTTTGGATCACCGAAATCAATCTCAGATACCTGTGATAATTATTTTGGCAGGTGAGCCCAATAAAAGGAAAACTGGGTGTTCCAAAATATTATGCAGGCCACAGTTTTCAAGTAACATGGAAGAAAAAGGATCTGTCTGCTGCTGAAAAGCAACAAATAGTGCAATGCCTTGGACAAGGGATGAAAACATCAGTATTGCACGAAAACTTAAGCATGATCATCATACTGTGAAGAGATTTGTGGCTGATTCTGAGCACATATATGTTTGCTGCAGATAAAGGCAGATGAGGAAGGTTCTGCCGGCAAGCTCATCAGATTAAGAGACCAGCTGCTAAAAAGGCCTTACAAACCAGCAAACAGATATTCGAAGCTGCTGGTGCCTCTGGAGTCCCTCAAACCTCAAGGTGTAGGATCCTTCAAAGGCTTGCTGTGGTGCATAAACCTAATGTTTGGCCACCTCTAAACAGTGCTCGCAAGCAGAAACAGTTGCAGTGGGCCCAGATATACATGAAGACTAATTTTCAAACAGTCTTGTTTACTGAATAGTGCCGAGCAACCCTGGGTGGTCCAGATAGATGAAGTAGTGAATGGTTGGGTGGAGGCCACCATGTCTCAACAATATTATTTGTGGTTGTTCTGGCACACCATAAAAAATATCCAAATGAAACTTGAAATTGTCTATATATGCACCGTTTATTGCTCACAAAGAAATGCACAAACGTTTTGACCCTACTGGATGATTCATCTGTAGTGAATATACAAAAGAAAATAAATCAATTAGTACATTGTTGTTTTTTTCTAGTTTCTAGTAAACATAAACCATACATTGTTACTGACACATGGTATATAATACTTTATACACCTGTAAGAACAGTACATGTTAACCAGGAAAAACAAAAGGTTTCGCATGTGATCTAGAGACTAATACCCTGTCTATTAGGAATACAGTGTATATATCACAAGTGAAAATAAATGAAAGCTTTATCTACCTATGTGGCAATGTCAGACAGAAACTCTTGGATCTGATTAATATTGCCTTTGTTTGTGGAACCTAAAGGGGCCGTCACACGTGTCAATATCGCTGTCAATATCGCTGCTGCACGTGACGCTGCAGCGATATTGATGCGTGTGACAGGGCACATCAACCAGCGATAAATCGCTGGTTGATGGTTGCCAGGTTTTCAGACTGGACCGAAAATCTGGCGATGGTCGCCCGGTGGACACGCAGCATCGCTGCGTGTGACCCCGGGACATGCGGTCAGCCAGCTCCCAGCGCCTCTCAGAAAGCACTGGGAGCTGGTATCCATGGTAAACTGCGGGTAACTAGGCAGCGCACGCTGCATAGATACCCGATGTATACCTTGGTTACCAGCCTTCTCCGCTCACCGGATGGTGTCCAAGGTACACAGCGGGTAACCAGGGTCCCTACTTACCCACTGTGTACCTTGGATACCAGCCAGTGAGAGGAAAAGGCTGGTAACCAAGGTATACATCGGGTATCTAGGCAGCGCGCGCTGACGACATTTACATGTGTGACGCCGGCTTAAGAGAATAATAGATTAGTTATCGTATATTGTTCATCTTGTCACACAGGTTTGTTTGCTAATTGATAAGAATCAGTATGCGAAAATGAATAGTTGCACACTGGGTGGCATGAAGAGAGAGGGAAAAAGGGAAAGGGACAAAAAAAGGGGAAAAAATGAAAAAAGTAGATAAAGGCCTTGTCCACACACCTGCGCTCTCAGTATTTAGCGCTTCTGCGCTAAAAACTTAGGTATGGATAGAGAAGCGTGGGTGCGTGTGTGCGAGCGCTTTCAACAGATGCTGTCCCTGGTTACCAGATGTGTATTGTGGTAACCAGTTCATACAGCAGGCTGCATAGTGTCTGCTTATCCTGAGTGCACAGGGAAACGCTGCTTGCAGCGTTTCCCTGTGCGCTCACGGAAAGCGCACACTATGCAGCCTGCTGTATAAACTGGTTACTACGATACACATCGGGTAACCAGGGACAGTGTCTGCTGAAAGCGCTCGCACACATGCACCTGCGCTTCTCTGTCAAAACCTAAGTATTCAGCGCAGAAGCGCTAAATACTGAGAGCGCAGGTGTATGGACAAGGCCAAAGATTAGACTCATTTAGTACCTCTGTTTATCCAAAGAGAGAGTGTTAGTATATATGTATGTTCCAAGGTTCACTAGATATATGTCACAGAGTTCCCACTCAATGATCATTAATTAGTGACTCAACTTAGGGTGCCTTCACACTGCGGTCAGATCCGGTCCGGGGCTGTCAGGGGTGACCGGATTTTGGCCCCATAGCCGGATGGAGCCGGATGGCAGCTATCTGCCATCCGGCTTCCATCTCTTCGGAAGAATCCGGGAAAAGTGGGATTTCTCTCCCAGATACAAAAATGTTGCTTGCAACATTTTTGTGTCCGGGGAGACCAATCTCCCCATAATTGGTGTCTCCCGGATTCCACCAGATTCCCCCAGATCCTCCCGAATTCCCCCGGACCCTTCCAGGGCAATCCGGCACTCCCTTAACATGGGAGGATCCAGGAACCGGACACCTGCGGCTGCACGCCGCTGTTATAATTCAGGACCACGGCTAGCTCCCTGCTAGCCGCGGTCCTGAATAATCAGCAGTGGCAGATGCAGCAGGCTGCACACCGGACCAGTGGGCATATTAGCCCTTCGGTTCTGTGTACTGATCCGGTCCGGGGCTGTCAGGTTCACCCCTGACAGCCCCGGACCGGACCTGACCGCAGTGTGAAGCCCCCCTTAGTGAGCTGTCAGTCTGGTTCAAAAGACCTGTTATAGAGCAATGTTTTACTTATAGGAGTCTATATGAGAATTATAACAAATAATGCAATAGTTAGAGTTACCTCCTTGTTATATCTATCAAACCAGTCTTGATAAGTGGTTATTGCCTGTTTAGGCAGGGTTAGTCTGAAAACAAGTAAAAAAAGTGGGGCTCATAATGATTAATCAATTCTAAAGATATAGCGACCATAAAGCCTGTCAGTCTATACCTGCAGGATTCTATGTTTTGGAGTTAAATAGAAATATTTCAGTGAATGTGACCTCCTAATGCTGCAAATTCAACAAATGAGCATTTTCAGTTCTTTCAAACATATCAAATGTTTAGAAATTCTACTGTGCCTAATAATTTGGAACAGGGCATTTAGAATTTTTTTTAATTTTGAAGATTATACAGTTATCATTGGGAGGTTTCGTCAATAAAATTCGATGTATACTCTAAGGGCCGGTTTACACATTATGATGTCCCAGCGACCCCACCAATGATGGGGGTTGCTGGGACATCGTTATCTGATCACTGGTGAGCTGTCACAAAGGTGGCTTCACCAGCGAACAGTGACTAGCGAGAACGCTGGTATCCAGGGTAAACAGCAGGTAACTAAGCATAGCGCTCTGCTTAGTTACCCGCTGTTTACCCTGGTTACCAGCTCCCAGCACTGCACAGCACACGCTGGAGCTGGTAACCAGGGTAAACAGCGGGTAACTAAGCGCAGCACTCTGCTTAGTTACCCGCTGTTAACCCTGGTTACCAGCTCCCAGGGTTTCTGTGCGGCACTGGGAGGTCGATGATTGTTGATCTCCCGCTGTCACACTTGGCGATGCAGGCCGCCCAGCAGGAGACCAATGATTGAAAAATGGCCCTGGCCATTGTACCAATGATCAGCAATTAGCGAGCTGTTTGCTGATCGTTGTAGTATGTCACACATAACAACATCTCTACGAGGTCGCTGCAATGTCAGAAGTTGCAGCGACATCGTTAACGAGGTCGCTACATGTAAACCGGCCTTAACGGGTGATGACTTTTATTACGTTGACAGTCATTTGCACCGACAATTTAGGAAAATCAGAGAAAAAAAACATTTGCATAATAATTTGGAACATGGTGTTTTATCATCAGTGTTTGGTATACACACTGCTCACCCTGATTTTAAAGGACCCATAGACTTGCATATGTGATTTCTATCTTTGATGCCCATAGAAACAGACGTCTCCATGATTTTCTTACAGGCTGCAAAATATCACAGATGTGTGAACAGCTCCATGGATTCTAATGGGCAAATGTTCTATTCATCACAATCATGGATAGAACATGTACATGATTCTTGGACATCTGAATAAGCCCTAATACTAATCAGCATAAATTGAGGGATTTGGGTGTTATAGATGATAGGTCTATGAAATGTAAGAAAGATTAAATTGTTGGTAATATATTACAATAATTTCAAGATCTTCTACTGTCCTGATGAATTGTATTCTTTCCAAATAAATTCTTAAATTTATTTTTCTCTTGGTGGTAACAATAACTTCGGCATAATTTGAGGTTTTGTGCACACAAAGTTTTTGAGCCTGAAAAAAATCACTCAGATGCTAAAACTCCTCTTCATATCCATTTCTATCGTAAACAACTCGCTGATCATATGTTCAACCTTTTTGAGCATATTTGTTCCGCTTCAGGTTTTGTAAAATGCCTGGTGGGAGAAAAGAAAATGCATTTCACGTCTTTGAAACATCCCTTGATGAAAAATGCTTCAAACTAGGCAATGTCCCTTCAAAAGGCTGCCAAAAAGGTTTCAGATTTAAAAAAAACTGTTAAAATCCCTTCTAGAAACAAGAAACGCCTCCAAAATAATTCCCAAGGAAGGGGCGATCCTAGAGCAGTTTCCAATAGAAAACCTATTTTTGATAGCCTCAAAAAAAACTCCATGTGCACATAGCCTGAGAACTTTCTCTGCAGTGAAGCTGCTCTCCCTTTACTTCTTTTGTCTTAATAACCAATTCCCAGTATTGCATGCATTTTTATGTAGACAAATATGGGAAATAAGTAGTGATGGGCGAACCCACTGGTGTTTGGGTACAGCGAACTCGCCCGGACTTTTTTAAAAGTGGTTCAAACTGGAGTTCAGACCCTGAACTCAGACTTTAAAGTTATGGGATGGGGGCTAGGAGGCTGTAAAAGAAAGAAGATAGTTATTAAATAACATTATACTTTCTGATGTCCACCCACTTGTACTCCCGTGGCTGCTCATTACCTTCCTGGATCTTCACTGCAGAGGGACCCAACAGCCAATCACAGATGCTGTCACAGAGAATTGGCGCACCAAAACTATGATGCGGTTTTTGCCATGGATTTCATACTCTTCTGATGCACTTTTGGCATAAACTGCATTCATTGTGTTCAACATGTTCATCTGCATCTCCTGGTCAAAAAAAGCACCAAAACTGCAACATTGTTTTTGCTGTGGATTTCATAATTTTTTGGTGCATTGTGTTCAAAGTGTTCATCTGAATCTCCAGCTCCAAAAAAAGCACCAAAGCCACAAAACATTTGAGCCCTTTTTATAAAATTAGGCTGGGTCACAGTTGCCATGCGTTTTTTTAAGTGATTTAACAAAACTCATGCTTTTTTTCATGTCAGCATGAGTTTTGTAAGGTGTGTGATGGCTCCCTGCGTTTTTGGGTGCGTTTTTGAATCTGCACCTAAAAATAGTGCTTGTAGTATTTTTTTGAGCGTTTTGAAAAACGCATGCGTTTTTGTAGAAAACGCATGCGTTTTTATAACATGGGTTCCTATGGAAAACGCATGCAAAAACGCATGTACAGTTAGTACCTTTTAGTGCCATTCAAAAACGCATGCGTTTCCCATAGGAGCCCATGTTAAAAAAACGCTTGCGTTTTTCCGGAAACGCATGCGTTTTTTTAACATGGGCTCCTATGGGAAACGCATGCGTTTTTGAATGGCACTAAAAGGTACTAACTGTACATGCGTTTTGCATGCGTTTTCCATAGGAACCCATGTTATAAAAACGCATGCGTTTTCTACAAAAACGCATGCGTTTTCTACAAAAACGCATGCGTTTTTGGATATGCTCCAAAAACGCATGGGACAGTCACACATGCTTTTTGGCTATTAGGGCATGCGTTTTTTAACATGGGGCCTATGGGTGCGTTTTTTACATGCGTTTTTGAAAACGCAGGTCTCCAAAAATGCATGTGAAAAATGGTACTGTGACCCCAGCCTTATTCCTTGAAATAATTTAAAAAAAAATGGTGTGGGCTTCGCTATATTTTTTAATGCCAGCCAGGTACAGCAGGCAGGTATGGGCTGCCCTCTACCCTCAGCTGCCTATTTTTTACCTGGCTGGACACCAAAGATTTAGGGAAGCCCCTTTTTTAATAAATTCATGAATTTCATGAAATGATTAAAAAAAATTACATGGGGCTTTGCCGTATTATTGGTTTCAAGACAGGTACAACTAGGCAGCTGGCGGCTTGAATCCTCAGCACAGGGTGGCTCAAGCTATCTGCCCTCCCCCTGCTGTGAATTGCAGCCCACATCTGCTCAAGAAAATGGCCCATTCATAGAAGCATCATTTTTTGGCGCTGTACCCTGACATTTATTGTGGCCCTGGTAACGGTGGCACACTGGGTAATGAAAGGCTTCATGCCAGCTTTGTATTGGCAGCTAACACTAAGCCCGAAATTCATAGTGTCAGGCCAATATTAGACCCACTATGAATTTCTAGTAAGCAGTAAAAAATCACAACGCTGAAAAAAAACATTTAGAAATAAAACACACGACAACGCTGTTTCCCATCTTTAATCAACAAAAAAACCCTCCCTACGACATAATCCACAGGGAACATCTTCAGCTCTGCTGCATATCTCTTTGAGCAGATGCCCATTCTCTGTGACAGTATCTGTGATTGGCTGTTGGGACCCTTTGCTGTGAATATCTAGGAAGTTAATGAGCAGCACCGGAAGTAGGCGCAGCGGGGCGGTGGAATGCAGTAAGTATACTGCTGTTTAATAACAATTTTCTTTAGTTTTACAGCTCGCCCACCCCCAAACCCAAACCCAAACTGTAACACGGACTTCCCAGAAAAGTCTATGTTTGGAATCTGTGCCCGAACACTAGGTGTTCAGTACGGACTCCAAACTTTAGAGTTTGGGCTCACCCATCACTAGAAATAAGTAAAAATATTTCAGATTTTAATTCTAATTATGTGTTTATTAAGATCCATATACAGTCATGGCCAAAAGTATTGACACCCCTGCAATTCTGTCAGATAATACTCAGTTTCTTCCTGAAAATGATTGCAATCACAAATTCTTTGGTATTATTATCTTCATTTAATTTGTCTTCAATGAAAAAGCACAAAAAGAATTGTCCTAAAGCCAAATTGGATCTACCGTATATACTCGCGTATAAGCCGAGTTTTTCAGCCCAAAAATTGGGCTGAAAAGTCCCCCCCTCTGCTTATACGCGAGTCACTGTATACTGTATACAATGTATACAGTATACAGTGCCCCCCCCCATATCAGTATACAGGCCCCCCCTTGGGTAGTAATCCTGTAAAGGAAGAGATTAGTATACTTATCCCTCCGCTGTCCCGCTGCCGCTGTCCCGCCGCCGCCATCGTGCTCTTCCGTCTTCATCCAGCGTCTTCCGTTTTCTTCTGGCTTCCTCCGGTGGGCGCAGGCAATGACGTCATTGCCTGCGCGACAGAGGAGGAAGCCGGAAGAAGACGGAAGACGCTGGAAGAAGATGGAGGAGCATGATGGCGGCGTGACAGCGGCAGCAGGACAGCGGAGGGATAAGTATACTAATCTCTTCCTTTACAGGATTACTACCCAAGGGGGGGCCTGTATACTGATATGGAGGGGCTGCTGTATATACCTCTGGGGCTGCATATACCTCTGGGGCTGCATATACCTCTGGGGCTGCATATACCTCTGGGGCTGCTGTGTACTACCTAAGGGCTGCTGTATACTACCACTGGGGCTGCTGTATACCTCTGGGGATGTATATACCTCTGGGGAAGTATATACCTCTGGGGCTGTATATACCTCTGGGGCTGCTGTATACTACCACTGGGGCTGCTGTATACTACCACTGGGGCTGCTGTATACTACCTCTGGGACTGCTGTATACTACCACTGGGGCTGCTGCTGTATATACCACTGGGGCTGCTGCTGTATACTACCACTGGGGCTGCTGCTGTATACTACCACTGGGGCTGCTGTATATACCTCTGGGGCTGCTGTATACTACCTCTGGGGCTGCTGTATATACCTCTGGGGCTGCTGTATACTACCACTGGGGCTGCTGTATACTACCACTGGGACTGCTGCTGTATACTACCACTGGGGCTGCTGCTGTATACTACCACTGGGGCTGCTGTATACTACCTCTGGGGCTGCTGTAAACTACCACTGGGGCTGCTGTATATACCTCTGGGGCTGCTGTATACTACCACTGGGGCTGCTGTATACTACCTCTGGGGCTGCTGTATATACCTCTGGGGCTGCTGTATACTACCAATGGGGCTGCTGCTGTATACTACCACTGGGGCTGCTGTATATACCTCTGGGGCTGCTGTATACTACCACTGGGGCTGCTGCTTTATATACCACTGGGGCTGCTGCTGTATACTACCACTGGGGAGGCTGCTGTATACTACACTGCTGGGGGCTGTATACTTGTGCTGGGGTCCACCCTCGGCTTATACACGAGTCAATAGGTTTTCCCAGGTTTTGGGGGCAAAAGTAGGGGGTCGGCTTATATACGGGTCGGCTTATAAACGAGTATATACGGTAATTCCACACCAAACATAAAAAAGGGGGTGGACAAAAGTATTGGCACCCTTACAAAAATCATGTGATGCTTCTCTAATTTGAGTAATTAACAGCACCTGTAACTTACCTGTGGCACCTAACAGGTGTTGGCAATAACTAAATCACACTTGCAGCCAGTTGACATGGATTAAAGTTGACTCAACCTCTGTCCTATGTCCTTGTGTGTACCACATTGAGCATGGAGAAAAGAAAGAAGACCAAAGAACTGTCTGAGGACTTGAGAACCCAAATTGAGAGGAAGCATGAGCAATCTCAAGGCTACAAGTCCATCTCCAAGGACCTGACTGTTCCTGTGTCTACCGTGCGCAGTGTAAAGAAGTTTAAAGCCCATGGCACTGTGGCTAACCTCCCTAGATGTGGACGGAAAAGAAAAATTGACAAGAGATTTCAACGCAAGATTGTGCGGATGGTGGATAAAGAACCTCGACTAACATTCAAACAAGTTCAAGCTGCCCTGCAGTCAGAGGGTACAACAGTGTCAACCCGTACTTTCCATCAGCGTCTGAATAAAAAGGGACTGTATGGTAGGAAACCCAGGAAGACCCCACTTCTTACCCCGAGACATAAAAAAGCCAGGCTGGAGTTTGCCAAAACTTACCTGAGAAAGCCTAAAACGTTTTGGAAGAATGTTCTCTGGTCAGATGAGACAAAAGTAGAGCTTATGGGCAAAGGCATCAACATACAGTTTACAGGAGAAAAAAAGAGGCATTCAAATAAAAGAACGCGGACCCTGTAGTCAAACATGGCAGAGGTTCCTGATGTTTTGGGGTTGCTTTGCTGCCTTTGGCACTGGACTGCTTGACCGTGTGCATGGCATTATGAAGTCTGAAGACTACCAACAAATTTTGCAGCACAATGTGGGGCCCAGTGTGAGAAAGCTGGGTCTCCCTCAGAGGTCATGGGTCTTCCAGTAGGACAATGACCCAAAACACACTTCAAAAAGCACTAGAAAATGGTTTGAGAGAAAGCACTGGAGACTTCTAAGGTGGCCAGCAATGAGTCCAGACCTGAATCCCATAGAATACCTGTGGAGAGATCTAAAAATGGCAGTTTGAAGAAGGGACCCTTCAAATATTAGGGACCTGGAGCAGTTTGCCAAAGAAGAATGGTCTAAAATTCCAGCAGAGCATTGTAAGAAACTCATTGATGGTTACTGGAAGCGGTTGATCGCAGTTATTTTGGCTAAAGGTTGTGCAACCAAGTATTAGGCTGAGGGTGCCAATACTTTTGTCCGGCCCAATGTGGTGGTATGCAAATGTCCAAACTGAATGGTTTTGACATTCAGTCTAAGGGCAGACACACTTTGTGAGATGCAATTGAGATACTTGCATGAGTCTCACATGACTCACCTGGAATGGCCTCTGCCTCTCTGGATGGGAGCATGGAGCTGCATAGAGACACCCACAGCTGACACTCTCACGTTCAGAGAGGCAAGGGCCATTCTGGGTGTGTCATTTGAGACTCATACAAGTATCTTGCATGCATCTCGGAAAGTGTGTCTCTGGCCTAAGCCAGAAGGCCCTGGTTTAGCTTTGCTATAGGTTGCTCCAATGTTGCAGTCCATAGGATTATGGCAGTTGAATAAATGACATTTAATTAGTAAGAGGAATATTTTGCTTAACAAAACATTTATACTATCAGTAAATAATTGTTCATCTCTAACTGCAATCTTTTGCAAATTATAAGTGCACAAATTATGTTCTAAGAAAATATTTCACTGTACTGTAATCTATGATTTTTTTTACAAGTTAATTATATATTCACTAGCTGTGAGCCCGAAGCAAATGCATCGGGATTCTAGAACGTGCATAAAGTTGCTTATAATATTTATAGCTGGTCTGAGTACTTTTTGGGGGGGGTGTGAGTATTTTTTGGGGGGGTGTGAGGACTTTTTGGGGGGGGGTGAGGACTTTTTGGGGGGTGTTCAATACTTTTTTGGGGGGGTTTAATACTTTTTTGGGGGGGTTCAATACTTATTGGGGGGGTTGAATACTTATTTGGGGGGGTTGAATACTTATTGGGGGTTGTGAATACTTTTTTGGGGGTTCAATACTTTTTTGGGGTTCAATACTTTTGGGGGGGTTCAATACTTATTGGGGGGGTTGAATACTTATTTGGGGGGGTTGAATACTTATTTGGGGGGGTTGTACTTTTTGGGGGGGGTGAATACTTATTGGGGGGTGTTGAATACTTATTTGGGGGTGTGTAATACTTTTTGGGGGTGTGTTGAATACTTATTGGGGGGGTTGAATACTTATTTGGGGGGGGTTGAATACTTATTGGGGGCTGTGAATACTTTTTTGGGGGTTCAATACTTTTTTGGGGGTTCAATACTTTTTTGGAGGGGTTCAATACTTTTTTGGGGGGTTCAATACTTATTGGGGGGTTGAATACTTATTTGGGGTGGGGTTGAATACTTTATTGGGGGGGGTTGAATACTTTTTGGGGGGGTTGAATACTTATTGGGGGGGTTGAATACTTATTGGGGGGTTGAATACTTATTGGGGGTGTGAATACTTTTTTGGGGTGTTCAATACTTTTTTGGGGGGTTCAATACTATTTGGGGGGGTTCAATACTTATTGGGGGGTTGAATACTTATTTGGGGGGGTTGAATATTTATTGGGGGGGTTGAATACTTTTTGGGGGGGTTCAATACTTATTGGGGGGGTTGAATACTTATTTGGGGGGTTGAATACTTATTGGGGGGTGTGAATACTTTTTTTGGGGGGTTCAATACTTTTTTGGGGGAGTTCAATACTTTTTGGGGGGGTTCAATACTTATTTGGGGGGGTTGAATACTTTTGGGGGGGTTGAATACTTTTTGGGGGTGTGTGAATATACTTATTGGGGGGGTTGAATACTTATTTGGGGGGGTTTGAATACTTATTGGGGGGTGTGAATACTTTTTTGGGGGGTTCAATACTTTTTTGGGGGGGTTCAATACTTTTTGGGGGGTTCAATACTTATTTGGGGGGGGTTGAATACTTATTGGGGGGGTTGAATACTTTTTGGGGGGGTTGAATACTTATTGGGGCTGAGTGGTCGCAATGGCCGCGAAGCAGGCATTGCGAGTCGCTGGCTGAAAATCGAACCAGAGGCTCGGCCACAAAGTTAGCGATTTACCGCTCAGACAGGACTCGCGCTACATGAGCGGTAAATCGCTAACTTTGTGGCCGAGCCTCTGGTTCTATTTTCGGCCAGCGACTCGCAATGGCCTCGCGGCCATTGCTCGCGCAGGCTAACGACTCGCATTGGCCGCTATGCGGCCAATGCTTCGCTCGTGGTGGCGTCACATAGTGACAAAGCCACGGCGATTTCGGGGTCCGACACGATTTTGCCTACGGCAATTATAGAGTAGATAGAATAATAGGATGGTAGAGTTGGAAAGGACCTCTTAGGTCATCTGGTCCAACTCCCTGCTCAAAGCAGGATTCACTGAATCATCCCAGACAGATGTCTGTCCAGTGTCTGTATGAAGACTTCCATTGAAGGAGAATTCACCACTAGTGATGAGCGAATTGTGAAATACTCAGATTCAGGAGATTCATAGAGTGTACTATGTAATACTCGCTTATTAGTACATCCCAGTGACCCAGATGTTGTTCGTCCAGCCAGGTTTATGTGCTAGTTCCAACTCATGGACACATTTCTTCTAATACTCCTTAGTAGATTGACATAGAGATATTCTTACTCGTTATAATAATAATAATAAGAAATCTTTATTTATATAGCACCAACATATTCTGCAGTACTTTACAATACAGTGGTTTGCGTATGAACAGTCATTGGTAACAATAAATAATATAGAATACAGTAATTAAAGTAGAGAATCAATGTAAAAAATCCAATACACTAAGCAGAGAATCAATGTAAAATGTATAATAATTAAAGCAGAGAAACAATTTTAAAAATACAGTACAGTAATCAGATACAATACAATAAGCATATTATATCTACTATATAATTGCCGTAGCACGTTTTCTGTCGGCCCCCGGCAGTCGTGGCTATGTCACACTGTGACGTCACCACGCCGTGCGAGGCATTGCCCGCGTAGCGGGCATTGCGACCGCCGCTGTCATCCCGCCACTCGGCATGAGGGGCCCATTGCCTCCACCCCCTGGGGGGCCCCGTGCTGACACCAGCCGCCGCCGTGCGCCAGGAGAGGAGGGAGGACGGAACTTCCTGTCCGGCAGCTCTGCCCGCCCCTCCTCTCCTCCTACAGCACACGCACACCGGTGGCGGTGAGTCTGCACTCCCCCCGGCCCTCACATCTGTATGACAGCACCCCCCCCCTCCAGCCTCCGCTCTCCCCTCAGCCTCCGTTCTCCTCTCCAGCCTCCCTTATGCCCTCCAGCCTCTGCCATCCAGCCTGCGCTCTCCCCTCCAGCCTATCCCCTCCAGCCTCCGCTCTCCCCTCCAGCCTCCGCTCTGCCCTCCAGCCTCCGCTCTCCCCTCCAGCCTCCGCTCTCCCCTCCAGCCTCCACTCTGCCCTCCAGCCTCTGCCCTCCAGCCTCCGCTCTGACCTCCAGCCTCCGCTCTGACCTCCAGCCTCCGCTCTGACCTCCAGCCTCCGCTCTGCCCTCCAGCCTCCGCTCTGCCCTCCAGCCTCTGACCTCCAGCCTCCGCTCTGACCTCCAGCCTCCGCTCTGACCTCCAGCCCTCTGACCTCCAGCCTCCACTCTGACCTCCAGCCTCTCCGCTCTGACCTCCAGCCTCCGCTCTGACCCCCCCGCCTCTCGCTCTGCCCTCCACCTCTGACCTCCAGCCTCCGCTCTGCCCTCCAGCCTCCGCTCTGACCCCAGCCTCCGCTCTGACCTCCAGCCTCCGCTCTGACCTCCAGCCTCCGCTCTGCCTCCAGCCTCTGACCTCCAGCCTCCGCTCTGACCTCCAGCCTCCGCTCTGACCTCCAGCCTCTGACCTCCAGCCTCCGCTCTGACCTCCAGCCTCCGCTCTGACCTCCAGCCTCTGACCTCCAGCCTCCGCTCTGACCTCCAGCCTCCGCTCTGACCTCCAGCCTCGCTCTAACCTCCAGCCTCTGCTCTAACCTCCAGCCTTTGCTCTCCCCTCCAGCCTTGCTCTCCCCTCCAGCCTCCGCTCTCCCCTCCAGCCTCCGCTCTCCCCTCCAGCCTCCGCTCTCCTCTCCAGCCTCCGCTCTCCTCTCCAGCCTCTGCTCTGCCCTCCAGCCTCTGCTCTGCCCTCCAGCCTCTGCTCTGCCCTCCAGCCTCTGCTCTGCCTTCCAGCCTCCGCTCTGCCTTCCAGCCTCCGCTCTCCCCTCCAGCCTCTCCCCTCCAGCCTCCGCTCTCCCCTCCAGCCTCCGCTCTCCCTCCAGCCTCCGCTCTGCCCTCCAGCCTCCGCTCTGCCCTCCAGCCTCTGCTCTGCCCTCCAGCCTCTGCTCTGCCCTCCAGCCTCTGCTCTGCCCTCCAGCCTCCGCTCTGCCCTCCAGCCTCCGCTCTGCCCTCCAGCCTCCGCTCTGCCCTCCAGCCTCGCTCTGCCCTCCAGCCTCTGCTCTCCCCTCCAGCCTCCGCTTGCCCTCCAGCCTCTGCTATGCCCTCCAGCCTCTGCTATGCCCTCCAGCCTCTGCTCTGCCCTCCAGCCTCCGCTCTCCTCTCCAGCCTCCGCTCTCCTCTCCAGCCTCCGTTCTCCCCTCCAGCCTCTGCCTAAAGCCTCTGCCCTCCAGCCTCTCCCCTCCAGCCTTTCCCCTCCAGCCTCTCCTTTCCAGCCTCCAGCCAATCCCCTCCAGCCTCCAGCCAATCCCCTCCAGCCTCCGCTCTCCCTTCCAGCCTCTGCTCTCCCTTCCAGCCTCCGCTCTCCCCTCCAGCCTCTGCCCTCCAGCCTCTGCTCTGCCCTCTAGCCTCTGCCCTCCCCTCCAGCCTCCGCTCTCTCCTCCAGCCTCCGCTCTCCTCACCCCTCCATATGCAATGTACAGTATCTACTATATAATTGCCGTAGGCACTTTCGTGTGGGTACCCGAAAAGACCGTGGCTATGTCACTCTGTGACGTCAGCACGGCGAAGCATTGGCCGCTTAGCGGCCAATGCGAGTCGCTGGCCTGCGCGAGCAATGGCCGCGAGGCCATTGCGAGCGCAGGCTGAGTACGAGCAATGGCCGCGAAGCGGCCATTGCGAGTCGCTGGCTGAAAATCGAACCAGAGGCTCGGCCTCAAAGTTAACGATTTACCGGTCAGGTAGCGCGAGCAATGGCCGCGAGGCCATTGCGAGTCGCTGCCTGAGCCGCGCTTCTAATTGGTCGGCGCCAGCGAGTCGTTACACTTGCGGCGCGCTTGCGGTAATCCTCATACAAAGTATAGTATTCTAGACACCCGATGCATTTGCATCGGGCTCACAGCTAGTATGTTATAAAGAAGTGAATTTAACTGTAAGTACTGACAGAACTTGCATCAAAAGACAGTTTTTTATGACTTTTATCACATTTATTTGTTTAAGAGCCGCTTTACACGTCGCGATATCGCAACACAACATCGATAAGAAGTCACATGGTACGGCCGTTGCAGTTGATATCGCTCGTGCGTTGTGTCATGTAAATGGGCAATGCGACGGGAAAAAAAAACTACCTACGATATTACAAGAAAATTGTGCAAGCCCTTCAACCGTACAATATTGCATATGCGTGACATGTGTGGCAGCGCAACTACGATTTGATGCGCAACTTCCCCTACTCACTACAATGTTAAATGGTCGTTCCCTGGGTTGCTCATACCCAGCGCAAAGAAGGGGCGTACACAATCGTAGTTGCATTGCCTGACGATATCTCCCTGTGTGACATCTACTATGCGATCTTGGACAAGTGCCAAAAACGTGCGCGCTCCCGTGAAACTGTATGCAATATCGTCACGATATTGCGATGTGCAAAGCGGCCATCAGACACTTCTTACAACTTGTGCAACAAGAGGGCATGACCTTACTCTAAAAGGGTTTGTGTTATTGAACAATGGACATAATGGAATGTAGGACATTATGCACCCAAGAAAGGCACCATATTTTTTGTGCACAATTCTGACACAAATTAAGAGGAGGTATAAATTTAGGCTAATAGGTCTCAAACTTCAATATATCAAAAACAGAGGGAATCACTGTGATACATTTGCTTTATTCTTAATATGTTTTGTCTTAATTTACGCCATCTGAGAATTAGATAGTTTAGATAAATACGCCCTAATATTTTAAAATGAGTCGGATATGGGTGCAGTGTCTGCGGGGCAGCCCCCCTTCAGCTGGGCTTTAATGACAAGTCAATCCCTATCTGTGCAAAGACAGACCTTTTAGTAAAGCTGTGAGAAGCAGGAGGTGAGCTTCCCAGTGGATATTTCTCCTTGTTTCCAGTTCTTTATAAAATTATGTTTTATCTGAAATGTTGCAGCGCTTTAGAGTAAAAACAATTTCCTAGTAATGAGAAGCATGTTGACATTCTATGTTGCACATAACAATTTTTCTTTGATAGGATCACTTTAAGACAGAGACATTTTTCATTTTCATCTTTGTGCATACAGAAAGGATAAGACAAACTCCTATATGGGTTTCCTTAATATTTAATGAAACATCTCAATTCATTCCCTCCCCCTTTGCCAGTACAGTGACAAGGAGTCATTAGCAATGCGCATATCAACTAGGGAGTGGGTGACTCTGAAGAGAAACAAACAATTAGAGGCAGAATCTGAAAACGGATAGATGCATGTATACACACTTGCTACATATATGAAATGAAAAACCTGCAGACCATGTACAGTAAACTTACCAATGCAAAAATGTGCTTTTAGGCACTAAAATATCCAGTGAGACATTTTTTAGTTACTATACATTTTGCAATATTTTTTTAATATAATTTTATTTAATATGATTTCTAAGAAGTCCAAGAATGTCCCTTTTCTAAATAAGACAAAAACTATAAATGTGCAGTGATAGTTAATGTGGTTCTTCACATTCAATTCAATTTCTCTACTTTGAGAAGTTTATTATTAAAAAACAAACCACGCTGTACACATCTACAAAGATTCAATAGCAAGTGTACACCGCTGTTCCTGGTGTTTAGCATTAATTGTGATGCTGACAGTCTCACTTGAAAAGCATGACAGCCAATCAGTGAGCTTAGTGGCTCTAGTGCTGTTTTCTTGTAGATGGAAAGCCCCATTCATAGATGATCAACTCATTGATTGCCTGCTGTGTTGCTCATGCGATGTCAACACCACTTACATTATTAAAGCCTGGGAGCAGCTGGGAAGGTGTGCTAGTTAACCTGGGTTAGCTAAGGTTTTACAGTGGTCCTCACAGACAGCTATATACAGGACATGACATACTTTTTAAATAAGCTATCTACAATAGCCCCTCCCCAAGAGTACCATTTTAGCCACTATGGATGTGGAATTCTTATATTATAGCATGCCACACGAAGATGGACTTACTGACAGCAGCATAGAGCAAAACTGCCGAAAGGACACAGGTACTGTCATCTATGTTGTTAATTTGTCATCTCACAAACCCACTAGACTAGGGAACCACCTTATTCATATTTTATACAGCAACAAGAAAAAGGTCCAAATGGAAATACAAACTTTAAGGAGCAATCTTACCAATAACATACAGCAGAGGATGCAACATTTTTATACTTCACTGCAATTATACCTTATATACAACAAGAAGAAGCTTAACATACTACGACTGAAAGCAGGCAGCTAATGGATATACAGTAATACACAAACTGCATGAGGACCCAATTCCAAAATATATGAGGGAGTTGAGAAGACTCATTAAATGTTTGGGTACGGATTCCACAAACCTTCTGGACTTAATTCCTGAGGATCCAAGGACGAGAGTTTTCTATATGCTTCCTAAGATTAATAAACAAGGGAACCCAGGGAGACCAAACATTTCAGGGGTGGGAACACTCACTGAAAGAATCTCTGGGTGGGGGGAAAATGTCCTTAAATTGCTGGTAAGGAAGACAGACAGCTAAACACAGGACATGACTGACCTTTTAAATAAGCTATGTACAATAGGCCCCCTCCCCAAGGGCCCCCTCCCATCTTAGCCACTATGTATGTGGAATCCTTATATTCTAACATCCCACACGAAGATGGACTTACCGCCTACTGAATGTTTCTTGATTTCAATGGGATCCCTACTGAATCAGTACTAGGGCTCACCAGATCTATCTTCATACACAACATTTTCCTTTTAAATATGCTATCTACAATAGGCCCCCTCCTCAAGAATATCATCTTAGCCACCATGGATGTGGAATCCTTTTATTCTAACATCCCATACGAAGATGTACCTACTGCTTGTCTAATGTTTCTTGAAGTCAATGAGATCCCTTCTGAATCAGTACTAAGGCTCACCAGATTTATCCTCACACATAACATTTTATCTTTGGGTGAAGAACTGTATTTACAACGCACCGGAACCGCCATGGGAAGCAAAATGGCCACCCAGTATGCCAATCTTTTCATGGCTAAACTGGAAAGTGACTTTTTAGCCCTTTGTCCCATCAAACCCTTGTCCTACTTTCGCTAAATTGATGACATCTTAATAATCTGGACTGAGACTGAACATGAACTTCTAAAATTCCATGACAATTTCAAGAAATTTCATCCCACCATAAACTTGACACTGGATCACTCAAGAACAGAAATCAACTTCCTGGATACCACCATAAAAATTCTAAATTGTTCATTCCAGATATTGGTATATCGGAAACTGATTGACTGTCCCACAAACCTCAGATGGAACAATTTCCAGCCAAAACACATTAAAAAGTCCATTATCTACAGCCAGGACCTCAGATATAACCGTATTTTCTCCAATCCAGCGGGAAAGGATGAACACTTAAACCATCTAGAATCCCTAGAAGTCAAGCACTCCAATACAGAGAAAAAGAAGAAAACCATTGTGTTCCTCTGGTGGTGACCTATAACTCACATCTTGAGGTACTTAGGAAAACTGCATAATTTCACCATATCCTACACAAGGATGACCGACTAAAAATATTATTCAAAGACCCTCCCTTGCTGTGCTACAGGCAGCCTCCCAAATTAAGAAACATCATGGTCCGAAGTTCGATGCTCTCAGAGACACCAAGAGGAACTTATCCATGCAATATGAAGAGCTGCAAACCTGTGCTCACATAGAGACCAAAGACAGGATACAGATCCTCAACACACAGCAGGCTTATAAGATTCCTGGGACATTCACATGCTCCTCGTCCAATGTTGTGTATTTAATTATGTGCACCATATGTCTTGCAGGGGCTTTTTATGTTTGGGAAACAGGACAATAGCTAAGCGTAAGGATGAGGTCTCATTGTCACACAATTACAGACAAAAAATCCATTTACCAGTAGCCAAACATTTGTGGTCAAGTACATAGCATTGAAAATATGAAAGTTGCAATATTGAGAGGTAATTTCAAATCACAGAAACATCGACGGCTCTGTGAATGCAAGTTCATTAGAACTTTTGACTGTATCCAAAAAGGGCTAAACCTATCTGATGGATTTATATTTCATTATAACATCTGAAGAATGTTTTTCAGAGACACTGAAGACACCAGGTTTACATATAAATTAGGGTCATAAAAATTTGGACAACACTAAGCCTGGCTGATTAAGGAACCTCTCCAGGCTCTGTCTAGTTTGTTTATTTAACTGGTCATTTATTATAAATTGTGTCTGCTCTGGTTGTGCATGTATATATTTATGGTTCTTTAAATATTTTCTCATACCATGCCTGATGAAGAGACCTGAGAAGTCTTGAAAGCTTGGCTTGTAATATCACTTATTTTATTTTTTTAGCCATTAAAAGGTATCACAACTACTTTATCTTCATGCCTTTTAGAGATAATTTAATCTTCAACTTGCTTGAGGGTGCTTGCACACCATCTGGAGGCGCTGAATGTTGGACTCAGTGCCCCTGGACCTGAGGGAAGCCGTAGGTGAATGCTTGGAGAACACAGCCTCGCTATGCTCATGATCTGCGTTGGATGCAGAGCGGCTTCTCCCTGCATTCACCCCCTGAAGCTCCCTTCTGAATCTGCAGCATTAAATTAGCATTTTAACCAGGGGTGCCCAAACATGTGCATGCCACTGTACATATTGCATTGATTATGATATTGTTCATACGCTGACAGTGTACTTTGTGTTTGTGGTTTAGCACAATATGTTTTGAGTTTATTTAAAAAAATATCAGAAATGTAATGAAAATGTAAAAAAATTAGCCATTAGAAATGAGTAGATCTTTTGAAATTCCAATTTGCCAACTTTTCCAAATAATTCCAGAAAATGTGATGTGCAGTGAAAAAATTTGGTAATTGCACATACAATACACATGAGGGAGAGAAAAAGGAACCCAACTGTATATAAAATCTTACAAGGCAAGAAAGAAAAGATTACCTGGGATGTTTGACTGCGGCAGTACACCTGTCAAACCGTAAGGCAGGTGTCCTAAGGAGGGCTCATAGAGCCCTTTTACCATAGGAGCTTACACACTAGAGGAAACACAAAGAGTGGCGCCCACTGATCATAAGAGCTTACATTCTGCAGAAGACAAAGAACCCTGCTGATCATAAGATCTTAAATTCTATAGGAGAGGACTCCACTGACCATAAGAGCTTACAGTCTAAGGGTAAGTTCACACATACAGGTTTAACATCGGTTTAGCAGCGAGATCCGCCGTCGTTTCCTGCAACGTTTTATGTTAATTTATGTAAATCGTAAGCGGCGTGAGGATTAACATTAAACCCTATGTAATGTTGAAAACGCTGTGCACACATTATCGTTTTGTATGAACGGATTTACTCCCGGATGAGCGGTTCCCCGGCGGCTTAGCAACAATCAACTTGTTCATTCTTCCGCTCGTTTTGTGAGCGATTTGGTGGCAGAAAACTGCTGCAGCATAATCAATGGGGCTGTGCACAGCCGCCTATAAACCGTTGCTAAACGTCCAGCCGCGGCTACTGCAGGATAAGTGGGAGGTCCCGAAACAGGAAGCAGGAACACAACACACACAGGCAAGATGTCGTGGTACCGCCGTATGGATATCTCTGTGCCCCGTCTCCTGCTGTTGGTAAGTAGTAAGTTGGAGGACAGAGACAATGGGGCACAGACACAATTGGGCTACAGAGAGAATGGGGCCCAGAGCCAATGGGGGACAGAGACAATTGGGGAACAGAGAGAATGGGGAACAGAGACAATTGGTGAACAGAGAGAATGGGGCACAGAGACATTCGGGAACAGAGACAATTGGGGAACAGAGACATTGGGGAACAGAGACAATTGGGGAACAGAGAGAATGGGGCCCAGAGACAATGGGGAACAGAGACAATTGGGGAACAGAGACAATGGGGAACAGAGACAATTGGGGAACAGAGAGAATGGGGCCCAGAGACAATGGGGGAACAGAGAGAATGGGGCACAGAGACATTGGGGAACAGAGACAATTGGGGAACAGAGAGAATGGGGCCCAGAGACAATGGGGGAACAGAGAGAATGGGGCACAGAGACATTGGGGAACAGAGACAATTGGGGAACAGAGACAATTGGGGAACAGAGACAATGGGGAACAGAGACAATTGGGGAACAGAGAGAATGGGGCACAGAGACATTGGGGAACAGAGAGAATGGGGCCCAGAGACAATGGGGGAACAGAGAGAATGGGGCACAGAGACATTGGGGAACAGAGAGAATGGGGCCCAGAGACAATGGGGGAACAGAGAGAATGGGGCACAGAGACATTGGGGAACAGAGAGAATGGGGCCCAGAGACAATTGGGGAACAGAGAGAATGGGGCACAGAGACATTCGGGAACAGAGACAATTGGGGAACAGAGACATTGGGGAACAGAGACAATTGGGGAACAGAGAGAATGGGGAACAGAGACATTCGGGAACAGAGACAATTGGGGAACAGAGACATTGGGGAACAGAGACAATTGGGGAACAGAGAGAATGGGGCACAGAGACATTGGGGAACAGAGACAATTGGGGAACAGAGACAATGGGGAACAGAGACAATTGGGGAACAGAGACAATGGGGAACAGAGACAATTGGGGAACAGAGACATTGGGGAACAGAGACAATGGGTCACAGAACAGTTATTTTTTCATAATAAAAGTTAAAGCAATGTAGTTGAAAGAAAAGTAAGCATCTTTGTCTTTTCTTTTCAGATAGAGGCCCGTCCTGAAATATGGGACCAGGGGTGTGATTCCTACAGCGATAGGATCTTGAAGGCACAGTCCTGGTACTCGATCTGTCGTCAACTATACCCTCTTTTTCCAGAGGCTGATCGAGACCTCCAATGTACCATAGGTAAATATATTTAATTATGTAAAAAATTTGTCTCAAATTATTTTGATGTATGTTTAAAAATTTACGCCTTTTTTGTGGTGGGTCGTTTTTCATTGCAGAAAAAGACATAAAGAACAGATGGAAATCCGTTCGAGATGCTTTTCAAAAGTTCCTGTCAAAAAGTGAAAAAAGCGGCTCAGCCCTGCCAAAAAAAAATGCCCATTCTATCGGGAGTTACAGTTTACTCTCAGCGGCCGTAGTCTACGCCCGTAAGTTTGTATTTTGACAATGTTATCATAACATAGTTATGCGTAGCAATGCAAAAGCTTAGAAGTGTCCCCTTTGATAGCAGTTCCCTTCTACTCGTGATTTGAAAATTGCATGAAACGGTTCCCGAACACAGAAATTTACTCCAGTTAATGCATGCGCCATGCTTCCAGCATCACATTGTTAAAAAAAAAAATTTTTTGATTAGGTATAACTCTGAATACAATTTAACAAATTTATTTTTTTTATTTTTTTTGGGTTAAATACAGAAGCCATGGTAACATTCCTCCTCCTAATCCGACTCCTCCTCCTACTTCCGCACAAGATGATGTAGCCATGAATGCAGCACAAGACGAGGCCCCTGCAAGTCAGAATGTTAGCCTTTCGTCCTCAGAAATATCAACTCCAGAGTGTCTGACACAAGACTTGATTAGTCCCACAAGCAGTGAAAATTCTGGCGCAACTTCTAATCGCACAACCTCTTTGTCCGTGCGTTCTCCAACACCCACAACGACAACCATCGCCAGACGTGTTTCGCGAACAAATGCCGGTCGGAACACTACTCCTCATTTGGTTCAGGAGACTCTTGGCTTGTTGAGGCAGGCCGGCCAAGATGACAGATATGATCATGCAGGAGCACTGCTTGCTTCAAGCTTAAGGGAGATGGCACCTGATCGTGAGGCATCCTTCATGGCTGTTCTCTATGGTCTTCTTGACATCTACCGATCTCAAGAGAGGATACCGAAGGTCCCAACCATTATGCATGGTTTATACCAAATTTATAATGTTGATAATCCAGGACAGGGAGGATCATCTTACGTTACACAGTTATCGGATGATAGCTCTGCAAGTCTTGAAATGGCGAGCCAAACTTTGTTTGGCTCTGATTATGGGTCAAGAACGTACACTAATTTGCAGTGATAGTTTTTGCAAATGTAATAGTTGTTTATGTTTGAAATTTTTGTGAAAGTTATTATGGCATGGCCATGTCCGTGCTTTTTATATAGTACATTATGTGCAAAGTTAGGAGGGCGTGCACATGTCTGTGGTTTTATAGTTCGACAATTTTGAAAAATGTACCTTTATTGGGTGATATTACCCTTTTTTACAATTCAAACTTGCATTAATAAAAATGTTTTTGTATCGCAAATTAGACTGTTCACTGACACACATTGCCCCATAATAATACTATCTGTATGTTGTTTGCCTGGCAGTTTAGGTGTAAACGGTGAGTCTACCTTCCCATATCAATGTATTAGACAACGTCCAAGTGGACATTATTTCTCGGTACACCGTATTAGCCTCTAATTTTTGGACACAAGCGTTTTTTCGGTTGGATCCAAAAAAATTTCTGCATATACAAGACATTTCATTTACACTGATGACTTCTTGACCCTTGGGCCCTGACTGACCAAAAAAGAAGACACATATACAATAGGAGTTTTTTTAACATATTTCGTTAAGGTATTCGTTTTCACGTTTTTTTGGCAATTTATTTCAGCAAACAAAGAGTCTAAACAAACATTTGTTTGGACATCATAAAACATAAACTAAGCAAAATCAACGGTAAGGTTACATTTGACATCCTTCAAAAAGTACAAATTCAATGTGTCATGAGCTCTATTACAACCGGAGGCTTTGAACGTATGGTCTGCAAAGTTAGGGGGAAAGCAGAGAAATGTTGTGAAGGAAGGTACGGTGTTGGAGTCAGGATGGGTCAGCAACATGGCTGGAAGAGTATTGCCAGGGCACGGCACCTTCTGGGCTCATGAAATAGTCAGTGAAGGTCTCTCTCACCGCCACTGCCAAATTTTCTGGCCGACCAGAACCCCAATTGATGTTGCTACGGAATACTGGGAGTTGCATACTGTCTACGTGCTCAGTTGAATGAGCACGCATAAAGTTATGCAAAACACAGCATGCTTTAATAACAACATCAATTGTGCTCTCATTCAGTTGTATAGCTGAATGGAACACCCTCCACTGACTTGTCATGATCCCGAAGGTGCATTCCACGAATCTGCGTGCCCGGCTTAGCCGATAGTTAAAAATCCTACGCCGGTCATCCAGTCCCCTACGTGGGTATGGGCGCAGCAGGTTAGGCATCAGGGGGAAAGCCTCATCCGATACCATCACGTAGGGGACTGGATGCGTGGAACCAGGCAAAGGTTTATCGGCAGGTAAAGTGTTGTGATTTTGAAGCACTTGGAGACCAATTTGTGAGTTTCGCAGCACACGAGAATCCCCGGTACTGCCATAGGCACCCACATCAATGGCAACAAATCTGTAGTGAGCATCAGCCACCGCCATCAGGACCACGGAGAAATACTTCTTATAATTATAGAAGCGTGATCCTGATCGCGGAGGCTTTTTCACACGGATATGTTTGCCATCAACGGCACCTAAGCAGTTCGGGAAGTTGGCCACAGACTGAAAGCCTGCCGCTACCTGCAACCAAGTCTCCTCGTTTGGAGAAGGCATCACAATGGGCTGCAAGTGCTCCCAGATCACAGTGCACGTCACCTTGATAATAATAGAAATCGTGCTTTTCCCCACCCTGAACTGCAAATGCAGTGAAGAATAGGTTTCTCCGGTCGCAAGGAATCTGGAAAGAGAAAAGTTTAAAAAGATTAATAATGAATACAAATGTCCACTCCACATCACGCAAAAAAGTGATAGTCTACAGCAAGTTCATTGTAGGAATTGTTTTTAAAAAAAGCGCATCCACACTACATGTTTAAAGGTTAGGCTCTCGTGCTGCACAGGATCACGGGGTAGCGTGACTTTGTGTAATTTGGCACCTTTCCATGACACTCATTACATAAAACCTGTGGCTTGATCGAAGGAGCAGACAGACGCTACATAACGATATCCCTTCAGGCCGGGTAACACAATCACCCAGACACCCCCACCAAGGTCAACATGATCAGTATTTCCACCCAATCCTGTATTACAGCCTGCGCCTATGCCTCCTGTTTTTTTTTGGTTACGCTGTGGCTATGGCTACCGTGCCCACGTTCTTGGTTTTCAGACAGAAAGATTGACACCTCACTCTATAGAAATATGTAAGAAATGGATATTTGTTAGATAACACTGACCTCAAAGTGATGAGAAGCCTTTCTTCTGCCTCGATCGATGCCCGCATCCAGGTGTTTTGGTAAGTAAGTTTTGGCCTCAACATTGCCAGGAGCTCATCAAATGCAGAAATTGATAGGCGACAAAATGCCACAAATTTCTCGGGGTACCTTTCAAAATGAAAGAAAAAAAAAGGTCCATGTTAGTTTTCAGACACAATACTTGGGTGTGACGTATTTTTTTTTATTTACACATCTTTATATATTTTTCTCTTACCTTCTCAAATCCTGGTATAATTGCATGAAGTGTCCCTTATGATCCCTCTCCATGATGAGGGGATGGACCCACATTCGTGGGCTTTCCTCAACCTGTACATTATTTGGTAGAAAGAAAAGATCGTTATCAATAACCATATATCAGCTCACACTCGGGAAGTGCAAATAAACTAAAATAAATGTTACGCTGGGTTCAGAGGCAAGGTTTTCACACCGCAATATAGCGTCAAAGTGGGCCAACTTCGTCAATCACTAGCTTTCACGGACGATGTCTTGGCGTCTGACACAAGCTGCGAGGCGCCACGATTCACGCCTCATTCCAGGTGCACGCGCCAGATGAGCCCTTCATCAAGCACCACTCTCACGCTTTGTGACAGGGCTGGTGATGGGGCTGGCCAGCTGACGCTTCATCACGCTTTGCATGGCTAGCGTCACAGTACCCAAGCAGGGCGTGTGATATGCAAGGGCCATTTACGCACATCATACAGCACAACGCAGCCGCGTCTCAGGCCATGGCTGTCCGCCGACGATGTGGTGACAGGAGTGGAGGGTGAGCTATCCCTCCCCTCCCCCACACATGTGACCTGGGGGGAGGTAGCGAATTGGCCCCTGTGCATGTTAATAGAGGGGCCAGATCCTATTCCCCAGGTTTCGGCGAGCTGGCCCAATAGGCTTACCGCCCTGCGTCTACATACACAGGGGCCAATCCGCTAAATACCCTCAGGTTACATGTGTGGGTGAGGGGAGTGATAGCTCAACCGCCGCTGCTGTCACCACAGCGGCGGCGGACAGCCAGGACAGCAGGGGCACCAATAGACACAGCGTCCATTCATCGTCACCCAAAACATCGAACTGGCGTACAGAGACGCCCGTCTAGTTGCGGCGCAAATAGAGGGCCACGTGCAACGCTATTGCGCCTACGCTGCCACAATATATTGTCGTCAGACACCAGGAGAAAGAAGATTAGGCTGACATATGTATTCTGTGTAATTCGTACCTCATTTTCCTCCTCTTCATGCTCCAGAAGATGCTGCAAAATTAGTAATAAAAAGAGTTGTTTGGAGGCCCTCCGCATAGTGCGCAGTCTTGTCAGCGGCATGGCTGGTAGCTCGTAGTAAGCTTTCGAGGTAAACCTTTCTTCCAAAAGGTAGCAGATCATGTGACAGGAAATGCTTTTTTTTTTTTTTTTTTTTTTTCCTTTTTGGACATGACAACTTTCTTTACAAAACTTAACATGAACAAAATCAGCAATACAAAACCGCTGGAAAAGCCGCCGGAAAAATCGCTGTTCACCGCTGCAAAAAACGTTCAGAAACCGCTGGAACAACACTGCAAATCCGCTGAAGAATGCAGGGATGTGTACTCTTGGCTCCTTTGAAAATCTCAGCGGTTTACTGACGGTCTGAACGTCAATAAACCGGTATGTGTGAACTTACCCTAAAGGAGAGAGAAATATACCCAATGACTTTGAAGATTGAAAACTCTCCTGTGGAAACTGTACTCCACTATGAACCTCTGATCTGTGATAGCCCAGGTACCTACCTCCTTGGTATTATGATCTATAACATGTTACAGCTTCAGCGCACTATAGGGAGGTTACAAAATGACATAACTGCTCTATGATGCTTCACCATTTTTTGAATATATTAAATCAAACATCAAAATGTTGGAATTCTCAAATTTCAGGAAATTTGGATCAAACTCAATCCTCCACCAATCAAGTCACTCATTTCTATCGGCAATTTTTTAAATTTTAATTTTTATGCACTTAAAAGAAAAGTCATACCACACAAGGAAGTTCAAAAATAACGTTTACAAATGGCTACTTTACATCAGAGTAATTTTTGAAACATCCCTTTTTTTTCTTTTTAGGATGTGAGAGGGGTTAAACATTTTATTTTGAGGGGCCTCTAATTCAGAAAAGTACCTAACAAGAGCTCAGTTTAAAATCTGCACACTTCAAATACTTCAAAATAACATTCAGGACATTTATTAAAACAAGTGTAATGAAAAAATGTGAAGTTGTTTTCCCCATGAAAATGTTACTTCAGCACCAACTTTTTAATTTTTAAAAGAGCGACTGTACAAAATGGAGCCCACAGTTTGCTGCAGAATATCTTCTGAGTATGCAAATACATGTGCCATGTAAAATCAGCATAGACCTTCCAGAACACACAACCTTCCGAATGTGACTCTAGTTAGCCAGCTACTGTTATCTAGTGGTGAGGTGAGCATGATGACTCAAAAATAATTATTTACCATTGGGCCATTAAAGGGAACCTGTCAGGTGGTTTATGCCTCCTCAGCTATCATTGTCTGTACCTGCAGCTTCATAATACTATTCTAATCATCCCTGTCTGAGCTCATAGTGTAATGTGAAAGGTGAAAAAAAGCATTTATACACTTACAATCTCTTATGTAATGAGGCAGTCAGTCCCCAGCTTGGAGGACGGGGACTGTTTGGCAGGTTAATAGTTAAGATTTCAGCCTTGTGCTAGAACATGTTGGCAGACCTGATGTGATGTCACAACCATGTGACTACAATAGGTGGAGCTAAGTTCTCATAGAACATAATATGTTTGCTGGCTTAGCTCCGCCCACTATGGTCACATGATTGTTGCATCGCGCAGGTCCTTTAGCCATCAAAGTTAAAATTGAGTTAACTATTATCCTGCCAGATAGTCCCCCTCCTCCAAGGTGGGGACTGAAATGTAAGTGTATAAATGCTTTTTTTCACCTTTCACATTACACTATGAGCTCAGACAGGGATGATTACAATAGTATTATAAAGCTACAGGTACAGATAGTAATAGCTGGTGGGGCATAAACCACCTGACTGGTTCCCTTTACGTTAAATACATTACATTTTTACTACTAAAATGTTAGTTTCTAGCCATAGATTTATCGTTTTTTTTTATTTTCAAAAGGGCTTATAGGTGGAAATTCATGCCTCAATTTGATATGCAATTTCTCCCAAGAGCAACAAAATTCCATGTATGTTTGGAAACTACTCTTTAGGCACATTGCAAGGCTCTCTGACAGAACCATTCATTGTAATTAGTACCTGATTAAGGGGAATGTTTTGTCCCTTAAATGCGTTGTATAGCATAATTAAATTCTTTTGTGGTAATAGATTGTTTCTTCTGTGGTGCCCTGTATACTGCACATGTTATTACAGTATACTATTCATTGTAATGAAGCAGATAGAATCACTTTGGATTTTGTATGGCCTCTCTTCTGGTGTTGTGTGTCTTTTTAGGGTTTCAAGAAACTGTGGTTGACTGTGCTTTTGTGCATGCTTAAAAAATGATTACTGTACTCCCAAGGTCATTTTCTGACCTCTGGTCTCCATGACTATTATTCAGGGGAGAAATGATCGCTGTCACAAGGTGTCCGACCGCTACTGAGTCTGCCGACGACAGCAAATATTTCAACCTGTTGTGTGTCTGAGGATGTATATACTGCTAAAAGGCTTTGTGGCAATACACTCCACCAGCCAATCAGTGGCTGGCAGCTACCACTGGCATGGCAGGCACAGGTACATTGCAGTGATGTCATGAGTTACCCATAGCAGGCATACTGATGTCAGAAGCTGGCCTCTGTGCCAGCTAAAGATGCAGATGACGTGTATCATGACAGTGGGGGAAGGTGAGAAGAATGTTTTCATTTTTTTATACATTAGAAAACAGTAGCAGAACAGGGCACCAGGATAGAGTCCAGGATAGGAGACACATATACCTTGATGGGGAAGATATATATCAGGAAGGGGCATAAGATGGGTCACATATATGCTATTATGGGGGACATAAATATCAGAAAAGGGCCCAGGATGGGAAAAATAAATACCAGGATGGGATATATATATTACTACAGAATGGGTGAAGGTGCAGTAAGTATATCTTTATAGGCTTTAAAACACTTCATAAACCCATACATCTGACCAACATGCAGGAGGGGGGTCCAAATTTTGCACTGGAGTCAATGTACTCAAGTTACACTACTGCTACTATTGGCACTTCTTAATTGTGTCACAGATGAGGCAATAAGATGGAGACAGCTCTTATAATACACAGTTTTCTGAATGTTAAGCTAGCCATTGAATGTAGCATCCAGGTGTGCCAGGAATATTGTTTGTCACCAACCATGGCTGATGCTGCATAAGCACATGTCAGTTAAGCTAAGCTCGAGCAGTACTGGGTACAGCCCCTATGCTTGCACCATCACCAATTTGCACCAGTTTGTACATTTGCAGGAACTTCTTCTGAAATAAGATCTTATATGTCTCATGCCAAGAAAATGTTAACTATTATAGCTTTGACTTTTACATCAGATGATATGCAGTTTATCTAAAAATAAAGCTTTTGTTTCTTGGGGGTGCATTTATGGCTAAATATAGAAATGCATTCCATTCTGTGAGATCAGGAAATCCATTACTAATATACCGTTTATTTAAGTCTTTTATGATTTATCAAGAGAAGATCCAATCCAGTCCTCCTTTGCTCTAAATATACAGCTCAAAATGTACAGAGTTGTGACAAGGCCATATGTGGGAAGGTTAAAGCATCATTCCTGTGATGAATCCTGTGAAATTTGAAGCCATGACTCCATTGTGACGTTATGGTAATATTTGCACAACTTCCAGCTATTTCCTTACTGTCTAGAGACAATGGGGACTTCTATCGAACACAGATGGGTATAAGTGCTGACCTGCAGAGTGTAAACAATGTACATGACTGCCGAGACCCACCCACAGGTTGACCCCCCATCGCGCATTGAGAAATAACGACACCAAATTATTCTTTTCTTATTTTTTTTATTGAGGGCATCCACGTAACACCGCTCAAGTATATGTAAACAGGGGTTGGATAGTTATGGCCGCAGCTCCACCGTAGGCACAAATCCGCCTTGTAAACTGAGGGGAAGAGGCCCGTATGCCCTCAGCCATCCGAGGCATGTTGGACCTCACCGTAGCCCTCTTCCACCAGCTGCGACTTGTTAAAACATGCTTGTCTCCAGGGAGGGAGGGTGGGCGATGCTCACCCTGTGAGCAGTGTTGGTAAGAGAGGGAATATGGCCGCCAGGCTATCTTATAAGGCCCGAAGGCGGGCCTGGGGGGACTGCAGCCGATAGGATGCAGGGAGATAAGAGGGACCACTAAAATCCCACTACGCGATGGGGGAGAAGCGGGGGGGTCACGTAACTCAAGGGGGCTCTGCAGTCATGGAGCAGCAGCATCAGCTGCGGTATCCTGCAGACTGCCGAGACCCACCCACCGGTTGACCCCCATCGCGCATTGAGAAATAACGACACCAAATTATTCTTTTCTTATTTTTTTTATTGAGGGCATCCACGTAACACCGCTCAAGTATATGTAAACAGGGGTTGGATAGTTATGGCCGCAGCTCCACCGTAGGCACAAATCCGCCTTGTAAACTGAGGGGAAGAGGCCCGTATGCCCTTTGCCATCCGAGGCATGTTGGACCTCACCGTAGCCCTCTTCCACCAGCTGCGACTTGTTAAAACATGCTTGTCTCCAGGGAGGGAGGGTGGGCTATGCTCACCCTGTGAGCAGTGTTGGTAAGAGAGGGAATATGGCCGCCAGGCTATCTTATAAGGCCCGAAGGCGGGCCTGGGGGGACTGCAGCCGATAGGATGCAGGGAGATAAGAGGGACCACTAAAATCCCACTACGCGATGGGGGAGAAGCGGGGGGGTCACGTAACTCAAGGGGGCTCTGCAGTCAGGGAGCAGCAGCATCAGCTGCGGTGTCCTGCAGACTGCCGAGACCCACCCACCGGTTGACCCCCATCGCGCATTGAGAAATAACGACACCAAATTATTCTTTTCTTATTTTTTTTATTGAGGGCATCCACGTAACACCGCTCAAGTATATGTAAACAGGGGTTGGATAGTTATGGCCGCAGCTCCACCGTAGGCACAAATCCGCCTTGTAAACTGAGGGGAAGAGGCCCGTATGCCCTCGGCCATCCGAGGCATGTTGTACCTCACCGTAGCCCTCTTCCACCAGCCACGGAGCAGGGAGGAACAATTACCGAGCTGCGACCCCCACCCAACGAACTAAGGGCCTTGTCTATGCCGTCCTGCAAACCGGAGAGGAATATGTCCAACCCAATATCATTAAGGTTAAAACCATCCTGCGATGTCAAACGTTCTAAATCTGACTCCAATTGCAGGTGGCGGACTACAAATCCCCCTTTTCTTTCTACGAAGCGAGCTAGGCTGTGGTTGATCTGCCTCCGTGACCTGTCTAGGGCCGAGGGATCCCTGGCTCCCTTCCAAACTACTCTGGGCACTATTTCCGACCAGACTATGACCAACTTGCTAAAGAAGCCATGCATCCTGTCTAAGTCAGCCTGCATGATGGCTAACAACTCCACTTTCCTAAGTCTTGCTAGATCGTTCCCTCCCGCGTGAATCAGTAATATTACCAGGCCGCTAGCATTTTTTGAGATGTTGACTGCCTCTGGCAGGACCTGTGCCCACGTGAGCCCGTGTATGCCTCTCCATTCTACTTGTGTTCCGTGAAAACCGAGTGCTCTTCCGCCTGGACGTACTTCAGCACGACGCTCTGACCAAAAAATGTGGGAGTGACCCACTATCCACACAGCTGGCCTTGCGGTATCTAGGAAGAGAAAACTTAGCGACTGACCACAACCTGTAGAAAATGCTTGTGAAGCAGCTGCACCGGCTTGTGCACTAAAAAGAAGAGCTTGCATTAGTGACAGATGGAAACTGACATGGCCCTGTAATTGCCCTTGTACTACATATTTGCCGGAAGGCACTACCTTCAAAAGTCTACCCTCGACTATAAAAGACGATGTGCTATGCATTATTTCTAAACTAACTAAAGTGTATTACAAAACATTTTTTTTTTTTAAGCTATAGCTGCAAACCAATCAAACCACTAAAAACTAACCACACATAAGCGTTATTTAAGCATGTATATATGAGTTCTGATTAGAGCATTTCCGGTCTGATGTAGCGTGCAAAACAGTTGGATTTCCAACGTCCCACCCGCTGTATTTCATTGCCATGTAAGCCCGCACGTGCTGCCTCCGTTGCTGCCCCAATGCGGAAGGTGTGGGTGCCAAACTCGCTGGGAGAACGCCCTATAGCGGCTAGCGATTTCTTTAATATGGCTGCAAATTGCGCAACTGTTAGCGGGGATCCGTCTGCGTGCTCAAAGAAGAAAACGCGTGCGGTACTAATGGACATGTACGACCGGATGACTTGTACCGGGCACACTGGGCCGGGCGTTGGAAAAATGGGGAACCATGTGCCGTGGGCCAGCTGATCCGTTTTTGACCGGCGTATGCGCACCCGCAAACCCCCGTTGCAAAAGATAACATCTTCCCATAGCAACCCAGAGGAGCGAAGGGGGGACTTGGTGACGAGCTCGCTGACCCGCATGGCACCAAAAAACGCTAAGGTGAATGCTGCCGCGAACAGGGGCGTATCGCTGGACGCGCTGCAAACCGTTGGCAGTATGTCTAGAATTGCCCTGAGGGTCGCAAAGGAGATGGGCCTTTTCCGTTCGCTGCCGCGGCTGCTGCGCTTCCAACCCTTTATTGCCTGCGTAATGATAAACGTTTTTGTGACGTCTGGCCAGCCTTGTAGCCGGAAATGAAAAGCTAGGCCTGCTAGGCGGTTATGCGCGACTGGGCCCGACGTGTCGGTGGAGCGCAGCTGCAAGAGGTACTGAACCACTGTGTCATGTAGCCAGTCTAGTGTGACCACTTCGGGCGGGGGTGCCTGCTAATAACTGCCAATCCGTCCATGCCTTACCATAAGCTCTCCACGTTGATGGTGCCACCGAAGCTTGCACCATGGGCATCAGTTGTTCCCTGGAACGTTCCAAAGCTCTGCCGGACACCTGTGGCCTTCCCGTTGAGCCTGTGGGCAAAGTTCCCTGAATCTCTGAAAATTAAAACGTGACAATGCATCAGCTACATTGTTATGTACTCCTGGAACGTGCCTGGCTTTTACATCAGATGATATGCAGTTTATCTAAAAATAAAGCTTTTGTTTCTTGGGGTGCATTTATGGCTAAATATAGAAATGCATTCCATTCTGTGAGATCAGGAAATCCATTACTAATATACCGTTTATTTAAGTCTTTTATGATTTATCAAGAGAAGATCCAATCCAGTCCTCCTTTGCTCTAAATATACAGCTCAAAATGTACAGAGTTGTGACAAGGCCATATGTGGGAAGGTTAAAGCATCATTCCTGTGATGAATCCTGTGAAATTTGAAGCCATGACTCCATTGTGACGTTATGGTAATATTTGTACAACTTCCAGCTATTTCCTTACTGTCTAGAGACAATGGGGACTTCTATCGAACACAGATGGGTATAAGTGCTGACCTGCAGAGTGTAAACAATGTACATGACTGCCGAGACCCACCCACAGGTTGACCCCCCATCGCGCATTGAGAAATAACGACACCAAATTATTCTTTTCTTATTTTTTTTATTGAGGGCATCCACGTAACACCGCTCAAGTATATGTAAACAGGGGTTGGATAGTTATGGCCGCAGCTCCACCGTAGGCACAAATCCGCCTTGTAAACTGAGGGGAAGAGGCCCGTATGCCCTCAGCCATCCGAGGCATGTTGGACCTCACCGTAGCCCTCTTCCACCAGCTGCGACTTGTTAAAACATGCTTGTCTCCAGGGAGGGAGGGTGGGCGATGCTCACCCTGTGAGCAGTGTTGGTAAGAGAGGGAATATGGCCGCCAGGCTATCTTATAAGGCCCGAAGGCGGGCCTGGGGGGACTGCAGCCGATAGGATGCAGGGAGATAAGAGGGACCACTAAAATCCCACTACGCGATGGGGGAGAAGCGGGGGGGTCACGTAACTCAAGGGGGCTCTGCAGTCAGGGAGCAGCAGCATCAGCTGCGGTATCCTGCAGACTGCCGAGACCCACCCACCGGTTGACCCCCATCGCGCATTGAGAAATAACGACACCAAATTATTCTTTTCTTATTTTTTTTATTGAGGGCATCCACGTAACACCGCTCAAGTATATGTAAACAGGGGTTGGATAGTTATGGCCGCAGCTCCACCGTAGGCACAAATCCGCCTTGTAAACTGAGGGGAAGAGGCCCGTATGCCCTTTGCCATCCGAGGCATGTTGGACCTCACCGTAGCCCTCTTCCACCAGCTGCGACTTGTTAAAACATGCTTGTCTCCAGGGAGGGAGGGTGGGCTATGCTCACCCTGTGAGCAGTGTTGGTAAGAGAGGGAATATGGCCGCCAGGCTATCTTATAAGGCCCGAAGGCGGGCCTGGGGGGACTGCAGCCGATAGGATGCAGGGAGATAAGAGGGACCACTAAAATCCCACTACGCGATGGGGGAGAAGCGGGGGGGTCACGTAACTCAAGGGGGCTCTGCAGTCAGGGAGCAGCAGCATCAGCTGCGGTGTCCTGCAGACTGCCGAGACCCACCCACCGGTTGACCCCCATCGCGCATTGAGAAATAACGACACCAAATTATTCTTTTCTTATTTTTTTTATTGAGGGCATCCACGTAACACCGCTTAAGTATATGTAAACAGGGGTTGGATAGTTATGGCCGCAGCTCCACCGTAGGCACAAATCCGCCTTGTAAACTGAGGGGAAGAGGCCCGTATGCCCTCGGCCATCCGAGGCATGTTGTACCTCACCGTAGCCCTCTTCCACCAGCCACGGAGCAGGGAGGAACAATTACCGAGCTGCGACCCCCACCCAACGAACTAAGGGCCTTGTCTATGCCGTCCTGCAAACCGGAGAGGAATATGTCCAACCCAATATCATTAAGGTTAAAACCATCCTGCGATGTCAAACGTTCTAAATCTGACTCCAATTGCAGGTGGCGGACTACAAATCCCCCTTTTCTTTCTACGAAGCGAGCTAGGCTGTGGTTGATCTGCCTCCGTGACCTGTCTAGGGCCGAGGGATCCCTGGCTCCCTTCCAAACTACTCTGGGCACTATTTCCGACCAGACTATGACCAACTTGCTAAAGAAGCCATGCATCCTGTCTAAGTCAGCCTGCATGATGGCTAACAACTCCACTTTCCTAAGTCTTGCTAGATCGTTCCCTCCCGCGTGAATCAGTAATATTACCAGGCCGCTAGCATTTTTTGAGATGTTGACTGCCTCTGGCAGGACCTGTGCCCACGTGAGCCCGTGTATGCCTCTCCATTCTACTTGTGTTCCGTGAAAACCGAGTGCTCTTCCGCCTGGACGTACTTCAGCACGACGCTCTGACCAAAAAATGTGGGAGTGACCCACTATCCACACAGCTGGCCTTGCGGTATCTAGGAAGAGAAAACTTAGCGACTGACCACAACCTGTAGAAAATGCTTGTGAAGCAGCTGCACCGGCTTGTGCACTAAAAAGAAGAGCTTGCATTAGTGACAGATGGAAACTGACATGGCCCTGTAATTGCCCTTGTACTACATATTTGCCGGAAGGCACTACCTTCAAAAGTCTACCCTCGACTATAAAAGACGATGTGCTATGCATTATTTCTAAACTAACTAAAGTGTATTACAAAACATTTTTTTTTTTTAAGCTATAGCTGCAAACCAATCAAACCACTAAAAACTAACCACACATAAGCGTTATTTAAGCATGTATATATGAGTTCTGATTAGAGCATTTCCGGTCTGATGTAGCGTGCAAAACAGTTGGATTTCCAACGTCCCACCCGCTGTATTTCATTGCCATGTAAGCCCGCACGTGCTGCCTCCGTTGCTGCCCCAATGCGGAAGGTGTGGGTGCCAAACTCGCTGGGAGAACGCCCTATAGCGGCTAGCGATTTCTTTAATATGGCTGCAAATTGCGCAACTGTTAGCGGGGATCCGTCTGCGTGCTCAAAGAAGAAAACGCGTGCGGTACTAATGGACATGTACGACCGGATGACTTGTACCGGGCACACTGGGCCGGGCGTTGGAAAAATGGGGAACCATGTGCCGTGGGCCAGCTGATCCGTTTTTGACCGGCGTATGCGCACCCGCAAACCCCCGTTGCAAAAGATAACATCTTCCCATAGCAACCCAGAGGAGCGAAGGGGGGACTTGGTGATGAGCTCGCTGACCCGCATGGCACCAAAAAACGCTAAGGTGAATGCTGCCGCGAACAGGGGCGTATCGCTGGACGCGCTGCAAACCGTTGGCAGTATGTCTAGAATTGCCCTGAGGGTCGCAAAGGAGATGGGCCTTTTCCGTTCGCTGCCGCGGCTGCTGCGCTTCCAACCCTTTATTGCCTGCGTAATGATAAACGTTTTTGTGACGTCTGGCCAGCCTTGTAGCCGGAAATGAAAAGCTAGGCCTGCTAGGCGGTTATGCGCGACTGGGCCCGACGTGTCGGTGGAGCGCAGCTGCAAG
The DNA here is from genome assembly GCA_033576535.1 of Allobates femoralis. Taxonomy (NCBI): domain Eukaryota; kingdom Metazoa; phylum Chordata; class Amphibia; order Anura; family Aromobatidae; genus Allobates; species Allobates femoralis. Next base: position 112,186,724 of record JARQOC010000009.1, on the reverse strand, counting down.
AGGTACTGAACCACTGTGTCATGTAGCCAGTCTAGTGTGACCACTTCGGGCGGGGTGCCTGCTAATAACTGCCAATCCGTCCATGCCTTACCATAAGCTCTCCACGTTGATGGTGCCACCGAAGCTTGCACCATGGGCATCAGTTGTTCCCTGGAACGTTCCAAAGCTCTGCCGGACACCTGTGGCCTTCCCGTTGAGCCTGTGGGCAAAGTTCCCTGAATCTCTGAAAATTAAAACGTGACAATGCATCAGCTACATTGTTATGTACTCCTGGAACGTGCCTGGCTTTGAACCAGATGTTGTGGGAGAGACATTTGAGGACTAGGAAACGTAATAACCTAATGACTGGTGGCGAGGAGGAAGCGAGATGATTTATTCCATGGACAACGCTGATGTTGTCCGTCCAGAAGCACATCCGTTTGTTGCTTAAGCGTTCATACCATAACGCCACCGCTACCACTATTGGAAAGAGCTCCAGTAGTGTGAGATTTTTCGTCCACCTGGCCTCCTGCCAGGAATCTGGCCAACGTTCGGCACACCAGCTGACCCCTAACATTACCCCAAACCCAATGGATCCAGAGGCGTCTGAAAATAGCGAGATGTCCTCATTGGACGTTTCGGGTTCTTGGAAGCATGTGTGCCCGTTGTAATTTTTTAGGAAGGATCTCCAGACTTGAAGGTCGTCACGCAGCGGTCTGGTGATGCGCAACCTATGGTGAGGGGTGACCAGACCCCTTGTGGCAAGGCAAAGCCTTCGGGAAAAGATTCTCCCCATGGGCATGACCCTGCATGCGAAAGCCAGGAGACCCAATAGTGACTGCATCTGTGCTAGCGTGACTTTTTTCACTGCGCAGAAAGCATCGATGAGCGAGGTGATCTTTTTTATCTTATCCTGGGGTAAACGAAACAGCATATTGCAGGAATCTATCTCGATACCTAAGAAGGAGATGGTTGCCACTGGGCCCACTGTTTTCTCTGCTGACAAGGGGACGCCAAAGTTGTCTGCTGCTGTCTGGAAAGCCTGAAGTAAGTTGTAGCATACATTAGAGTTGGCGGGGCCAACGAATAGAAAATCATCCAAGTAATGGGTGACGGAACTTGTAATGGCAGTTTCTTTTACCACCCATTCCAGGAAGGAGCTGAAGAGCTCGAAGTAAGAGCATGATATGGAACAGCCCATTGGGAGACACATGTCGTAGTAATATTGTCCGTTCAAAGCACACCCTAACAAATGGTGACAATCTGGGTGGACGGGAAGAAGCCGGAAGGCCGAGGCTATGTCTGATTTTGCCATGAGTGCCCCCGGCCCGGCACTGCGAACTAGTGTGACCGCTGTGTCGAAGGAAGCATAGGAAACCGCGGCTTCTTCTGCTGGGATGCCATCATTAACAGATTTTCCTGGCGGGAAAGATAGGTGGTGGATGAGGCGGAATTCGCCTTTTTCTTTTTTCGGCACCACTCCCAGGGGCGAAACCCTCAGGTTTTTAAAAGGTGGTGTATGAAAAGGCCCTGCCATGCGGCCTAACGAAACCTCCTTTTGTATTTTGTTTGCTAGTACCTGCGGCAATAGTCTTGCTGACTTGAGGTTTGGTGCGAAATAGGATTCTGGGGATGGTTGGAAAGGTATGACAAAACCCGAAGAGAAACCTTCTCTCAGGGTGTTTGCGGCAGCGCTATTGGGGTAGCGTTTTAGCCATGGCTCCATCTTTGAAACGCTCACCGGGGTCTTTGGTAACCACCGCCGCGAGTTTTCCTTGGGATTTGCCATGATTTCTGTTGCATCTAGGGGCTGGATGCTCCCCTCCGCAAGATGAACACTCGTGCCTGTATTTGCACAAGGCCTGGAACCTGCAGTGACCTTCGTTGAAAAGCCAGCAGCAACCCGGCCTTTTATGGTGTGAGGGGCCTGGAGGGAAACTTGAGGGGTTAACGGATGGGCCCTGAAAGGACTGAGCTCTCTGTGCCAGCATGAGCCTTAGCCATGGTTCAGTGGCTTTAACATCCCATCCCAGCTGGGGGCGGAAAGCCAAACGACGACGGAATTCCTCGTCATATTTCCACCAAGCGGAGCCTCCGTGGGTTTTGTAAGAGTTGTATATAAGGTCAAAATATGTGAACAGCTCAGAGCATCGTTCTGGGTGCCTTTGGCCCATGATGCATCCCAGGACAGCAAAAGCCTGTGTCCAATTGTTGAAAGATTTTGCAACTTTCGGCTTGCGGTCAAATGGCCGGTCCGGAAAGCGCCTTTCCCTGTCCACAGTGCCCTGCTCTGTAGAGACCAAAGACCAGATGTCTATGTAATCGTTTGCCCAAATTTTTTCCAAAGTTTCCTGACTTAAATGAGTCCTTAGCGGAGGAACCCCGAAGTAAATCGTGTCCTTGTGCAGATCAGGACGCGGGGCTGGCGGCGCTGGCTGCGCCACCGTGGCGGTGGTTGGAATGGGCAACAGCATTTTAGGGTTGATTAGGATCTTACTTGTACGTGAACCGTCCTGGTGACTTCCACCCTCCTGCTGCCCCATATGACCACAAGCGCTTGTAAAAGCGTACTCACCCAGCGCCGTCGGTGGTTGGCTGTCCTGCACTGCCGGTGGACCGGTAACCGATGCCGATGAAACGGCTCTGCGACTGTTACGTGAAGACCTTCTTGAGGAATCCTGCCGTGCGTTGCTTCTGCGTGCTCCTGAGGAGGTGCTTGAAGACGTGTATGAACGCCTATGCCTGCGTGACTCTCTTGATGAGCTTGAATGGCGGCTGCGTCTGCGTTCCCTGCTCCTACTGCTGGAGGTGGAGGAGTACCTTCTGTGGTGGAATCTGCGTCTGTGACGTGAAGATCGACTTGATTGTTCTCTGGCATTATGCGTGGTGGCCTGTGACTGCATTGTGCTGGGCTCCTGGACGGATCCCTGCGACAGGGGGTCTGGATCTGGGCCCTGCGCAGGTTGCTGCTGCATGGGCAGGATGGTGTGCCCAGCTAAGGCTGCAGGATTGGAGCTGGGAGGCGTGAGGAGCCCCATGTGTGTGGGAGGAGCAGCTGCGGCTGCTTCTTCATGTTCATCCTCTGCTGACCACTCAGAGGAGGTGGCGCTTTGGGTACCCCCCATATTGATATGTGGTGTGCTGGAGATGGTGGGGTGTGCGCTGGATGCGGGGGAACGCAGCTGCGATCGTGCTGACCCCGCAGCTGATGCGGTGGTTTGAATTAGCCGCGGCTCCGACGCCGGTAGTGATGCCGGCGGAAGTGACGCTGGGTGCCCAGCAACCGGATGATACATCCGGTCACGTGATGCCCGCGTCACCTCCGCGGCCGGAAGCGTCGCGCGGAAGTTGCGCGACGTCATTTCCGGGGGCGGAGCAACCTGACGAGGTGCGCGTCGAGCGCGCGCTCGCGATCCGGGCCGCGTCCCCGCGCCTCTGGGGACCTCCGAAGGTGGGGGCTGACTCGGGGGCGGCCTCGCAGCACTGTGAAGGGGTAAGGACTCCCCTTCTATAGCGACCGTGCCGCGGCGCAATGACCCACGGGAGGGCATCTGAGAATGGGGCATTGATGATGTATTGCCCCCCGAGCGTGAGGACCGCAGTCTAGGTGCCCTGCTCCGGGGGGGGGGCAAATCAGGGCTGAGCCTATGGGGAGGCCGAGAAGGTCTAGAAGACCTTCTATCTGCCGTGGTAGTTTGCAGGGGGAAGTGCAGCTGAGTGCGGGGGGATCTCCGCACAGCTTGAGGATTAGCCGGTAAGGAGCTCTCACCCACAAGGGAGGTGAGCCATCCAGCTCCCTCGCGGTCAATCTGTTCTCTTACCGCTGCGGCCAGGGCGTCCATCATCAGCGTAGCTCACGATGCTCACCCTGTGAGCAGTGTTGGTAAGAGAGGGAATATGGCCGCCAGGCTATCTTATAAGGCCCGAAGGCGGGCCTGGGGGGACTGCAGCCGATAGGATGCAGGGAGATAAGAGGGACCACTAAAATCCCACTACGCGATGGGGGAGAAGCGGGGGGGTCACATAACTCAAGGGGGCTCTGCAGTCAGGGAGCAGCAGCATCAGCTGCGGTGCCCTGCAAACTATGACACTCCACATCCGACATTGTATCCATATGGCCAGTGCCAGAGATGATCCAGCTGATCACTGAAGGTGCTAAGTGTAGATCCCAACAATCTTACACATACAAGGTCATCAGCATAAATGTAGTGGACAACCCTTTTAATGTACAATGGTAAAACAGGTGTTGAAATCCGTTAAACAACAGTGTCCACACAGTATTACAACTTCCATTCTATGTGAAAGGAGTTTATTAATTAAAAAACATTGTTATTGGTATTTTCTTTAAAACTTTTGCTTTAACCTTAACAAGGGTTTGCTGAGGCTATGTAACCTTTGCTTTAGGAATTACATTTTGATTTTCCGTCATAGGAACAAAAATGAAATTTTGAGTAGGGAACGAATCTATCAAAAGATGGGCAAAAACTGCAGCCGAGAGACCACATTGACTGTAATGTGGTGTGTCGGGTTTCCATCATAGTGTCTCTCCTTTTATTGGAAAAAATGATAGAATCTGCCGTAGAGACAGAGGCAGTGCTGCAGATGTGATATATTAATTTTGATCTGTGTGCACTTGATTTTGCATATGTCAGGTTTCTTTTTTTTACCAGGTAGAGTAGTGCAGAGTTTTACTATGTTCTACCCATCAAGGGCAATGACTATCTCATTAAGTGCAACCTTTAGAGCTTGGTAACCCGAGACTAATATTTCTAAAATTATCTATGGAAACTCATGTCATTTATTAGTTAACATACTAACTGCTTACTTCATCTCTATGCCTAATAGGCATATTTACCCATAAGGCCAAATATTGGCATGCTGCGTCCTATATATATTGACAGACAGTATTCCTAATGTTGACAAGCACAAATGCATAAATGACCAATTAAAAAAATACATTAATTATGGATGGCTTTGCATTAATTTTTTGATTGTCATTGCTGCAAGAGTTGTTTACATATGAACAACATAGCACAAACCTTTTTTCTTTGTAATTGCAGTGGTTATTTTAGACTATAAAGTGCTGCAGCTTTAATCACTTGACATTCCTGAGAAGATGATGTGTTATTAGTAGAGTTCTTTCTCAGGGGCTGGCTGGAAATTTTTAGATTCAGAAAACACGCACAAAACACTGGCCTTGAGTAAAATGGCACATCCTTATGCTGGCATTTCATGTAGCACTCTCAAAGCATTCTGCTGTATCATTAGAACTTGATCACAAAAGTAATTGTTAGGCCGGCTTCGCACCGCGGCACCGCGTTGTGATCAGGTCCGAGGCTGTCCGATGTGAATCGGACAGCCCGGACCCGATTTTGCCATAATACAGCCCTATGGGGCTGGATGGAGCCGGATGGCAGCTATCTGCTATCTGATTTCTATCTGTCCGGGAGGATCCAGGTGAATTCGGATTTTCCTCCCGGATACAAAGGCGTTGCTTGCAACATTTTTGTGTCCGGGGCGAAATATCTACCCAAATCGGATCCGGGGCGATCCGGCATTCCTAACATGGGAGTCTATGGGGCCAGATTGGCCCAGATCCGGGAGGATCTGGGAATCGGACGCCAGGTGCTGGAGTTTAGCAGCATGCGCTCCTAAACTTCAGCACCACCGACTGTCCCCTGCACAGATTTCAGGACCGTGGCTAGCTCCCCGCTAGCCGCGATCTTGAAATTCCAGCAGCTGCGCAGCATTTGAGGACTCCACTGCAAACCGGACCGGAGGGCATTTGCCTCAGTTATGTTTGCAAATTGGGTCCGGGGCTGTCTGATTCTCATCGGGGAGCCCCAAGACCTGATCACACCGTGGTGTGAAGCCAGCCTTAACCCCTTCACCACCAAGCCTGTTTTGATCTTACTGACCTGGCCATTTTTTGCAATTCTGACCAGTGACTGTTTATGAGGTAATAACTCTGGAATTTTCAACGGATCATAGCGATTCTGAGATTGTTCTTTTGTGACATATTGGGCTTCATGGTAGTGTTACATTTAGGTCAATAATTTTTGTGATTATTTGTGAAAAAATCGGAAATTTAGCAAAAAGTTTGAAAATTAAGCAATTTTTAAATTTTGAATTTTTATTCTGTTAAACCAGAGAGTTATGTCTCACAAAATAGTTAACAAAATACATTTCCCACATGTTTACTTTACACCATCAGAACTCTGGGAGTAATTTTTTTTGTTAGGAAGTTACAAGGGTTCAAAATTCATCAGCAATTTCTATTTTTTCCAGTAAAATTTACAAAACCATTTTTTTCGTGACCACATCACATTTGAAGTCACTTTGAGGGGTCAATGTGACAGAAAACACCCAAAAGTAACAACATTCTAAAAACAGCACCTCTTATGCTACTCAAAACCACATCCAAGAAAATTATTAACCCCTCAGGTGCTTCACATGAACTAAAGCAATGTGGAAGGAAAAAATTAACATTTTAATATTTCCAACAAAATGGACCCTAAAAGTTGTTGATCCATGTCTCTCGAGTACACCGATAACCCATATGTAGCCGAAAATGACTGTTTGGGGGCATGGTATGACTCGAAATAGAAGTTTTTGAATGGAAAATTAGCTGGAATCTTTAGCTGACTTCATGTCGTGTTTGCAGAACCCCTGATGTGCCTAAACAGTGGAAACACCCCACAAGTGACACCATTTTGGAAACTAGACGCTCCATGGAATTTATCTAGATGAGAGATGAGACTTTGAACCCCTAGGTGCTTCACTGAATTTTATAACTTTGTGCCATGAAAATGAAAAAATACTTTTCTTCCACAAAAATGTTCATTTAGCCTCAATTTTTTCATTTTCACATGGGCAACAGGATAAAGTGGATCCTAAAGTCTGTTGAGCAATTTCTCCTAAGTACACCGATACCTCATATGTGGCAGAAAGCCACTGTTTGGGCACAAGGCAGGGCTGAGAAGGGAAAGAGCGACATTTGATGTTTCAAGCAGAAAATTAGCTTCAATTGTTAGAGGACATCATGTCGCATTTAGAGAGCCCCTGTGTGCCTAAACAGTGGAGCTCCCCCACAAGTGACCCCATTTGGGAAATTAGACCCGTTAAGGTCTAATTTTATTTTACCTAGTTTTATGGTGAGCACTTTGAACTCCCAGGTGCTTCATAAATTGAGCCGTGAAAATGAAAAAGTACTGTTTTTCCCAGAAAAATGTTCATTTCGCCTCAATTTTTAATTTTCACAAGGGTAACAGGATAAAGTGGATCATACAATTTGTTGGGCATTTTCTCCTGAGTACACCAATACCTCATATGTTAAAAAAAAACATTGTTTGGGTGCATGACAAGGCTCTGAAGGGAGGGAGTGATATTTTGGAACATATTGATGGCATGGTCTGTGGGTGTCATGTCCTGCTTGGACAGCTCCTGTGTGCCTAAACAGTGTAAAACCCCCACAAATGACAACATTTTGATTTCACTGCCACAGGGAGCCCTGGTGACTCAGCAAGTGACGTCACCACTACCCTGTGGCAGTCTCTGATGATGCAGGTGACGTCAATCACTGAGTCTCTGTTGTCAGTGTGATTGCAGAGTCTGCAGGGAGAGGATGCTTGTTCTCTCCCTGCAAACTCTGGATGAAGGATTTTGAAGGGTTATGTGGGAGTAATAAAGATGGAGTTGGGATATGTTTGTTCTTTGTTCTAATAAAATTATTTTTCTCTGAAGGTTGTTTATTATTTACTATTTAGTATAGATTCCTAGTGGGCGGGTCTAACATTGACCTGACATTATGAATCTTGGGCTTTGTGCCAGCTGCCAATGAAAAGCTAGCATTAACCCCTTATTACTCAATTTGCCACCAGCCACCAGAGCAACTGGAAGAGTCTGGATACATTACCAGAAAATGGCGCCTCTAAATGAATGCACTATTTTGTGCGGTGGCTGTGTGCTGTAATTCACATCGTGGCGAGCCCGGAACATTTGGGCCTCTCCACCCTGAGGACTCCAGCCCCTACTTGCCAAGTTGTACCTGGCTTGCAACCAAAAATACAGTGAAACCCAACGTAACTATTTTTTTTTGTAAAAAAAAAAAAAATGATGTGAAGCTTAGCTGTATTTTTGGTTCCAAGTCAAGTATAACTAGGCAGCATGGGGTGAAATTCTCAGCATGGAGAAGCCCAAGCGTTCTGGACCCCCCATTATTATTATTATTAGTTATTTATAGGGCCCGATTGATTCAATGGGGCTCGTACATAAGAAAGGGTTACATACAAAACAAGGTAAAACTACAATAAACAAACTAACAGTGACAGACTGATACAGAGGGGAGAGGATTCCACCCTCACGGGCTTACATTCTATAGGATAATGGGGAGGAGACAATGGGTTGGGTCAGCTCTGATGGTGGTGAAGCACTGGCTCCAGTGGCTGTGAGGTGACAGGTCAGGTGGTGGTGGGGTGCCAGTTCAGGTGGCTATAGGGTCATTGCAGGTTGTATGCTGTTCAGAAGAGATGGCTTTTCAGGTTCCATTTGACAGTTCTGAGTGTAGGGGATAGTCGGATATGTTGGGCTGCAGAGTTCCTGAGGATGGGGTTGCTTGGGCTAAGTCTTGCAGGCAGATGGATGAGGAATTTACGAATGTGGAGGGGAGAAGGAGGTCTTGGGAGGATTGTAGATTACGAGTTGAATGATATCGAGAGATTAGTTCAGAGGTATATAGGGGAGACAGATTGTAGATGGCTTTGTATGTCCATGTTAGTAAGCTTGTTTGAATTGGATAAGCTGCGTAATTGGGAGCCAATGAAGAAATTTGCAGAGGGGAGAAGTGGAGAAATAGCAAGGAGAAAGGTGGATTAGTCTGATAGTAGAGTTAAGTACAGATTGGAGAGGTGCCAGAGTGTTAGCAGGGAGGCCACAGAGGAGGATGTTGCAGTAGTCGGGGGAAGGAGATTTGAGGGCATGCTCCCCCATGCTGTAAATTGCAGCCCAAAGTTGCCCCAGAAAATCGTGCATTTATTGAAGCACCATTTTCTGGTGCTGTACCCAGACTCTTCCAGATGCCCTGGTGCCGGTGGCAAACTGGGTAATAAAGGAGTTAATGCCAGCTTTCTTATTGGCAGCTGGCACAAAGCCAGCTGCTATTAAAAAATGTCACCTAATGTTAGACCTGGCCATTAGGAATCTCTACTAAATAGTAATAAAATGCACCACACAAAGAAAAATATTTTTATTAGAAAAAAAAAAGTACAAATTTAGACTCCATCTTTATCACTCCATACCCTCTGATGTAGTCCACAATGATAGTCTCACGATGCTCAACTGCCTCTGCTACATCCAGAGACTGTAGCAAGGGATCAAGTGTCCTCTTCCTGCAGTCTCTGGGGTTACACTGGTGGTGCACTGTATAGCAGATGATTGCCATACAGTGCACCATCACTGTGTTCCCAGAGACTACAACAAGAGGACACTTGATCCCTTGCTGCAGTCTCTGGGGTTACACTGCAATGATCTGCCATACAGCGAACCATCACTATGACCCCAGAGGTTACAACAAAAGGATACTTGATCATTTGCTGCAGTCTCTGGAGTTACACTGATGGTTCACTGTATGGCAGATCATTTCCATATGGTGCACTATCAGTGTAACCCTAGAGACCACAGCAAGGGATAAGTGTACTCTTGTTGTAGTCTCTGTGGTCACAGTGATGGTGAACTGTATAGCAGAGCATTGCCAGACAGTGCACTATAAGTGTAACCCCAGAGACTGCAGCAAGGGATCAAGTGTCCTCTCTTGTTGTAGTCTCTGGGATCACATTAATTGTGCACTGTATGGCAATGGTCTGCCATACAGTTCACCATCAGTGTGACAAACCCAAATCTCAGAGATCACATGATCTCTGAGGCTTGGGTCAGGTGACTGGATGTTGTCATGGCAACGTTGGTTGCATGGCAACATCGGGTTACCAAGGTGATCAGCCCATCACAATTTAATTATGATAGCCGATCACTGTGGGGAGAGGTAAGAGACCCTGCACTCCCTCTCCCCGGACCCTAAGTGCTGTGATTGGTAAGATCATAGCACTTAGGATGACATAGAGCCAGGGTTGTCACATCGCTCCTCCACAGCCTCATCTCTGAGATGAGGCTGTGGATCAACAAGGGCCGCAGTGGCAGGTTGGGGATAGGGCACAGGAGGGGCAGTGATGGGCATAGGAGGGGGCTCAGAACTGGAGAAGAGCAGGAGGAGGAAGAGGGACAACGAGCACAGAAGCAAGCAGAGGAGTGGGCACAGGAGGCACAGGAGCAGGCACAGGAGCAGGCACAGGAGGCTCAGGAGTGGGCAGAGGAACAGGAGCAGAAGGCACAGGAGCTGGCAAAGCAATGGGCGCAGGAGTGGGCATAGCGGGCAGAGGAGCAGAAAGAGGAGCAGGCACAGAAGGGAGGCGATATCCACCCCCTACAGCGCTCCATCCTATGGAAGGGGTTATGACAACCCCTTCCATAGCTGAAGAGTGGCAACCACTAGGATTGGCTGTTCAACAGCTAATCACAGCGATCGTGGGGGCAGGGTGGGGAATCCACCCCCCAACATCAAGTTCTTGTATTCTGTGATAGGAAACACAGAATACCGGGGTGCAATGACGGTTACCGTGGCAACATTGCCATGATCCTGCCATGACATTGTGGAACATCACTGGTCGGAAAGTGATTGCAACCTATGACGTTCCACAATGTTAAAGTTCAGGAAGGGGTTAATGACTTGAGATCTTTTATAAGAACACTTGAGTTTTTAAAATAGAATGGAAATATAATATGATTTGACCCACGCAAACACCTGACAACCCAATGTCCAAGCATAATCACTTACAAATTGCTGCAACAATCCGCTCATTGTATAATAATAAATCCCACCTAGCCCTTGAATGATTAATAATGTAACCCTAGAATAATCACCTGTACTATAATAATTCCCTCTCTCCAGATTATTATTTGCTCTTCTGCATCATACCTACATGATTACAGCTCCAGAATCATCATTAGTACATAAATGCCACACTAAACCAATCATCAACACATGAATAAAGCACCAGAACTACGATCAGTACATGAATCCAACACCAAAACCATCATAAATAAATGAATACATCAATAAAACCAAGATCAATGCATAAATACAGCACCATCTTCAGTAGCAGTACATACAGTTGTGGCCAAAAGTATCGACACCCCTGCAATTCTGTCAGATAATACTCAGTTTCTTCCTGAAAATGATTGCAATCAAAAATTCTTTGGTATTATTATCTTCATTTAATTTGTCTTAAATGAAAAAACACAAAAGAGAATGAAGCAAAAAGCAAAACATTTATCATTTCACACAAAACTCCAAAAATTGGCCAGACAAAAGTATTGGCCACCCTCAGCCTAATACTTGGTTGCACAACCTTTAGCCAAAATAACTGCGATCAACCGCTTCCAGTAACCATCAATGAGTTTCTTACAATGCTCTGCTGGAATTTTAGACCATTCTTCTTTGGCAAACTGCTCCAGGTCCCTGAAATATGAAGGGTGCCTTCTCGAAACTGCCATTTTTAGATTTCTCCACAGGAGATCTATGGGATTTCAGGTCTGGACTCATTGCTGGCCCACCTTAGAAGTCCCAGTGCTTTCTCTCAAACCATTTTCTAGTGCTTTTTGTAGTGTGTTTTGGGTCATTGTCCTGCTGGAAGACCCATGACCTCTGAGGGAGACCAGCTTTCTCACACTGGGCCCTACTTTATGCTGCAAAATTTGCTGGTAGTCTTCAGACTTCGTAATGCCATGCACACGGTCAAGCAGTCCAGTGCCAGAGGCAGCAAAGCTACCCCCAAACATCAGGGAACCTCCGCCATGATTAACTGTAGGGACCGTGTTCTTTTCTTTGAATGCCTCTTTTTTCACCTGTAAACTCTATGTTGATGCCTTTGCCCAAAAAGCTCTACTTTTGTCTCATCTGACAGAGAACATTCTTCCAAAACATTTTAGGCTTTCTCAGGTAAGTTTTGTCAAACTCTAGCCTGCCTTTTTTATGTCTCGGGGTAGGAAGTAGGGTCTTACAGGGTATCCTACCATACAGTCCCTTTTCATTCAGACGCCAATGGATAGTACGGGTCGACACTGTTGTACCCTCGGACTGCAGGGCAGCTTGAACTTGTTGGATGTTAGTCGAGGTTCTTTATCCACCATCCGCACAATCTTGCGTTGAAATCTCTCGTCAATTTTTCTTTTCCGTCCACATCTAGGGAGGTTAGCCACAGTGCCATGGGCTTAAACTTCTTGATGACACTGCGCACGGTAGACACAGGAACATTCAGGTCTTTGGAGATGGACTTGTAGCCTTGAGATTGCTCATGCTTCCTCACAATTTGGTTTCTCAAGTCCTCAGACAGTTCTTTGGTCTTCTTTCTTTTCTCCATTTCTCAATGTGGTACACACAAGGACACAGAACAGAGGTTGAGTCAACTTTAATCCATGTCAACTGGCTGCAAGTGTGATTTAGTTATTGCCAACACCTGTTAGGTGCCACAGGTAAGTTACAGGTGCTGTTAATTACACAAATTAGAGAAGCATCACATGATTTTTCTAACAGTGCCAATACTTTTGTCCACCCCCTTATTTATGTTTGGTGTGGAATTATATCCAATTTGCTTTAGGACAATTCTTTTTGTATTTTTTCATTGAAGACAAATTAAATGAAGATAATAAACCAAAGAATTTGTGATTGCAATCATTTTCTAGGAAGAATCTGAGTATTATCTGACAGAATTGCAGGGGTGTCAATACTTTGGCCACAACTGTAAATACAAAACCAGAACCACCATCAGTACATAAATACATCCCCAGAACCATAATAGGTATGTAAATTCAGCATCAGATCAATCATTAGGACATTAATGCATAAAAAAGCTGAAAAATATAGTCAATAAATCACTCAAATATGAAAATATACATATTTTGTTGAAAATCAAGGATGATAAAAAGTGAATGTGAAAAAAAAAAGAAAAAGGGTGCACACCCAATAAAATAGTTTAAAATATGATGTATAAGGAGGGATATTTGTCACGGTGGCTAAGTGGCTAGCATTGCAGCCTTGCAGTTCTGGGGTCCTGGGTTCAATTCTCACCAAGCACAACATCTGCAAGGAGTTTGTATGTTCTGCCCATGTTAGCGTGGGTTTCCTCAGGGCACTCCAGTTTCCTCCGATATTGCAAAGACATACTGGTAGAATATTTAGATTGTGAGTCCCAATGGGGACAGGATTACTGATGTATGTAAAGTTCTATGGAAGTAATAGCGCTATATAAATGAATAAATATTATATTATTTTATTGACTTTGAGATAGACTCTGATCCAGCACCAAATGTGTTGGTACTAAAAATAAAATTTTATTAGAAGCTTCAAGGCTCATAATTTCTGGTATATGTATAAAGGGGTAGACGTATACATCTATTCAGGCAGAAAGTCTATAGTAAGACTAGCCATTTATATGTTAACCGTTGGGGTATAGAGAATAGACAACTATATCACATATATCTGTTCATACATATACCAAGTACAAATCGACTCCTCTCCCATCCACTTTATCCAATACCAAGTACAAATCGACTGCAGCACTCCTTTTTTCTTTTTCAGTGCACCTTTATTGGGCCATGAGGTGTACAGCAACGTTTCAGAAACACTCTCCCTTCCTCTAGCCTAGAGGAAGGGAGAGCGTTCCCGAAACGTTGCTGTACACCTAATGGCCCAATAAAGGCGCACTGAAAAAGAAAAAAGGAGTGCTGCAGTCGATTTGTACTTGCTATTGGTTAAAGTGGATGGGAGAGGAGCTGTGACTGAATTGCACCCGAAACTAAGCTGTGCTGCTTTCTTTCATAAATAATATGTTCATACATATATATATACATATATATATAATCTTAGAATCAGGGTTGCAGTAAAAATTGCACATGTCAGTATACCCCAATGCTGTACCTTTACAAAATATATATTATACACCAGGGTATCAAGTACATGTAGTAATGCCACTTAGATAGTAGTATATAGGATGGCAAATATATGGATATATTATATAAACAGGTATCAGATGTATGTCAATGCACTAAAACAAAGTGTATATGACGCACCCCAGGGCCAGGGTACTCTGATACTGGGCGTAGCTTCAAGGGACTGACACTGGTGGCCGGTGGTCACAAAAAAGGAGTGTAGTAAAAATAAAATAATAAAAGTTTTTATAACGTGACGCCACCTGAAGTATCTGGTGATGGCACCAGCGCTGCCAGTAGACCTCTGGGGACAATGTGTAGGCAGCCAGATGATGTTGCTCCCTGCAGGCAGAGCGAAGTCTCCAGGGCAGTGTGGTAAAGAAATCGTTTCGCATCGGGAGAGGCACAGTCTTTTCCTTAAGAATGGAACACCGGTGACCAACTTAGTAGAAATGAGATGCAGGAGTCGTTCTTGCTCTGCATGGGTATTTACTGGCAACTTTTCAAGGCAGTCAAAAACAAATGAGCCATGCACACAGTGAACACGTCTGTAGAACAGTGTTCACACCACCAAAAGACTGAATCACAAAAAATTGTCAAACAAACGTGCAAAAATACTCTGTTGTAAAAAAAACACAGTAAAAAGCAAGTGCTGCTGAAGAAGTAGTAAAAAACAGGGTATTTATTTGATTTGTTTTTTTGCAAAAAATGTATGATAAGACACTCTACCACTTCAAGGTAACCCATATCAGAGCAGTCCCTATCTGATGTATGTAAAACCTGATCATGTGCATAGGTACCTAAATGAGCAGGATCCAGACAGGTCCAATGTCTGACTTAGACTGAATGCAGATGACGGCTTTTTATGTGCAGGGCTCAAGGGGAGGGGTGGGAGACTCCCCAATTTTGCAGAAACAAGAAACAATTTAGACAAAAACAAATGAGCCATGCACACAGTGAGCAATCTGTAGGACCGTGTTCACACCACCAAAAGACTGAATCACAAAAAACAAGTCAAACAAACGTGCAAAAATACTCTTTTGTAAAAAAAAAACCACAGGAAAAAGCAAGTGCTTCTAAAAAGTAGTAAAATAGGGAATTAAGTTGATACGTTTTTTGCAAAAAATGTATGCTAAGCCGCTCTACCAGTTTAAGTTAGCCCGTATCAGAGCAGTCCCTATCTGATGTATTTAAAACCTGACCATGGAGGGGTGGGAGACTCCCCAATTTTGCAGAAACAAGAAACAATTTTTTGCAAAAAAACAGTTTTTTTGCTACTGGTGATGTGGGGTTTCCTATACCCCAGTGTTCAGAAATCTCTAATTTTTAAAGAAAATGCAAAGATCATGTTTGTTTTTATCGTTTTCTTATTGACGATTGATTACACATGAGTATAACAAATTTTTGACACCCACAAGTATCGAAAAATGTAATTCATCGCCACTAAAATCACTATCTTCATTGTCTAGGATTGAAGCTGCCCAATCCGCAAAACGGGGATCTTCTGACCTCATAGATGTCCTGGAATTCACCATTTTTTGTCTGCGAGCAAGTGCACGAACAAACAGAAACTCAGTTATAAATTTGTGCAAAAATAAAGAAAGTTTCAAAATTTGAAAATGTGTAAAAAGGAATTACATGAGTGGTGATGTCGGGTTCAGCAAGGCCAAGACAGCACTTAGTGACAGCTAGCTCTGGTATGCCAGAAGAAAGCCTTGACGACATCCTGTAAGGCTGGGTTCACATTGCATATTTTTTCCTGTCCGTGGGATCCTACTTTTTGTAGGACCCCATGGACAGAAACGGACACCACAGGAGATTACCTTTTCTGTGTGCCGGTCCGAGTCACCAGCCTCAGAAATCGCAGGTTAACAGCAGCTCAGATTAGAGACCAGGTCAATGCCACACAGAGTTCTAGCAGCAGACACATCTCTACAACAACTGTTAAGAGGAGACTTTGTGCAGCAGGCCTTCATGGAAAAATAGCTGCTAGGAAACCACTGTTAAGGATAGGCAACAAGCAGAAGAGACTTGTTTGGGCTAAAGAACACAAGGAATGGACATTAGACCAGTGGAAATCTGTGCTTTGGTGTGATCAGTCCAAATTTGAGATCTTTGGTTCCAACTACCGTGTCTTTGTGCGATGCAGAAAAGGTGAACGGATGTTCTCTACATGCTTGGTTCCCACCGTGAAGCATGGAGGAGGAGGTGTGATGGTGATGGAGTGCTACGCCAGATGACCTGGCCTCCACAGTCACCAGACCTGAACCCAATTGAGATGGTTTGGGGTGAGCTGGACCGCAGAGTGAAGGTAAAAGGGCCAACAAGTGCTAAGCATCTCTGGGAACTCCAAGACTGTTGGAAGATCATTTCCGGTGACTACCTCTTGAAGCTCATGAAGAGAATGCCAAGAGTGTGCAAAGCAGTAATCAAAGCAAAAGGTGGCTACTTTGAAGAAACCTTGAATACAAGACATAATTTTGGATATTTCGCACTTTTTGTTAATTCTATAATTCCACATGTGTTAATTCATAGTTTTGATGCCTTCAGTGTGAATCTACAATTTTCATAGTCATTAAAATAAAGAAAACTCTTTGAATAAGGAGTTGTGTGCAAGCTATATATATATATATATATATGCACTTATTAATTTCAGTTTAGTTTATGTGTGATGAATTGGGGTGTATTCTGTGTACCTGTGTACATATCTGGCATTGGACACTGTATAATTGCTTGAAAAGCGTGTATTAACAGCCCAAATAATGTATAGGTTCTTGGGGTGTATACATCAGCAAATCTATTTGGACAACAGGTCTGAATGTTGTCTCCAATTTTATTTCTGTCACAACAGCCTGACTTCTATTTTAAATTAAGTCATGATGCTACAGCGGCTTTCATCAGTGCAGCTCAGTTGTGGAGTAAAATAACATGCTGCAAAAAGCTTTAATGTGAAGACGAAAAAAGAAAATGATTTAGGTGAAATATATAAAGATAAAAAATATATCACAATTTCTTATATAGTTGTTTTTTGGAGGCTGTAATTAAACCACAAAACCTCTAGAGCCTAAGAATAAGTAACATATCAATACCAATTGTTTGCTTTTCACTGTGATTTATGTATTTGAGAAGTTGTCAAACAATATACTGAAGCTCCATTCAGAATCCAGTATTTGCATGAGTGACTACAAAGCTTATCCTGAAATAAGACACAATTATTTTATTGTTTTTTTCTTTTTATTATTTTGGTCAATTGTTTCTTTAGTTGAATAAAACAATATATATGGCCTGAAAGACTAATTATCATGATGCTGTCACCAGTTTTGTTCCTCATAAACTGCTGCCACCACCAGTAATCCCTTATGTACAGCATTGAAGAATTCTGTATATAAGTCCCAAACCCAAAACAGCACATCCTAGATCTCAATGAATGAAATATTCTAGTTGCAAATCTTTATTCATTACATAGGCTAGGGTCACATTTGTTAGGGCAATTGCCTTCACACACATTTTTAATGGAAAATGTGTGCAGGCAACCGCAATCCGGTAACCGGATTGCGCCGGATGTGTAATCCGGAGCAATGCGGGTACTGTACAGTTTGCTCATTCCTGCTGCTGCAAGGATGAGCAAACTGTTAAATCTGTAAAAAAAGATTAAATATTAATAATAATTGTGGGTAACATGCCTCTAGGGGGTGCCCATCCCCCCTAGAGACATGCTGCTCCCTCAGGACGGCATGTCATGGGTTAATATACCCTGTACAGTAAGCTGGCTATTGTCGGCTCTGTACATTTTTCTTAATGATGCCGCGGCTTCCCTGTCAGCTTCACACATACTATACATAGTGTATGTATAGTATCTGCCACTGTCCGATGTCCTGAAGGCTTTTACAGTAGATCTATGGTGGTGCACTGCCATAGACCTACTTTAAATGCCTACAGGACCTCGGACAGCGCACATACTATACGTACATTACGTATAGTATGTGCGCAGCTGACAGGGGAGCCGCGGCTTCATTGAGAAAAATGTACAGAGCTGACAATAGCCGGCTTACTGTACAGGGTATATTAACCCATGACATGCCGTCCTGAGTGAGCAGCATGTCTCTAGGCGGGGTGGGCACCCCCTAGAGACATGTTGCCCACAATTATTATTAATATTCTTTTTTTACAGTGATTACAGTTTGTGCATCCCTGCGGTGGCAGGGATGAACAAAGTATACGGTAACCGCATTGCCCACCCCATCAGTGGTATACAGGCCAACCCCCATCAGTGGTATACAGGCACCCCCAATCAGTGGGATACAGGCCACCCCATCAGTGGTATACAGGCCGCCCCTTGCTGCCACACACCTGTAAAATAAATACATCATTCATACTTATCCCTGTCGCTCTGTCACCACGCATCCTCCTGTCTTCATGCTTCTTCCTGCTTGTACCTGGCTTCTATTTCTGTGGCGGGGGCAGCAGTGATGACATCATTGCTTCTGCGCCGGTCACACGACTCCGGGTACAAGCGGAAGAAAACTGGAGGACACGCGGTGACAGCGACAGGGATAAGTGTGAAAGATGTATTATTTTACATCTGGCAGCAATGGGGGGCCTGTATACCACTGATGGGGGGGGGCAGGGGGCCTGTATACCACTGAGGGGGGGGGCGCTTACATGGTGCCGCTGATGGACAGGGGGATGCAGTGCATATTGCATTGCACTAATGAGTGGCCCCACATTACCAGCCGCTCCTACTACAGCCCCCGGACACCGCCCCCCCCAACTGTGCCGTCACCGTGACTCGAGTATAAGCCGACGGGGGCACTTTTCAGCACAATTTTTGTGCTGAAAAACTCAGCTTATGCTCGAGTATATACAGTAAGTCTGGCCCAATTAAAAATATTAACCCACAGCATGCATTGAAAAAGGCTGTGTGCTCACAACAGGTTCTATGCATAAGGTACAATTGTATAAAGAAGAAAGATTGTTTTGCGCAAAGTTAATTTAAAAAAACAAACAAACAGGTTTCTGGAAAAAGATTTTGATGAAAGGGAGATAGCCAAGATGATTAACAAGATAGATGAGAATGTAGAATTAAAATACTTTCACAAATATATCCTCAATATAACAAACGTGTTTATTACAGATTACAACAGTAATTCATATGAACTTCAAAGTATTGAATGCTTAAAAACCATGAAAATTTGCACTTCAGTAAGGAAGTGCTAGAACTCTAGTGCCACCTTTAAGCAGCTCCTCAAAGTCATAATCGCTTTCTAACAAGCTTTTTAATATGACTAAGGGATTTGTGCCAGATCAGAGCCCCAAACTACAGACACTGCATTTCGGGTAACTGCCCCTCATCAGTGTGGTGTGTGGGATATTCTGATCTGGCTGTGTGAGTGGGCTAAGAAACTTGCTAAAAAAACATGAAACATACTAAAGTATGATCTAGAAATTGGGCATTCTGTCAAAGATTCATCAAGGTGTCTTTACACCTTTTCGTTTGGTGTAAAACACCTTAAAATGTTGCAAAATGTTAAAGATACCGGAGGTTAAACACAAATTTTGCAACATTTTGATTGTTTACATCAGTCGTTGCAAATTTTGCATAGTGGGTGGAGCTGGATGGGACGTGGCAAAGCTCACCTGGCAAATTCATCAAACGTTACTCAACTTTAAATTCCTTATTGGCATAACAATTCTGGCAGTTGACAGGTTTATGAACATGTTCAAAAACCTGACAATGTCGTTCAAGCGATCTGCTAGCATCGTTCTGTGTGACACCGCGATAACAATGTCATGGACGACTTCGCCCATTCACAGCAATGAGCAGGGATTGTTTGCGGGGTTCGCCAAACGATACCTGCTCACTACATCGTTGGTGAGTTGTTCGCAATATCTAGACGTGTGGCATCTCACCAGCGATGTTGAAATGATGTAAAAAAAGATTGCAAAATTGCAGAAACATGTTCAATTTTGAGCCAAAGGTTGTGGTAGAATAACATTATCAGCACCATATAGCCCCCTATATACAGTATGAACCCCCACAGAGCTACAAATATACAGTATGAACCCCATTTAGCCCCATTTAGTTTGTACCCCACATAACTCCCTATATAAAGTATGAGCCTCCACATAGTCTCCTATCAGAGTATGAGCTCCCTATATCTAATATATAAAGCTGAATGTGTGTATGTGTGTATGTGTGTATGTGTGTGTGTATGTGTGTATATCCGGGATTGGCATCTACACCGTTGCAACTATAGCCACAACATTTTGCACAGTCACACGTCTCGACCCCGGGAGCGTCATAGGCTATGTTGTGAGGCGAAATTTTAACCCTGCGCGTTCCAGTTCACCAAACAATTTTGGCCCTATCTACATAATGGGGAAAAAGGGAAAGGAAACGTGTGGGAGGAAAATCGACAGCTGCCAGCTACAGCTACAAAATTGTGCACAGTCGCACGTCTTGACCCCGGGAGCATCATAGTCTATGTTGTGAGGCGAAATTTTAATCCTGCGCGTTCCAGTTCACCAAAAAATTTTGCCCCTATCTACATAATGGGGAAAAAGTGCATGGAAAAATATTGGAGGAAAATCGACAGCTGTCAGCTATAGAGACAAAATTTTGCACAATCACACGTCTGGACCCTGAGAGCGTCATAGGCTATGTTGTGAGGCGAAATTTTAACCCCGCGCGTTCCAGTTCACCAAACAATTTTGGCCCTATCTACATAATGGGGAAAAAGGGAAAGGAAACGTGTGGGAGGAAAATCGACAGCTGCCAGCTACAGCTACAAAATTTTGCACAGTCGCACGTCTTGACCCCGGGAGCATCATAGTCTATGTTGTGAGGCGAAATTTTAATCCTGCGCGTTCCAGTTCACCAAAAAATTTTGCCCCTATCTACATAATGGGGAAAAAGTGAATGGAAAAGAGTTGGAGGAAAATCGACAGATGTCAGCTATAGAGACAAAATTTTGCACAGTCCTACGTCTGGACCCCGGGAGCGTCACAGGCTATGTTGTGAGGTGACATTTTAACCCCGCGCATTCCAATTCACCAAACAATTTTGCCCCTATCTCCATAATGGGGAAAAAGTGACAGTTACCAGTTGACAGTTGTGAATGAGAGGGGCTTAATGATAGCGCCAAAGACTAACAGCACATACCAGCATATAGTCACTAAGGTGGGGCCCCAACATGAGATATTCACCACGCACGGGGACATGTACACACAACACACGCATACAAAGAGTAACAGCAAGTGTATAGTCGCTAAGGTGCAGGCCCAATATTGGATACTCACCACGCACCCGAACAAACGCACACACCACAAAGAGACACACACAAAATAGAGACACACACACGCCCCCAAGGGGACACACACACACTCTATAGCGACACATGCACTCACCCCACAGGGACACACACACACCACAATGAGACACACATGACACAGACATACACACCACACAGACCCCCCCCCCCACAGGGACACACACACATAGCCACCCTATAGGGACACATGCACTCACCCCACAGGGACACACACCACAAAGAGACACACACACACAACACAGACCCCCTCACAGGGACACACACACATACACACCCTATAGGGACACATGCACTCACCCCACAGGGACACACACCACAAAGAGACACACACAACAGAGACACACACCACACATACCCCCCCCACAGGGACACACACATACACACCCCAGGGACACACACACCACACAGACAGACACAGATGTGCACAAATCACCCCACACAACTCGCCTCATACGTGTGCTATCTTTATTTTCCAAACATAAACATCTGATTAAAAACAGCCAATGTGCAACACATGTGCCATATAGGGAATTAAGGCAGATGTCAGTCACATGAGCTGTCTATTGTGTGTATGTATGAGGTAACATATACTGCCTGGCCAGGGGGTGGGTTTACTGTTGGCTGAGATTTATTAGGCTGCCTATAGCAATCAATCACAGCTCAGCTTCTATTTTCCTACAGGTCATGAATATGACATATTCTAATTCTATTTTGTTATAGATAACAGCAGTTATTTATTAACCCGGGCGTAGCCGGGTACTACAGCTAGTCTAATATATAAAGCTGAATGTGTGTGTGTATGTATGTGTGTATGTATGTCCGGGATTGGCATCTACACCGTCGCAACTACAGCCACAAAATTTTGCACAGTCACACGCCTGGACCCCGAGAGCGTCATAGGCTATGTTGTGAGGCGAAATTTTAACCCTGCGCGTTCCAGTTCACCAAACAATTTTGCCCCTATCTACATAATGGGGAAAAAGTGAATCGAAAATCGACAGCTGTCAGCTATAGCCACAAAATTTTGCACAATCACACGTCTGGACCCCGGGAGCGTCATAGGCTATGTTGTGAAGTGAAATTTTAACCCTGCGCATTCCAGTTCACCAAACAATTTTGCCCCTATCTACATAATGGGGAAAAAGTGACAGTTACCAGTTGACAGTTGTGAATGAGAGGGGCTTAATGATAGCGCCAAAGACTAACAGCACATACCAGCATATAGTCACTAAGGTGGGGCCCCAACATGAGATATTCACCACGCACGGGGAAATGTATACACACACCACACGCACACAAAGAGTAACATCAAGTGTATAGTCGCTAAGGTGCAGCCCCAATATTGGATACTCACCACGCACCCGAACAAACACACACACCACAAAGAGACACACACAACACAGAGACACCCCCACCCCCACGGGGACACACACCCTATAGCGACACATGCACTCACCCCACATGGACACACACACACAACACAGACACACACATCACATAGACCCCCCCCCCACAGGGACACACACACATAGCCACCCTATAGGGACACATGCACTCACCCCACAGGGACACACACATCACAAAGAGACACACACACCACACAGATCCCCCCCCACAGGGACACACACACACACACCCAATAGGGACACATGCACTCACCCCACAGACACACACACACACCACAGAGACACACACACACACCACAGAGACACACATATCCCGGACAGACACTCCACCCCCACAGGGACACACACACATACACACCCTATAGGGACACATGCACTCACCCCACAGGGACACACACACACCACAAAGAGACACACACAACACAGATACACACACACACCACACAGACCCCCCCCACAGGGACATACACACCCTATAGGGTCACATGCACTCACCCCACAGGGACACACACACACCCCAGGGACACACACACCACACAGACAGACACAGATGTGCACAAATCACCTCACACAACTTGCCTCATACGTGTGCTATCTTTAATTTCCAAACACAAACATCTGATTAAAAACAGCCAATGTGCAACACATGTGCCATATAGGGAATTAAAGCAGATGTCAGTCACATGAGCTGCCTAATATGTGTATGTGTGAGGTAACATATACTGCCCGGCCAGGGGAGGGTTTACTGTTGGCTGGAGATTTATTAGGCTGCCTATAGCAACCAATCACAGCTCAGCTTCTATTTTCTTACAGGTCATTAATATGACATATTCAAATTCTATTTTGTTATAGCTAACATCAGTTATTTATTAACCCGGGCGTAGCCGGGTACTACAGCTAGTACAGTATAAGCCACATACATAACCCCCTATATATAGTATGAGCCTCCGCATAGTCTCATATATACAGTGTAACAGTTTATGTTATAACTAGCTGGCGGCCCGATCCTAAAGAATCGGGTGGTCTAGAATCCATATACAGTTTATCTAATATATAAAACCCGAAGGCTCACTTTCTTCACTTTGGCCAGCACTTCCGTCACTTTGTCATCGGCAAAGTGACGTCACCACAGTGCTACACCTGAACGGTTGGACCAACATGGCGGCCCTAAGCGGAGCGGGACTCTGGCGGCGCCGCCACGCTTACGGCCGCCCGTACAGTGCCCCAAACACACACACACGGTTGGGAGATGACCGGCGTCAGCCGGTCTTCTCCCTGCCGCTACACATGATGGGCGGGATACTACAGTGTATTTCAAATATGGCGGCATGCTGAATGCGGCGACCAATCAGAATAGTGGCGCGCTGTATGGCGCCATACTTCAAATACACTGTACTCAGTGTATTTAAAATATGGCGGCATAGCACGCGCCGGTATTCTGACTGGTTGGCGCGCTGAACGCGGCGACCAATCAGAATAACGGCGCGCGTAATGCCGCCATATTTGAAATACACTGTAGTCAGTGTATTTGAAGTATGGCGCTATACAACGCGGCGACCAATCAGAATAGCGGCGTGCTGTATGGCGCCATACTTCAAATACACTGTACTCAGTGTATTTCAAATATGGCGCCATAGAGCGCGCCGCTATCCTGATTGGTCGCTCGAGCCTGGCGGTGACCAATCACAATCGCGGCTCGCTGTACAGCAGAAAATGCCGGCTGGCTCGCGGCTGGGTGGAGCTCAGCCACGGCTATGTACGGCACGGGGGTCAGCGGCTCACCAGGCGGGAAATGACCGGCTAACGCCGGTCGTCTCCCGACCGTGTGTATGTGTTTAGGGCAGTGTACGGGCCCCTACATAGCCTCATAAATACATGCAAACATCTTATTCACATGAAAATAAAATACCACATACTCACCTCGTCTTGTTGTCCCAGCACTGTGCCCCAGTCTCCAGTACATGAATGTTCTGCACATCAGCACATGTGAGGATGTGACGTCTTCGTGTCTGCTGTCCCACACACTGATTGGTGGAAGACAGAGCCAGCGGCACCGCCCTCCACCAATGTGTTCTCTGCTGTCCGTATCGTATGATGATAGGCTTGTTTCACACTAGCGTTTTTTTTGGATCTGTGTAAATCCGTCATAAACTGGACCCACATTGATCTGTTTCCATCCCCATTGAAAGTCAATCGGGACAAAAACCCTTGCGTGGGCATCTAGCCTAACTCTCTGGCAGGTAGAGGAAGGAAGGGTCATGCTGTGCTGTGGAATTTGGATGCAACCGGCGAACACATAATCATTAAAGGTACAGTGCCGACCTGCTGCCTCGGAATTAGTAGATGACTGGGCTGGGGGCCTCAGCGCAGCATTCAGTAGGCACAAGAGACAGAGCGATCATCAGTACATCCACGTATTTGTGGCCAGAGGCCAGTCTGTCCCTGGCTGAAAATCATTGGATGTGCTGATGACCTCTCTGCCTCTTGTCCTGCAGGGTGCCACACCTGTCCGCTGTTATCTGTAGCTCCATCATGTCGGGAGCGCACTGTTCACCTCCTCTCAGTCTCTGGATCTGACAAGCTGAACAGTGAGCGTCCGATATTTGGTGCTGCGATGGACTTACAGATTACACTGACAGCCCGGCATTCAGCACTTCCAGAGGTGGAGAAATAAGCATATTTCTGCCCCAATAAGCAATAATTGAGTGAGCTCTCAGCAGGGGGACGCTCTGTGGCTAGGGGCCCTGGGCAAGTGCCCTGTCTGTCCTGCCCTAACACCGGCCTTGCATACCTATCCCATCTTTCCCTACAGATAAAGGCTGAATTGTTCTAACAATCAAGGGTGGATCAGCACTCCACCCACAGCTGTTAATCTTTAACATGCTGCTGTCAGTCTTTGACAGAACCATGTAATGCATGTTTGCAAGGGGTGGCCTTTCCAGTATTAATTTCCCCCATCCTGGGCCCTTTCAATAATAACCCCCCACCATGCTGGATCTCTCCCTGGTATTACAAGCCACATCCTTTGCCTCTTGTCATTGTTGTCATTGTTGTGTACCCATATCCTGGGCCCCTTCCTGTTTAACTCCTCCATCCTGGCCAGCCCGCATTAATTAAAGTGCGGGCTTTCATGGGAAAATGCACATCTTTAGCAATATTATTTATTTGTTTTATTAAATATGTTGTCGTTTATTAAATAATCCCCTGTGAGGTATCCTCACAGTTGAAGCCCCTAGGTTGTACAGGGAGCTTGTATTCAGAGTCCAGACGTGCTGTAAGTGGCCGCCCGGACTGCTGTGATTTGCATGGCAGCATTTTGATTGGCTGCCTTGATTTGGGGGGGAATCGACCTACTATTCAAACTCCTGCTGACTGAAGGAGAGTCAGTCAGCTGTCCAAGAATTTCGTCACCCACCCTGCCTCTCCAATGTTGTTTACCTCTTTTCTTGTGATGAAGGAGAAGGGAAGGTGAATAGTGCATCACTGAAATACCTTGAAACCGTTCACAGCTGAATAGGATCGTCCAAATCCTCAGATAAATCAAGAAAAAATCCAGTCAGGCGATGCAATCTTCATTTTTTTGGAAATTTATTTTTGCATTAAGAAGAATAAAATATCAAAGGGGACAAGCCCCTAAGCGCTGGACGAGTTTCGGTAACACACCTTAGTCGTCAACATGACGACTAAGGTGTGTTACCGAAACGCGTCCAGCGTTTAGGGGCTTGTCCCCTTTGATATTTTATTCTTCTTAATGCAAAAATAAATTTCCAAAAAAATGAAGATTGCATCGCCTGGCTGGATTTTTTCTTGATTTACCTCTTTTCTTGTCTTTTCAGAATGGATCCATCAGTTACCTTGTCGTTAGGCTTTTACTTGAGGGAAAGTCACGCCCAGTTCAATAGGGCGGTTAACTATTTGGACGGTTGTCTGAATACACCTTTAATGGATGTTTTTCCCATTTGAACTTTGAGTTGTGAATATTTATGCTTTATTGGATCTTTGGATTTATAAACCCTAAGTAAAGCCTGACGGCCATTAACCACCATGCATTGTGTCCAGTGTTTTTTGTTATCATAGTATTTAAGAAATTGAGGGTCTGTTTTCCTATGGCCCCTTTCATTAATAATGTGACCTGTGCTGGACCCTTTCAGTAATAATGCTCCCCATCCTGATCCTCATCCTATAACAAGGTCCCTCATATTTGGATTGTTCATGGTATAATATGCCCCATCCTTTGCCTCTTCCTGGTATAATATCGCCCCATTCTGTTTCTATGTTCCACATCCTGGATCCCTTCCAAGTATAATTCTACCCATCCTGGGCCTCTTTCTGGTGAAGTGCCTAAATCCTGGGCCCCTTCATATTATAATTCCACCCATCCTTGGAGTCATCATTGTGTAATACCCCCCCATCAGGGGCCCTATCCTGATATAATGCCCCAAATCATGGTCCTCTTCCTTCCCTCCTATCCTTGTCTTCCTGATATAATTCTCCCCACCTTGGGCCACTACCTGGTTAAGTGCCTTTCCATTCTTGGCCACTTCCTCTAGTAATGTTCTTCATTCTTATCCAATGCCTTTAAAAAAAATAAATTATTCTACTGACCTTTCACCACTCCCACAATGTGTAGCATCCTCCTCTATAGATGCCGCAGGAACTGGCAGCTAACTTTGACTGGCCTGCATGAGCAAAGCATGGTGTCACTGCCATGCACAGCTTGTCATTGCAACCTGATTTTTGCTGTCAGCCTCTGGTTGGCAGTGTTTATTGGACTGAATTGAGCTGGTGGGTTTTTGTGCTGCAATACATTAAATTTAAATCTGCATCCGAGGGCGTACATCCAGATGAAATAATCACTGGCTTTGGCAGGCCACCTCCCTCATAGGCCCGGTTGTGATTGCACTTTCTGAATCCATGATCATTATGCCTCTATCTCTAACCTAAACTCTTCTAAACAAATATACCCAAGATCCCTCCAGTTTTTGAGTCTCTATGAAACATCTTACATACTTTGTAGCTTTATTAATCTAACCTTTATTTAGTAAAATTGATTTCTCTTTCACCCTTCAAGATGTGGCTAGGTGACAAACTATTAGGTGTAAAGGGTACTTCACACACTGCAACATCACTAGCTATATAGCTGAAACGTCACAGATTTTGTGACGTAATAGCGACCTCTCTAGCGATGTTGCAGTGTGTGACACGCATCAGCGACCTGGCCCCTGTTGTGAGGTCGCTGATCGCTACAAATCGTTCAGGACCATTTTTTGGTCCTTGGTCTCCCGCTGGTCAACACGCATTGCTCTGTGTGACAGCGAGAGACCAACTATCAGCGACCTCCCTGCCAATGCCAAGCGCCGCACATTAGATGCTGGGCACTGGTAACCATGGTAAATACCGGGTAACTAAGCAGTGGGCTCTTAGCCCAGCCTGTAAGCGGGAGGACACTGGTAACCAGGGTATACACCGGGTAACGAAGCAGAGTGCGCTGCTTAGTTACATGGTGTTTACCCTGGTTACCAGCAATGTTGCTGCTGACTGGTCGCTGGTGAGTCTGCCTGTTTGACAGCTCACCAGCGACTGCAGAGAGACTTTCCAGCGATACTGGCCAGGTCGGATCACTGGTGGGGTCGCTGGAAAGTCTCAGCGTGTAAAGGGGCCTTTAGTAACAAGACACCGACTCATTCCATGTATAACAATTCTAGAATTCCTATAGCTGGAATACAACGCTCTCTTTTAAACAGTTAAAAACATACAGCTATCTCTATAATATTATATAAATAAATTGATACAACCAGAAGGCAATATGGCATTATTAGAGATTGCTTGGAGGCCATATCTTGACTTTACCACGCTCCTCAGAATTATGTAATTGTCTCCTTAGCATTCCTCTGTTTCACAGCTTGGTCTGGATCAATAACGTATCTCTTTTTCCTTTTACTTGAATGTGATCTTAATTACTTCCTCCCTTGTGAGCTAAAACATTGCATTTGGCCTGTATGTTATAGGATGTATATGTTTACTGTTTACATTTCCTTTAATAAAACTTTATGAAACAAGTCTACTAGTCGAGAGGAATTCTTGTGGGACTGCAGCGGCCCCTTACATATAATTAGATCTGATTTTGATCCAGATGTTTCCTTTTCTTTTATTCCTTTTTTCAGGCTGTTTAAGGTAAATTATTATAATCTGTGCTGAGGGGCATCATTTCTAAATAAAGAAGACCAAGACTGAGTCTCTTCATGTGATTTCCACTATACAGCAGTTCCCCAGTTACACTCATACAGACATCTGCTCCAACGCAAACCCACTTTTTACCAAACTCCTAAGCTAGGAAGGATAGAACTTTCAAGTTATCTTATATTCTGCGTCTCAACAAAGAGCTTGTGAAAGCGTCTGCCAATAACTGTCAGATTTCAGTGGGTTAATGCACACTCTTGGGTGTTGGTTATTGTTACAGCTTTGGCTTATTTCTCTTGCTGTGCTTCCCCCCACAGATGTTCTTACTCTACACATTCACACAGCCTGTTAAAGATTTATAGGGCTCCTCGACCTGTGGGAAATTACTCCAGATTTCTCTCAAATCAATGCTGAGTGTCCCCTCTCTGTCTTTCTCATCCCTCCTCACCTCCCTCCCCATCTGTCTATCTTTATGTTTAATAGGAACTGAGATGTAATTTTTTTCAGCTCTGTTTGATGTAAAGAGTCTGCAATGTGTCTTCGGGTGGATTGGGCAGTCAAGGAGAGGGGGGAGATGCTAAGATAGAATGAAAGGGAAGAGAGTGGAATATGAATTGGGAGGAAGACACACTGAAAGCTACACGGTAGAATGAATTATCAGCATGCAGGCAGGAAGAACAGTGACACCGCCACATTAACAGATGGAAAGTCTGAAATAAAAGGGTTTGATAAAATCGGAGATAATGAAAACTAATGAGGGCATCATGGGCCACAGCCTATACATACATAACAAGTGGCTGTGGGAGTCACATTAACCACTGAAGGACTGCTATGTAGGATGGTTCAATAGATAGAACCTAGGGACATGATTATACTTGTGGTCGGAGTTATGTAATCACCAGGATCATTAAAGATATGGCACCCATCCACTTGCTTACTGAGCATAGCACAAGAAATAACAAATTGGACTGAACCTTTTTTAAACTCCTCTTGACCCATCTCTTTGTCTGGATGATTATATTAACATTGTTGTTTTCCTTCTGCAGCTACAGAATTATTCATTGAGTCAGTAAAGTCAAGGACGGTAAAGTATTGCTGGTCTTTAAAAGGGTTTTCCACCAATCCCTTCATAGAATAGGAGAAAATGTCTGGTCAGTGAGGGGTCCAAATGCGGGGACATTTCCTGAGCCTTAAAACAGGGGTCAGAGCCTTTGTTCCTCCTAGTATTGTTTGCAAGTAAATATAGAAGCATGGTGACACGTAAACTATTTACCGTATGTTTTATTGGGTCATGGTGGAAGGGCCTACCTGTGGGACACTTAGCAATCAAAAATAAGAAAAAATGACTAGCACTTCCTAACCGGATTGTGAGCAGGTGCAAGCTGCTATGATTGCATAATACGCAGAAGAATACAGCAGCACTTGTCATATGCTAAGAAGTATGCAAACATTGACGAATCCTAGCAGAAAAAGGTCGCCTTGTCACAGCCAATGGAAAAGACTCAGCAATCAGAGATAAATGGGGTTTCTAGTGTAAATCTCTGTAAAAAATAAATAAAATAAATGAATTATTGATAAAAGTATGAGGTTGTAAAAATCTTGCAGATAATACATGTGTTAATTTCATTTCTCTATGGGTTGAACTAGATGGACTTAAAGTCTTCCTTCAACCTTAAAAACTATGTTACTATGTTACATTTTAACGTACAGTTCTTGGTATCAGACTGTTTATACTTAATAGCTCAGTGCTGGGAGTGTAGATGTCGAGCCCATACATTCTGATATTGATGACCTATACAAATGAAAAGGCATCAATATACATGTCCAGATAGATCACGGATCACTTAAACCTGTTGGGGACGGTGCACTTAATTTGAAAATCCATGTCAGAACAGCTGTATAATTCTTTTGGTAAGTGACTGGCTACAAAAAATGAGGAATGGTGAACATAGGGTTAATACATCTGGTTAGCAAATTAAGGTGTTGCTCCTAAAATACTTTTTTGTCATTTGCAGGGCTTAAGTATTTACAATAAGTTTTATGACTAACACGGTATCCCAATCTTGTCTTGTATTGTACATCTACATCAATGCTGGAAAGATTGGGATAAGGTAAAATGCTCACATGGTCAAGTCTTCACTTAGCCTCCATAACATGGGATTAGAAACATAAAGGGGTCCAGGTCAGTTTAGCTGTACTCAAGCTAGAGATTGAACACAGAACATACCCACAACCAGTCCACATACCCAATACACTCAATGTGCCACCACTTACAGAAAGAGTAATAAATCCCCGATGTGCTGACTGCCCACAGGCTATACACAGGTCACATGCGCAAACTACTACTTAGTCTTTATGGAGCAGGAGAAGGAAATTTAGTGATTTTTCTGTGCTGCTGTCATAGCAAATAATGCGTCTAGATAGAAAACAGTGGTTTATTTGATCAACGTGTTCCAAATCTCAGACATCTTCCTCAATAAAAAGGGAAATGGAGCGCACATAGAGTAATTTCCTTTTGTACAATTATCCTCAGTGCCCCCCTTTAGTGGAAGGACTCACCTGATTTGGTTGTGCAAGTCACAACCAACTAACTCCGCTCTCTCTTATGGTCGCAGCAGGTGCCCAGCAAAAGTAAGGATCCAAAGGGTTAACAGAAAGTGCTGGGTTTCATAGATCCACCGCGCTGACCTCCAGTGAAAACAAACAGAGTGATGTATAAAACTCTGTTTAATGGGTAATTTGCCTACCGGTTTCGTGATTTCAGTTATCACTTCATCAGGGCATCATGCCCTGATGAAGTGATAACTGAAATCACGAAACCGGTAGGCAAATTACCCATTAAACAGAGTTTTATACATCACTCTGTTTGTCTTCACTAGAGGTCAGCGCAGTGGATCTATGAAACCCAGCACTTTCTGTTAACCCTTTAGACATCTTCCTCAGGATCTTAGCCACTTAAAAGTTAGGGTTTCCAAAAAAACGCATTGGTCGAATAAACCACTGTTAACTATATAGTTGCATTATTTTCTCTTATGGCAGTGCAGAATCTACAGTCATTTACCTTCCCTGCACTTTTGGTGTGTGGAGCCCGTGGACCTGCAGCAGCTGATTTGCGCCTATTTTCTGCTCCTCGAAGAGAATGCATACAATACACCCGGTGCTCTCATCTCAGATAAGAATCTATTCCACTGTTTTTTTCTTTTTTAGTATTAGTTTTCATGGGGTTATTTAGGTTTATGGGGAACAAGGCAAAACTATTAAAGTTTTAGGCATAACACAAAAGTTACATTGCCTATAATGTTAAAAAATATTCGAAAATAACAAACATACATAAAACCTGTTAACACAGTTATTTAAAAAAAATATGAAAACAGTTCTACATTTTGGAGTCCATTTTCTGCTCCCAGGAAAATTGGTCAGAATACTATATTTGCTTCTGTTGAATAAGGGAAATCCATTCATTGTATACTGTCCCTTATTAAGGCTGGATTGTCCAATACTCCTCCTTCTTCCTCAGTCGATCCATGGGAGGGTTCATCATTACACATATACACCACTCCCTAACCCTTCAACTATTGTATATGATATATTATACAAATGATATTAATCTTGTCCACCCAACCTACTGTATTCCTCGCCATCATCCTGTATACCAGAGTTCCCAACGTTTTTAGCTTGTGAACCACATTCAGCTTTGGAGGAGGGTTATGAGAAACATTTAGCTCCGAGAGAAGATCATGAGCCATATTCAGCTTTGAAAGAAGGTGGTGAGTAGAGTAGAAATGAGCAAAACGTTTGACGTTCGAGTTTGGCTTTTGCTGAATGGACCTATGCTCACTGAATAGATCGGCGAACAGTTCGCCGAATTTCTAAACCCTATTCAAATCGATGGGAGGCAAAGTCAAGGGCCTAGAAAACCTCTTTAAAGGAGCCAATAAAGCTGTAAAACAGCTCAAACCATTTTACAGTGGAGCCCCACTTTTTAGGCATAGTTACCAGCTTGCTCAACTATTACTTGCAAGCTTGAGCACTGCTGTCACCCTGCTCAAAGGCCCTCGATTGGTTAAAATCAGACTTAAGCCCTCTCACACGCTCTGACGGTGTGGTGCCCTGCCAACGCAGGTAACCACATATCTCTCTGCTGCACAGCTGAGTTTCCACAGTAGGTAGTACTTCAAACAACACCTTCCACCCCAGCACAGTAGGGGGAGCTCAACCTGCTGCACTTAGGCAGGATCCCCTATAAATACTGCTGCTGGGGCTGAGTTAGCGAGAGTGTGGCAGACGCTAGAAGAGCTGCAAGAGAGTTCTGGTGCTGGTGCCACGTGTACGCCCAGACCAGAGACGCAGAGTAGCCCTTCTGTGTCCCACCAGCCTAAGTGGGACTGAAGGCAGGGAGCCTGGAGAAGAAGTTGAGACAGGGGAGCAGGTAGCTCAGATCGCAAGTTCACCCCAGAAAAGAAACCGGATATTGGGGATCCGCAGCAGTGCAGAACTCCAAGTCCCACTGGAAACCCCTTGGCACTGAGGAAGCTTCAGCTACCTGGTCTCCTGAGAGAGTCACAGAGAGCGAGCCAGGACTAGCAAGGTGCTGCAGTTCAAGAGAAAGGGTCGTCCCGGAGACCGCACAGGAGAGAGAGAGAAATACAGAAGAAGAGAGTAGAGGCAAGTCAGGATTTAGTAGACTGCACTTCATACACACACACACAGAGGAGGAGGCCTTATACCCACTTGCTGTGGGAGCACAGTGTGCAGCCCAGCTACGCGTCGGTGCTCTGGACAATTTGCCTACAAACCATCAGTAAAAAGGTAAAGAGACTTTTGCTGCGTGTGTGCATTTCTTGCCCATCATCCACCATGTCCCCTTATAGACTTTGCCTATAATCGTCCCGGCTCTGCTGCATCATGCCATCCTCACCATTCTGCCCCGGAGGTTCCAGTCTTACCTGCGGGGACTATCCCATCACCGCCACATCCCACCGACCTCAGAGACTGTAGTGGCGCTGGTGATCTCTCATCAGACACAGCAGGTGGCGTCATGAAGACAAACACTGTATATAATCCCTGTAAATAGCTCCCCTTTTCACTGACCCTCAGGGCCACAGCTTCAGGCAGCCACCCGTGACATCCCGGACCGTAACCGAGCCTGAGCCCTGAGTACCCTGCCCTGGGCAGGGTCAACGGTGTTTCTAATTGGTTGCCAACAAGGCAACCAAACGGATGTCAGATTACTGTAAAAATAAATAAATAATTGAAAAAATTGTCATGGGGTCCCTCCCCCCAATTTTGATAATAACCAAGTTAGTCCCGCTAGAGGTACACTGGATTGGATACAGGCAGCTAATCTAGGATCTTCGGCTCCGGTTGGCGAGCCATAACCTCAGGCCTAGGCATTTTGGTGCCGACCAAGGGATCAGAACCCGGACTATAAACCACAAAGACTTCAGCATCGGATTATCGGATTCAGCTGTGACAAAGACTGCATGAGGATAAGGAAGCAACCCAGGTTGGGACGATACAGTCACCTCGCTACAGACTTTGCTGTGCTATATTCTAATCCCTGGTGAGCCAGTGGAAGGGTGAGACTCTGTTGCCTGTTACATTATGTGTTTTGCTGGGTATGTGTTATACAGTCATATGAAAAAGTTTGGGCACCCCTCTTAATCTTACTCTTTTTTTTTTGTTTTTTAAAATTGGGTTTTTGCAACAACTGTGATATATGTAATAATGATGGACACAGTAATATTTTAGGATTGAAATGAGGTTTATTGTACTAACCGAAAATGTGAAATATGCATTATTTCAAAAATTGACAAGTGCAAAAGTATGGGCACCTCATCAGAAAAGTGACATTAATATTTAGTAGATCCACCTTTTGCAAAAATAACAGCCTCTAGTCGCTTCCTGTAGCTGTTAATGAGTTTCTGCATCCTGGATGAAGGTATTTTTGACCATTCCTCTTTACAAAACAATTCCAGTTCAGTTAAGTTTGATGGTCGCCGAGTGTGGACAGCCCGCTTCAAAACATCCCACAGATGTTCAATGATATTCAGGTCTGGGGACTGGGATGGGCATTCCAGAACATTGTAATTGTTCCTCTGCATGAATGCCTGAGTAGATTTGAGCGTTTTTGAATCATTGTCTTGCTGAAAGATCCATCCCCAGCGTAACTTCAACTTTGAGACTGATTCTTGAACATTATTCTCAAGAATTGCTGATACTGACTGGAATCCATGCGACCCTCAACTTTAACATTTCAAACCACCCAGGACTCCCCTAAAAAGGATCTCAGCAGAATGATGAGTACAATTTTTTCATTATACGTGATCATTTATTAGATCATAATCATTTTTTCATAAAACATTAATATTTACATAAAAAGTACCATTAACTACAAAATTAAACAAGTCAGGACTTGATTATTATGTAAACTTTTACAATACTCATATTTATATTTGGCAGTGATACCAGTAATAAGGGAACTATTTAATTGTCACTAACTGACTGCACGCTTTTTTTATATATCCTGTGCTTGATACCATACTATGTACTGTGCACATGTGTGCTAAGCAACCCGTATGACTCAGGTTACAGTGCAAAGCACCACCTCCGTCTTACTATAGTTGTCCCTTCTCCAAACCTGGTGTATAAACTGCCTGTGGCCTCATCCTGTTACCCACCGCGTTAACAGTTCCCGTGCGCTTGGCACACAGCCCCAAAGCATGATGGCACCCTCCCGCAAATTGACACTGTGGTATACAAGGTTTTTCCTGGAAGCTGTGTTTTGTGGCGCCATGCAAACAGCTTTTTGATAGACAGACAACTCATCTTGTGTCATCATCACAGACCTTCTCCAAAATGAACTGGTTGTCTAAATGTGCTTGCTACCTCAGGGATCTGTTGTGGCGTGCATGCAGAACGGCTTCTTTCACATCACTCTCTCATACAGCTTCTCCTTGTGGAGTGTGCGCTGTATTGTTGACCGATGCACAGTGACACCATCTGCAGCAAGATGATGCTGCAGGTCTTTGGAGGTGGTCTGTGGATTGTTCTTGACTGTTCTCACCATTCTTCTTCTGTGCCTTTCTGAAATTTTTGTTGGCCTGCCACTTCTGGCCTTTACAAGAACTGTCCCTTTGGTCTTCCATTTCCTTACTACGTTCCTCACAGTGGAAACTGACAGGTTAAATCTCTGAGACACCTTTTTGTATCCTTCCCCTGAACAACCATGTTGAACAATCTTTTTTTTCAGATCATTTGAGAGCTGTGTTGATGAGCCCATGATGCCACTCCTCAGAGAAGATGCAACTAGGAGAACAACTTGCAAGTTCACACCTGAAATAGCTTTTCTCATGATTGGATACACCGGGCTATGAAGTACAAAGCTCAATGAGGTTACCAAACCAATTTAGTGCTTCAGTAAGTCAATAAAAAGTACCGTATATACTCGTGTATAAGCCGACCCGTGTATAAGCCGACCCCCCTACTTTTGCCCCCAAAACCTGCGAAAACCCATTGACTCGTGTATAAGCCGAGGGTGGACCCCAGCACAGGTATACAGCCCCCAGCAGTGTGGTATACAGCAGCCTCCCCAGCAGTGTGGTATACAGCAGCCTCCCCAGCAGTGTGGTATACAGCAGCCTCCCCAGCAGTGTGGTATATACAGCAGCCTCCCCAGCAGTGTGGTATATACAGCAGCCTCCCCAGCA
Organism: Allobates femoralis; assembly: GCA_033576535.1. Classification (NCBI taxonomy): domain Eukaryota; kingdom Metazoa; phylum Chordata; class Amphibia; order Anura; family Aromobatidae; genus Allobates; species Allobates femoralis. Next base: position 112,150,082 of record JARQOC010000009.1, on the reverse strand, counting down.
GTGTGGTATATACAGCAGCCTCCCCAGCAGTGTGGTATATACAGCAGCCTCCCCAGCAGTGTGGTATATACAGCAGCCTCCCTAGCAGTGTGGTATATACAGCAGCCTCCCCAGCAGTGTGGTATATACTGGAGCCTCCCCAGCAGTGTGGTACATACAGCAGCCTCCCCAGCAGTGTGGTACATACAGCAGCCTCCCCAGCAGTGTGGTGTATACAGCAGCCTCCCCAGCAGTGTGGTATATACAGCAGCCTCCCCAGCAGTGTGGTATATACAGCAGCCTCCCCAGCAGTGTGCTATATACAGCAGCCTCCCCAGCAGTGTGCTATATACAGCAGCCTCCCCAGCAGTGTGGTATATACAGCAGCCTCCCCAGCAGTGTGGTATATACAGCAGCCTCCCCAGCAGTGTGGTATATACAGCAGCCTCCCCAGCAGTGTGGTATATACAGGCCCCCGGTTGCAGTCACAGACCTGTAAGAGAATAGCTTTCATACTTACCCTCCTCGCTGTCATCGCGCGTCCTCGTCTCCTTCCCGCTTCTACCCGGCGTCATGTGACCGCGCACAATGATGTCATTGTGGATGCGCCGGGTAGAAGCGGGAAGGAGACCGGAGGAGCGCGGGTAACAGCGAGGAGGATAAGTATGAAAGCTATTCTCTTACAGGTCTGTGGCTGCAACCGGGGGCCTGTATATAGCGCGGGAGGCCTGTATATACTACTGGGGGGGGGAGCGGAGGGCCTGTATATACTACGGGGGGGGGGAGAATCGGGGGACCTGTATATACTATGGGGGGGGATCGGGGGGCCTGTATATACTACTGGGGGAGCGCAATGTAATATGCACCGCTCCCCCCTGCCGCTGATGGACAGGGGGATGCAGTGCATATTGCATTGCACTAATGAGCGACCCCACGTGAATGGGCACTCATATTACAGCATCCCCCTGCCTCCTCCAGTCCCTGGACACCGCCCCCCCCCCACTCAGCCGTATAGTGACTCATGTATAAGCCGAGGGGGGCACTTTTCAGCACAATTTTTGTGCTGAAAAACTCGGCTTATACACGAGTATATACGGTAGTTAGAAGTATTCAAATCATGAAAATCAGAAGGGTGCCCATACTTTGGCACCTGTCAAATTTTGAAATAATGCATATTTCACATTTTTAGTTAGTACAATAAACCTCATTTAAATCCTGAAATATTACTGTGTCCATCAGTTATTACATATATCACACTGAAATGGCTGTTGCAAAAAAACTATTTTAAACAAAAAAAAAAGAGAGTAAGATTAAGAGGGTTGCCTAAACTTTTTCATATGACTGTATGCTATCAACTTTTGGGGATCCAATAAAGTCTTACTATTGTGGTCCCCTCACCCTGTGTTGTCTGAGTAGTGTTCGACAGTTAAGGAGTTCAGGCTTCAGTTGGGGATGAGCCCTGGTCCATGTTGCCTTGCTAAAGGCGGCTGGGCCAGTGGACGAAAGCACCCACTGACCCCCGGGTATCCACAAGCATGCTTTAGATTGTTTAAGACATGCTTGTGTAACGCGGGGACGCGACTCTGGGAAAATAGTGCCAGCTGGGAACTGAGTATCGTGGGGCAGCCACAGCCAACAGATCATGGAAAGTCTGTGCCCCCACAAGCCTAAACGACAACATCTCAACGGCTAGCAATTTGGCAATGTGCCAAGTTCAGTATTTGTGCTTGTGGGTGCTTGGCTTGGTATTTACACCTCCTTTCATATATCTGGGGCACGGACAACTGGACGCTTGGCTGGGACAAACAAATGGATGAGCTTGTTGTGTCCTGCATCTGTGCAACCGGAGCTTATGAGCAAGAGATATGTGTGGAGACCCGGGGGTCCGTGGGTGCTCTCGTCCGCAGACCCAGCCGCCTTTACAAAGGCAACGTGGACCAGGGCTCATCCCCAACTGAACGCCCGAGCTCCTTAACCGTGGGCGGAACACTACTCAGACAACACAGCGTGAGGGAACCACAATAACAAGGCTTTATTGGATCCCCAAACAGTGAACAGCATATAACACATAACCAGCAAAACACAACAATATAACAGGCAATAGAGTCTCACCCTTCCGCTGGCTCACCAGGGATTAGAATATAGCACAGCAAAGTCAGTAGCCAGGTGACTGTATCGTCCCAACCTGGGTTGCTTCCTTATCCTTATGCAGTCTTTGTCATCACAGCCGAATCCGATAATCTGATGCTGAAGTCCTTGTGGTTCTATAGTCCGTGTTCTGGTCCCCTTGGTCGGCACCGAAATGCCTAGGCCTGGGGTTATGGCTTGCTAACCAGACCCGAAGATCCTAGATTAGCTGCCTGTATCCAATCCAGTGTACCTCTAGCTAGGACCGAAATCCCTAGACTGAGGTTACTAGACAGAATCTAACTCTGGTTAATGAACACATCTCCTTATATACCTTCAGCCCTCATTGCAGGATATTGGGAACGCTACGATTGGTGCAATAACACTGTCTTTTCATTGGTTGGACCTCAAGCCTCATTTAACATATTTTTAGTAGTATTGCAATCCTGACATGGAGAGCCAAATACTGATTGATATAGCACCTAGCAGTAATACAATGGAATGTTAGTAGGAGACATTCAGTCTGCAAACCATGACATTAAAACAATAGTAGCTGAAGTCATTTACATAGTCCACAATCCACATGGTAATATACAATGGACGATTAGCATAATTAAGTTCTCTGGCCTTCCATGACAAACAAGTTAGATAATTACATTACCATGCTAGCTAAAACCACAGTAATCTATGAAATGCTGTAGGAAATTCTCCTTGGCCATTACAAGTTTACAAACCAAAATACAATACTGTTTGGGTTACATAAGAAATCATCATATGTTTTACATTGAAGGAGTCCATTTCATCACATTATGATCACCTGTTTTCTACCCAGCAGATTGGGAAGGACAGATCACAGATGACATAGCAGTGGTTTGACACACTGACACTGATTTGGTGCCCTGTTGTTCCGCCCACCGACTAGGGTGCTTGGCTGCCATCTGTTTTCGCATACTGGTGGTGCTTTGGTTGCCTTTGCCCTGGCCTCTGCTCAGCTTCGTATGGTAGATGCCACAAATGACAACATTTGGCACAGAAGGACTATCTGAAAAAAATTTCCAGACAGCGGCTGAATGCACACTTGCCTTGACTTGGGGCACAGATGGATTGCTATTGGCAACAGTTGACACACTTCGCACTCTGCTCAAACCAGTAGCCCTTGGTGTCTTTGTTGGTGCTACGTATCCATTTTTTTCCTCTGTGCTGCTGTGCTGGCTAGGTGTGCCAGCTGTCCAGGTTGGATTGGTGGTCTATCATCGACCACCTCGTCGTCCAAGTCATCCTCCTTCCATGTTGATATTGTCGGCTGGCCAGATGGCAACTGTGTGTCATCACCATCAGCCTCCATCTCTTCACCTGGTATATCATGTGGATGAAAGTGGCTTTCTTCTGGCAGTGGGTTTTTAAATATTTGGGCATGAACAGATGATACCGCACATTCCTCTTCAATGTCGTGTGGTGAGAGGCCAGAGGTAAAGAAAGGATATGGACCAAACAGATCCTCGGAGTGGCCAAGGTTGGGGTCAAATGTTTCCTGTGACTCCTGACGGGGTGATGAACCAGGAACAGGTTGACAATAGGATAACCCAGTGTTCTCTGTATGGACAGGAGACTGTGTGGTGATTGGGTGCTGCTAGAAAATTTTGTGGAGGCTTTATCAGTCATCCAAGACAGTATCTGCTCTTGCTCTTCTGGCTTCCAGACCTGTTTACGTTCCAGACCAGGAAATTTCGCCAGGAACAAAGGTGCATCAACCTTCTTCTGTCTCCCAGACTCTGTGCCTTGTCGGGTACCACTGACAATCCTACGGCCACGTCCACATCTGTGTCCCTGTCCCTTCACAACATCCATTCTAGGAATTTGGGGTTTTTCTGACATAGCTGCAGATGTTCAGATGCAGATATTGGGGAACAAGGAGCAGTTAGTGCTTTGTGAAAGATAGCACTACAGCCTAGTTCTGCTTTGTGTTTTACACACAGCACTGCAATGGCACCTAAAAAACTGCTCTGAGGTTTAAGGCTAAATATTACTCAAAACCAGTCACCACACAAGACAGCGGTGCTGGCAGCTTGTCACTTGTGCAGTACCATGCATGCTTTTCAGTGTGAACACAGCACCGCAATGACACACAAATTGGCCTGCAGGGGTAAATGTGACCTCAAAAATAGCTGGGAAAACTGTCACTACTCCCTGACCTTATACTTTCAGCTCTGAGAAAGCTGAAATATTGCTGACTGTACTATGTGGTATTGTAACACTCCTGCCTGTATCCCTACACTACAGTCACCTAGTACTACAATACTGGTAGCTCTCACAAAAGCTTTTGGGTTTTACAGAGGATTTCTGTACAATTTGCTCAAGAACAACTCTCTCTAGCAGCTGGTCACACTCTCCCTACACTAGCTATGTTCTGTATGCAATGTGCAGAAAATGATGGCGGCAGGGCTTATATAGAGCCTATGAGTTATAGGCTATGACTCCTGTATGACGCTGGGCAGCCAGACAATCATAGTAATGCCACAACCAAGAAGTCTGTGGCATTACTATGATTGGCTAATGCTGGGCGAGAGATCTGAATATTGCGAGGCGAGTAGTGAAATACTCACTATGTTTCGAGTACTGCGAGAATACTGAATACTTCAGAATATGCTCGCTCATCCCTATTTATGATGACATTGCTTGTCACACTCTCATGTGTGCCTGCTCTCACTGCATATGGGTGATGCTTTCTGTGAATGTGATTACACCATATTGCTGTAAGGCTATGGGACCTTGTTTGATGCTTCTTTTGAAGCAGATTTTTAGAATCTGCATAACAATCTGCATGTCTGTCCTAAAGCCAGCAAAGTCTATTAGAGTTCAAAAGTGCTGTTCCAATGTATTATTTTTCCTTGCAGATTTGGTGCAGATTTTGGAGCAGAAAAAAAATCTGAATTACATGTGCAAGAAGGAAAAAAAGCAATGTGGGCATATCAGTTCTGAACTGTCATACACTTTGCTGGATAGACATGCAGATTTTGATGCAGATCCTCAAAATCTCTGTAAAAAAAAGCATCAAACAATGCACCATGGGCTTAAAAGGGTCCAGGGAGAGCAACAGTTGTGGTGAAAGGGCTCGATAATTCCTCTTGCTCCCTGGCTACCTCCACAGAGTACTTCAAGGGCAGGACTGGACAACTACAGTCCTCGAGGTCTGAAAACAGTGCAAGTTTTCAGGATTTCTTTGGCATTGCAAAGGTGCTAATTTCATCATCAGCAGAGGTGAAGGATTCAAGCACCTTGTGCAATGCTAAGTAAACCCTGAAAACATGCACTGTTTACGGCCATTGAGAACTACACTTGTTTATCTCTGTTCTACTGGATTTGGTGTAGAGTCTTGCAGTTCTATACCTCAGTCCATCAGACCAGAGGCCTGCGGCTTGTTCGCCAGTCTCTGTAGGGCAGTACCAAATCATCTCTTTGCAGAAGAGCTTTGTGCTGTAATATTGTTATACTCTTTTGCACAGCCATCACACAGTACATAGCAGGGACATATATAAAATTATCTCAGCACAGGAACATTAAGTTTAAACATATCCAATTGTGTAAATTCTTATTATTCCAAGATTTATTGTTTAAAATCAAGTTTGTTTGATGGAAAACCCCTTTAAGACAACATAAATGTTGTTTGTGATAATTCCCCTTTCTGGTTAATAGAGGAATCCTGATTAAAAGGACTGACTCTGTTACATCTGTGCGTCTTTATAATATATTTGTCCTTATGAAACAGCCCTTTTAACATCTTGCATCCACTAAGTAATGTGGTAACAGAAAAAGGGAGTTATTGTCACCTGTTGACTTTTTGCTTTATTTCTTTTTTTTGTTGTTAATTATGCAAGTTATGTACTAATAAACATTATATTGAAATTCCCAAACTGGTGGGATATAAGGACTAGGAATGTTAATTTCATAATTTGCTTAAAATAATATCACTAAACACAGAAACATATTATAATTTAATATACAGCAAATAATTATTCCTTAATCACTTTAAAATGCAAATTTCTTTCTAATTCTAGACAAAAATGTGTGAGAAGTTGTAGAGGTTACTGTACTTAGAAAGCTCATTCAACTTAATTATAACAAAGAAAAAAAGGAAAATATCTTTGAAAATTGCTGTAAATCACTCTACAATAAGTCTCTTAAATAAGGCTATGTTCACACGTAGCATAATGGCCACGTATTCCTGCTTTTATGCGGCACTTTTGAGCGCTCGCGTAAAAGCAGTGCAAAACAAAGCTGGATATGCCTTCCTGCAAAACCTATGGACCCAGGCAAATAACTTCTTAAAACCTGGGCGATTTTCTGTTTGTTTTTCTTTTCATTTTTGTTTTTCATCCCCTTCTTTCTCTTTCAAGAGTCATAGCTTTTTTTTTTATATTTCTGGCCATATAACCATGTGGGGACTTGATTTTTGCTGGGTAAGTTGTACTTTTAAATAGACTAGATATACTGTTCTTTTTTAAATACACTAGATAGACTGTACATGGCACTCTTGATAGAGTGCCCAAGGAAGATTCTAGCCCATAAAAACATTAAAGAAGGCCTGTCACCCCCCTAAGGATTTCAATCTAAATGCAGCATGTCTGCTGCATTCAGGCTAGGGGTCACCCATGTGTCTGTGTGGCTGCAACACCACAATATAGGCGTATAAAAACTTACAGTAAAAATCCATTGTTGCGGGCCCTTGTGCTGAAGCCTGCTTGTAGCCCATGGGACATTTCATACCCCCTGCCTCATGTGTGTCAATCAATCCTTGCCTGTCCCGACTCTTGCTCTGTCAGCACCAGATTCCCACCCTGCTCTGTGTGCTGCAGTCATCTGTGCTGTGATACCCCCTCTCCCCATTGCTGTGTCTCCATGGTCCCCTGGCCCCCCTTGGCGGGCTTTGGCTGTAACAGCTCGGCTCCACTCTGAGCATCAGCCGCTACTGTTAGTAAAACAGCGTACATTCAGCTGTATTGCAGCTGTACGCTTTTAGCTATGTGAATCTCGCTATGTAGTTCACTTAGCTCAAGTTTACAACATCACTAAGCAACTGGCCTGCGCGCTTGCGCAGTGATGTTGTACACTTCAGCTACGCAAACTACGTAGCGAGATTCACACAGCTAAAAGCGTATGGCTGCAATACAGCCAAATGTACACTGTTTTACTAACAGTAGCGACTGCTGCTCAGAGAGGAGCCAAGCTGTTACAGCTGAACCCCGCCGTGATGACAGCCAAGGGGAGGCCAAGGGACCAGGGGAGACACAACAATGGGATGATGGCGTATCAGGGAACAGATGGCTGCAGAATCAGATTCCCACCCTGCTGTAATTATACAGAATAACATGGAGTAGGGTGGAAATCTGGTGCTGATGTCAGAGCAGAAGGTGAACAGGCAAGGATTGATCAACACACATGAGGCAGGGGGCGTAAAATGCTCCACGGGCTATGAGCTGGCTGCAGCACAAGGGCCCACCTCCATGGCTTTTTACTGGAAGTTTTTATAAGCCTATCTTTTGGGATTGCAACCACACAGACACATGGGGGACCCCTTGCCTGAATGCAGCAGACATGCTGCATTTAGTGCTGCATTTAGATTGAAATCCTTGGTGGGGGGTGACAGGTCCTCTACAAGAGTATTTGGCACTCCAGAAATAACTGCAAAATATTTATTGCATATAGCACAAAAAGGTTATAGAGAGTATATTATGCTTATTAAAATGAATATTTATTGATGCTTGATTAAAATTGGAGTCTATATACAACCATTAAAATAAATCAAAATGACTGATGACAAAAGATGCAGGGATATCTGCAAAAATACATTGAATGGCAACAGTTATACAAACGTTTTATTCCTAGAAAAGTGTATAACAATACATATTATGCCCAATAAATTAGTTCAACTAATGAAAAATATATTCAAGTCCACCATTTTGATACTCAAAATATAGCACAAATGATATACACTAATAACCTAAGTGCCTAGACCTGTCTGGTACAATGTGTACAGATACCACTGATCTGGTAGTGTATCTTGCTAAGATATGAATGTGCAAGTATGTAGTCAAAATAACATAGTTATAGTATAGACATTAGGATTAAAAAGGGTTAATGCAATTAAAGAATAAGTAAAAAAAAGTTATTGCTACATGTATTTTACACAATGTAGCAAGGTGTCCCCACCACCTAGATGCATGTTTCAATAAACCTTTATCATAAATCATTCTGTCTTACCACACCTGAAATTCGCTGTCTCGGGGTAACTCTCAACTCTGCCCTGTCCTTCAAACCCCAAATCCAAACTCTCGCCACCTCCTGTCTAAAGATGAGCGAGTACCTTAATAGTCGTACTCGCTATACTCGCAACGAGTAGGTACAGGTACTTAAAAGTTGTTAAAAATAATAAAATGACATACTCACCTGGCCGACGCCTGCACCGGGACCTGCAAAGAAGACATCTGATCGCTGGACAAGGACCTGTGACTTCCAGCCAATCAAATGGCCGGTAGCAATCTGGCCAATCAGATGGCGCTACGTCACAACCACGTCATCGCTAGCGGCCACCTGATTGGCCAGTTTGCAAGGTCCTGACAGTACACCTAGGACCTTGCAAACTGGCCAATCAGGTGGCTGCTAGCGATCACGTGGTTGTGATATGGTGCCATCTGATTGGCCAGATCACTACCGGCCATCTGATTGGCTGGTAGTCACAGGTCTTTGTCCAGCGATCAGATGTCTTCTTTGCCGGTCCCGGTGCAGATGTCGGGCAGGTGAGTATGTGATTTTATTATTTTTAACAACTTTTGATCATTTTTAGGCGACTTTCGCAGTGTATTTATAGATACACTGCAAAAGTATTAGGACTACTCGCTACTCCCAAGTACACATAAGATACTCAGAGAGTAGTGAGTAGCCGAATACCACTACTATTTGGCGAATACCGAATAGTAGCGAGTATACTCGCTCATCCCTACTCCTGTCGCCTCCAGGACAAAAATATTTCCAGAAACCGTCCTTTCCTCAGCCCTCAATCTACTAAAACTCTTCTACATGTCCTCATCATCTCCCGCCTTGATTACTGCAACATCCTCCTCTTTGGCCTCCCTGCTAACATTCTTGCACCTCTTCTGTCCGTCCTCAACTCTGTTGCCCGACTAATCCACCTCTTTCCTTGCTACTCCCTTGTTTCTCCCCTCTGCAAATCCCTTCACTCGCTCTCAATTACCCAACAAATCCAGTTCAAGCTACTAACACTGAGCTACAAAGCTGTCTATAACCTGTCTCCTCCCTATATCTCCAAACTAATTTGTCAATATTTTCCCTAACACGATCTTCGATCCTCCCAAGACCTCCTCCTTTGCTTCACACTTATTCGTTCCTCACGAATCGCCTCCAAGACTTCTCCTGAATATCCCCCAACCTCTGGAATTCTGCACCCCAACATGTCCGATTATCCACCAGGCTTGGATCCTTCGGATGGAACCTAAAAACCCATGTCTTCAGTAAAGCTTACAGCCTGCAATGACCATGCTGCCGCCCCACCGCCATCAGAGCTGCCATCCCACCTCCAACAGAACCAAAGCTGCCGCCCCACCACCACCTAATTTGCTGCACCCTCAACCTATTGTCTCTTCCCCAACATCTTGTAGAATGAAAACCCCCAAGGGCAGGGCCTTCTCCCCTCTGTACCAATCTGTCATTGTTAATTTGTTTACTGTAAACTATATCTATAATTTTGTATGTAACCCCTTCTCATGTACAGCACCATGGAATTAATGGTGCTTTATAAATAAATAATAGTAATAATAATGAGATATAAAATAGTTATTGTATAGTCAGTCAAACCAAAATATTGTAGTGTTTTGACCCTAGTTGATTTTTAATGTTATATTATTTTACAAGGTTTGTGCCATTACTGATAATTTTCAGAAAGAATATAATTATGATCACTTTTTTGATTTGCATTTGATTTGTGTATTTGTCATTTTGAGTGTCAGATGAAGACCCAGATATTAGGGTCGAAACATTACAATATTTTTGTTATGATGCTAAATACTTATTTATTGTACAAGCAGTCCATTTCTGGAGTGCCAAGTTGTCTTTGTACTTTTGAATGACATCATTCATTTTAATGTATAGTATACTGGAAAACAGAAAAAACATTGTTTAATGAGATTGCAAAAAAGTGAAATTCCACAATTGTTGTTTGACTTTTTATATATACCATGTATATGACATGGTAAAACCGATCTGGAAATATGATTTTATAAGTCAGTATGAGTATATACATACCAAACATGCAGTTTTTTTCATTTGTGATGAAAAATAAATAGCTTTTGGTGCAATGTTCTGAGGCTTGTAACGTTTTAATTTTTAATATATGTGGCTCCTGGATGACTCATCATCATTTTGGGCTAGGTAAAATATTTTTTTGCCTCTTATTGCTCTGTATTGCAATGTTGCACTAACAAAAAATGTAATTGTGACATTTTTATTTTTTTCTTATTATACCATTTACTGATCAGATTAATTTGTTATATTTTGGTAGATTGGACATTTGTGAATAAATTGCTATCAAATATCTGTACTTTGTATTTTTTTTTTATTATTTTATTTTTTAATTGGGTCAATGGGCCAATTGGGGTGTGATTTTAACTTTTTTTACTATATTTTTAAATACTTATTTGTTTTACTTTTCACTGTATTTAATAATCCCATAAGAGGATTTGAAGCTGCGATCATCTGATCACAAGAGCTATAGATAGCATAATATAGATTTCCTTGGACGCAGTGCCTCACTGTCCGCGCTACTGCTCCAGAAACGAAGGAACCAGGACACGGGGATGTCTGGATCGACTTATGCTTTTATTGTCCTACGCGTTTCGGAGCCACAAACTGAGCTCCCTCTTCAGGGAACAGGATGTCCTGGTTCCTTCATTTCTGGAGCAGCAGCGTGGCACCTCATCCAAGGAAATCTACGTTGTGACCACGGCTATCTGTGGGAGTGTGGTCCCTGCAACAGCTGCTTTATCGCTTTTTAACCAGTTGTGGGTCTCACACCTGGACAAGGTGAGCAATTCCACATCGCAAGCTGACAGTGTATAATTAAGATAAGACCCTATTTGCGCATTCTTATTTTACAGATATATACCATAATGACAGCCACAGATGTCACCAGCAGACCACCTTCTTTCATGACAACTCATCGCAACCCTGTAATCATGTTACATGCCGATGCGCAGGATTCATTATTTCCCCCCTCCGTTCATATGTTAAATCCCCCTGTCAGAGATTGAATGGTGTATTTTACTAATTTATAGATGTGGGTGGAGATCCACACTATTTGCATCTGCTAAAGCCACATGAAGGCTGACTAAATCTGCCATCATGTGTAGGGTAAAATGCAGGCTTGGCTTGTGACCCCACAAAGTATGGACTTGACTTTTAATATAGATGTCCTCTGGATCAACATGTTAGACTATGGGTTGAACTAAATGGAATTAAAGTCTACCTTCAACCTTAAAAACTATGTTACTATGTTACTATGTATGTCAAAAGTCATGCATTAGTTGAATGTCTGTTGATTGGCAACATACTGGTGTTTACTAACTTGTTTAACCCATTCATGACCTTGGATGTTTTAGTATGTCCAAGGCTGCCTCCCTGCCTTTGATGTGGGCTCAGTGCTGAGCCCCCATTTTTCCTTGCACATGTTGGCTGATCTGATCAACTGACATGTGCCTCTAACAGTGGTGTGTGAATCAAAGAGCTGCCCGCCACTGTTAACTAGCTAAATCCCGCTGTCAATCTTTAACACTAGGCAGCAAAGAATACTCCACTCCCTTCATCTATCGGCGGCCCTATGACATGGTCGCATGGGTTGTCATCACAGCCAGGGGTCAGCTGATGATTCTTATCACTGTCATGATGAACTTCCTGTCAACTCTGGCTGAGCGCAGGCATTTATGGGAGATGATCATTTGTATGGTTAAGAGAAGTACTGATTCAGGGCTTTGTACAACACAAGTGATCAGACCATCAGAGATTCAAGTGTCATAAGGGAATAGTAAATACAGTAAAAAAAATAATAAAAAAAGTTTTTAAAAATGTATATAAATAAACAAAATACTAAATTTCTAATTGCCCCTGTTTCGCACCATTCAAAATAACACTAAAAATTACACATATTTGGTATACCGTATATACTCACGTATAAGCCGAGTTTTTCAGCCCAAAAATTGGGCTGAAAAGTACCCCCTCGGCTTATACGCGAGTCATACCAGTATACAGGCCCCCCTCAAAGTTTGGCACCCCCACCTCACATGATGGCCCCCCCCGCATGCAGCGCTGCGCATATACATTACCAGGATATCAGCTGTCACCCTCCGGTGGCGGATCACGGCTCCTGGGCTTCGGGCTCCATCTTCCTCTGTCTTCCTGCTTGTCACGTGACCGGCCGGCGTCGCGATGACGTCATCGCGATGAGCCCGGCGGCCACAAAGCAGGAAGACAGAGGAAGATGGAGCCCAGGAGCCGCGATCCGCCACCGGAGGGTGACAGCTGATATCCTGGTAATGTATATGCACAGCGCTGCATGCGGGGGTGGCCATCATGTGAGGTGGGGGTGCCAAACTATGAGAGGGGCCCTGCTGGGGCCCTGTATACTACCACTGGGGCTGTGTATACTACTGGGGCTGTATATACTACTGGGGCTGCTGTATACTACCTCTGGGGCTGTATATACCACTGGGGCTGTATATACTACTGGGGCTGCTGTATACTACCTCTGGGGCTGTATATACCACTGGGGCTGTATATACTACTGGGGCTGCTGTATACTACCTCTGGGGCTGAATATACCACTGGGGCTGTATATACTACTGGGGCTGTATATACTACTGGGGCTGCTGTATACTACCTCTGGGGCTGTATATACCACTGGGGCTGTATATACCACTGGGGCTGTATATACTAATGGGGCTGCTGTGTACTACCTCTGGGGCTGTATATACCACTGGGGCTGTATATACCACTGGGGCTGTATATACTACTGGGGCTGCTGTGTACTACCTCTGGGGCTGTATATACCACTGGGGCTGTATATACCACTGGGGCTGTATATACTACTGGGGCTGCTGTATACTACCTCTGGGGCTGTATATACCACTGGGGCTGTATATACTACTGGGGCTGTTGTATACTACCTCTGGGGCTGTATATACCAATGGGGCTGTATATACTACTGGGGCTGCGTGTATACAACCACTGGGGCTGTATATACCACTGGGGCTGTATATACTACTGGGGCTGCGTGTATACTACCACTGGGGCTGTATATACCACTGGGGCTGCTGCTGTATATACCACTGGGGCTGCTGCTGTGTACTACCACTGGGGCTGCTGTATATACCTCTGGGGCTGCTGTATACCACACTGCTGGGGGCTGTATACCTGTGCTGGGGTCCACCCTCGGCTTATACACGAGTCAATAGATTTTCCCAGGTTTTGGGGGCAAAAGTAGGGGGGTCGGCTTATACACGGGTCGGCTTATACACGAGTATATACGGTAGTTACTTTCAGAAATGCCCGATCTAGCAAAATATAACATAAATAAATTAATCTATTCGGTAAACAGAGTACTAAAACTAAATTTCAAATTTCCAGAATTGAATGTTTTTGATCGTAGCAGCATTGAATTAAAATACAATAAGAGGCGGTCAAAAGATAATATATACACAAAAATGTTATTTCTTAAAACATCTTCTCAGTGTACAAAAAATAATCCCTTATACAGTCACAGGTCCCGAAAGATGAGAACATTGTGGTTCTCGGAAAATGTCGACAAATGCACCATTTTTGTTTTTACAAATTCCAGGTTTTTTTTACTCTTCTCAGGATGCACAGGGGCACATTTCCATCTACAAAGCAGGTAGAAATGTGCTTTATGATGAGCTACTGCTAAAGCCTATATAATGTACCGTATATACTCGTGTATAAGCCGACCCGTGTATAAGCCGACCCCCCTACTTTTGCCCCCAAAACCTGGGAAAACCTATTGACTCGTGTATAAGCCGAGGGTAGACCCCAGCACAGGTATACAGCCCCCAGCAGTGTGGTATACAGGCCCCCCAGTGGTATACAGGCCTCCCCAGTGGTAGTATACAGCAGCCTCCCCAGTGGTAGTATATAGCAGCCTCCCCAGTGGTAGTATACAGGCCCCAGCAGTATTACAGCAGCCTCCCCAGTGGTATATACAGGCCCCAGCAGTATTACAGCAGCCTCCCCAGTGGTATATACAGGCCCCAGCAGTATTACAGCAGCCTCCCCAGGGGTATATACAGGCCCCAGCAGTATATACAGCAGCCGCAGTGGTATAAATCAGCCTCCCCAGTGGTATATACAGGCCCCAGCAGCATATACAGCAGCCCCAGTGGTATATAGCCCCCCCACCCATCAGTGATATACAGGGCCCCAGCTGTATACAGAAATACCCAGTGGTATACAGTCCCCCCCCATCAGTGATATACAGGGCCCCAGCTGTGTATACAGCAGCCCCAGCTGTATACAGCGGTACTCAGTGGTATACAGCCCCCCCCCCGTGGTATACAGGGCCCCCCCTTGCTTGTGGCAGACCTGTAAAGGAAGACGTCATTATACTTATCGTGTCGCTGCCGCCGCCGCTCTGTCACCGCCACCGCGCTATTCCGGGTCTTCAAGCTTCCTTCTCGGCGCACAGACAATGACGTCATTTCCTGTGCGCGGGAGATGGAAGCATGAAGACCCGGAATAGCGGGGGTGGCGGTGACAGAGCGGTGGCAGCAGCAACACGATAAGTATAATGATGTCTTCCTTTACAGGTCTGCCACAAGCAAGGGGGGGCCCTGTATAACACGGGGGGGGGGGGGCTGTATACCACTGGGTACCGCTGTATGACTCGTGTTTAAGCCGAGGGGGGACTTTTCAGCACATTTTTTGTGCTGGAAAACTCGGCTTATACACGAGTATATACAGTAATTGCATAGGATCCTCTTCTGTCTATGTTCGCCATTGCCATATTTGATGGACATAAGACCATGAAAGTGAGCCTTATTTTACTAATTTTTAACCCCTTCACTTTAGAGTCTGTTTTTTGTGCTTTCAGTTTTTCCTCCTCTTCTTCTAAGATACAGTTGTGGCCAAAAGTATTGACACCCCTGCAATTCTGTCAGATAATACTCAGTTACTTCCTGAAAATGATTGCAATCACAAATTCTTTGTCTGATAGGAACCAAAGGCAATTACACAAATGGAAGACACCCCATGAATTTACAGAGAGTCACTTCCTTTTGCAGGGGACTTCATAGAATACTGGCAGACACACAGGAGCCAGGAAAAGAAGTATTAATGTTTCACTACACATCACTCAACTAAATAAGACAATCATACATATGACCCCTGGAGAGGTACATTACTGTCACGCTGGGAGCGGGAGAGGCACTCAGCGGAGGACCACGACGGGGGGGGGGGAATAAGGAGTCCCTAAAGCTATGGGCACAAGAGGGAGAGGGTGACCCCTAGTCTTACTAGGGCTGACCCTGTCTGCCCTAACGTCCCTATACAGTTTCCTCAACTGTCGCCGACCACGAACCTCGTCCCTCTCTGATCCTAGCACTACCTTATCTAAGGATCAGATGGAGAGGTTCACTAGACCCCTCCACTAACAACTAAAGACAAACACAAGGAAAAAACAGACAATGGGGAAAGAAAACACTTATCTTGCAGCAGAGCACAGCAACCTCCACAACCTCAGCTTCTGCTGGAGCAAGGATAATGAGTCCACAAGGAAATATCACCTGCACCGAGGGAGGGCAATGAAACTCCTTATAAAGGTGGGAAGAACCTGCTGGGTCCTAGAGACCCAGAATACTGGTGTAGAAACCAGACCGCGCACAAGACCTTCCCAGCCGTCTCCCCATGATAGGGAGATCTTATCATACCTTCTCTTTATCTACACAGAAGGTAAATGCCCCTGAAAGACGGACCGTCCTCAAACCTTATGGCTGATTGGCCAAACGCTGGGACCGTCTGCGCGTGGCCTCTACCCTGTCATCCGTGCCACCCGTGACAGTACCCCCCCGTCCACGAGTGGCCCCCGGACACTCAGGACCAGGCTTATCCGGATGGGAACGGTGAAAAGCGCGGATCAGCCTAGCGGCGGAGACTTCCGACGCCGGCACCCACATCCGCTCCTCAGGACCGTATCCCCTCCAGTGCACCAAATACTGAAGAGAACGGCGTAACCTGCGAGAATCAACCACCTTTGAGATCTCAAATTCCAAATTCCCCGCCACGCAGATGGGCTCCGGGGGCAAAGGAGACGGGTTAGACGACGGCACATACGGTTTGAGGAGCGACCTATGAAATACATTGTGGATTTTAAGAGCGGGAGGTAACGCAAGACGAAACGCCACGGGATTGATAACGGCGGTTATCTGATAAGGGCCAATAAACCTGGGCCCCAACTTCCAAGAGGGTACCTTCAACTTCACATTCTTGGTAGACAACCACACGTAGTCATTCACACACAGGTCCGGACCTGGCGCACGCTTCCTGTCAGCCATACGTTTGTACCTGTCGCCTAAGAGCTTCAAGCTACTCTGTACCCCCCGCCAAACCGAGGAGAGGGATGAGGTAAATCGGTCCTCCTCAGGAACTCCGGAAGGACTAGTACCACTAAAAGTACCAAACTGAGGATGAAACCCATATGCACCGAAGAACGGTGACTTGCCAGTGGACTCCTGAAGACGATTATTAAGGGCAAATTCGGCCAAGGGCAGATAACTCGCCCAAGTCTCCTGATTGTCAGAGACAAAACACCTCAGATAAGTCTCCAAATTCTGATTCATACGTTCGGTCTGCCCATTGGACTGAGGATGAAAAGCAGAAGAGAAGGACAAAGCAATTCCCAAACGTGCACAAAAAGCCTTCCAAAACTTGGAGACAAACTGAGTACCCCGATCAGAAACCACCTCGGAGGGAACTCCATGAAGCTTCACAATCTCACCTACAAACACCTGTGCCAGTGTCCGAGCATTAGGAAGTGCGGGCAGTGCCACAAAGCGAACCATCTTACTGAATCTATCAACCACTACC
The DNA here is from genome assembly GCA_033576535.1 of Allobates femoralis. NCBI lineage: Eukaryota > Metazoa > Chordata > Amphibia > Anura > Aromobatidae > Allobates > Allobates femoralis. Next base: position 112,132,820 of record JARQOC010000009.1, on the reverse strand, counting down.
AGCACTACCGTCTTGCCTGCCGACGCCGGGAGATCGGTGATAAAATCCATTGACACATGCGTCCATGGCCTCTCAGGAATAGACAATGGCAAGAGAGAACCAGCCGGACGGGTATGCGGAACCTTAGCCCGTGCACACACACTACAGGCAGATACGAATTCCGCTACGTCCTTCCTCAACCCCGGCCACCAAAAGCGGCGAGATAAAAGATCGAAGGTGGCCCTACTGCCGGGATGCCCTGCCAATACGGAGTCGTGATGCTCTGACAGCACCCTGAGACGCAAAGATGATGGCACAAAAAGTCTCCCAGAAGGACAGGAGTCAGGGGCGCCCCCCTGGACCTTCAACACCTCCCCTCCAGATCAGGGCAAAGAGCAGAAACAACCACCCCCTCCTGTAAGATGGGAACGGGACTTTCATGAGCACTACCACCCGGGAAACTACGCGACAATGCATCAGCCTTCACGTTCTCAACCCCCGGACGGTAAGTGACGGTAAAATTAAATCTCGTGAAAAACAAGGACCACCGAGCCTGCCGGGGATTGAGACGCTTGGCGGACTCAAGGTAAGACAGGTTCTTGTGGTCGGTAATAACCGTGATGGGATGGACAGCCCCCTCCAGCCAGTGACGCCATTCCTCAAAAGCCAATTTAATAGCCAACAGCTCCCTATTACCAACATCATAATTCCTCTCGGCCGACGACAACTTCTTGGAGAAGAACGCGCAGGGCACCCATCTCCCAGGCGAAGGGCCTTGCGACAATACGGCCCCCACCCCCACCTCCGACGCATCCACCTCCACCACGAAGGGCTGAGAAAGATCGGGCTGACGGAGAATAGGTGCGGAAACAAAACAACGCTTTAGGGAGGAGAAAGCCCGGCGAGCAGACTCCGACCACACGGAAAAATCTGTCCCCTTCCTAGTCATGTCCGTAAGAGGCGTCACCAGCACCGAATAGTTCCGAATAAATTTACGGTAAAAGTTGGTAAACCCCAAAAAACGTTGCAATGCCCGTAGATTGTCTGGTTGTTCCCAGTCCAACACCGCCCGGACTTTTTCCGGATCCATCCGAAAACCCAACGGCGACAGGAGGTACCCCAAAAACCGTACCTCCTGAACGGCGAAGACACATTTCTCGAGTTTAGCATACAGCTTATTGTCTCGTAAGACCTGTAACACCTGCTTGACATGGGTCTGATGCGTCTCCAAATCGGGGGAATAGATCAAGATATCATCTAAGTAAACAACCACAAATCTACCCACCAAATGATGGAATATGTCATTGACAAAGTGTTGGAAAACAGCAGGGGCATTAGTGAGCCCGAACGGCATTACGAGACTTTCAAAATGGCCGTCCGGGGTATTAAATGCCGTCTTCCATTCATCCCCCTCTCTGACCCTAATCAGGTTGTAGGCCCCCCTCAAATCCAACTTGGAGAACCATTTAGCACCCACTACCTGACTGAATAAATCAGGAATCAGAGGGAGGGGGTATGGATCACGGACAGTAATCCGATTCAACTCCCGGAAATCCAGGCAAGGACGGAGGCCCCCATCTTTTTTCTTAACAAAAAAGAAACCAGCCGCAACCGGCGAGGTTGAGGGCTGATGTGACCCGTCTGCAGACTCTCGGAAATGAAATCCTTCATCGCCTGTCTTTCCGGACCCGATATAGCAAACATCCTAGCTTTGGGCAGTTTAACTCCGGGAACGAGGTTGATTGGGCAATCATATGCCCGATGGGGGGGCAGGTCTTGGCACCCCTTCTCTGAGAACACATCCTCATACTCCGATAGGAACGGGGGCAGAGATACCGCAGACACTACCGAAAACGAGGTAACCAAACAATTCTCAGAACAAAAATCACTCCATTCCACAATGTCCCGGGACTGCCAATCCACTACGGGATTATGTTTAATCAACCATGGCAAGCCCAGGACAATGGGAGCGGGGAGACCGTCTAGAACATAGCAAGATATCGTCTCTTGATGTTGGGATCCAACCGTCAACTTAATGTCATGTACGATATGTGTGAGACTACCTTGAGCAAGAGGTGCTGAGTCGATGGCATAGATACGGATGGGGCGAGACAATAAACAGCAGTTAAGCCCATGAGCGTCTACAAAATGAGCATCCACCATGCTGACCCCCGCACCACTATCCACAAACACAGAAATACCCTCCGTTGTGCCCTCCAGCGCCACCTCCGCACTTAGGAGGAAACGGGAAGTACAAATGGAGGATACACACACCTCCCGCTCGACCACCTCCACACCCCCCATCGTCACAGAAGGTCCAGGCCCCCCAGTCCGTTTAGGGGTGTAGGGACAGGCCCCAATAAAATGGTCCCCTTTCCCACAGAAAAAACAGACCCCCTTCCCCTTGCCCCGGGAGGTACCGGCGGAGAACCTCGAGGCCGCCGCACCTCCTAGCTGCATCGGTTCCTCCGCACTCGGGAGGAACGACTCACCCTCCGCGTGACCTCCCGGTAACCAGGAATCACCACGAGAATGGCTCCCAGTAACAGGAGGTCTACCCCTCCGCTCCTGGAGGCGTCTATCCATACGAATAGCCAACGACATAGCCGCCTCCAGGGACGGAGGGGTCTCATAAACCGCCAGAGCGTCCTTCAGCCTCTCCGAAAGACCCTGACAAAAGTGACTCCGGAGTGCCGGATCGTTCCACTTCGTGTCCGTAGCCCACCTGCGGAACTCAGAACAATATGATTCCGCCGACCGAGTCCCCTGGCGGAGATGGCGTAACCTGGATTCAGCCAAAGAGACACGGTCAGGGTCATCATATATGAGGCCCAGGGCGTCAAAAAATTCATCCACAGAGCGGAGACAAGTGGAGTCCTGTGGCAGAGAGAAAGCCCAGGACTGGGGATCTCCCTGCAGTAGCGACATAATAATTCCTACACGCTGCTGCTCATCACCAGTGGAATAAGGCCTAAGCCTAAAATATAATTTACAGGCCTCTTTGAACACAGTAAACTTATCTCTACCTCCTGAAAACCTGTCAGGGAGGGCAACCTTAGGTTCAGGTCTGGCCTGACCCAATGCTTGATTCCCCAAGACACCATTTTGCGGTTGCGGGCCCTGTAAAGCCGACCGAAGGTCCGCAACCTCCAAAGACAGGGACTGCAGCTGCTGGGCCAAAGCAGACACAGGATCCATAAGGAAAGGAAGAAAAATCGGTTCCTCCCCTGTCCTTCAGTTACAGTATTGGCAGGTGATAATGTCACGCTGGGAGCGGGAGAGGCACTCAGCAGAGGACCACGACGGGGGGGGGGGGAATAAGGAGTCCCTAAAGCTATGGGCACAAGAGGGAGAGGGTGACCCCTAGTCTTACTAGGGCTGACCCTGTCTGCCCTAACGTCCCTATACAGTTTCCTCAACTGTCGCCGACCACGAACCTCGTCCCTCTCTGATCCTAGCACTACCTTATCTAAGGATCAGATGGAGAGGTTCACTAGACCCCTCCACTAACAACTAAAGACAAACACAAGGAAAAAACAGACAATGGGGAAAGAAAACACTTATCTTGCAGCAGAGCACAGCAACCTCCACAACCTCAGCTTCTGCTGGAGCAAGGATAATGAGTCCACAAGGAAATATCACCTGCACCGAGGGAGGGCAATGAAACTCCTTATAAAGGTGGGAAGAACCTGCTGGGTCCTAGAGACCCAGAATACTGGTGTAGAAACCAGACCGAGCACAAGACCTTCCCAGCCGTCTCCCCATGATAGGGAGATCTTATCATACCTTCTCTTTATCTACACAGAAGGTAAATGCCCCTGAAAGACGGACCGTCCTCAAACCTTATGGCTGATTGGCCAAACGCTGGGACCGTCTGCGCGTGGCCTCTACCCTGTCATCCGTGCCACCCGTGACAATTACATATAGTATATGTGCAGCTGTCAGTGGAGCCGCGGCTTCATTCAGAAAATTGTACAGAGCCGACAGTAGCCGGCTAACTGTACATCACTTGTTAACCCATGACATGCCCACCTGAGTGTGCAGCATGTCTCTAGGGGGGGTGGGCACCCCCCAAAAGACATGTTGCCCACAATTATTATTAATATTTAATCCTTTTTCACAGAATTTACAGTTTGCTCATCCCTGCAGCAGCAGGGATGAGCAAACAAAAGTCTGAGGGTAAAGGTGTGTTAAGGCAACTCTCTAAATCAGACCGAGATGGGATCACAATGGTTAGACTGGCCCTGGCACTCCCAACCTGAGCTTGATAGCTTCATATATTGCTATGTAGTTTTCATTCGAAGGTCGGGAGACATGCGGCCAGACTAAGCATTGCAGTCCGATCTCGATCCACTTTATACTATTATCTCAAGACAACCAATGAGCAGCTGTCACAGATGGGAAAGGTTTCTTAATAAATACCAGCACTCACAAATAGTTTGTTGTTTTGAATTTTTATTCCTTCATTCTATATATCATACAACAAAGTTTAGGTCCATCAGGCGTTTCAACTAGAGCCTTTCTCAAGTGTCACCATGTTGTGAAATTTGAGACTGGCACTAGCCAATATCCTTTATAGACATCTACTTTGTGGTAAGATATATGGAATAAAGAAATAAAAATTCAAAAACAACACAAACTACTCATGGATGCTGGTATGTATAAAGAAGTTTGAATTTGGGTCTGCCAACAGGTTGCCATTGCACCACAATTTGAGGAGTGTTCACCAGATTTTCTTGTGGAAGATGGGACAGTTTTGATATAGCCAAAAATTGAATTTTATTAATTACAAAAGACTGCGTGTACCCAAACTTAATAGGATAATTTAATTAATCAATTGAAATATTATTTTTACATTTCAAAGATTTCAATTGCCTTTATAGACATTGAAAAGTTTGTTACTTGCAACTCCATAGTAAATTCAATTGGGTCTTTTTATCTATATGCGTAATCATTAGGTGGAGTTCTCTTTTTAGATGTTCTATTTATGAATGTTTCTTTTGCTTCTATAATACTGCTCAGTTCTTATATATGTAATTGTGTTTGCTCTTCCTTTGCAAAAAGTTTACTCTCAGGCTTTTATAACAACCTGGTTGTGTCCTAGAAACATCAGTCAGCTCTCATCACAGCTCTGTTGACCACAGCATCAGCAGCATCTCCAGATCCATGTAATGCTGAGAAACATCAATATCTCTTACTTTCCTCTGTGAAAGCTTACTCTAAAAAAGGCCTCATTGGAAATTTTTCATTCTAAAGGATGCATTATTCCAACCTAACACAAACACTACCAATAACATGCTGTGGATTCTGAGATTCATGATTCGAGTTTTAATGCTTAGAGTTTGGAATGAGATTAACAGCTCCTTAAATCTTGTTTCTCTGGCGTCGTCCTAATTATAAAATATTCAGACAGCTCTGCAGTACAAGAGGTTGATGGGAATGTGTCTCCAGAATTTCACAGCGACACATAAAAAAGCTCTCTTTACACTTTAACAGCATACACAGGCATCAGTGACAGCAATGTAAACAGCAAAAAAAGGAAATATGGAGCATACTGCACCCAAGTAAATGCGATAGCTTTATTACAAAATAATATATTTTATTACACAGCATAAATATACTAAATGTTTAAAATAGGCACAAACAAGTGCATGAGCAAGGTACAAGGATTCTTATTCTGAACAAACCCCCTCTATCCAAACCGAAATATAAAACTCCAAAATATATCACATTCACACCCAAACAGCAAAAAATACAAACCATGTAAAGTTGTTTGAAAAGTAATTCCACCTATTACCGCAGACGGATTCATCATATTTATCATCCACTTCAGTAAGTGTCGACGAGACTTCCTGTCATGTACACACTTCTTAACATGTGACATGGGTTGCGCTTTCAGGGGTTAATTTAACCCCTCTCACTCAATCCAGCACTCAACCTCTATTATAGGATATAAAGTGAACATAAATCAAACCCTAACACAGTCCACACACCCCTGGTATACAACACATTGCCACCAGTCATTAAACTCACAGGGTGAGGAGTCCCAAAAATATACTACTATCTGACAAAAAACAGGATGAGCCACTCTCTGTAAGGCTATGGATTCTTTACTTTACTCTCTTTATTTTCATACAAGGATCAAACTTATTAAAGTTTAAAGCTTTAAATACAGTACTTATACTAATTGGTACAAAAGATAAGGATTAAATGGCGGACAAATATGTAGAACAGAAATAAAATAAAAAGGGAGCAATACAAGAAATACCTAAACATTTATCTCTACAGTTATCTTCTGTTTCCTTGAGGGAAGTGTGGCGCCCCTATGGCTAGGCGCCACAGAGAGGTATTACACTTTGAAAACATATGTAATATCTCTGTAGTTGTGGGTTTAGGGTTTAACCTATGGAGTCTGAATTCACACACACACGCAGGACTAGGCCACCTTAGTATAGAGCAGTGTTTCTCAACTCCAGTCCTCAGGACCCACCAACAGTTCTTGATTTCAGGATTTCCTTAGTATTGCACAGATGACAGTTTAATCACCTGCACTGCGGATAATTCAAACCCCTGTGCTATACTAAGGAAATACTGAAAACATGACATGTTGGTGGGTCCTGAGGACTGGAGTTGAGAAACACTGGTATAGAGGGACTGATTATTTAGTAGGTCCAAAAGGGGGTGGAGCCTAGGTTAGTGCAGGAAGACTTGAGTAATAGTTAGTTAGTGCTGGGAAGGCAAACACTGAGGACACGCCTGGCAGCTGTGACAGGAGGGATCACCCATCTCAGGGGGAGGTCCCAGGACAGTAGGAGACGGACCAGCACCGTTCAGCGCCGACCAATCAGAATAGCGGCGCGCTCCATGGCGCCATATTTCAAATACACTGTACTCAGTGTATTTGAAATATGGCGCCATAAGCGCACGTCACTATTCTGATTGGTCGGTGCTGAACGCAGCGACCAATCAGAGAAGAGGAGCGCAGTTTGAATGCAGCTCCTCTGATTGGTTGGCCAGCGTGCTCAGCGCGGCGACCAATCAAAATATAGCGGCGCATCATTCGCACATGGCGCCATATTTCAAATACACTGAGTATAGTGTATTTGAAATATGGCTCCATAGTGCGTGTCACTATTCTGATTGGTCACCGCGTTCAGCGCCGACCAATCAGAGAAGCGGGGCGCAGTTTGAATGCTGCTCCTCTGATTGGTCGCCGTGTTCAGTGCCGACCAATCAGAATAGCGGCGTGCGGCACGGCGCCATGTGTAAAATATAGTCATGACTTCAGATTTTAAATATGGCGCCATGGCGCGCTATCCTGATTGGTCGGCGCTGAACGCGGCGACCAATCAGAAAGTGGCGCGCGGTATGGAGCCATATTTCAAATACACTGAGTACAGTGTATTTGAAATATGGCGCCATGGCGCGCGCCGCTATTCTAATTGGTCGGCACTGAACGCGGCGACCAATCAGAGGAGCAGCATTCAAACCGCGCACCACTTCTCCATTGGTCGCCGCGTTCAGCTCCGACCAATCAGAATAGCGGCGTGTGCCATGGCGCCATATTTCAAATACACTGTACTCAGTGGTTAGCCTTGTATGGTGGCTCAGTGGTTAGCATTGTTGGTGGCTCAGTGGTTAGCATTGTATGGTAGCTCAGTGGATTGCATTGTATGATGGCTCAGTGGTTAGCACTGTATATGATGGCTCAGTGTTTAGGTGGCTCAGTGGTTAGCACTGTATATGATGACTCAGTGTTTAGGTGGCTCAGTGGTTAGCATTGTATGGTGGCTCAGTGGTTAGCACTGTATTTGATGTCTCAGTGTTTAGGTGGCTCTGTGGTTAGCAATGTATAAGGTGGCTCATTGTTTAGGTGGCTCAGTGGTTAGCACTGTATATGATGGTTCAGTGGTTAGCACTGTATATGATGACTCAGTGTTTAGGTGGCTCAGTGGTTAGCACTGTAAATGATGTCTCAGTGTTTACGTGGCTCAGTGGTTAGCACTGTATATGGTGGCTCAGTGGTTAGCACTGTATATGGTGGATCATTGTTTAGGTGGCTCAGTGGTTAGCACTGTGTATGGTGGCTCAGTGGTTAGCACTGAATATGATGGCTCAGTGGTTTGCATTGTATGGTGGCTCAGTGGTTAGCACTGTATATGGTGGCTCAGTGGTTAGCATTGTATGGTGGCTCAGTGGTTAGCATTGTATGGTGGCTCATTGGTTAGCATTGTATGGTGGCTCAGTGGTTAGCATTGTATGATGGCTCAGTGGTTAGCATTGTATGGTGGCTCAGTGGTTAGCACTGTATATGGTGGCTCAGTGGTTAGAATTGTATAGTGGCTCAGTGGTTAGCATTGCATGGTGGCTCAGTGGTTAGCATTGTAAGGTGACTTAGTGGTTAGCACTGTATATGGTGGCTCAGTGGTTAGCACTGTATATGGTGGCTCAGTGGTTAGCATTGTATGGTGGCTCAGTTGTTAGCATTGTATGGTGGCTCAGTGGTTAGTACTGTATATGGTGGCTCAGTGGTTAGCACTATATATGATGTCTCATTGTTTAGGTGGCTCAGTGGATAGCACTGTATATGGTGGCTCAGTGGTTAGCACTGTATATGGTGGCTCCTTATTTAGGTGGCTCAGTGGTTAGCACTGTATATGGTGGCTCAGTGGTAAGCACTGTATATGATGGCTCAGTGTTTAGGTGGCTCAGTGGTTAGCATGTATGGTGGCTCAGTGGTTAGCATTGTATGGTGGCTCAGTGGTTAGCATTGCATGGTGGCTCAGTGGTTAGCATTGTATGTGGCTCAGTGTTAGCATTGTATGGTGGCTCAGTGGTTAGCATTGTATGGTGGCTCAGTGGTTAGCATTGTATGGTGTCATGGTTGCATTGTATGTGGGTCAGTGGTTAGCATTGTATGGTGGTTCAGTGGTTAGCATTGTATATGGTGGGTCAGTGGTCAGCACTGTATTTGATGTTTCATTGTTTCTTTGATTTATGTGAGTCCTTCCACTGAGAAATAGTAAAGATAGAGGCTTAGCTGAGCCCAAGGAAAGAGTGACAAGGTAGATAGGGACCCATCAGATCTAAAATCACCTTGAAGCTGGTTGATGGGCAAACAGGTATTGGCCAATATGTGTACCAAAAACCTTAGTTTACAAAGATAAAATATCCAAAAAATACATAGACGATAGACACATAGGTAGGTGATAGATAGATATCGTGTACTCCTTGCATTATTGTTAAATCTTCATAAATAAACTACATACATATTCTAGACTACCTGATGCGTTAGATCAGGCCACCATCTAGTATGATGTCATCTACATGGTAATGTTTGTTTTATTAAATAAAACTATTTTTTACCTTTAAAGGTGACCCTAGCCTTTTTTAGTGGCAAATTATTTTTTCCTTTATTATATACATAGACTGTGGATGTGTGTGTGTGCTTTATGGCAGTTGAAATAAATGAATTGACAGAAATTTCACATACTTCTAAATCTTACAGAGAATAGAGTGTGTGGGCGGGTGGGACTCTTGATTCTCTTATCCTCCATGCCTTATTTTTATCATGTCTTTAGCAGTAAGCATGTTCTGTCAGCAGTTTTTCTATGTGCGGTCTCAATGTTGGTGAAGCCTGTGATCTATTTGGATACATATTTTCCAACTGTCAATGCAAATTACTTGGTATCCGTAGACGGAGAAGAGAGGAAATTTTTTTTTAAAATTGCGTGGCACTCCGATGCCCCTGGGAAGAGACGTACATGAAGGCCTCTTTAAATAATGTGCCCATTTTAAGGAAGTGGGTCTTTTGTAGTATTGCCCTTTGGCAGGGCAGCAAAAAATTGGGAGGCACCCCAATGCCCCTGGAAAGAGATGAGCATGAGGGCCTCTTTAAATATTGTGCCCATTTTAAGGAAGTTTGTCTTTTGTAGTATTGCTCTTTGTCAGGGCAGCCAAAAATTGTGTGGCACTCTGGTGCCCCTGGAAAGAGACGTGCATGAGGGCCTCTTTAAATATTGTGCCCATTTTAAGGAAGTGGGTCTTTGTAGCATCCCTAGGCAGGGCAGCCAAAAATTGGGAGGCACCCCAATGCCCCTGGATAGACACGTGCATGAGGGCCTCTTTAAATATTGTGTCCATGATAAGGAAGAATGTCTTTTGTAGTATTGCCCTAGGCGGGGCTGCTAAACATTGGGAGGCACCCTAATGCCCCTGGATAGAGACGTGCATGAGGGCCTCTTTAAATAATGTGACCATTATAAGGAAGAGGGTCTTTTGTAGTATTGCCCTAGGCAGGACTGCCAAAAGTTGGGAGGCACTTCAATGCCCCTGGATAGAGACATTTTTGAGGGCCTCTTTAAATATTGTGCCCATTATAAGGAAGTGGGTCTTTTGTAGTATTGCCCTAGGCAGAGCAGCCAAAAACTGGGAGGCACCCCAATGCCCCTGGATAGAGACGTGCATGAGGGCCTCTTTAAATATTGGGCCCATTATAAGGAAGTGGGTCTTTTGTTGTATTGCCCTAGGCAGGGCAGCCAAAAATTGTGCGGCACTCTGATGCCCCTGGATAGAGACGTGCATGAGGGCCTCTTTAAATAATGTGCCCATTATAAGGAAGTGGGTCTTTTGTGGTATTGCCCTAGGCAAGGCTGCCAAAAATTGTGAGGCACTTCAATGCCCCTTGAAAGAAACATGGAGAAGAGCCTCTAAATATTGTTCCCATTACAAAGGAGCAGGTCTCCTGTACTTGTAATGCCCATTCTGTAAGCATGGACTAAAACATTGACCACTGGGGGAATATACATGAAACTACTGCCTAACTTTTGAACGGTTAGGGTCATCATCATCATAAATATGATGTAAAACAATTATGTTTTCGTGACATCATGAACCACGGTCGCACTGATCATATGATGGAGGCGGATGAGGAGCAGGAGGAGCAGAATAGCAAGTAGCCAAAGTCATGAAGTGCGTACCGATGTGTGGGTGTGCGGAGGTGCATGGCAATTTACCGGCACAAAATTTAAATTCTGCTATCATTTGGTGGTGGGGTGGTGAAGTCAGGCCCAATCCAACCCTTGTTCATCTTGATCAGAATCAGCCTGTCAGCATTTTCAATTGACAGGTGGGTGCATTTATCTGTAATGATTCCACCTGCGACACTAAAAACACGCTCTGACAAAACGCTAGCGGCAGGGCAGGCAGGACTTCCAAGGCGTAGAGAGCCAATTCCTGCCACATGTCCAGCTTGGATACCCAATAAATATAAGGCACAGAGGAGTCTAGGAGGAGCACTGTTGTACAATCGGCAAGGTACTCCCTCAGCATCTTCGCAAACTTTGCAGTCCTTGTTGACACTACCCCGCACCTCAGGGCCTGTGGTACGGGAGGTGTTGAGAAAAGTGTCCCAGATCTTTGAGAGTGTTCCCCTACCTCTGCTGGATTGGACTTGTACCTCTTTTCGCCGAACGCCTTGGTTGTACACCGAATCGTGACCTCTGCCGCTAGCGTTTTTAGAAGGGAATTTTTTGACTGATTCCGCGACTATGGGCTTCTGGTACTGCAGCATTTTTGTAGATCTCTCTGCCTCGGGAATAAGAGAAATAAAGTTTCCTTGTAGCGTGGGTCTAAAAGTGTCACCAACCAGTAATGAGTGTCCGCCAAGATGTTGATAACGCAAGGGTCATGAGACAGGCAGCGTATCATAAAGTCAGCCATGTACGCCAGACTGTTAACAGGCAAGACTTCAGGGTCCTCACCAAAGCATGACTGTCCATGCTGGCCTCATCATCCTCCTCCTCCTCTCCCTGTTCTCTGGCCATCCACGCTGAACTGACGGTCGTGCATGTATTACCGTCAATTCCGCATGAAAGTAGCTCTATTTCTTCATCCTCCTCGTCATAGTCCTCCAATGCACGTTGGGATGAGATGAGGCTTGGCTGTGTTGGCTGTGTGTAATCACCCAGTACGGTTTCTTGCTCCAACTCATCGTGCTCCGCCTGCAATGCATCGTCTTTGATTTTGAGCAGAGAGCGTTTTAGAAGACAGAGATGTGGGATGGTGATGCTAATGATGGCATCATCGGCCCTCACCATCTTGGTGGAGTCCTCATAGTTTTGGAGAACGGTACATATGTCGGACATTCATATCATTTCTGAGGTCTTATGTGTGGACTTTGAACCATATACCAATGGCCTAGTTGATGCTGGTACTCAACAACTGCCCTCTTCTGCTCACAAATCCTGACCAACATGTGCAGTGTGGTATTCCAATGACAGGGGGACATCACACATCAGTCTGTGAGCCGGAAGCTGCAAACGCCGCTGAAAGCCGGAAAGGGCGGCAGAAGCAGTAGGTGACTTTCTAAAATGGGCACACAGGTGGCGTACTTTGACAAGCAGATCATACAGCTCGGGTTGGATTTAAGAAACTGCTGAACCTTGAGGTTGAGCACATGGGTCACGCATGGAACATGTGTCAGCTCGCCTCAGAGCCGCCACAAGGTTCCGGCCATTGTCACACATGACCATGCCTGGCTGTAGGTTCAGCGGTGTGAGCCAGTGATCGGCCTGCTGTTTCAGAGCTGTCCACAACTCTTCAGCATTGTGGGGTTTGTCACCTACTCATATTAGCTTCAGCACAGCCTGTTGCCACTTAGCCGAGGCAGTGCTGCAGTGCTTCCAGCTTGGGACTGGTTGGAGGGTGAAGTGGAGGAGGAGGAGATTTAGGATCATGATGATCCGGAGTTGTACACTGTGGGTGAAACCCTGACTGAGTTAGGGCCTGCAATCCTTGGTGTCGGAAGGACTTGTTCCGTCCCAAGCTCAGGCTGGGTCCCGACTTCCAGAATATTAACCCAGTGTGCCGTCAGCGAGATGTACCGGCTCTGCCCACAAGCACTTGTCCATGTGTCCGTGGTTAGATGGACTTTGCCCGAAACTGCGTTGTTAAGGGCATGTGCTTATTTAATGCGGGGACATCACACCGGGAAAAATAGTGGCGTCTGGGGACCGAGTAACGTGGGACAGTCGCCGCCATCAGGTTGCGGAATGTTTCCATCTCCACTAGCCTAAAAGGCGAATCCAGATAGAGTGAAAAAGAGCTGGGATCAAATGCCGCGCTGACCACAAAGATAAACACAGAGTAAATCACACCCTGAGGAAGTGGCTATGAGCCATGAAACACGTGTAGGCAAAATAAACAGAGTGTGTGATTTACTCTGTGTTTATCTTTGTGGTCAGCGCGGCATTTGATCCCAGCTCTTTTTCACTCTATCTGGATTTTTCAGTTCTCAGCTGGGAGCCTGCAGCGACCTCTTGTGTGCTTTTATTGTAGTTGTGACACTCACAACTACATCAGGTGAGTTTAACCATTTGGGGTCTGAGGGACCTGTATAATAGCAATACTACTTATGTGCGCTTCCTTTCTCTTTTAATTTACTAGCCTAAAAGGCAACATTTCCAGCGCAAACAGTCGCAAAATGTGTTTATTTAGAACGGTGGCATGTGGGCATTGGCAGCGTATTTGTGCCTGCGTTCCAAAGATTGGTGTATGGATAACTGAACGCTGCGCTGGGACAAGGACGTGGTTGATGATAGTGCTATTTCAGCTTGTGCAACTACAGGTGAAGGAAAGGAGGCATCTTCGCATGCAGTATGGACAGAGGATTGTCTTGCACGCACAACAGTGGAAGACGCAGCGGTGTCACCCGCAGACACTGCTCCTGGACTCTGGTGTACATCCCACAGAGTGGGGTGCTATGGTGAAATGTGCCTGATCATGCTGGTGGTGGTCAGGCTGCTAGTTTTGCTACCCTGCTGATGCTGATATGGCAGGTGTTGCAAATGGCATTTTTGGAATTATCTGCAGACACCTTAAAAAACAGCCAGACTCAGGAAGACCTAACAGTTGTACTGGCAACTTCTGTCGTGTTGTGTTCCGGGGAGCGGTTGCCTGCCTTCTGCCTTCGGCCACCACCTGCTTCTTCTGGCCTGTTGTGATGCTACGCCTAACTCCCCCTGTGCACTGCTGTCCTCGCTCTGCATGTCCTCCTGCCAGGTTGGGTCAGTTACTGGATATCACATCCACCACTTCCGCACCCTGGTCCTCCTTCTGACTTTCTGGCAATTGTGTCTCATCATCGTCCACCTCTTGTGGAGACACGTTCCCACCGTTGCCTTTGTGAGACCGTGGCTGCTCAAATATTTGGGCATCGGTACATACGATCTTCTCATGACCGACTTCAACTGGAGCTGGCGAGAGGCCAGAATCTATAAATGGATAAGTGAACAGCTCTTGAGAGTGTCCAAGTGTGGGATCAGTTATGTCCAGGGCCGGGCACTCGGCATGGTGAGAGGAAGGAGGATAAGGGTGTGGATTGTGCGGTCCAGTCTCACGGCTACTGACATTTGACCGTGTGGAAGACAGGGTATTTGTGGTGGTGATAAACTGACTGGAAGCATTATCCACTATCCAACTAACAACTTGTTGACACTGGTCTTGGTTTAATAGTGGTGTACTGCTGCGGTCCCCTAGAAATTGGGACAGGAAGGTCGAGCGAGATGATGTGGGCATTTGTCGTGGCGCAATTCGAGCTTGCACACGCCCTTGGGATCTGCCTGCACCACCATCACGTCCAGTTTCTTGTCCCTTGCCACCGGCCTTGCGCATTTTCAATGTTGTGCTGCCTGTATACAGCTAAATGAAGGCGTCCAAAAGATGATTTTTAGCTGCACACCGAGATTACAGATTACAGCGGTTTAATCCCAGCAGCTGGAACGGTCAGACACAAACGCTGACACGTATACCATGTTTTGGCGTGTACTACTTGGAGCTACAAGCCACTCCTGCCGCACTAAGATGCTAAATGAATGCAGACAAGGGTTGGTTTTTGGCAGGACACTGAGATTAGAGGTTAAATCCCAGCAGGTGTACCCTTCAGACACAAACGCTGATGAGAATACCGAGTGTTTTGGCGTATCCTAAATTCTTCTACAATCCACTCCTGGCGCACACAAATGGTAAATAAATGCAGACAAGAGTTGGTTTTTAGCTGCACATTGTGATTAAATCCCAGCAAGTGTACTGGTCAAACACAAACGCTGACGAGAATACCGAGTGTTTTGATGTATCCTAATTTCCGCTACAACCCACTCCTGGCGCACACAAATGGTAAATGAATAAAGACAAGAGTTGGTTTTTAGCTGGACACAGAGATTAAATTCCAGCAGGTATACCGGTCAGACACAAACGCTGACGAGAATACAGAGTGTTTTGGCGTATCCCAAGTTCCGCTACAACCCACTCCTGGAGCACACAATTGGTAAATAAATGCAGACAAGAGTTGGTTTTTATCTGGACACAGAGATTAAATCCCAGCAGGTGTACCGGTCAGACACAAACGCTGACGAGAATACCGAGTGTTTTGGCGTATTCTAATTTCCGCTACAACACACTCCTGGTGCACACAAATGGTAAATGAATGCAGACAAGAGTTGGTTTTTAGCTGGACACAGAGATTAAAGATTAAATCCCAGCAGGTGGATCGGTCAGACACAAACGCTAACGAGAATATCGAGTGTTTTGGCGTATCCTAATTTCCGCTGCAACCCTCTCCTGGCGCACACAAATGGTAAATGAATGCAGACAAGAGTTGGTTTTTAGCTGGACACAGAGATTAGAGATTAGAGGTTAAATCCCAGCAGGTGTACCGGTCAGACAAAAACGGTGACGAGAATACAGAGTGTTTTGGCGAATCCTAATTTCTGCTACAACCCACTCCTTCCTATAGAAAGCTAAATTAATCCCTAAAAGCACTGTTTTGGGATGGATGAGATTTCGAGCCTGTCCACCAGCCCCAGATGTGATGCAGGCTGGTATACTGGCACAACAAAGTTTGCTATATACCCTGCCTCCCTCCCTGCTGGTATACAGCTCTATTAGTCGTCAGAAGGACTGTTGTGGTAATTAGATTGGCAGCCTACACTAGCTGAAAGGCCACAAATCTGTCCCTCAATCAGCATCACCTCTCCCTACACTGACTGTCTGTGGAGCAGAGTGACGAGCACAGCCAGGTCAGGTCTTATAAAGACTTAATCACGCTGTATGGCCAGTCAATCACTGTATGCGGGCTGGCCCTATAAAGAGCGCCAACATGTAGGGAGGTGGACCCCGAGCATAGCAAGAGTATCGCGAGATTACTCGTTACTTGCCAAGTACCCCGAGTACCGAGATATTCGTGCGAGTACCGAGTAGTGACAAGCATACTCGCTCAGCCCTAGATGGCACTAAATTTACTGTTCTTTTTTTCTAAGGAGGCTTCTTGCATAGTTAAATTCTCATATGAGATATGCATGTTCTAAAAGTTTTGTTATGGTGGCTTGGCACACTCCACAAGTAAAAGAGTTCTCCTTACATCCCCTGTCAGATGTCATTCACATAGCCTAATCAGACTTTCTGCTTTGCCCCGATGAGAGGCAAACACACCAAAACACGTTTACAAGTAGAGTTTTTGTTTTGGCTTCTAATCTTAAAGGCCCTGTCTCACATAATGATATCGTTAGAGAGATCGTTGTAACTGTGACGTTACAACGATCTCTCCAGCGATGTCATTCTGTGTGACACTTTGCAACGATCAAGCCCCTGCTGTGAGGTCGCTGTTCGCTGCAAAGTTCTGTGGGTCATTTTTTGATCGTTTGTTTCCTGCTGGTCAGCATGCATTGCTGCATGTAAAAGCAAGGAACCAGCTATCAGTGACCTGACTGGCTGGTAACCATGGTAAACAGCGGGTATTCAGGCAGCGCACGCTGCCTGGATACCCGGTGTTTATCATTGTTACCAGCATTCTCCCTGCTTACAGGCAGTGCTAAGCAGGGAGAACGTTGGTAACAATGATAAACATCTGGTATCTAGGCAGCGCGTGCTGCCTGGATACCCGCTGTTTATCATAGTTACCAGCGTTCTCCCTGCTTAGCGCTGCCTGTAAGGCAGCACTATGCAGGGAGGACCCTGACATCGCCTTCAGCGATGTGGGAGGTGGCTCCTATGGCCCTGATCGCTGGAGAGATCTGCCTGTTTGACATCTCCCCAGCGATCAGTTAACGACGCTCCAGCGATCCCGGCAGGTCGTTATCGCTGTCGGGATCACTGGACCGGTCATTATGTGTGACTGGGCCTTAAGTCATATGGCAAGGCTCATTAAAGGGTTGGTATTGACTTTTAAAATTGTTCCCCCTACCAGGTGGCACTGGATTTCAAGTCTTTTTTCACTCTATAAGACTATATACATACTTAATTTCAGAGATACTGATTGTTTTAAACCTATAAAGAAACATGTAACTGAATCACTTATTGATATAAAAATTGAATCTTCATTTATCTGATTTTGTGCCATTTCTGCAATTAGTGACTGTTTTGCCTTTTATGTGTGGATATCCCTGCATCTTGAGTGTAAAATTATTTAAAAAAAATAATTGCTTGTGCAGCTACAGTTTAATTATAAGACATCTGAAGAGCATAAAAGTTGGCAGATATATTTTACATGGTACCTCTTTCAAGTAATGGATTGAGATGAAATATATTTTCCTTACTGTATTACCTCTGTCAAATATAGAAAAAAAGTGGAAATCTTCTGTTTTTTCAATGAAAAGCATTTAGTGGCAATGGACACTGGGGAACAATATCCTAAAGGTACCATCACACACGGCAATTTTGCTAGCAATTTCACTGGCAATTAGCTGGTTGCAATGAAATCATTGACACATTGTTCCATTTGTACACGGCAACAAAATAGAACAATGTGTCCATGATTTCACTGCAACCAGCTAATTGCCAGTGAAATTGCTAGCAAAATTGCCGCGTGTGAAGGTACCTTAATGGTGGTTTACACACACAATCATTGTGTCCAATATCTGAACAGATCTCTGGTTGCTGTGAAATCATGGATACATTGCTCTATTTTGTGGCTGTGTACAACATGGAGCAATGTATCCATGATTTCACTGCAACAGAGATCTGTTCAGATATTGGACACAATGATTGGTGTGTGTAAACCCACCATAAGAGTGTGAGGAAATATGTAACTTCACACAAGGAAAAGAACAGCTGGCATTAAACTTGAAAGTGTGCCTTTTGAATAGTACATTTTCACTTAGAGTAAAAAAGAAGATAGGTAATTATCCTGGTCATCTTTGGGAATTGTTTTGGAGACGATTCTAATTTAAAGTTTGTCAAGATGAATAACAATGCCACATAGAAATGAGCAGATCAATTCGCAAGGTTCAACTTCGAGTTGAATTCCTTGAAATTCCATGCAAATTCAAATACTTTGAGATTTATTCACAAGAATCACAAAAAGAAACATACCTTACATGGTGGTGGTGACTATTTGGATGACCATAGATTATTGGGTCCCGGTAGATGACTGCTGGTAGAAGCACTGGCAGTTTAGTATGATAGAGATGAATACCATCTCCAGATTTATTGAATTCATCTACTCTTCAAATAACATCTCATCACATGTGCGCTCAACCCACACCCATCCCATCTCTTCCCTAATCTCATCACAGTCTTTGTCCTGACACTAACCCCTCACTTCAACCTATTACTAAAAACTGACTGGCTTTCCTTCATCCTTCAAATAAGCTTTGATTACACCCATCCTCAAAAAGTCCTCCATTGACTCATACTCCGTATCACCCTTTTTCCCTATGTCTCAAGACTACTGGGACAACACATCAATCTTGAATTGGATCTCCTACCTCTAAACCTGCTCCTTCTTTGACAGGCTATAATTTGGCTTCCAACCACATCATTCAACTGAAACCACCCTAACTAAATTCACCCATGAGCTACTTACCGCTAAATCCAAGCAACACTTCTCTGTCCTCCTCTTGGACCTGTCTGCTACCTTCAACACTGTGGACCATTTCCTCCTGTGAGGCTAGGGTCACATTTGAGACCTTGCATCCGTTGGAAGGATGCTGTTTTTCCCCTTGGCATTTTTATGGCTTTAGCGCTAGCATTAACACCTGCGTTAACGCATGGTACATATATGTACCATGCGTTAACGCAAGCATTTCCCATAGACTCCCATGTTTAAAAAAACACTAACGTTTGTGCAAAAGCCCTTAAAAATGCTGCAGATAGCATTTTTTAGTGGTTTTGCAAAAACGCATAGCATAAAATGCATTGCACTTTTGCAATGCGTTTTTTGCATGGGAGCCTATGGGTGTGTTAACGCTAGCATTTTTCTACATTTGCACATCAAAGAAATGCTGACTTTTGGCGCATGCATGGCGCTAATGTGACCCTAGCCTGACAGATTCTCTTATCTCTTGGCATCATAGCCTAGGCCCTTGGATCTCTTCATACCTAACAGATTGGACTTTCAGCATCTCCCACTCACACACAAACTCCTCATCTCGCCCCTGTTGGCATTCCTCAAAGTTAAGTTCTTTTCTCCATACACCTGTGACATGATCTCTTGGTACTTATCTGCATGCAAACTGTGATTCTCACAAGATCTTCTGTCCTGCCCACTTATCTTCTCTACCCACAACCAAATACAAGATTTCTCCCGTGTATCCCTCTTACTCTGGAACTCTGTGCCCTAACATATTAGACTCTCACTTAATATGGAAACCTTCAAAACAAACATGGAGACCCACCTCTCCTCACAAGCCAATCACCTTGAATAACCCTCAGTCTACTATACTGCCACATGACCAGTTTTACCCTCATCTGCTGTATCCTCTACGCATCCTTTGTAGACTGTAAGCCTTTGGAGCAGGGTCCCCTCCTCCTGTATTAGTCTGTGCCTTGTATTGTTAAAGAATATTGTACTAGTTTCTACTGTTTATAAACCACTTTTTATATGTAAAGCTCCATAGAATAAATGGTATAATAATAATAATAATAATAATATTAATAGTAAGTGAAAAATACAAATAATATTGAAATAAAATATCTCTCTCTTGGTCTTTCTTTTTAGTACAAGTATTTGCTGAGGAAATAGCATTCAGGGATTTCAATTTATGGTGACTTTATTGACAGCAAATCTAATTTTGAGGAAAAGTCAGCAAAGTCAGTGGATTTAATTCTCAAATTCACTCATCTTTAGTCTGTTCAACCTCATCTCATCTGAATTGACCAAATAACTCAAAATATAGTTTGAATTTGGCATAGAAATATTCCTAAAAAAAGTGAACTGGGTGAGGCCAATCCCATCCATTCACTCCTCCTCCTCCTCTTTTCAGTTGTTATACTTAAGAATTATTTTTGTACTATGGGCCGCCCGTGACATATACAAATATTGTGGATATAGAGAGTATTTGGTTTTTTTTATATTACAACTTGTATTTAGCTTACTACAAATCAGAGATAAAAAAAAACATCATG
The DNA here is from genome assembly GCA_033576535.1 of Allobates femoralis. Lineage (NCBI taxonomy): Eukaryota > Metazoa > Chordata > Amphibia > Anura > Aromobatidae > Allobates > Allobates femoralis. The sequence continues at coordinate 112,112,441 of JARQOC010000009.1, read as the reverse complement.
AGACAATAATTTTAAAATGATTCATCACTTTGACTAGGTTTCCCTTCTGGATCAGATGTATATTTTAGACCTCCTATGGATTTATATTACTATAAAACTGGACACACCCTTCAGCTACCACCTATTTTACTCTTATTATTGGTCTATATTATTGTGTTTGCTATAAAAAGTGCTTTTAGCTCTTTATTGATTTCCAAAGTTTATACATTTGCATTAATATACGTACTAATATTCTCGCAATATGTGAGTGTGATCCTCCAGATTCATTGGCACATTATAGCAGAAAAACAGGTCACACTCCAAGCATAGCAAAAACGTAAAAAAGAAATGTATTCTTATGCAAAGGTACATGATTCAGCTCAAGGTGAGAAGGACACAAACCATGAGCTGAAACCTTGTGCACCATTGGCATGGAATTCATTTTTTTCAAGCTTTTTGCTATATTTGGAGTGTCACCTGCTTTTCTCCTACAGTTGAAATCAGACGTTTACATATACTATATAAATAAGTACATATGCATATTTTTCTATCTGACAAGAAATCAGAGTAAATCTTTCCATTTTTAGGTCAATTTGGATTGCCATAATTATTTATTTGCCAAATGCCAGAATAATGAGAGAGAAAATGTTTTAAGGCATTTTTAATACTTTCTGCAAAGTCACAAGTTTACATGCTCTAAGATTACTATGCCGATTACTATACTGATGATGTGATGTGTTTAGAAGCTTCTAAACACCTTAAGGTGCCTCATTCATATGTACAAACAAGTACAAATAAGATGGGAATGCCCAGCCATCATACTGCTCAGTAAGGAGATGGGTTCTGTGTCCCCGAGATAATTGTGCTTTGGTCCTATATATGCATATCATCCCCAGAACAAAATCAAAAGACCTTGTAATGTCAGTCACTACAGACATAGCTAAGTCTTAGAGGTGAAGAAACAGGCTACAATAATAGAAAGTAAATATAATAATATTACTTACTGGAAGTAATGGGGGGTCATAACGATCCAAGGTTAAGTTCAGGAATTAGTGCAGTAACAGCAAGGGGCAATCAGAGATAAAGTTCAATTCACAAGCCAAAGTCAGGAACACCAGGAGGATGAAACATAACACAGGAGGCAGGCAATAAAAATAGTCAGATCACATGCAAATGGTCAAAGTCAGGTAAGGGAATAAAGTCAGACTGAGTCAGGCACAGAGTACAGGAAGATCAAACCTACAGAGACACAGGCAAGTGTACAATTGACACTGAATGAAGGTGTAAGCCTGTTTAAATAGAGGCCTGCTCGGGGAAAAGTGAAGACTGAAGATTGCAACAGAGATTGAGAGCTTCCATAACTATAGTAACAAACAAGGGCAGAGTGTAGATCATGACATACAACAATAGTCAAAATCAAGGACAGAATGGAGATCGTGATAGTATCCCCTCTTCAAGGGGGGCCAGCGGACCCCCAGGTTTTCCAGGAACCCTCTTATGAAAGCTCGGACCAAACAATCAGCCCCTACAGAACGAACCAGAATCCAAGACCATTCTTCGGCTCCACATCCTTCCAATGCACCAGATACTGAAGGAAATTTTGAACCATTCAGGAATCAATGATCTCATTTTCCAAACTCCCCTCAATAGACACCGGAGGGCGGGGGCAGAGAGACAAAGCAGAGGGAATAAACTCCTTCAACAATGACATGTGGAACACAATATGAGGTAAAAAAGGTATGATATAATGAGCGCTAGGGACACTTGAGAAAGACACCTTCAGTGTCGAAACATGTTGTGGCGAGGAGACCCATAACTTCTACTGTTCACAATAAATTTGAAAGGTAATAATCGATAAGAGCCCAGTGCCTGATTCTGTCCCTAGCGCTCATTATATCATACCTTTTTTACCTCATATCGTGCTCAATTCCTCCATTTGGGGAGTGTGGGTTGAGAGCAGCTCTGGGACGGGACTTGGTCAGCACAGAGGATCTGCCCTTCTTTGGACTCGAGATCTCTGGGAGAGACGTTATAGTTCCATAAGGAAAGGCTTCTCTACACGTAGCAACGGATTTAAGCCTGCTGTTAAATCTCACCGCAAATCATTAACCTAGTTGTGCAGGGGGCGCAAATAGAAAAGGTGAGTGAAATATTAATATAACCCCTTGCTTCGGCTAATTTGCACAGTGTGGTGCAACAATTTTCTTGTTTTTTTCCCATGTGGAACACAATAGGAATATGGAAAGACTGGGGGAGTTTTAATCGAAAGGCAACTGGATTGACCACCTCCAGAATCTCATATGGACCAATGAACCTAGGACCCAACTTTAGCGAGCAACTGCCGCGACATTACTATTATGATAAATGAAAATAAATGAGTGGCACTAGAAACATGAGGATCAAGTGAATATGTGAATTGCAGAAACTGCTCTAAGGTAAATACGATAAAATGGAGATCTTAGTTTCCAATAATGGCCACTAGAGGGTAAGCTTGGCATCCACTTACAAGGAGCTCTCCACTGCCAAGTCCTAACACTATGCCCTGGTGAGTTGTGAGTGTGAATGGGTTTATATGCCAAAGGTTTAATTGGGAACGATGAAAATCAGATTATGACGGCATCACCACTTTAAGCGTAGGTGCAGGCAGAAAATAAAGTGGTGATGCCGTCATAATCTGATTTATATAGTGCTTATCTTTGACTGAGCTCCCACTATATTATTTCCCCCTCCCCTTTCCTTAGTTTGGTGTCCACACATGGACACCACTGTGAGAGCCCTACACACACCTTTTCATCGTTCCCATATTAAACCTGTGGCATATAAACCCATTCACACTCACAACTCACCAGGGCATAGTGTTACGACTTGGCAGTGGAGAGCTCCTTGTAAGTGGATGCCAAGCTTACCCTCTAGTGGCCATTATTGGAAACTAAGATCTCCATTTTATCGTATTTACCTTAGGGCAGTTTCTGCAATTCACATATTCACTTGATCCTCATGTTTCTAGTGCCACTCATTTATTTTCATTTATCATAATAGTAGTGTCGCGGCAGATAACCGTAATTCCAACTTTAGCGAGGGCACCCTCAATCTAATATACTTCGAAGATAGCCATACCTTATCTCCTACTTTGAATGCAGTCCCTGACGAGCGTCTCCTATAAGCCTTCCATTTCTGCCGATGCTGAGCCACCCCAATGATCCTCTTGACCTCCTTCCAGACATTCTCCAGCTCTTGAATGGTGATATCTACCCCAGAACAACCAGAACTTATCCTAGAGAATTCACCAAAATGAGGATGGAACCCATAATTACAGTAAAAGGGCGAGGTCTCGGTGGACTGATTGACCCAACTGTAGAAGGCAAATTCAGCAAGAGGCAGAAATGACGACCAGTTCTCCTGCTGATCAGTGACAAAACATCTCAAACATTTTTTCAGGGACTGATTTGTCCTCTCTGTCTGACCAATAGATTGAGGGTGATAAGCAGAGAAAAATGACAAATCAACCACCAATTTTTTGCCGAAGGTCCTCCAAAATCTAGGGACAAATTGTACTCCCCTATTGGACATAATATTAAGGGGAATCCCATGCAATCGTACCACATGAACAATAAACTGTTTGGAGAGAGTTTCAGCATTGGGTAACTCAGATAATGGGACAAAGTGAGCTTGCTTACTGAATCGATCAACTACTACCCAAATAGCATTCATTCCCCCAAACACAGGTAATTTAGAAATGAAAGCCATGGACAAATTAGTCCATGGTCTTTCCAGAATTGGCAAAGGAGCCAATTCCCTGGCTGATCGACAATGCTGTACTTTGGTGCGTGCGCAGGTTTCACAAGCTGACAAAAAATCTCTAACATCTTTATGCATAGCAAACCACCAGAAGAGTCTACCAACTGCGTTCTGGGTGACAGTGACCCCAGGATGACTACTCAACACAGTATCATGGAATTCTTGCAAAATATGCAATCTGAGATTCACAGGAATAAACAACTTGCTTTCAGGGGCATTATAGAAAGAGCCAAGGATTGAGTGGAGTGAATATCAGTCTCCAACTCAGAGGAGACCATGGCCACAACAATACCCTGAGGAAGAATGGAGGAAGGAGGTTCCGGAGGAGATCATGAATCAAGACTACGAGACAGGGCATCTGCTCTTACTTTTTTAGACCCCGGTCTGGACGTAATGGAAAAATTAAATCTAGAAAAAAAATAAAGACCATCCGGGCTGTCTAGGGGTCAACCTCCTGGCAGATTCAATATGAGCTAGATTTTTGTGATCTGTCACCACTGTAATCGGATGAACATCTCCATCAAAAAGTGCCTCCATTCTTCAAAAGTCAACTTGACAGCAAGCAACCCTCGATTACCCAACGTCATAATTTGTTTCAGCAGGAGAAACTTTTTTAGAGAAAAAGGCACATAGTCGCAGGTTAGCTAAAGTATTAGGACCTTGAGACAATATAGCCCCACCCCGATCTCGGAAAAATCTACCTCCATAATGAATGGCCTCTTGATTTCTGGTTGAACAAGCACAGGAGCAGACATAAAACATTTCCTCAAAGTTTCAAAAGCCCTGACGGCTTCTGGTGACCGAACCCTCAGCTCCACTGCTTTACAAGTGAGATCTGTAAGAGGCTTGACGATCTGAGAAAATCCTCTAATGAAGTTTTGGTAATAATTTGCAAACCCCAAAAAACACTGCAGGACTTTCAGTCGCTGCGTTGAACCCAATCAATGATGGCCTGAACCTTCTCAGGATCTATCTTAAAACCGGAGGCTGACACAATGAAACCCAAGAATGATATCTCTTGAACAGAAAGGAACATTTTTCAATTTTAGCGAACAAACAATTATCCCTTAATCATTGCAGAACCAAACAGACATGTTTATGATGAGAATCCAGGTCTGGAGAGAAAATTAGAACATCATCTAAATAAATTACAATCAATTTCTCAATATAATCAGATAGAGTATCATTCATAAAATTCTGAAAATCCATGGCTGAATTAGTTAAACCAAAAGACATTATGAGATTTTCAAAAAGTCCCTCAGATGTTACAAACACTGTCTTCCACCGATCATCCTCACAAATACATATCTGAATATATATGCCCCTCTGAGATCTAATTTGGAAAACCATTTGGCTCCAGAAAGCTGATTATATAAATTGAGGATGAGTAGAAGCGGGTAAGTATTGCCAACAGTTATTTTGTTCAGTTCATGAAAATCGAGGAAGAGAGAAAGACCTCCATCTTTCTTTTAACAAAAAGGAATCCAGCAGCTACCAGCAATGAGGAAGGACAGATATGACCTTTTCATAAACTTTCAGCAATATAAACTTTCATAGCTGTCCGCTCAGGACCAGACAAGTTATACAAGCGAGCTTTGGTCAATTTGGCAATGGGGATGAGATTAATAGCACAGTCATAGAGACGGTAAGGAGGTAAGATCTCAGCCTCTCTTTCCCAAAAAACATCTCCGAACTCCTTCAGGTATTCCGGAAGACCCTCCAGACTAACGGAGCAAACAAGCACAAATTTAAAACAGTTTTTAAACAATAAGAACCCCATTTGACAATATCTTTCTGATTCCAGTGAATGATTGGATTATGCATACGCAGCCAAGGAATACCCAACATAATTCCAATAGGTAAATTTCCAAAACAGCAGGAGATTCCAACAGGTAAATTGTCCAAAATAGCAGGAGATTAATTCTTATGAAGGGACCCCACCTTGAGTGTGAACTCCACAGTAACTAACTGAACCAAAATCTTGAGCAACGGAGTTCTATCAATGGCCATGATTTGAATGGGGCTTTCTAGCTTAACTGTCCCTAATTCTAACTTCAAAACAAGTCCCGCCGAATAAGTGAAATTAGCCACAGATCCACAGTCAATAAAGGCAAATGTTGACAGACTCTGCTTTAGAAAAAGAAGTTCAGAATTCAACAATACTTGATTGAAAGAGTAAAAGGGTACTTGGAAGTCTAGAAGACCTCTTCAACAATCTCCCAGACTTAGGCTTTTCCTGACGCCGTGTTTAATGCAGCTCGTGCCAAGCAATCTTTTGAGAAAAGACCAGCTTGGCCACAATAGAGACAAAGTCCAAGTTTCCGAAGACGTCTTCTCTCATTGAATCTTGAGCTGGCAGCTCCAAACTCCATAGGTTCCATCTCTGGTAAATGAAATGAACCTGATGGACAATATGAAACCTCTCGTTGAATCTCGCATCTCTCATCATCCTCTGATCCATGCGGATAGCCTGAGTCATGGCCTCCACCAAACAACCAGATGGAGTAGGTAGAGGCAGAGCATCCTTTGGAGACTCCAAAAGACCCCTGGGGAATTGGCATCTGAGAGCTGCATCATTCCACAGGACCTCAGTGGACTACTGACAAAACTCAGTAGAATAATCTTCTGCTGTGCGATTGCCCTGTGTCAGGTTTATGATCCTTGTCTCTGCCACCTTGACCCTGTCAGGTTCATCATAGATTTGTCCTAAAGCATCAAAAAAGGTGTTCACCAAAAGTCGTTCAGGAGAAGAGGGTAGGGAAAATGCCCAAGTCTGAGAACCCCCCCCGCAGAGGTGACATTATAATTCCCACCCACTGTGACTCATTCCCTGATGATTGAGGGCGCAAGATAAAAACTAATTTACAACTCTCGTTGAAAGCTTTGAACTGGTCTTTTTCCCCTGAAAATTCAGGGAGTGCTACATCACGTTCTGGTGGGCTAAAAGATACGTCAGAGGTTTCGAAGTCATGACAGCAATCAAAGGAGAGAGATTCTGAAGTGCAGGAAAAGCACTAGACATCTGGCTCTGTAACTGAGCCTAAGAGTCTGCTAGTTTATGGAGCTCCAAGGCTAGATCCTGGACTAACTGAGTCATATCCGCCACCTGATCACACAAAGTACATAACAGATTCATAGGTGGGGAAAAGAAAAAATTTAATGGTCAATTGGAATGTGATGTGAGTCACTACAGAAATAGCTAAGTCTCAGAGGTGAAGAAACAAAGAACAATAATAGAAAGTAAATATAATAATATTACTGGAAGTAAAGGGAGGTCAAAACGATCCCAAGTTAGGTCCAGGAATTAGTGCAGTAACAGCAAGGAACAGTCAGAGAGAAAGTTCAATTCACAAGCCAAACTCAGGAAAACCAGGGCTAGAAAACATAACACAGGGGGCAGGCAGTAAGAGTAGTCAGATCACAGGCAAATGGTCAAAGTCAGGTAAGGGAATAAAGTCAGACTGAGTCAGGCACAGAGCACAGGAAGGTCAAACCTACACATGTACAGGCAAGTGTGCAATTGACATTGAATGATGGTGCAAGACTGCTTAAGTAGAGGCCTGATCAGATGAAGGGCAGGTGATTGTGTGCCGCCCAGCTTAGGGGACCGGGATACCCGGCGCAGGGTCCCTTTCCTTGGGGGAGTCACTGGTGGCTGGACCCAGGCCGTGGCCCCAGGCTGGCACACTCCTAAAAGGGGGTATTTACAGGGGATTTAGAAGTTTATATAATTTATAAAGTTTGTAGATGTTATTGTCGTGACGCCACCCGGAATAATGTGGCTATATATGGCCACCGCTGTCTTGTACTGGCCAGGGGATGATGGTGAGAGGCAGCTGAGATGGTATAGCCCTTTTCCGGGTAGGGCTGTAGGGTCCCCTGGACAGGTGATGTTAAAGTTAATGATGGATGAAGATGGAAGTATGGTGAGGAGATGTTAAGGACACAGACACTTACTTGATTCACAGCAAATTCTCTTAGCGGTGATGGTCCCAATCCTGGATAGATGGTAGCTGTTAAATCAGAGGCTGAGGCACAGATGAGGTTTAACTGGTTTACTTTCAACCAAACTATAATACAACAAGTCCCGTCTCCGGAGTCTGCAATCGGGGTTCAGTTGCTCAGGCCCCACCGGGTCCTTTACCTCCTGCTTGCGCTGTCGATGTGGCCCTGCTGCCGTGTGTGAACTCGCTGCCGGCCCAAATCTGTCCTCTCTGGGTCCCACTCAACAGGCAACTTGAGTCCTTTGTCTCTCTCTGCTTACCCCCTCCAGGAGTACTGCTGAACTCTTAGTATGTTGCTGTGTCTGGCCCTGTGAAGCTTGTTGTTACCTCACGTTTTTTTTCCGGTTGCTGTATTGTATATAACTAATGCAGCCACGGATCCGGTATCCGTATCTGCGCTTTTTATCTAGGGTAGATAATGATGCTACCCGATTCTGAAAGTGTTCCTCTTATCAGTTTTCTCCTCCTCAGACCGATGGCTTGGCCCTGGAAATTGTCAGTCAGTCCTCAGGAACTCAATGCAGCTCCTGTCACTCTGAGCTCCTGGCTCCAACTGTCTGAAAATTTACCTCAGACCAGTGTTTTATCTCTAGGGAAGTCTCTGGTGTCTCTGGAGCTCCCCCTACTGGCCAAAGGTGGTAGTGCAGTGGCATGGCTTTCTAAGTGAGTGCAACTATTATGATCTTATACTGTGGCTAATACCCGCAGGGGCGCCACATTCCTCCTTAGTTAAGAACAGTACTCCGGGACTGTGGGACAATAAACATAAGATATAACAGATAATATTTATAGAGTCTTAAAAAAAAATAAAAAGTTACAAAAACCACTCAAGTTTAAAAAATAGAGTCTTGTAAAAAGTCACTTCAAATAGCGTCCATTAATACAGCTCTGTCCTTGAGGGCTATTTATTTGTTAGGAAAGGCACTGCAATTAGCGTCCATTTTTCCAACAAAGTTTATGAATAAACTTAAGAATGTTCAAAAAGCAGTCTTTCCGGAGCTTTAATTTACCGCCTCCGGGCTGATAAATGAAGAAAAAGTTCAAGAATATGCAAGTAGTTCATACAGAATAGTCTCTGCAGGTACTGAGCTTTTTTAACGTTACATCTAATAACTACTAATTAACAACTAAACAAGTTCCTTTCAGATATTTCTGGTTGAAATATCTATTTACATTTGGTAGTCTGCATATCTTGCTGGTAATTGACCCTGAGTACTACGCTGTGATCTGCGTAACGCTTGTGTACTGGGTGTACTCAATGTGATGGTGTGAGTGGACGTATACCTAGTAAGTACTTCTGGTTCTGCTAGGGATAATTCCACATTTGTGGGGTTGGCAATTCCACCGTGTCCAGGACTATTATTACTAGGAATTTGTTCTTCCTGTCTTGGGACTTCTGGTATTACAGGCTCTGGTGTTTGATAGAAGGCCATCATGGGAACTACTACTGCACCATTGTAGGTTGGCCAGGTTTTAGGAAAGTCTCCTAGATAGGTGTGATATACTCCATCTTCTTCTTTTTCGTTAACAGGTTGAACCGGTACTGGTTGAATAACTTCTGGTTCAGGTTGAATGACTTCTTTTTCTTTCAATGTCTCTGGACATAGTTTTAGATTGTCTCTTGACACTAGTACTGATGTTAATCCACCATCTTTGCTTATAAGACACATTTTAGGATTGTTCACTCTCATTGGTAAAACTGTATATGGGACGGATTCCCACTGATTGTCCAGTTTATTAGTGCGACGGTTTCTCTTGAGCACTTGATCACCAGGTTTTAATGGGGTTGCTAGAGCATTCTGGTTGAAGTATTGCTCTTGTCTTTCTCTAGTTTTCTGGAGATTCCTTTCTACGCATTCTTGCACTTGGCGATACTGTTGTTGGCGTAGGGAGTCCCAGTTGGAATCCTGCACTTCTGCGTCAGGTTTTACGATACCCATTTCTAGATCTATTGGTAGCTTGCCAGGTCTTGCACGCATAAGGTAAGCTGGGGTACAGTTTGTGGAGCTTACCGGGACATTGTTATAGAGGTCTACCTAGTCAGGCAATTTCTCTGGCCATAGGTTTCTCTCTGTTTCTGGTAAAGTCTTTAAGAGATCGATTACAATATGGTTCATTTTTTCGCATAAGCCATTTGTTTGCGGATGATAGGCTGTTGTACGGATCTTCTTGCAGCCATACATATTGCAAAATTCTCTGAAGATCTCTGATTCAAATGCTGTGCCTTGGTCTGCGAGTACTTGTTCCGGATATCCATGGGGTCTGCAAAAGTATGTCTGGAACGCCTTAGCTGCTGTTTTTGCAGTGAGATCTTTCACGGGCACTACTACCAGGAAGCGTGAGTAATGGTCCACGATGGTTAAAGCATAGACATAGCCGGACCGGCTTGGTGTCAATTTCACGTGGTCTATTGCTACGAGCTCAAGTGGTTGCTTGGTAACTATAGGCTGGAGTGGTGCTCTTTGGTTTTTTAGATCTTTTCTTCTGAGGTTGCACGGACCACAGTTTCTGCACCATTCTTCAATTGATCTTCTCATTCCAACCCAGTAGAATCTTTCTCTTAAAAGTACTTCTAGCTTTTTCCACCCGAAGTGACCAGCACCATTGTGATAAGCTTCTAGGACCATTTTTACATCTTGTTTAGGCACAATGATCTGCCATACTAGCTCATGCGTCTTTGGATTGGTATATCTTCTGCACAGCTTTCCTTGGTACAGGAACATTTTGCCTCTCTCTTTCCAGAGTTGATGTGTCTCTTTCGGTGCATTTTCATTGGGATACGCACTTTGCTCAGTCAGCAGTTCTTTCACCAACTTCACAGCTGGACTGCTGTCTTGAGTGTCAGCCCATCTGTGGTGTGCTAATGGGTTGAGATTCACCTGTTGATGTTTCTGGTAGGCACTGGATTGATACTGTCCTACCTTGGGACGATGGAAGGCGGGTAGTTCAATTTCTTCAAGTTCTACCGGTTCTTCTTCCACATCTCTCAAGTGCGGCATCCGGGATAAGGCGTCTGCATTTCCATTCTTTCGGCCTGCTCTATACTTGATCACGAAGTTGTAATTAGACAGCCGGGCTATCCATCGCTGTTCCAGCGCACCTAGCTTGGCTGTATCCAGGTGGGTCAATGGGTTGTTATCAGTATAGACGGTGAATTCTGCAGCTGCCAAGTAGTGTTTGAAACGCTCAGTCACAGCCCAGACTACTGCCAGTAGTTCTAACTTGAAGGAGCTGTAATTTTCAGGATTTCTTTCAGTAGGCCGGAGCTTTCTACTTGCAAAGGCGATGACTTTCTCCTTGCCTCCTTGCTTCTGAGATAGTACTGCTCCCAGTCCCACATTACTGGCATCTGTGTAAAGGATGAAAGGTTGATGGTAATCGGGGTATGCCAGAACTTCTTCTCCGGCCAATGCCTTCTTCAACTTTTCAAAGGAATCTTCCCTCTCATCACTCCCCTGGAAAGGAGGATTGCGGTTTGAAGGCTTCTTCGACTGCCCTACCAGGATGTCTTGTAGAGGTGCTGCTAGCTTGGTGAACCCTTGGATGAATCTACGATAGTAGCCCACCAGTCCCAGGAATTGCCTCACCTGTTTCACGCTGGTAGGTCTTGGCCAATCCCTTATTACGGTTACTTTCTCGGGATCCGGTGCTACTCCTTCTGAACTTACAACGTGTCCCAGGTATTGTACCCTTGGCTTTAGAAGGTGACATTTTGATGGCTTGATCTTCATACCATACCGGGATAAGGCTTCGAACACTTCTGCCAGATCTTGTAGATGTTGTTCGTAAGTCTTTGAGTAGACTATTACATCATCTAGGTACAGAAGGACGGCTTCAAAGTTCTTGTGTCCGAGACAGCATTCCATCAATCGCTGAAAGGTACCGGGTGCGTTGCAGAGTCCGAACGGCATACAATTAAATTCACAGAGACCCATTGGTGTGGTAAATGCTGTCTTCTCTTTATCTTCCTCAGCCACAGGGACTTGCCAATACCCACTTGTTAAGTCTAAGGTGGAAAAATAGTTAGCAGATCTTAAAGCAGCTAATGACTCTTCAATTCTAGGTAAGGGGTAGGCGTCTTTATGGGTAATGTGATTAATCTGCCGGTAGTCTACGCACATTCTCATGGTTCCGTCTTTCTTTTTAACTATTACCAGAGGGGCTGCCCAGGGGCTACAACTGTCTCTTATTACCCCGGCCTGTTTCATCTCCCTCAGCATGTCTTTAGCACATTGATAATGAGCGGGCGGTATGGGTCTATATCTCTCTTTTATTGGTGGGTGGTTACCGGTAGGAATTGTATGTTCTACCCCTTTAATCTGTCCGAAGTCTAATGGGTGTTTACTGAAGACCCGTTCATATTCTTCTACTAGTCGGTACACCACTTGTTTTTGGTGGGTAGGTGTTGAATCTGTACCTATATGCAGCTGCTGACACCAATCTTCTAATTCTCCACTTGAACCATTGTCGTCCGCCTGACATGACGGATTCAAGGGCCCAATGGCTGTGATGGCATTGTTGTCAACAGTGTATAGCTTGGCCATTGTAGCGTACCTTGGTAAAGTGACCTCTTCCTCTCCACAATTCAAAAGACGTATGGGCACTCTTCCCCTGTGTACCTCGACTATTCCTCTAGCCGTTAATATCGTGGGTCTACTATCAGTGTACACAGGCTCTACCAAGGCTTGGTAATCTCGTCCTTTAATACCAATGGCTGCTCTACACCATACCAGCATTTCAGTTTTTGGAGGTATTACTATAGGAGTTGGGTCACTTACCCTCACACTGCCGATTTCTCCACCTGCAACCTCTACTTGTTGCTTCAGCACCAATGCTTTTATCTCTCTCCAGAGAATTCTCTGCTGGCAGGATTGGGCAGTTTCCGCAAATTGCTGTAAATTAGTAATAACCTCGGAAAAACAATTTTCTAAAACATTCATACCTACCAATACAAAAGGTTCCCGTCGGTTAACATCAACAATTATGATACCCTGATTTTTTAATTCTGCTCTACCAATCTTAATGGTCATCTCTCTAAATCCTACTTGCGGTACCAATTTTCCATTACTAGCATATATACTTAGCTCAACATTAGATGGTCTTTTATCAATGTCTGAATCTGCCCAGTACCTCTTATAAAGGATATGTGGTATAGATGAAATCTGGGAACCAGTGTCCAACAAGGCATTGAGGGGAATACCGTCCAGCACGATGGGGATAATGGGACGTCCTCCGACGTACTTATCGTGCCAGGATGTTGGGCCTTGAAAGTTCACTCCTGCGAAGCGGCCCGCATTCCCAGGGGATCCTTGTTTAAATCACAATTGCGGGCGATGTGGCCTGGCTTCCGGCAACGGCGGCAAATAGGCTGTCCATCCGGCTGGTAACGGTCGTTGGGTCGTCCTCTCCACGCTGGGTATCTCTGGGGTCTCATCCAGGTAATATCCTCTCTGCGGTTCGCCAACTCCATCTTGGGTGTAGTCTGTGATTCTCTCATTTCCTGCATGGTTTTAGCCATTGAGGTGACAATGTCTGTTAGAGAGTCAAGCTTTTGCTGGAAAGCATCATTAACACTGGCCTCCAGGGGCTTAACTGATGTCACTGGCACTCTCTGTTGTTGAGGGGTTTCTGTAATGGATTGCTCAGGATCCTGATCCCAAAGTGCCTCTGCCTGCTGGAGACGAATAGCGCTCTCCTTTAACTGGGCAAATGTCACCTCAGGGTCCTTGAAAGTCAGCATACTCGCATGCCCTCGATGAGAAGGGGTTAATAGTCCCTCAATGAATTGATCTTTTAGCAATTTATCAGCGCCAGTGTTAAACATTGGTTCAGCCAGTGTAAGCGCTTTAAGGGCCTCCTGTAAATTCAGGGCAAAGTCTCTCACACTCTCATTGGCCTTTTGTTTGCAATTGAAGAATTTGGTCTTTGCTTTGCTACCAGCAGTAGTTTCAAATACTGCCTTTAATCCAGCTAGAATATGCTCAGCAGTGTCTTTTAGATCAGCGGACCATGCTGTGACTTCTCGCTTGGCATTACCACTTAACTGTGCCATCAGCAAACCGACACGCTGAGCTTCTGCCATTGGAAACATGTTTAAATAGGCCAGCAGTTTTTCTTTAAAATCATCAAAAGTATTAGGCTTACCTTCATACACTGGAAGCCATGGAGCACCTGGGGTATATGGCATCAACATCGGCATAATGGGCGCTGCACCTTGCGCCGCTGTGCTGCCGGGCGCTCTGTTTTGTGCTTCAGCTGCATTTGTGTCGCCGAGTGTTTCGGCGTCTCCGTGCTGCGACATGTTGCGCCCCCTTAGTTAATCCGGACCCTTCCGGTCCTCTGCTTCCGTCGGGATGGCGTATAATCGTTCCGCTGTGCAGCAGGATTGGTTTTCCCCTTTTGCCGACGTCAGAGCTCTCAGCTTGGTACCGCCCACAAAGACACGCCCCCTACTGCTTCTGCTCGCCGCGAGCTCAGTAATGGCGGAATCTGAAATTTTTCAGTCAGATCAGAGCTCAGGGCTATGACACAGTTCAAATAGCAGTCTCGTGCTGTGGCAGTTATGAGGTAATTAGTGATGATGCAATTTTACCTCAGAGGCTGGCGGCCATTTTGTTTCAATGTTAGTCAATGGGGAAAAGTCTATTTCAATGGTTTCCAATGGGAAAATCACCTTTTGATAAAAAAGTCAATTTTTCTCGGATTTTCTCACAATTTTCGGCATTAATCACGGCACACAGTACCCGATTTAACCAGGCACGGTAAATCCTGTTCGTGACGCCAAAGAGAGATGTGCCGCCCAGCTTAGGGGACCGGGATACCCGGCGCAGGGTCCCTTTCCTTGGGGGAGTCACTGGTGGCTGGACCCAGGCCGTGGCCCCAGGCTGGCACACTCCTAAAAGGGGGTATTTACAGGGGATTTAGAAGTTTATATAATTTATAAAGTTTGTAGATGTTATTGTCGTGACGCCACCCGGAATAATGTGGCTATATATGGCCACCGCTGTCTTGTACTGGCCAGGGGATGATGGTGAGAGGCAGCTGAGATGGTATAGCCCTTTTCCGGGTAGGGCTGTAGGGTCCCCTGGACAGGTGATGTTAAAGTTAATGATGGATGAAGATGGAAGTATGGTGAGGAGATGTTAAGGACACAGACACTTACTTGATTCACAGCAAATTCTCTTAGCGGTGATGGTCCCAATCCTGGATAGATGGTAGCTGTTAAATCAGAGGCTGAGGCACAGATGAGGTTTAACTGGTTTACTTTCAACCAAACTATAATACAACAAGTCCCGTCTCCGGAGTCTGCAATCGGGGTTCAGTTGCTCAGGCCCCACCGGGTCCTTTACCTCCTGCTTGCGCTGTCGATGTGGCCCTGCTGCCGTGTGTGAACTCGCTGCCGGCCCAAATCTGTCCTCTCTGGGTCCCACTCAACAGGCAACTTGAGTCCTTTGTCTCTCTCTGCTTACCCCCTCCAGGAGTACTGCTGAACTCTTAGTATGTTGCTGTGTCTGGCCCTGTGAAGCTTGTTGTTACCTCACGTTTTTTTCCGGTTGCTGTATTGTATATAACTAATGCAGCCACGGATCCGGTATCCGTATCTGCGCTTTTTATCTAGGGTAGATAATGATGCTACCCGATTCTGAAAGTGTTCCTCTTATCAGTTTTCTCCTCCTCAGACCGATGGCTTGGCCCTGGAAATTGTCAGTCAGTCCTCAGGAACTCAATGCAGCTCCTGTCACTCTGAGCTCCTGGCTCCAACTGTCTGAAAATTTACCTCAGACCAGTGTTTTATCTCTAGGGAAGTCTCTGGTGTCTCTGGAGCTCCCCCTACTGGCCAAAGGTGGTAGTGCAGTGGCATGGCTTTCTAAGTGAGTGCAACTATTATGATCTTATACTGTGGCTAATACCCGCAGGGGCGCCACAATTGCAACACAGACTGAGAGCTTACACAACCATAGTAACAAACAAGGGAAGAATGGAGATCATGACACACAACAATAGTAAAAATCAAGAGCAGACTGGAGATCATGAAAGACCTTATGAAGATGATGGCGCATGTTGGTAAGAGTGTGTCATTATCTACAGTGAAATGAATTCTGTATCAACATAGGCTATAAGGCAATTAATATTTGAAAATGCACACAGGAACATGGACCTACATTTTTGGAGCCATGTCCTGCTGTCTAACAAAACTAAAATTGAACTGTTTGGCCATAATTACCATTGTTATGTTTAAAGGAGAAAGGGAGAAGCTTGGAAGTCTAAGAACACCATCCTAACTGTGAAACACAGGGGTGGCAACATCATGTTGTGGGGTTGTTTTGCTGCAGGAGGGACTGGTGTACTTCACAAAATAGATGGCATCATGAAGAAAGAAATGTATGTGGCAATACAGAAGCAAGATCTCAAGATTTCAGCTAGAAAGTTAAAACTTTGGCGAAAATGGGTCTTCCAAATGGACAATAACCTGAAGAATACTACGAAACTGGTTATAAAGTGACTTAAGGATAACAAAGTCAATGCTTTGGAATGGCCATCACAAAGCCCTGATCTCAATCTCATTGAAAATTTATGGGCAAAACTGAAAAAGGAGGTGCGAGAAAGGCGACCTACAAACATTGCTCATTACACCTTTTCTGTCAGGAGGAATGAGCCCAAATTCCTACCAACTATTGTGAGAAGCTTGTAGAAGGATATCCAAAATATTTTACCCAAGTCATACAGCTTAAGGGCAATGGTACCAAATACTAATGAAAAGTATGTAAACTTGTGACTTTGCATAAAGTAATAAAATGCTATAAAACATTCTCTCATTATTCTGGCATTTGGCAAATATAAATAATTATAGTAATACTAATTGACCCTAAACGGCAAAAGTTTATTCTTATTTCATGTCACATAGTGACAAAACATGATATATGTCTTTTTATGTAGTGTATGTGCACGTCTGGATTCTACTGCATAAGGAATTATATTGTGGGTATCGGCACAAATGAAAACAAATCCATAATTTACTAATGTAAGGATATAGAAAATACAAAAGAAGATCTTCAATTTTTGTCACATTTTTCCTGTGACACGCTATAGTCATTGTTCCCTTGCGTCAATGGCACTAAAAAGCAGCAGTCTTTTCTTTTACTCATAAATCATTAATAGGTGATCAGATAAAGGAGGCAGGTTTTAAAAACTTCTCCAGATGGTATCAAACCCCAGCAATTCTGTATTACAGTTTCCCTTGTACCAACAGATGTTAAACCATGGAGTTATGACAGTGATAGAGGGACCTTGAGACTGTCGTGTGGGGCTACTCTTCTAGAGGTGTCATTGATATAATGACATATACAAACACATTGCATATGACTTGTAACATTGACAGGGGTACTATGTGCTGCTGTAATGTCACAGGCACCCTCTGGTAATAAAAGCAAAAAGAATATTTCTTCTCTCATTGTGAGGTTGAGAGAGAGCCTAAAGGGAACCAACCAGCAGGTTTTTGCTCTATAAACTATGGGCATTGCCATAATGGTGCTAGGATGTTGATTCAAATGATACCTTTAGTGCAGAAATCTGAGGTTTGATTGCAGAATAATCCTTGTTAAAACCTCCAGAAATGACATAATTTTTGCAGTGGTTTGAGCATCAGGGTGGGACTTCGTGGGTCGTGGGACTTTGTGGGGCCTCTGTAATTATTATTCCTCCTGCTTTTCCTGCTGTTCTTTACTTAAATTTTGCACAACGTTGACGTTGTGTGCACTTTGCTATTGTGATGTAGCGCTGGTTACAGCCTATTTTATTGAAGATATTGTGAAGATGAACTTGAGCGGCAGTGGCGCATGTGCAGATTGAACATATATTCTATCTGTGCATGCGCCACTGCTGCTCATAGCATGCTCCACAGTGTTCTCAGTAAAATGGCATCACAGTGCTCACATTTTCTGATTCTGGAGCAATTTTTGTGAAGACCACGTCACAATAGCCATGCACACGCACCACAAAAAGTGGTAATGGCAGCCGTGATGCAAAATTTAAATAAAGAAAAGGAGGCAAGCCAGGAGGAGAAATAATGCTGGAAAACCCAAACCACAAAGTCCTACCCCGATACTTCTCAACTAAAGGCATCTTGGCACCAGCATTCAGCTGTATGCTTGATTAAGGCTGCCTTCAGACTTGCAGATGCCTCCGCAGCGTTTTGCAGAGGCATCTGCAAGTATCTGCATGCAGACCGCGGCCCCTATGTTTATAATGGAGCGCACGGCGGTCTGCAGATGCTTGCAGACCGCCGTGCGCTCTCATTGCCCGCCATTAGTGATCTGTGCGCAGGCGGATGCCTGCGTACAGATCACACACTCTCGTCCGCACCAGGGACGCGAGATGTTGCGTCCCTGGTGCGGGCGAGAGTGTGTGATTTGTGCGCAGGCATCTGCCTGCGCACAGATCACTAATGGCGGGCAATGAGAGTGCACGGCAGTCTGCAAGCATCTGCAGACCGCCGTGCGCTCCATTATAAACATAGGGGCCGCGGTCTGCATGCAGATACTTGTAGATGTCTCTGCAAAACGCTGCAGAGGCATCTGCAAGTCTGAAGGCAGCCTAAGCGCGAGATTTCAAATGCAGGCACTTTTGTGGCTGTGTTTGCATGCACTTGGGATCAGCTCACCCATACTACGCTGCATTAATGCTGCCAATTTGGCAATGCCATAGCAATGCGAACCTAGCCTTACAGGCGCCAGGTCTTTGGTAATTATAATTGTCCTTTCAATTCCATTTTACTTCCTTTTGGTGTCCCTTAACCAACCATTTGATAAAGTTCGGGTCCCCACAGACTTATTTATGGTTTTGGCTAAAGTTTGGGTCAAGTCTGGTCCCGAACCAATACATTTTTAAAAGACTGGTCGGATCCACTGAGCTTGAACATATGTGAGTCTGCCTATCTCTAATAAAGACATCAATCAATTTCCTGGAAAATGATTACTGCTCTTCATAGTGTAGTGAGTGATGGGGTTAGGCACTCCCTGTATCCTCCTAATGACTGGAAGAAAGTAGCTAAAAGGTGAATATAACTTTATATCCCCTTGTAGTTGCTTATCCAATTACTGCCAGACATGAATTAAAATTGATTTATCTGGAAAACAGTTCTTCTATGTCTGCAGGTAACTTGCACTTTTGGAAGTGGCAGGTTCACTTAAGCTGTAGTTTTTCTGTTTGGTTGGACTATTAAGTACAAGTCGACCTCCCAAGATCTCAGTTTAAGTGTCATTCACAAAATTCAGTCATTTACCTTGAAGCTAGTGAAGGCATAAATAACACAAAGTCTACTTCTCACTGAAGGTCTGATATGGGGCTATCAATCCTTCCAGGCTTAACCCTTTCACATAAGTAGAGTGCTTTACTACCTACTTTGATGAATCCTATGTGATTTTTCCACATAATCAATCGAATGCATTTTACCCTAACAACCCATTAAATTATTTTATTGATAATATGTGTATAATAGGGAAATACTTTTGTCTAAAACATTCACATATGCACTGTAGAAATATATCCCAAGACTAAATATTCTCCTTTTACTGACAAATGAATGACTGTTTTATGACAGCTGGAAAAGGTTGTGTGAGTGATGGATTTGAACAATTTTGCAACTGTCACACAAGGTGATGAGGATGTGAAATAAAGAGGAACAAGAGAAAGACAGAATGTGCAAAAAAGGACGAAAAAATATTAAGACTGAACAGGTTGGATTAGAACGGTAAAGCAGGAAAACACATAAAACCTATTTATTGCTTAGGAGATCCACAATGTTTCTCTATCATGTATTTTTCTTCTCGTATAAGGGTTAAACAAACTTGTGAGAGTCACATATAACTGATCATATGCAGAATAAGCACTTACTGAAGATGTTAACATTTTGTAGCTTATACATGAAAAATAAAGAGGTGGAAACTGCAACTACCAGTGAAAGTATGGCCAATACATTATTAAAACTATAGTCTAAAGGCTCAGCCTTCTGCTCAGGGATAAGCAAAAAGATGTCAAGGACATAAAAACAACCATAAAACACACAGCCTCCTATAAATAAGACACCACTGTAAAAGCCATCGCTTCTCAAGGGGACAACAATAACATTATGGACATCAGCTGGAAAGGTCTAATGTGTCTTAACAAGCAAAAGGGAAGGATGCAAAATGTTTCGTTTTCCTTATCTTTCCTGAGTTTTCTAATTCCCGACTGCTTTCCTGGCTGTTTTCACATAACTGCAAATTATACTCCAGTGTTTATGTAATAAGGAGTTTAATAATAAAGCAAAATGACTGCGTTACAGCAGCGATACATGATAGATTACATTACACTCTTCTCTGGTTTACATTTCAGTGCAGTGCAGTTAAATTTACATAATGTCATACTCAAGCAGGGTTTCCAATTGCCTGTACATTCCTGGGCACAACGGTGTGCTGCCCATGGTATAAACCGTGGACCGTTAGGGGACCAAACAGGTAGGTGGGCTGCACACTGGCAGCCTTTTCCATGTGAACATTTATTTGTTCAGTTTGCTGTAGGCTTAGCCCTGCACTGTGTAGCCCCACCTGCATTACATTTGCATAGGTGCACCGCTGTAGCTGATGTAGCTTACACTGCACTTCAGGAGCAGAGATGAGGGGGTAAGGTGACCCATCTACTGTGCAGGCCAGTTCTTCAGTCTGCATATGGGAGGGGGATACAGTATATTGGAGAAACCAATTCCATGAGAACTTATTGTTCTGGAACCCACCAATTAGAATGTCTTTTTACCTTGCTAGAAAGGTCAAGGAACCAATGAAGTAAACTGATGGTAGGCCTAACCAATCAGAATAAAATGAGGCAGAGCCTATTCAGTCTTGCCAGGAGATAAAAAAGCATGAAATGAGACAACTGCAAGGGGAAAAAGAGTGATGGAGCACCAACATGAGGTCACACTGCCAAGAGGTGTGTCAGAGGGGACACCAAAGAGCCATAAACCACCAATGGTGTCAAAAGTAACTGAGTACTATGCTGTAGAGATCTGCTCACCTCTTCTCCTCCCTATGTAGCCAACAATCCAGACACGTTCCACTCTTTGGCCCACAAAGTTCATTCCAAGCAAAGCCAATTGTTGCCTACCTGCAGGACAGGTGATAACTTGCTGATTGCTGGGGTTCAACTGCTGGGCTCCTCCATCCATCCAAAAACAGGCTATGAGCAAGTTCTGGTTTTCACACTTTGTAAGCAGTTAAACACTCTATTGTGGTATTGTCTGTCCTGTATCTAGCATTTGTTTACATGTATGCATTTGATAATAAAAACTAAAAAAGCCAAAAACACAATGAGGGAAATGTATCAAGAGCTACAGTGCGTTCTGCTAGAATAAAGGGCATTGAGAGGTGCAGACTTCTCTTTATATGGGTGAATCGTTTGTACTGTCTGAATACTGGAATCAAAAAGACTGTTCATGACTGCATAGATTTCAGTTACACAAGTATTCTTACATACTTTATAGTAAATTAATTGTATTTTGTTGCCAATTTAATGCTCAGTGTCCGTCAGCGGCTTTTTCTTTTCTTTCTTTAGAAAAAATGAATGCACAGCCAAAACAGTGCTCTAGTGCATACGCGAGCCAGTGGACAGAGCCATCTGAAACGCAAACATTCAACCCACAGTTATCACATATTTATGGACAGATTAGCATCTATCATAAATCTCAAATATTGCCATCCTTAAACACATCTAACATTATGTCCTAAGTTCTATTTTTATACCATTTGCTTTTTTATATTTTTTTTTAGTTTTATTTTGCATTTTTTATATTTATTATTTTTCTTTCTAAATATTCTTATTCGGCTTGATATTATAATCTTGAATGTATGATTAGTGCACTAAAATAACGATAGCTTGTATAATACTAATGACCTTATAGTAGGAAAGGCTAACTACTGTATCCTCATCCATCCCTTGTAGACTGTGAACCCTCACGGGCAGAGTCCTCTCTCCTCACCTACTGTATCCTCACCCATCCCTTGTAGACTTTGAGCCCTCATGGGCAGGGTCCTCTCTCCTCACCTACTGTATCCTTACCCATCCCTTGTAGACTGTGAGCCTCATGGGCAGAGTCTTCTCTCCGCACCTACCGTATCCTCACCCATCCCTTGTAGACTGTGAGCCCTCATGGGCAGGTTCCTCTCTCCTCACCTACTGTATCCTCATCCATCCCTTGTAGACTGTGAACCCTCACGGGCAGAGTCCTCTCTCCTCACCTACTGTATCCTCACCCATCCTTGTAGACTGTGAGCCCTCGTGGGCAGAGTCCTCTCTCCTCACTTAGTGTATCCTCACCCATCCCTTGTAGACTTTGAGCCCTCATGGGCAGGGTCCTCTCTCCTCACCTACTGTATCCTTACCCATCCCTTGTAGACTGTGAGCCCTCATGGGCAGAGTCTTCTCTCCTCACCTACTGTATCCTCACCCATCCCTTGTAGACTGTGAGCCCTCATGGGCAGGGTCCCCTTTCCACAACCTGCTGTATTCTTACCCATCCCTTGTAGACTGTGAGCCCTCATGAGCAGGGTCCTCTCTCCTCACATACTGTATCATCGCCTATCTATTGTAGACTGTGAGCCCTCCAGGGCAGGGTCCTCTCTCCTCCTGTAACTGTCTATGGCTAGGGTCACACTTGGTAGGGTAATTGCGGTTACCGCATCCAGATCCAGATGCGGTAAGCACAATTGCCTTCAGACACATTTTGTTCACAAAATGTGTTTGGCAAACCGCAATGCGGTAATCAGATTGCTCAGGACGTGTAATCTGGAGCAATCCGGTTACCATATGCTTTGTTCATCCCTGCTGCCGCAGGGATGAACAAGGGGTTAATGTTAATAGTAGATGTGGGCAACATGTCTCTAGGGGGTGCCCACCTTCACTAGAGAAATGCTGTCCACTCAGGTGGGCATGTGAGGGGTTAATCTTGGCATTTATAGTATTGACGACTATTGTTGACATTTACTATTTTAGTAGTAGATACAGTACGTAATGTACGTACTGTATGAGCCACTAGCCTTGGTCCTGAAAGCATTAACATTAGGTCTATGGGCAGCGTATCGCTATAGACCTAATGTTAATGCTTTCAGGACCAAGGCTAGCGGCTCATACAGTACGTACATTACGTACTGTATGTACTACACAGTGAGGAGCAGCGGGGTTCATTCATAAAATTGAAAATGCCGACAATAGCCGGCAATACTATAAATGCCAAGATTAACCCCTCACATGGCCATCTGAGTGGACAGCATGTCTCTAGGGAGGGGGGGCACCCCCTAGAGACATGTTGTCCACATCTATTGATAACACTTAACCCTTTGTTCATCTCTGCGGCAGCAGGGATGAACAAAGCATACGGCTGCCGCAGGCATTCTCATGTGCCTTGTGGCAGCCGCATGGGCTCCCATGGAAGCCCATTATAGCAAGCCTCCTGCGGTTTGCAAACCACTGCAAAAACTGCAGCCTGCATGATTTTCACCGCACGCTGCAATTCCGCAAGCGGTAACCGGATTGTACTACATGCAATCCGGTTACTATAATGGGCTCCTATGGGCTGCAGCTTCGGATCCGGTTTTGAGCACTTTTACTGCTCAAAACCGGATCAGGATCCGCAGTGCCCTGCTGCAAGTGTGACCCTAGCCTAGATCTTGTATTGCTCATAATTATTGTACTTCTCTATGTATGCCTCTTTTCACATGTAAAGCGCCATGGAATAAATGGCGCTATAATAAATAATAATAACCAGACAGTGGCGTGATTAGTTACTCAGGCAAGGGTGACATACTTTTCATCTTGGAAATCCAAAATTAGGATGTCAGAGCACCTCACCTAACTGAAGCACACTTTGATGTCACAGCAGCATAATTAACATTAAGACATTTGTGACAATTTCATATCCCCTGTCCTGACTTTGTCAGTCTTGATATATTTTAATCGCATAAAACAACTACAAATACTATCATTTACAAATGTTAATTTGATGTCGGTCAGTGGCTAGTAATGGACCACATCATTTATTGCTTTGTAGAAAACCCCTCACTATTACATCAATCAAACAGTAATTACAGGGCATTGAAGAGAATTTAAAAGACAGTGAAAAACGATTATATTCTTCTTAAGATAGCAGATGACCCACTTGCATGCAGACCCTGCTTACAGAAGCCCAGGAGCAAGTATGACAAGTCCTCCTCTGTGTGAGTTAGTTAGAGATGAGCTATTACTGGTGCCCACAATGGAATATTGCAAACAAGCTTTACATTAAAAATGCTCTTTGGAACCTAATAGCAATACATAGAAATGAAACAGTTTTGGCAAATGTACAATTTGCCTACTTTGGACACATCATACCAAGATACAAATCTCTAGAAAATGACATTATGGTTGGTAGAATAGAAGGTGCAAGGCGAAGATGAAGACCAGCAACCAGTTATGAGCGAGTATATTCATTACTATTCGCATGAATAGTACGGTATTCACATTATTCGTTATACTGCCAGTATTTGTGTACTTGTCTTGCTATATTCAGATTTCCCGCCCTGCAGTTTTGGTGCTTCCTTTGCAGCCACTAAACATGCTGGGCTTCTTAACCAATCACAGTAATGGCGCAGACATCTTGGTTGTGGCAATACTGTGATTGGCTGGCCGCCCAGCATCATAGGGGTCTATTTAAGCCCTGCCGCTGCCATTTTGCCCGCATTGCATCCAAAGCCAGCATTGAAGAAGCATAGAGAGAGATCGCTGAAATGCTAGGGAGAGTGTTGAGGCCTCTTCATAACACAAAAGCCCTTTTCAGGACTACTTTTAGTGTATACAAGGTCAGTGTAGAGTAGGATGGGAGAGATACTTAAGCAAGGACAGTTTAAGGCAGCCGCACAGTAGCTCCATAATACCACCAAAACAATAGCTCTTTTGAGAGCTGAAGACACAGAACAGAGTCAGAGTACAGGGAGGGAGAGATACTCCAGCAAGGACAGTGTAAAGGAGCCACTCACTAGCTCCATAATAAAACTTAAAAATAGCTTTTTTCAGAGATGTAGACACACAAGAACGTCAGAGTTTTCCTTGCTGTTTTTGGAGTGACAGCCTGCCTTCTGCTGTCCACATTACAAAAAGGTGGTTAGTGCCCTGTGCAAAGCAGTAGTCCAAGTATTTCCTACTGCTTGCTACCAAGCACGCACCAGTCTATTTTTCCAGTTGTTTTTGTGGTAACAGCCTGCCTTCTGCTGTCCACATTACTACACTTAAAAATGTGGTTTGTGCCCGATGTAAAGCAGTAGTCCAAGCATGTTCTACTGCCTGCTACCAAGCATTCACCAGCCCATTTTCCCTGTTGTCTTTCTGGTAATAGCCTGCCTTCTGCTGTCCACATTACTACACTTAAAAAGGCGGTTAGTGCCCTCGCAAAGCAGTAGTACAAACATTTCCTACTGCCTGCTCCCAAACAAGCACCAGTCCATTTTCCCAGTTGTTTTTGTGGAAACAGCCTGCCTTCTGCTGTCCACATTTGTACAGTTAAAAAGGCGGATAGTGCCCTCTGGAAAGCAGTAGTCCAAACATTTCCTACTGCCTGCAACGAAGCACGCACCAGCCCATTTTCCCATTTGGTGTTGTGGTAACAGCCTGCATTCTGCTGTCCACATTAAAACAGTTAAAAAAGTGGTAAGTGCCCAATGCAAAGCAGTAGTCCAAACATTTCTGACTGCCTGCTACCAAGCACGCACCAGCCAATTTTCCCAGTTCTTTTTGTGGTAACAGCCTGCCTTCTGCTGTCCACATTACTACACTTAAAAAGGTGGTTAGTGCCCTTGGCAAAGTTGTAGTCCAAACACTCCCTACTGCCTGCTACTAACCATGCACCAGCCCATTGTCCCCTTTTTTTGTGATAACAGCCTGCCTTCTGCTGTTCACTTTCTTACCACAGCAGATTCAGGTCAGACGACCATTACACTCAGTGCTGTGTGCAGCTTTGCCCAGGTTATACATTTTTTCACAATTTCAACACCTGTCATTGTGTTTTTTTCTTGCACTCTTTTTGTTGTCTGTAGCTGGGCCATATGGGTGCGTTTGTTCCGGCAGCTAGCAGTGTTGAATGCCATAACAGCCCGCCTACTGAGATGGGGGCTAATGTAAGAGGCTGGGCATACACTGTGCAAACCTGTGTGAACTGCGCCCTATATGAGTCCCATTGTGTTTGCAGGACAACCAGTGGTCACTCCCTCTGTGAGAAATGAGGTTGCTAGTGATTGGGGCTGGTGTCTTGCATTCATGATGCCTTCATTTATAACCTGGGCAAAGCTGCACACAGCACTGAGTGTAATGGTCGTCTGACCTGAATCTGCTGTGGTAAAAAAAATTATTTTCTATTTGTGTCCTTTGCTCACTTTAGATAAGAATTTAGTGGATAGGACTTGTGACATGTGTGGAGCCGTGTAGTGGCTCACAAGCTGATGTGTTTTGGACCAAAAGACAAACCAATACCCCACAATTTGCTATAGTTTTCTTCTGCTGTTCACATTACTACACTTAAAAAGGTGTCTAGTGCCCAACGCAAAGCAGTAGTCCAAACACTCCCTACTGCCTGCTACTAAGCATGCACCAGCCCATTGTCCCCTTTTTTTTGTGGTAACAGCCTGCCTTCTGCTGTCCACATTACTAAAATGTAAAAGGCGGTTAATGCCCTCACAAAGCAGTAGTCCAAACATTTCCAACTGCCTGCTATAAAGCATGCACCGGCGATTTTCCCTGCTTTTATAGGTGTGACAGGTAGGTTGACCTGTGCCATTCACATCTGAAAATCTGTCAACAAATCCCAAAATGCCAAAAAAGCTTGTTGTTAAGGGACAGGGATGTGGATGTGGTGTTGTCAGTGGTGCATGAGAAGGCACTGATTCTGTGTAAGGTCAGAAGTAGCTTGATGCATCCACTAAGCTTCTAGAAAAATTTCCCGGTGTAGAACATAAACGTACGTGGAAGCCAGAAGAGCGAGAGCAGATACTGCCTTGGATAGCAGACAAGACCTCTACACATTTGTCAAGCAGCAACAAATCTTCCACGATCACACACTCTAGCGTTGAGACACAGAAGGCTGGCCCATCCATTCCTGAATCTGGTTCTGGTTCTTCCTGTCATTATCAGTCACAGGAGAGATATGACCTCAAGCTGGCCACCCTTAGCATCTGTTTGGTACGTGTCCTTTCATCGGCTCTGACCTATTACCGTGCATCATTGAAGAGGGACGTGAGGAGGTGGCTGTCATTGATGCTCAAGTAACATAGTAACATATTTTTTTAAGGTTGAAGGAAGACTTTGAGTCCATCTAGTTCAACCCACAGCCTAACATGTTGATCCAGAGGAAGGCAAAAAAAAAAACATGTGGCAACACTAAGCTCCACATTTGGGAAAAAAATTCCTTCCTGACTCCACATACGGCAATCAGACTAATTCCCTGGATAAACGCCCTATCAAGATTCTAGTATATATAACCGGTAATATAATAGTTTTCAAGAAAGGCATCCAGGCCCTTCTTAAATGTTAGTAGTGACTCATTCATTACAACATCATGTGGCAGAGAGTTCCATAGTCTCACTGCTCTTACAGTAAAGAATCCATGTCTGTCATTATGATTAAACCTTCTTTCCTCCAGACATAGAGGATGCCCCTTGTCCCCTTCTCAGGCCTAAGGCCAGGGCCACACTTCAGTTTGCCATCCAGTTGCTGGATTCAGTTTTTCATCCTGAAAACCTGATCAGGTACCTGACACATAGACTCCAATGTTAACAATTGTTTGCCAAAGTGCAATCCATCTACTGGATCCAGTTTTTGACAAGTCAGGTTTTAATAGGGTCTGCAACGTTTTTTGGCCTTTTATCAAAACCTGATCATTTTTTTTTAACATGGAACCCTATGGGAACCTGATCCGTTATCGGATGGTACATATAGGTACCATCAGGTACTGGATCAGGTACCTGATCCGATAAAAATGCCTCAAAAATGGCAAGGGGAAAAACTGGATCCAGTAATGCATCCAGTTACTGGATGCAGGCTCCCAAGTGTGGCCCTAGACAGTCCCTCTCTGTATTAGTATAAATAAACAGATCTTTAGAAAAAGTATTTCTAAAGGTACAGTTACACGGCACGACGTTGGAACGATGTCGTCAACAATCTCTTGGGCGCACGGTCGTTTCCAACATCGTTTTGACATCGTTGGTGAGATGTCACACATCTAGATATCGTGGACGACTCGTCAACGATGTTGTGAGCAGGTATCGTCCGCACAACCCAGTGAACGATACCTGCTCATTGCTGTAAATGGGCAAAGTCGTAAACTACATCGTTATCGCAGTGTCAAACACAACGATATTCCAGGTTCGCTGATCGTTGATTGTGTGGTTTGAGAGCATGTTCTCAAACCTGTGATCAGCGACCCAACGATTTATCGTTACAACTTTGCCGAGTCACACGCAACGACGTCCTAACGATGTCGCTGGAACGACTCCAAACCCATGACGTATCAGCGACATCGTTAATGATGTTGTGCTGTGTAACGTGACCTAAAGGGACCGTTACACGGCACGACATTGGAACGATGTCGGCAACAATCTCTTGGGCGTGCGGTCGTTTCCGACATCGTTTTCACATCGTTGGTGAGATGTCACAAGTCTAGATATCGTGGATGACTCACCAACAATGTTGTGAGCAGGTATCATTTGCACAACCCAGCGAACCATACCTGCTCATTGATGTGAATGGGCGAAGTTGTAAACATCATCGTTATCGCTGTGTCACACACAAAGATATAGCAGGTTGGGTGATCGTTTATCATGTGGTTTGAGAACATGTTCTCAAACCTGCGATAAGCGATCCAATGACTTATTGTAGTTGAATCTCGGTGTTACATGCAACGGCGTCCTAATGATGTCGCTGGAACAAGTCCAAACCCGTGACGTATCAGCAACATCGTTAACTATGTCGTGCCGTGTAATGGGGCCTTATAAGGCCACTTATGAGATACTAATTAGGGCTTTGATTAGTCAAGGGTCATTAGTTTGCTATCTAGTTCAGAGGTCCCCAACTCCAGGCCTCAAGGCCCACCAACAGTGCAGGTTTTCAGGATCTCCTTAGTATTGCACAGGGCTTGGCCTCATTACCTGTGCAGATGATCACATTAGCACCTGTGCAATACTAAGGATATCCTGAAAACCTGCACTGTTGGTGGGCCTTGAGGCCTGGAGTTGGGGACCTCTGATCTAGTTGACCCACTTACCATGTTTTCATGTCCCTATGGGTGTGATAACATGTTTTTCAATAGTCAGGGTCATCGGCACCACTTTATATGTGTACAGCTTTGTACCCTTGCTGGGTATATGCACCCCTGGTTTTAGAGCGACTTACTGCACATGATCAGACATTGCTGCACTCTCCCTCATACGCACTACTCTGAAGCAAGGTGTATGCATCCCGGCTTCAGAGAGGCATAATGCGAATGATTGAAAGTACTGCAATTTCTGATCATGCACAGTTATCTTTTCTGAAGGCGGGACGCATACACCCAGCATCAGGCATCAAAGTGCTACAAAGCCATGTGACTCAGCCATCAGGGACACAGAGTACTCGGAACCGGGCCCTCTCATTGTCGTCTGGGGCTGCGGGGTGTCATGTTGTCATGACTCGGCTCCATGGCCCTGGGCAACGTGACCCCACCCATGGTGTGCGGTTATGGGTAGCCGCCGCTGCAGTTGGGACCTCTGGGGATGAAGGGAGTATCAGCTAGGATGTTGAGCCCTCCACGGGGAGGGCTGGTCCCCAGGACATCCGTGAAGTCTGTGGGTATGACAGGGTGCAGCTTTCACAATAACGGTCAGCCTCCTGCTGCTGGATCACTAAATCAGTCTACCTCCTCATAGGCGCAAGAAACACAGTCTCAGGCAGTATCAAGCTTTAACCAGGTTTTACTCTTTTCCTTTGAAGAAGGTACAGGTTACAACAGTTCAGCAGTGGCTCCAGTGTGGTCTAAGCAGTCGGGATGGTTTATCTGCGACTCCCCCTTTCATCTCTCCTTTAGGCCTTTTCGGTCTGTCCGCATACTAGCTGCAGTCCAGCGGTCAAGGGCTTTCAGTGGGTGCCTTTTTGGGTCCTCTAGCCCTATTACAACAGCCTTCCTTTCACTGTGATGGAGGTTGGGTCTCAGGACATAACGACCCCGCCGGGATTCGTGATTGGAGCATGCTTCGTCCTGGCAATGTCAGCAGAACCGGCAGTCTGGTTCTGGCCAAGTCCACCAGTGTCCCTGCTAACTCAAGCATACCTGAACTCCTTCTGTCACTGACCATGGTTTACAGCCTTGGAACCGGGCTAGCCTCATAGTGGCATAGGCTGCCAGGTCCGGGTTCTCTCAGTCCTGCATGATAGTCTCGCCTCTCCTTCTGACTGGTTTGGCTTTGTCTGGGTTGGTCTGGTGTTGTCTTCTCTCCTCTCTCCTCTAACTTCTTCCCAAACCAACTAACTGGTGTTGTCTGTATGCTCTTTTTGTTGTGTTGGTACCTCCCTTGACTGGGTTCTTCTCTAACTTTCCACCCTTAACCTGGCTCCTCCCATTATCCCATTGCTGGATATAGAGTACCTAGACTTAGGATCAGGAGTGTGTTGGGTGTGTGTTTGGGAAGACTGACTTACCAATCCCGGCTGCTGCACCATCTAATGGCGACCTTTCCGCAGGGCCGCCACACATGCACATGCGTGTCTTCTTATAGCGGTGCCAAGGATGCTGGTTGTGTAAAGCAGGGGCGTGATAACATGCTTAGTGGGCCGACTATTCAGGGGAACTAATGCCTGATCAACTAGTCAAAGTCCTAATTAGCATCTCATTAACTGACTTTAGAAATGTTTTTTCTAAAGAGTTGTAAGGCAGTAATTATAGATATGC
This sequence comes from Allobates femoralis, assembly GCA_033576535.1. NCBI lineage: Eukaryota > Metazoa > Chordata > Amphibia > Anura > Aromobatidae > Allobates > Allobates femoralis. The sequence continues at coordinate 112,081,691 of JARQOC010000009.1, read as the reverse complement.
ATTCAGAACTGCTTGTGATTCAGTGCACATAGGCTTCTTGGGCACATAGGCTGCTGGGGTGGGAACACATAGGCTGCTGGGATGGGAACACATAGGCTGCTGGGGTGGGGGCACATAGGCAGCTGTGGTGAGGGCACTTAGGCAGCTGGGGTGGGGGCACATAGGCAGCTGGAAAGCAGCTGTTTTCACAATGTAAAATCTGGCCTCTTTGCTGGAGCATGCCATGGAATTGCTGGGGAGAGTAGGAAAAAGCATTTGAGGTGTTGAAAGCACAATGAAAATGCACTAAAAAGCATGACAATGGAACTGTGTGAATACCAATCCATTTGTGATGCTTTTTTTTATTATTACACTGGAGTCAATGGAGAAAGCGCAGCAGAAAAACTGAGCAATAATTGACATGTTCATTATTTTGTGGATGCGCTTTCTAGATGTGCACAGAGGCCCTGACAGGTTCCCTTTAATAACAGAATGTTTTTCTGGTCTTCACATGCTGCCAAAAAAGGAAGGCAATATAACCTTCGGTCCTAATTTTTCTTCTGAAATAAAATCCTGAAACCAAAAAAAAAAATTGTACATTGCCTTGTTGTAATAAACCATCTGGATATAGATGTTCATTACCACCTGTTATCATTCTTTTTCCTCGGTTCAGATACTAGTGCATCTCAATGAATTAGAATATCATTAGGGATGAGCGAGTACCGCAATATTCGGACTCGCTATACTCACAATGAGTAGGTCCGGGTACGTGGTACTCATTGCGAATATAGCGAGTCCGATTACTTTCGCAGTGTATCTATAGATACACTGCGAAAGTACCCTAAAAGTGAATAAAAGTTGTTAAAAATAATAAAATTACATACTCACCTGTCCGACACCTGCACCGGGACCACCAAAGAAGACCTGCGATCACCGGACGACAAGGACCTGTGACTTCCATCCAATCAGATGGCCGGTAGCAATATGGCCAATCAGATGGCGAGATGTCACAACTACGTGATCGCTAGCGGCCACCTAATTGGCCAGATTGCAAGATCCTAGGTGTACTGCCAGGACCTTGCAATCTGGCCAATCAGGTGGCCGCTAGCGATGGTGATCCGTCTTCTGGCACGGTCCCGGGGTCTTCTTTGCTGGTCCCGGTGCAGGCGTCGGACAGGTGAGTATGTAATTTTATTATTTTTAACAACTTTTATTCACTTTTAGGGTACTTTCGCAGTGTATCTATAGATACACTGCGAATGTGAATGAACTACTCGCTACTCCCGAGTAATCATAAGATACTCGGAGAGTAGCGAGTACCCGAATACCGCTACTATTCGGCGAGTTCCGAATAGTAGCGAGTATACTCGCTCATCCCTAAATATCATCAAAAAATTAATTTATTCGGTAATAGTGGGAGCAGCACCACAAGGTCATAAGAGTCAGTATTACTGTATGGGTGCTCACCATGCCATGTAAGTAATATCTGAACAACAGAAAAAGGCATGGCATATATAGGAACACACCAAGAATTTTATATAAATACAAAGCTTTATTATGTTCCAACACAATTACGGACAAATATTTCAAAACAGTTAAAAATCACAGGAACATCAAACAAGGGATCCATCAAGTTCACGTCTGACATATGACGTGTGATACAAATATGACAGTGCTCAGTCACCTAACAGCAGAATACCAATTGTAAGACACCTTATACAGGGTATTAACAGGATGTTATTTGATGTTTCTGTGTTTTTTAACTGTTTTGAAATATTTGTCCGTAATTGTGTTGGAACATAATAAAGCTTTGTATTTATATAAAATTCTTGGTGTGCTCCTATATATGCCATGCCTTTTTCTGTTGTTCACAAAAGTTAATTTATTCCACACACTGCACTGATGAGGGGCAGTCACCCCAAAACGCAGCATCTGAAGTTTGGGGCTCTGATCTGGTACAAATCCTAAATCATAATAAAAGGCTTGTTAAAGAGTCGATTATGACTTTGAGGATGCTACCCTTATTGGGTGGCACTAGAGTTCGTCTACTTCCTCACTGAAGTAACAATTTGTGTAATTTATTTCAGTAATTCAATGCAAAAAGTGAAATTCTAGATAGTATAGGTGGTTGTAACTCTCACAACCCCTTCAGGTGAGTGGACCTGCCCTATGTGCGCTCCCCTTGCTTTATTTTTTTCATTGATTTTTGATGAAATTCTAATTTATTGAGATGAACTAGCAGATTGAGGTCCCTTGTCCATTAATAAGTCTAGGTTTACATTAATGAGTTCAAATGGGTTCAATATAGTCACAGGAAACCTCCAAGTGTAATTGACGTTTTTTCCGGGAAATTAGAGACTTTGCAGCATTGACATTCACTGCAAATTTATTCTTGGCAAATCAAAATTTTTAGGTGAATACTGTGAGGCTCACAAATACATATTTAAGAAGATCTAGTCACCCCTATGGTCTGGTGCTTGCCTTTATAAGGCTATATTCACGTAAGCATATGAAAAGTCAATTGATTAACATTCAGAGAAAATAGACGATTCTCATCTGCATGATGCATCCATTTGTCTTCTGTATTTGTAATCTTTTTTTCTGTTTGACTTCCCCTCCATCTCTTGCTCTGCAGCTGCAACCGCATTGATCTCTTCTCGTGTGAGCCGGCATCCTGTCAAGTGACCGGGCACAGCAGAGTGATGTCATCACTGAGCATCCCGGTCACTTCACAGGATGCCGGCTCACATGAGAAGAGATCGATGCTGCTGCAGCTGCAGAGCGATAGATGGAGGGGACGACGGACAGGTAAGACTGTATATCGTTTATTATTTTAGAGTGAGCAGCAGGGGGGCCATATTCAGTGAGGGGGGGCATAATCAGGGATGGGGGCTGCAATATCACAGCATGGGGGGCATATAAAGTGATGGGTTAGGTCAGTACACCTATTGTACTGTAATATACACTGCCTCCCACTCACTGCTCAGCACTGCCTTCAGCACTTAGAGGTGGACAGCGGAGTGCAGTGAATATTACAGTTATGAGCTGGAACACATGATCACGGGCTGCTTTCTGTAGCTCCTGCCAGCCTCCTCCAGCCGCTCCAGAGCCGCCCCACCTCCAGCACAGAACAGCACAGCCAGCATAGCCCCCTATAATCGGACCATAAGATTGTGGCACCCCAAGGGTTAATGGGCCACAGAAACAGCAACACGGGTTTACTCCCCACACAACACTTCACTAGAAAGTGGGAGGAGCTTAGGTGGCACCTGCAAGAGTGGGAGGAGCTAATGTTGTTTACCTCAGAGCAGGAGTGACAGTCAGTTTGAGTCTGGAGTTGGAGGAGAGTCGAGTTGGAGTGAGGTCCTGAGAGGTCTGAGGGTAGGAGTCAGAGAAACAGAGGAACACATCCGGGACAAGGAGTTACCCTAAAATCACCTCGGAGAGGCGCTTAGTACGCATACCGGATCCGAGGCTGTGCCTGAGACAGACAGGACAGTGAATACCGGGATAGTGAAGGTCCACCATCTTCACTGTACCACAGCAAAGCATCACGGATGGATCAGTGACACAGAGGACTCAAGTTGCCTAGCAGATTGGTACCCATGAGGGGAGACAGGGCCAGAAGTTCAGCTAAAAGCGGCAGCAGGGCCACACACAAAGCGCAGAAGTAGGAAGCCAAGGACCCGGTCAGGGTGGGAGCAACCCGGCCCCGGTACAGACTCCGTGGACAATACTTTGTGATACCATCTGCAAGTAAAGACTTGGAAAACGACAACAAACGTGAGTGTGTGTGATCCTTGCTCTGAAGCCCCACTCTCCCTCATAAACTGCCATTGCCTCCACTCTCATCATCTCTACTGCTACCCCTACTCTCCTGCAACATCTGTAACCACCATCACAGACTTTAACTACTACTGCCCCAGGGAACCAGGCTCTACCTGCGGAGAGCCGTTCCATCTAAAGCTGCCAAAACATCATCCCTGGAGGTTCTGCAGCAGCGGTCGTCCCCTAACTGACTACAACCCGTGGGTGGCGTCACGACAAACCTAATCCCCTGTAAATACACCCCATTTACTTGTGCGAATCCGGGACACGGTCCGGACCAGGACCGCCGTGACATCCCCCAGCAGTACCCCGGTCCGGTACCGAGTACCCCGTCCCAGTGGGCTCCACAAGATGCACCCCCACTTTCCCCCACAATCGGTGGGAAAAGTGCGTTTTATGGTCAGAAAAATGTGGTATTTGTAATACTTTGCTATATGTTTTGTGCATGTGCTTTCTGATCGTACTTTTTAAATATTTGCGTACACTCTTCTCCTGCCTATGTGTCCTGCTTTTGCAGTATTAACTTGTCTCAAAGTTGAAGCACATAAGCTTCAAAATGTGTTGACAATAAATTGATTCTTCATTTAACCCTTTGTTGTACTTCAATAACTCCGGCAGTGCATGAAGTACCCCCTTCTTTTAGTGTGGATTTAACTCTGCACTCGTGGTTCTGCTGCAGCCGTTGTTTGCTATTACAGTGGTTTTGACTCTCACAACAATGAAACCTGAGCCTATCCCAGATTATTCTGGTTTAATTTTATACCGGGTAAGGCTGCTTTCACTTCAGCGTTTTTTTTTAAATCGCGGCACACTTGCGGCAAGCCCCATACAATGTATTTACGGGCTTACGGCAGGTGCGGCAAGTGCGGTTTTGGCACTTGCGGCAGGTGCGGCCACGAAAAAAACGCGGCTGACCGCGGGTTGTTTTGCGGCCGCACCTGCGGCAAGTGCCAAAAACCGCACTTGCCGCACCTGCCGCAAGCCCCATATACATTGTATGGGGCTTGCCGCAAGTGTGCCTCAAGTGTGCCGCAAGTGCAGCCGTTATGCGGTAATCGCGGCAGTTGCGTTTTTTCACCACAACTGCCACGATTTAAAAAAAACGCTGATGTGAAAGTACCCTAGGACTCTTACTATCCTTCCAGTTTTTTCTAAATTTCCTGTGTTGAGAAGTTAAAGTTCCTAGTTCATTGGATGCTATACGGATAATCCATATTAAATCCTTTTTTACATTGGATTGGGTGAGTCTAATCTGAGAAACGGATGATAGTAGTGAATGCAACAATTTTTTCACATGGACAGTCAGTCAGTTATTAAAAACAAACATCTGAACAGCCTTGTTAAATAACATTCATTGGAATGATGCAAATTTTTTTCTCGGATTGCATGTTCATAAAAAAATATTGTTGTGTGAATTTTGCTTCGCACTTCACTCTGTATGAAACATACAGCTGTAGGCAAATACCGATTTTTCAGACTAAAATATGCTTTTTTTTCCAAAAATTTTTTTTTAGGGAAAAAGGGGATGCATTTTATTGTCCATATGTATGGTATCTGGCTGTGATGGTGGGGGGGCAGAGGTGGTGGATCTGGGATCAGAAGCAGAAGTGGCTCACTGGAGGCTGGAGCAGGATACAGAGGCAGCTGGCGGTCACGTCGACCCATTGTTTAGACTGATTGTAATATTCACTGCATTCACCTGTCCATCACCTCTCAGCATTGAAGCTGGCACTGAGAGATGGGTGGGAGAGTGGCGCATATTACATTAATTGGCGCGCATGAGCAGTCACCACAGCTGCAACCATGAGCAATCATGTGTGTGGCTATTCACTGCTTCTCATGCATCCTCATTAGCATGGGAAACCATGAATATCCCAGCAATGGATGATCATACTCCTCTCTTATCGTTCCAAGCACTGCAACATCCTCCTGTCTTGTGCCGGTATCCAACAGTGTATGGAGTGGCGCAAAACACTTATGTCATCGCTGTGCACCGCTCACATGATCACATGCAAAGACAAGATAGCAAGAGAATCTTGCGGTGCTGCCAGGAGAGCAATGGGAGGAATAATCATTTATTTTTTAAGTGTACACCAGGATGGGGGCCAAATTCCAGAATGCGGGATCATACCCTAGGATGTGGGAACATATACCAGGATTGGGGGACATATATATCAGGATGGGTGGCTTATATACAAGGATCAGGGATCATATACCAGGATGGGGGATCATATACTAGATGGGCACATATACCAGGATGTGAGATAATATACCAGGATAGGGGCTTACATGCCAGGATCTGAAGCACATTCCAGGATGGGGGATTATATATCTGGATGGGGACATATACTAGAATAGGGGATTACATGCCAGGATCTGGAGCACATTCCAGGAAGGGGGATCATATATCTGGATGGGGGACATATACCAGGATGGGGCACATGTATATATTAGGATGAGGGACATATGTGCGACATCCACTAGGGCCGTGGAGTACTCGGTAACTGGACTGGTTGAACTGGTCGGTTTGGTGGGAGGTCACGGTGGCAGTGACCCGGCTCCATGTTCCTGGGCGTGCAGAAATAGGGAATATTTACAAAGGCAATAGTTTGTGATGCCACCTGTGGTTAGTCTGTTCAGGGTGACCAGCACTATTGTGCTAGTGGCAGCCTGGATGGTATCGCTCCCCACAGGTAGAGCAAGGCCCCAGGGACAGTGATGGGAAAGTCTTAGAGGGAGAAAGTGATGATATTAATTGTGGTCATAGTTGGAAAGCGGGACAGAGAGTGAAGGAAGTGACTGGAAGACATTGGGGTTTGCAGTTTCTGTACCTTTTACTTGTAACCACATGGTGCAGTCTGTTGCACTAATAACCAGGTTCAAGAGGATACTGGCAGCAGAGGAGCAGTTGAGATCTGCCTGCTGCGCTTTCCCAGTTCAGGGTCTCAGTGCTTTGGTGCTACCCTGTGGCCCCCTCTCTCTCTTCTCCTTGCTTTGCTGTGAGCCCGTATGGCAGGAAGCAGGGGCCTTTCGTGGACATGGCTAGATGGCTGGCAGTTCCTGGCCCTCTCCACTGCTGTGCCGCCGGATCTGAAATGGGGTTGGGAAACATGCAGTCTCCCGTCCTCCAGAAGTGGTCAGCGGGTCTTGCAGGTCCCGACTGACCCAAGACTCTGGCCTCCTTACTGTGGCCTAGAGTGAGCCTCAGTGGCTCCACTCTCCAGATCCTTCTTCGTCGTCCTCTCACCTAAACTCCTCATCTAGATTCACTGAACTGACGGTTCCTCCCTCCCCACACGGTGAAGGAGGCAACGTCATTGTAGCACCCAGACCCTCAGGGTGATACATATGTGGCACCCCTGCGGGGGATTGCCACAGGATCCACCGGTGCAAGGAGGGAATTACACCTTGGTTAACACAGCACACACCACCTTCCACCCCAGACCTGAAGGGGGAGCTCTACTGGCTGATTTAAGTCAGTTCCCCTTTATGAACATCCAGGCTTGAGGGGAGGAGTTAGTTAGTCCCTGTAGTTTCAGTTCAGTCTAGTGTGAGAAGGAAGAGAGAGGAGACAGAGCTGCTGGTCGCTGGGAGAGATCCAGGACCAGGGACCACTGACCGCTGTGCGCACCCTGGGGAAAGGGTCAGAGGCAAGTGGAAAAGCAGGGAACTAAGAAAGGAAATCTGTAACTCCAGCCCTTTAGTACACCCGGACACTGGAGTCCGACGCTGCCTGCATTCAGAGCTACAGCAAAACACCCAGAAGACTCAGGAGGAGTTCAGCCCTAAGGAGAGAGAGTAAGAGACATTAAACTGACCAAGTATAGGACCATAGGAGAAACAGGGACCCCGCAGAAGGACCTCATTGCCAGTTTAGCACAAGGCCCAGAGAGGGAGAAGAAGCAGTGGGTTCAGGCTCAGGCAGGACTCATCACACACCGCAGAGCACAGACACAGAGGAGGCCTCATAACTTTCTAAGGTGGAAGTCCCAAGTTGCACCGGGGACCTGGTTACTACTCTGGACTGTACCTGTTACGTTATCATCAGTAAAAGGTACCGAAACAACAATCGCTGCGTGTCTGTGTGCCTGTCTATCCGCCACCATTCACCACTGTATCAGCAAAGACTTAACTACTACTCCCCTCATCCATCCCCGCTGCCCTGACGTAAAGCTCCAACAGTGGGGAGCTGTTCCACACTCTGCTGCACCCACCATCACCTCAGCGGCCGGCTTGCCGTGCCGGTACCATATTACCGAGAACTACAGGTGGCGTCACGTTCAATTGTAAATAGCACCCTTACCCCCACCGTTCCCTGGGTTGAGGGTCCAGGGCACGGGACCGGGGATCGACCAGCCGTGATTCCCACATCAAAGCTGCCATCAGCCCCAGTACCCGAGTGCCCCATACCCTCACATATACACCAGCATGGGGAACATGCCGTATTTTTCAGATTTTAAGACACACTTTTGCTTCCTCCAAACTGGGAGGGGGGGGGTGCTGCTGCCAAGCAAGGGTGCTGGTGGCAGGTTCCAGAGGGTGGGGGGCACAGCTGCAGTACCAGAGATGTGGGGAATGACTGGTGGTAGCGAGAGGTGGGCGTCGCCATATTCTCTGTGACCGGCTGCATTGACTGCATTCACTAGCAGTATGCAGCCTTGTCGGTGGAGGTAGAGAATTCAAAATGGCCGCGGGTCTCCATTATTGCCATTTTGTTGAAGTCTCTACCGACTGGTTGCACAGTTAATGAATGCAGCCAGCCACACCACAAAAAACATGGCAGCGCCCACCGCTCGCTGCCTGCCTTCATCTCCAACAGCTCCGTTCCTGCAGCTGTGCCCCCACCGTCCAGAACCTGCCTCCAGCACCCCAACTCTGCATCCACGGCTCCCCCCTTGGTAAGCCATGGAGGTCCAGGGGAAGATGGGGGCCATACACACAAAAGGTTGGCAGACCATATACAGTATACAAGATGGGGATGGGGGCATATACACAGGATGGGGACAAATAAACAGGATGGGGGGACATATTTTTAGGATGGGGGCATATATACAGAATGGGGGCATAAATATAAAATGGGGACATATATATATAGGATGGAGGGATTTATATGCCAGGATAGGGGTATATATACAGGATAGGGGGCCATATATACAGGATGGTAACATATTTTCCAGGATGAGGACCATGTATACCCGGAAGAGCGATATATATACCAGAATGTGGGAATATATATAGGATGGGGACATGTACACCAGGATGAGGGACATATATGCCAGGAAGAGGGATATATATACCAGAATGGGGGACATATATATTAGGATACCAGGATTGGGGGGTTTATGTACGAGGATGAGGAATATACAGCTGTGGACAAAAGTATTGACACTCCTGCAATTCTGTCAGATAATACTCAGTTTCTTCCTGAAAATGATTACAATCACAAATTCTTTGGTATTATTATCTTCATTTAATTTGTCTTCAATGAAAAAACACAAAAAAATTGTCCTAAAGCCAAATTGGATATAATTCCACACCAAACATAAAAAAGGGGGTGGACAAAAGTATTGGAACTGTTAGAAAAATCATGTGATGCTTCTCTAATTTATGTAATTAACAGCACCTGTAACTTACCTGTGGCACCTAACAGGTGTTGGCAATAACTAAATCACACTTGCAGCCAGTTGACATGGATTAAAGTTGACTCAACCTCTGTCCTGTGTCCTTGTGTGTACCACATTGAGCATGGAGAAAAAAAGAAGACCAAAGAACTGTCTGAGGACTTGAGAAACCAAATTGTGAGGAAGCATGAGCAATCTCAAGGCTACAAGTCCATCTCCATAGACCTGAATGTTCCTGTGTCTACCGTGCGCAGTGTCATCAAGAAGTTTAAAGCCTATGGCACTGTGGCTAACCTCATTAGATGTGGATGGAAAAGAAAAAATGACAAGAGATTTCAACGCAAGATTGTGCGGACAGTGGTGGTATACAGCAGCCCCAGAGGTAGTATACAGCAGCCCCAGAGGTATATACAGCAGCCCCACCCCCCATATCAGTATACAGGGTCCCCCCCCCTTGTGCAGCAATCCTGTAAAGGAATAAATTATTATACTTATCCCTGCCGCTGTCCCGCCGCCGCTATCGTGCTCCTCCGGCTTCATCCAGCGTCTTCCGACTTCCTCCTCTGGCGCGCAGACAATGACGTCATTGCCTGCGCCCACCGGAGGAGGCCGGAAGAAGCCGGATGAAGCCGGAGGAGCGCGATTGCGGTGGCGGGACAGCGACAGCGGGACAGCGGCAGGGATAAGTATAATAATTTATTCCTTTACATGATTGCTGCACAAGGGGGGGGCCCTGTATACTGATGGGGGGGAGGGCCTGTATACTCTATACAGTGTATACAGTATACAGTGACTCGCATGTAAGCTAAGGGGGGGACTTTTCAGCCCAATTTTTGGGCTGAAAAACTCGGCTTATACGCGAGTATATACGGTACTTTAGGACTATAAAAATAGAATTAGAACAAAGGATATAGAAAATTAATTTACAACACAATAATAGCAAAATGAATGTGCAGGATCAAATAATCATACTATTATAAATTATTATAAACTGACCATTAGAAAACTGGAGTCTCAGTTTATAATGCTCTCTGAAATACATTTTTTAAATTATTATGTTTCTAGAAAGCTGCTTTTAATGTGGTCATATTTCTTTTTCCTTTCAGACAATTAACTTTCATTTATTTCATGTTTTTCCTTAAACTAGGCAAAAAAAAAGTATTTATAGCTCTACGTTTCTCATTTTTGCATTCAGAGCAGAAAAATTATTCTAATATTTTATTGCTCCTGATGACTGTATAAATGTGTATTTGGAGCCTTTTCCCTGTAATGAATCTCATGTGCGTGCAATGTTTTGGGTATTTTTCTGCAAAGAGGTTTAAGTCACATTGCTGAGATACGTGCAGTAAAATTGCACAGATTAGAGATCATGGCTTATTTTTGTGGAATTGGTGTGATACTTCCTTTAGATCTGTCCACATTTCACAAGTAATAAAACATAAAGCACATACTTTCTGGATTCAGCAATTTAGTTACCATATTTTTAAAACTATAAGATACACCATACCATAAGATGCACTCAGATTTTAGAGGAGAAAAATAGGTGAAAAAAGTTTTAAGTAAAAAATGTGGACTGAATATGTCCACTGTCCAATGCTAAATGTTTGTTGTGTATGTGAAACTGCACGTTGTGTGCAGGTGCCACAAGGGCCTGCTGCCTGTACAACATATTGGGAAGCAGGTAACACAGGGGAAGGGCCAGTGGTTTTGCAGTAATACATAGTTTTGTTTGTACGCGTTCCAGCAACCGAGTGGGGTGCTGCATAGGTCAGCAGTATTTTCAAAATGTCAACAGAGGTATTTTGTTGATGTACACTTTTTATTCTGGGTGAATTGATGCCACTTTGGTGCAATCAGGGCATGATTTTTTTTAAATGGGGAGACTAGTGATGAGCGAGTACTAAAATGCTCGGGTGCTCAAAGCTCGGGCCGAGCATCCCGAGATACTCGTGTACTCGGCCCGAGTAACGAGCCCAATGTTATCCTATGGGAGACACGAGTATTTTTATGAAATGACTGCCGGCTGCCTGGAAAAACCCTAAAAATGTCACAAAAGTGTCAGAAGAGTGCTGAAATGACATGGCAACACCATGGGGAAGACCCCTGGAAGCATTTCTCACTCAAAAGTCACAGCTGTGAACAATGTTGTCCGAGTTTCACGCCAATTTTACGGAGTGTCCAAAAAACCTTCCAAAATGACACCAAAATGAATATTTAGGGTGGAAATGTTAAGGGCACATACCCAATAGTGAGATACAGCTGGTGTATGTTACTTTATGTGATTACATGAAAGATTTTACGTGAAAACATTGTGCGGCACTCCGATGACCCTGACAAGAGACGTACATGAAGCCCTGTCTAGAAATAATGTGCCCATTTTGAAGAACTGGGTCTATTGTAGTATCTTCCTTTGCCAGGGCAGTCCAAAATTGGGAGGTTCACCAATGCCCCTGGATACAGACATGCAGGATGGCCTGTAAACAAGAACTGGGTGTATTGTAGTATAGCCCTTTGGCCAGGGCAGCCAAAAATTGGGAGGTTCAACAATGACCCATGCATACAGACATGTAGTAGGGCCTGTAACCCTCAAGTGGGTGTATTGTAGTATAGCCCTTTGGCCAGGGCAGACAAAAATTGGGAGGTTCAACAATGACCCATGCTTACAGACATGTAGTAGGGCCTGTAACCCTCAAGTGGGTGTATATTAGTATAGCCCTTTGGTGAGGGCAGCCAAAAATTGGGAGGTTCAACAATGACCCCTGCTTACAGACTTGTAGTAGGGCCTGTAACCCTCAAGTGGGTGTATTGTAGTATAGCCCTTTGGTCAGGGTAGACAAAAATTGGGAGGTTCAACAATGACCCATGCTTACAGACATGTAGTAGGGCCTGTAACCCTCAAGTGGGTGTATTGTAGTATAGCCCTTTGGTGAGGGCAGCCAAAAATTGGGAGGTTCAACAATGACCCATGCTTACAGACATGTAGTAGGGCCTGTAACCCTCAAGTGGGTGTATTGTAGTATAGACCTTTGGCCAGGGCAGACAAAAATTGGGAGGTTCAACAATGACCCATGCTTACAGACATGTAGTAGGGCCTGTAACCCTCAAGTGGGTGTATTTTAGTATAGCCCTTTGGTGAGGGCAGCCAAAAATTGGGAGGTTCAACAATGACCCATGCTTACAGACTTGTAGTAGGGCCTGTAACCCTCAAGTGGGTGTATTGTAGTATAGCCCTTTGGCAGGGCAGCAAAAATTGGGAGGTTCAACAATGACCCATGCTTACAGACATGTAGTAGGGCCTGTAACCCTCAAGTGGGTGTATTGTAGTATAGCCCTTTGGCCAGGGCAGACAAAAATGGGAGGTTCAACAATGACCCATGCTTACAGACATGTAGTAGGGCCTGTAACCCTCAAGTGGGTGTATTGTAGTATAGCCCTTTGGCCAGGGCAGACAAAAATTGGGAGGTTCAACAATGACCCATGCTTACAGACATGTAGTAGGGCCTGTAACCCTCAAGTGGGTGTATTGTAGTATAGCCCTTTGGCCAGGGCAGACAAAAATTGGGAGGTTCAACAATGACCCATGCTTACAGACATGTAGTAGGGCCTGTAACCCTCAAGTGGGTGTATTGTAGTATAGCCCTTTGGCAGGGCAGACAAAAATTGGGAGGTTCAACAATGACCCATGCTTACAGACATGTAGTAGGGCCTGTAACCCTCAAGTGGGTGTATTGTAGTATAGCCCTTTGGTCAGGGCAGACAAAAATTGGGAGGTTCAACAATGACCCATGCTTACAGACATGTAGTAGGGCCTGTAACCCTCAAGTGGGTGTATTGTAGTATAGCCCTTTGGCCAGGGCAGACAAAAATTGGAGGTTCAACAATGACCCATGCTTACAGACATGTAGTAGGGCCTGTAACCTCAAGTGGGTGTATTGTAGTATAGCCCTTTGGCCAGGGCAGACAAAAATTGGGAGGTTCAACAATGACCCATGCTTACAGACATGTAGTAGGGCCTGTAACCCTCAAGTGGGTGTATTGTAGTATAGCCCTTTGGCCAGGGCAGACAAAAATTGGGAGGTTCAACAATGACCCATGCTTACAGACATGTAGTAGGGCCTGTAACCCTCAAGTGGGTGTATTGTAGTATAGCCCTTTGGTAGGGCAGCAAAAATTGGGAGGTTCAACAATGACCCATGCTTACAGACATGTAGTAGGGCCTGTAACCCTCAAGTGGGTGTATTGTAGTATAGCCCTTTGGCCAGGGCAGACAAAAATTGGGAGGTTCAACAATGACCCATGCTTACAGACATGTAGTAGGGCCTGTAACCCTCAAGTGGGTGTATTGTAGTATAGCCCTTTGGCCAGGGCAGACAAAAATTGGGAGGTTCAACAATGACCCATGCTTACAGACATGTAGTAGGGCCTGTAACCCTCAAGTGGGTGTATTGTAGTATAGCCCTTTGGCCAGGGCAGACAAAAATTGGGAGGTTCAACAATGACCCATGCTTACAGACATGTAGTAGGGCCTGTAACCCTCAAGTGGGTGTATTTTAGTATAGCCCTTTGGTAGGGCAGCCAAAAATTGGGAGGTTCAACAATGACCCATGCTTACAGACTGTAGTAGGGCCTGTAACCCTCAAGTGGGTGTATTGTAGTATAGCCCTTTGGTCAGGGCAGACAAAAATTGGGAGGTTCAACAATGACCCATGCTTACAGACATGTAGTAGGGCCTGTAACCCTCAAGTGGGTGTATTGTAGTATAGCCCTTTGGCCAGGGCAGACAAAAATTGGGAGGTTCAACAATGACCCATGCTTACAGACATGTAGTAGGGCCTGTAACCCTCAAGTGGGTGTATTTTAGTATAGCCCTTTGGTGGGGCAGCCAAAAATTGGGAGGTTCAACAATGACCCATGCTTACAGACTTGTAGTAGGGCCTGTAACCCTCAAGTGGGTGTATTTAGAATAGCCCTTTGGTCAGGGCAGCAAAAATTGGGAGGCTCCATTATAGTACCTCTGGTATTGAGAGTGCCTTTGGAGGGCCTCAAAACATTTCACATAGACAAAATGGGGTATCCTGTCTTGGTAATGCCCATTCAACAAAGTAACTCGGGTGTATTTTAAAAGCCTTGTAGCACCAAATTGGGAGGTCATACCATGAAACTTATAGCCACAATTATTGTGTAACGGTCAGTCATGAGTGTGCCACATGAGGGATAGGGATGGAGCCGTCCAGCGATTAGCCAATGGACAGTAGAAGATCACTGTGTGTGGATTGATCCATGTAGCTTACCAACCTGTGCAAGGAGTATATGCAGAGCGAGGACAGCAGTGCACAGGGGGAGGGAGGCATAGAATCCCAACAACGGCAGTACGAAGCAGGCGTCGGTACCAGGCAATAAAGGCAGGGAACCGTTCACCGCGGTAACAACAACACGCACAAGGTGCTGTCCCGCAAATGTTAGGCTTCCCCGCAAGTCCTGGCAAGTTCGATATTTCAGTTGGCTCCAGATGACTCTAAAAAGGCCATTTGCAACACCTGCCATGTGGAAACTACAACAGAGTCAAGAAGCGGTGCTTGCTGATGTCACTGCTACGTCTTTGCCTGTTGTGCGTGCGAGCCAATCCCCTGTCCATGCTGGCCGCGAACAAGCCTCCGTCCCTGCACCTGAAGTTGCCCACGTCCAAATTACACCACCATCAAGCACGTCCTTTTCCCAGCGCAGTGTTCAATTATCCATTCAGCAAACATTTGAACGCAGGCGCAAATACGCTGCCAACGCCCCACATGCCACAGTCCTGAATGATCACATTTCGCAACTCATTGCGCTACAAATGTTGCCTTTCCGGCTGGTGTAGACGGAAGCATTCCGCGACCTGATGCCGGCTGCTGTCCCACGTTACTCGGTCCCCAGCCGCCACTATTTCTCCAGATGTGCCGTCCCCGCATTGCATAACCACGTGTCCAACACATCACACGTGCCCTGAACAACGCTGTTTCAGCCAAAGTCCACCTAATAATAATAATAATACAGCTTTATTTATATAGCGCCAACATATTACGCAGCGCTTTACAATGTAGGGTTAGAGTACAGAAAATATAATACAGTAAGTAATTACACTACAGAACAAATACAGTAGAATAATTGGATACAAAACAATAGGCATAGAATCAATGTAAAAAAGAAAATACAAAAAATAAAGCAAGAAATGAAGGTGACCCTGCTCAAAAGAGCTTACAATCTACAACGGGATAGGGGTTGCACAAGGTACAGGGGCTTATTGCACGGATGGTCCAGGCATCTTGAGGAAATGGGGCATAGAACTAAGCTTACATGGATGGTAATTATACAGTCTGTGTAGACCTTTTTGGTTTGGTGGAGTTTGTAGAAGAGTAATGTCCAGAGGGATAGCCCACTATCTACAGTACAAAGGACTTCTATTAGGGAGTATGATAGGCCGCCTTAAAAATATGCTTTTTTAGGGATCGTCTGAAGCCATGCAAGTTGTGGATAGTCCTGATTTCTTTTGGTAAAGCATTCCAGAGGTTTGGTGCAGCTCTGGAGAAGTCTTGGAGCCGGTACTGGGAGGATCGGATTATTACCGATGTCAGTCGAAGGTCATTTGAGGAACGTAGAGCGCGAGTGGGGTGATAGACAGAGATGAGGGAGGAGAGGTAGGGGGGTGCTGCACTGTGAATAGCTTTGTGGGTGATAAGAAGCAATTTGAATTGGATGCTGTAGTATACGGGCAGCCAGTGCAATGACTGGCACAGAGCAGAGGCATCTGAGTAACGAATGGCCAGATGGGTGATCCTGGCTGCTGCATTAAGGATGGACGGGAGAGGAGAAACTGTGGTGAGGGGGAGGCCGCTTAATAGAGAATTGCAATAGTCAAGGCGGTAATGGATTAGGGCCACGGTGAGGGTTTTTGTTGTTTACAGGGTGAGAAAGGGACGGACTCTGGAGATATTCTTCAAGTGTAAGTGACATGAGCGGACGAGACATTGTGTGTGGAAGGAGGAGAGATCGGTGTCAAACATAACACCCAGACAACGAGCCTGCTGCCTAGGCATTATCGTGGTGCCACAAACTGAGAGAGAGATGTCCGATTTAGGGAGGTTAGTGGATGGGTGGAGCAGAAGAAGTTCAGTTTTGGAAAGGTTTAGTTTCAAATAGAGAGTGGACATGATATTGGAAACTGGAGGTAGACAGTCATTGCTGTTCTTTAATACCGCAGGGGTAAGGTCAGGGGCTGAAGTGTATAACCACAGACACGTGGACAAGTGCTTGTGGGCAAGGCCGCTACATCTCCTTGACAAAACACTGGGTTAATATTGTGGAGGCTCTGACACAGTCTGATCGAGGGACGGAACACGTCCTTCCCACACCAAGGATAGCAGGCCCTACCTCTGTCAGGGTTTCACCGACACTCTACAGCTCTGGAATGTCATGCTCTTCAGCGTCCTCCTCCTCCTCCTGCTCATCCTCATCCACTGTACCCTCCACACCAGTCCCAAGCTGGAAGCACTGCAGCACTGCCTCTGCGAAGCGTCAACAGGCTGTGCTGAAGCTAGTCTGCATAGGTGACAAACCCCACAATGCAGAAGAGGTGTGGACAGCTCTGAAACAGCAGGCAGATCACTGGCTCACACCTCTGAACCTAAAGCCAGGAAAGGTCGTGTGTGACAATGGACGGAACTTGGTGGCAGCTTTGAGGCGAGGCCAGCTGACGCATGTTCCATGCGTGGCCCACGTGCTCAACCTGGTGTTTCAGAGGTTTCTAAAGTCATACCCAGAGCTGTCTGAACTGCTGGTAAAAGTTCGCCGTCTGTCTGCACATTTTCGCAAGTCACCTGCTGCTTCAGCCGACCTTTGCGGATTTCAGTGCCGTTAGCGTCTTACGGCCCACAGACTGGTGTGTGATGTCCCCACGCGTTGGAATTCAGCTCTGCACATGTTGGTCAGGATATGTGAGCAGAAGAGGGCAGTTGTTGACTACTTGCATCACCTAAGCCGTCGGGAAAATGGTTCAAACTCCACACATAACACCTGAAGAGTGGAGATGGATGTCGGACCTATGTACCGTCCTCCAAAACTTTTAGGACTCCACCCAGATGGTGAGCTGCGATGACGCCATTATTAGCGTCACCATACCACTACTCGGCCTTCTAAAACGGTCTCTGCTGAAAAACAAAGAGGATGCATTGCAGGCCGAGCGCGATGACTTGGAGCAAGAAACAGTAGTGGGTGTGGGTGAAAACACAGAGTCCAGCCTCATCTCATCACAACGTGCAGTGGAGGACTATGACGGGGAGGAGGAGTATGAAGACATGGAGCAGCTCTCTGGCCAAATTGAGGATATGACATGCACACCAGTGATACCCTCGATTCAGCGTGGCTGGGCAGAGGACAGGGGAGATGAGGAGGAGGAGGAGGAGGAGGAGGACAGCATGTTCAGTCATCGTGTTGGTCTGGATACTAAAGTGATGGGTGTTAAGAGTCTGGCGCACATGGCTGACTTTATGGTAAGCTGCCTGCCTCGTGACCCTCGCGTTCAGAACATCTTGGCCGACAATCAGTACTGGTTGGCAACACTGTTAGACCCACGGTACAAGGAGAAATTAATGTCTGTCATTCCTGAGGCGGAGAGGTCAGCCAAAACGCAGTAGTTCCAGAAGGCCATAGTCACGGAAGTAGGCTAATCATTCCCCTCACAAAACGCTAGCGGCATAGGTGAGGAATCGGTGGACAACCAAGGCGTTCGGCCGAGAGGGCCGCAAGTCCAATCCACCAAAGGTAGGGGAACATTCTTTACGAGGTGGGACAGTTTTCTCAGCCCCTCACGTACCACAGCCCCTGAGGTGCGGGGTAGTGACATAAGAAATGCTAAGTTTGGTCAGATGCTGAAGGAGTACCTTGCCGATCGAACAACTGTACTGCGAGATTCCTCTGTGCCTTACAATTATTGGGTCTCCAAGCTGGACACGTGGCATGAATTGGCTCTCTACGCCTTGGAAGTCCTGGCCTGCACTGCCGCTAGCATTTTGTCACAGCGTGTTTTCAGAGCTGCAGGTGGAATCATTACTGATAAACGCAACCGCCTGTCAACTGAAAATGCTGACAGGCTGACTGAGATCAAGATGAACAAGGGTTGGATTGGGCCAGACTTCACCACACCACCAACAAATGACAACTGAATTTAAATTTTGTAATGGGAATTTGCCATGTACCTCCACTGACCCATGGGTACACACTTCTGGACTTCCGAGTGTCCAAGTGTGGGATCAGTAATGTCCGTGGACCTGCACTCAGCCAGTTGGTATGAAGGAGGATCAGGTTGGGAAATGTGCGGTGCAGTATCACGGCTACTGACAATTGACCGTGTGGAAGACAGGGTGTTTGTGGAGGTGCCAATCAGACTTGAAGCATTATCCGCTATCCAAGTAACAAGCTGTTGACACTAGTGTTGGTTCAAGAGCGTAGTACTGCAGCGGGCCCCAACAATTTGGGACAGGACGTGTGAGCGAGCAGATGTGCCACTTTATTGTTGCGAAATTAGTGCTTGCACACGACCTCGGCCTCTGCCTGCACCACCATCACGTTCACCTCCTTGTTCCTTGCCAACGCCCTTGCGCATTTTGCTTGTATACTGCGACAACAGTCACAGGAGAGGATTTTAGTCCCTAACCTGTATCAAGGTATGACGTACACCAGTCTGGTGACTGTTCAGATCACAAGAGATTAGGATTTTAGTTCCCTAACCTGTATCAAGGTAATCAAGGTATGACGTACAACAGTCTGGTGACTTGAATGGTTTTAGGAGAGGATTTTAGTCCCTCACCTGTATCAAGGTATGACATACAACAGTCTGGTGACTGTAATGCTTTCAGGAGAGGATTTTAGTCCCTAACCTGTATCAGGGTATGACGTACAACAGTCTGGTGACTTGAATGGTTTTAGGAGAGGATTTTAGTTCCCTAACCTGTATAAACATATGACGTACAACAGTGTGGTGACTGTTGAGATGCCAAGAGTTAGGATTTTAGTTCCCTAACCTGAATAAAGGTATGACTTACAACAGTGTGGTGACTGTTGAGATGACAAGTGTTAGGATTTTAGTTCCCTAACCTGTATGAACGTATGACGTACAACAGTGTGGTGACTGTTGAGATGCAAGAGTTAGGATTTTAGTTCCCTAACCTGTATGAAGTATGACTACACAGTGTGGTGACTGTTGAGATGAAGAGTTAGGATTTTAGTTCCCTAACCTGAATAAAGGTATGACTTACAAAGTGTGGTGACTGTTGAGATGACAAGAGTTAGGATTTTAGTTCCCTAACCTGTAAAGGTATGACGTACACTGTGGACTGTTGAGATGACAAGAGTTAGGATTTTAGTTCCCTAACCTGTAAAGTATGACGTACAACAGTGTGATGACTGTTGAGATGACAAGAGTTAGGATTTTAGTTCCCTAACCTGAATAAAGGTATGACTTACAACAGTGTGGTGACTGTTGAGATGACAAGAGTTAGGATTTTAGTTCCCTAACCTGAATAAGGTATGACTTACAACAGTGTGGTGACTGTTGAGATGCCAAGAGTTAGGATTTTAGTTCCCTAACCTGAATAAAGGTATGACTTACAACAGTGTGGTGACTGTTGAGATGACAAGAGTTAGGATTTTAGTTCCCTAACCTGTATGAACGTATGACGTACAACAGTGTGGTGACTGTTGAGATGACAAGAGTTAGGATTTTAGTTCCCTAACCTGTATGAACGTATGACGTACAACAGTGTGGTGACTGTTGAGATGCCAAGAGTTAGGATTTTAGTTCCCTAACCTGAATAAAGGTATGACTTACAACAGTGTGGTGACTGTTGAGATGAGAAGAGTTAGGATTTTAGTTCCCTAACCTGAATAAAGGTATGACTTACAAAAGTGTGGTGACTGTTGAGATGACAAGAGTTAGGATTTTAGTTCCCTAACCTGTAGAAAGGGTATGACGTACACCTGTCTGGTGACTGTTGAGATGACAAGAGTTAGGATTTTAGTTCCCTAACCTGTACGAACGTATGACGTACAACAGTGTGATGACTGTTGAGATGACAAGAGTTAGGATTTTAGTTCCCTAACCTGAATAAAGGTATGACTTACAACAGTGTGGTGACTGTTGAGATGACAAGAGTTAGGATTTTAGTTCCCTAACCTGAATAAAGGTATGACTTACAACAGTGTGGTGACTGTTGAGATGACAAGAGTTAGGATTTTAGTTCCCTAACCTGTAGAAAGGGTATGACGTACACCTGTCTGGTGACTGTTGAGATGACAAGAGTTAGGATTTTAGTTCCCTAACCTGTATAAACGTATAACGTACAACAGTGTGGTGACTGTTGAGATGCCAAGAGTTAGGATTTTAGTTCCCTAACCTGAATAAAGGTATGACTTACAACAGTGTGGTGACTGTTGAGATGACATGAGTTAGGATTTTAGTTCCCTAACCTGTATGAACGTATGACGTACAACAGTGTGGTAACTGTTGAGATGACAAGAGTTAGGATTTTAGTTCCCTAACCTGAATAAAGGTATGACTTACAACAGTGTGGTGACTGTTGAGATGACATGAGTTAGGATTTTAGTTCCCTAACCTGTATGAACGTATGACGTACAACAGTGTGGTAACTGTTGAGATGACAAGAGTTAGGATTTTAGTTCCCTAACCTGTATGAACGTATGACGTACAACAGTGTGGTGACTGTTGAGATGACAAGAGTTAGGATTTTAGTCCCTAACCTGTATTAAGGTAGTACGTACACCTGTCTGGTGACTGTTTTGATGACAAGAGTTAGGATTTTAGTTCCCTAACCTGTATTAAGGTAGTACGTACACCTGTCTGGTGACTGTAATGCTTTGAAGAGAGGATTTTAGTCCCTAACCTGTATTAAGGTAGTACGTACACCTGTCTGGTGACTGTTTTGATGACAAGAGTTAGGATTTTAGTTCCCTAACCTCTATTAAGGTAGTACGTACACCTGTCTGGTGACTGTAATGGTTTGAAGAGAGGATTTTAGTCCCTAACCTGTATTAAGGTAGTACGTACACCTGTCTGGTGACTGTTTTGATGACAAGAGTTAGGATTTTAGTTCCCTAACCTGTATTAAGGTAGTACGTACACCTGTCTGGTGACTGTAATGGTTTGAAGAGAGGATTTTAGTCCCTAACCTGTATTAAGGTAGTACGTACACCTGTCTGGTGACTGTTTTGATGACAAGAGTTAGGATTTTAGTTCCCTAACCTGTATTAAGGTAGTACGTACACCTGTCTGGTGACTGTAATGGTTTGAAGAGAGGATTTTAGTCCCTAACCTGTATTAAGGTAGTACGTACACCTGTCTGGTGACTGTTTTGATGACAAGAGTTAGGATTTTAGCTCCCAAACCTGTATTAAGGTAGTACGTACACCTGTCTGGTGACTGTAATGGTTTGAAGAGAGGATTTTAGTCCCTAACCTGTATTAAGGTACTAAGTACAAGAGTGTGGTGACTCTAATGGTCACTGAAAAGCTTGGATTCCAATCTGTATCACCCTGCCTATATCCTCCTACATTAGTCCTGAGAAGGACTGTTCTGGTCACTGGAAATCTTGGACTCCGATCTGGATCACCCTGCCTATGTCCTCCTAGATTAGTCCTGAGAAGGACTGTTGTGGTCAGCAGCAGTTTGCAGCCCTGATCCGGATCTACCTATGAGGGCCGCAAATCTGTCCCCTAATCAGCAGCAGACACTCTCCCTACACTCACTGTCTGGATGGCTGTGTGCCGAGCACAGCGCGCCGGGAGTTATAAAGGCTCGGTGACGCTGTGCAGGCCGGCCAATCACTGCTATACCACAACTAACAGGGCTGTGGCATTGCAGTGGTCTGTCAGCCAATCCCTGCACGTGGGCTGGCTCTCAAAAGAGCGCCAACATGGAGAGATGACGACCACGAGCACAGCACGAGTATCGCGAGATTACTCGGTGCTCGGCGAGTCGCCCGAGTACAGTGATACTCGTGCGAGTAACGAGTAGTGCCGAGCATGTTCGCTCAACACTAGGGGAGACATTTATTGCATTGTGTATGTTGTGTTCATTCTGATTTTACCAAGGCTCTCTGAGCACCATACCTACTTATCTCCGTTTTCATGATTAATGTTGAAGCTCTGCTTCGACGATATCACTATCATGAAAACATTGATTTGAATGTGTTTCAGTATTTCAATGACTTTTATGCCGACATAGTGGCGAACATATGCCCATTCAGCAAACCAAACACAAACTCTACAAGGTTTGGTCATCTGCAGTTCACATCATTTTTAAAAGTTAACTTTTTTGTGGAATTTAAGTTACGGTATGTTGCTGTCATTTGGAGGGAATCGATTACAAACAAAATGTGTATAAATCTAGTCCTTCTTGAATTTAATCAGAGTAAGACTGCCTTCATTTTCCGTGGAAAATCATGTGCGTCTATCAGTGATGATTGATTGCTCTGACATGACACTAGCAGCAGGGCAGGCCAGCCCCTCTAAAGCATATAAGGAGAGGTCAGACCAAATGTTCAGCTTGGACAGACAATAATTAAAGGGAATTAAATCATCATGAATGACGCATGTATGGTAACTTTAAGGGGTTGTCCGGGATTTTTGTAAAATTTCTACGTGTATCTAGGCTGCAAAATGTTGACAGTTTGCAATATACATACTCTCAACATTTTGCATTGTCACCCAGGTATCATCTATTTGCATCTGCCAGAGAATAACCAGGGGGTGTGTTTGTGTTGGAGCCTGCATGTAAATAGAGAACTGGATGTTACGCGCAGACTCGTCCAAACATGCCTCTTTCCCCAGTCTCAGTATGCCAGGCCACCCCCAGGATCCGACAGGCTCGCCCCATTCACTAATATGACCACCCACCCCCATTGCACACAGCGGTTCCCTAGTCCACTGACACAGTGTACCAAATCCACAGCTGTGTGAAGTAGATTGTGCCAGTGCGGGAGGGGACCGCTGAATGCAAAGCAATATGAAGTGTTCGCTCACCTAGTCCTCATTGGCCGTGCTGTGCAGTGGAGCTGAGGACCGCAGCTGTCCGCTCTCTGTGCATAGACGGGACCGGCTCTACTGCATAGAGAGTTGGTCCTGTCTATACTACAGCTGTCGGCTCTCTATTTCCCACTCAGTGCGCTGTGGAGATGATGATTCCCCTCTCTGTATCTCCTGCTGCACAGAGCGGGGCATAGAGTGCCGGCAGCTGCAGTACAGACAGGACCAGCTCTCTGTACAGTGGAGCCGGTCCTGTCTATGCACAGAGAGCCGGCAGCTGCGGTCCTCGGCTCCACCACACAGCATGGCCAAAGAGGACTAGGTGAGCGCACACATTATGTTTCTTTGCATTCAGCGGTCCCCTCTTGCACTGACACAATCTACTTCCCACAGCTGTGGATTCAGTATACTGTGTCAGTGGAGGAGGACACCGCTGTATGCAATGAGGGTGGATGGTTACCTTAGTGGTTGGGGCCTGTAGGAGCCTGAGCGTGGCAGGGCATACTGTATACTGGGGGAGACATATTTGGAGGAGTCTGGGCATACCTTCCAGTTCTCATTTACATGCAGGCTCCAACACAAACTCCTGGTTGTTATCCAGATGCAAGTAGGTGATATTTGGGTGATAATGCAAAATGTTGACACATATAGAAATTCTACAGAAAACCCGGACAACCCCTTTAGGCATCCCTTGAGCATCTTTTTCAACTTCTTTCTCCTTGACATTGTTGCAGGCACAGATAGCCCTTGCTGATGTGCTGGTTTATTGAAAATAGCCCAGTTTGTGCACATATTCACACTACCTCTGTTTTAATAGGTGTTAGTGTTCCTCCCCATTGATCCATGCTGTTGAAAAGAGGCGGTACCTCTGCTGCCAGCATTGTGAGAGAGTGATGCTTTCAGCAACTGATGTACAATGGCACCTCTTGAAGGATGGTATTGTGCAACACATTTGTGACTCCAAAAGGAGAGTAAAATTTTCTCCTAGTAGTGTCCGTCGAGAACGGTGCCTGAGCAGTATAGGTTGTTGGTGAAATTGTGTATCACACGAGGGTCTTAAAACAGACACTTAAACACGTACTGTGCCATGAGGGCCAACCTTCAAACAGGCAAAGGTTCTTTGTTACCAACATGAGGAACAATACCCATTATCTCCTTACACTGCCTTGCCTCCACCTCTCCTCTCCAGCCCATCCAAGCTGGGGTTGGGAGTCCCCCCTTTAGCAAAGAGGGTCCCCTTGGTAGCACTGAAAAACAAGTCATCTCCCTACTCATTCTTCTCTTCTTCCTCATCATCACCAAATGTTGCCTCAGAATATTGGCTGGGCTGGGTAGTATCACCCATTGGGAAATCTTGATCCATAGCCACATGTTGGTCATTCAAGCTTCCTCTTTGAGATTATGCAGTGATTATTTCAACAGAAAGAGCAGCGGAATGGGTACGCTGATAATAGCATGACTGATCTCTACTCACAAACTTTGTGCAGTACTCAAAGTTCTCATGAACTTCACAAATGTCATCCACCCAAAACCAATTGGCAGTTATGTGTGGTGTGTGGGTCTCAATGCTATGGGCATGTTCAAGCTGATATTCAGCTACAGTCCTCTTCTGCTCACTAATCCTTGACAATTTATGATATGTTCTGCTCAGCTGTGTGTGCAGGTCACAAATTAGTTGTTGATTGTCAAATTAAAGTGGTTTTGCAGCACTGCAAGACCAGCCAAAGCAGTAGAGGAATGGCGTAAATGGGCAACAATATGGCACACTTTCTGATTTATGTATGGTAAGTCATGGTATGTTTTTTAAATTTCTGAGCAACTAAGTTAAATTGTGAGCCATGCATGGCACTTGTAGCAGCTTACTTACTTTTAAAACCTTTGTTTAGATTAGACTGAGACTGAGCACCAGCAGCAAACAGGCATCCTCAATGGTGCAGCGGTAACCAGCAGGCACGCTGCAACCGTCGTTGCTCAACCCCAAAGGCTACACTTGAAACATTCATGGAAGAAAGTATGGGTGGCACTCACCAGGTCTTCAGTAACTGTGCAAGAGTTTTTATTCCGATTTACAAGAACATGAGATTACAAATAGTTCAGGGACGGGAGGAGTGCAGGGTGGACAACGGGCACACCATTTCGTGTGCTACTGCACTGGACCCATTGAAGTGGTAGCTCTCGAAATGGTGCATCCGTTGTCCGCCCTGCACTTCTCCCCTCCCTGCATTATTTGCAACATCATGTTCCTGTAAATCGGAATAAAAACTCTTGCACAGTTACTGAAGACCTGATGAGTGCCACCCGTACTTTCTTCCATGACTTCTAAGCTTACTGCCATTATTGCATACTCGAGCAGGCCCATAGTGGAGTGCCCTTCCAAATGTAAAGAAGAGGGCCCTCACAAACGTATAAAGAAGGGCCCTCCAAAATATATAGAGGGCCCTCCCAAATGAATAGAGAAGGGTCCTTCCTAAGTATAGAGGAGGGACCTCACAAATGTATAAAGGAGGGCCCTCCCTAATGTACAGAGGAAATTACCTTCAGTGCCAGCAACAATGGCTTTGCTGTGCTATTTATAGGCAGTGGTTTCAGCACCAAATAATTTGGTGGGCCCTTCCAAACATATGTTACAGGGCCACCACTGGGCCCTCACCAAACTCAGGTTTGCAGGCCCTCTGAACAATTGATTTGAGGGCTGCAGAATGACATAGAGAGGGAGGATGAAGAAGAGGAGGAGAAGAGTAGGAAGAGACTGGCATATGAGTAGATAGAAACCATGATGAAGTTGGGGCGACTATTCTTGGTGTGGGTAGGATGTGTGATGTCCCAGGCTGTCACTTAGTCCCACCCTCCACCAGGCTCATCCTAGTGTGCCGTCAGAGGAATTTATCATCCCTGACTGTCCACAAAAACATCTCCACATATCTGTTGCTACATGGATCATCCCGGTTAGGGTGTTGCTGACAGCACGATTGATATTGTTTAACACACGCTTCTGTAAAGCGGGGTCGGAACACCGGGTACAATACTGGTGCAACTGGCTAGGAAACCAGTATCCTGGTGCAATAAGACTCCATTCTGACAGGCCTAAAGGGAAACATCTGCACAGCTAGCAATTTTGCAATGTGAGCGTTTAATGGTTTTTCCTGTGGGGGAGTGTTTTTACACATCCTTTCCAAGATCTGGGACAACAGCACGCCTCGCTGGGACAAAAAATTGGACATAGTTCATGTTGGTTGCTGTGTCTGTGCAACTGCAGCTCATGGGCAGGAGGTGGGAGTACCTGCTTCCTGGACAGCAGATTGTGAAGGGCCCTTCCAAAAGTATAGAGGAGGGCCCTCCCTAATTTATAAAGGAGGGTCCTCCAAAATGTATAGAGGGCCCTCCGAAGTAAATAGATGAGGGCCCTCACAAATGTATAAAGGAGGGCCCTCCCTAATCTTCAGATGAGATGACTTTCAGTGCAAGCAACCATGACTTTGCTTGTGCTTTGTTATTCTTAAGGCAGTGGTTTCAGCACTAAATGTATAGAAGAGGTGATGTGCCCCAGGGCCGTGGGGTACTCGGAACCGGGCTGCGGTGTGTAGGGTGCAGGATGGAGGGCATAAAGTAACTGACAGACTCATGGTTTGTTGGTTCTTCAAGTCCTTTACTGTTGATACTCAGGGTTCTCCTCACTCGGCAAGTTCAGAGGCCTCCCTGTTACACTTTCTAAGTGGGTCCCTGTGGCTACTTTAAGCTAAGCTGTGGCCTTCTCTCTCTCCTGCAGTGTGCCGTATGACAGGCAGCTCGTGTCCTTCTCCAGCACCACTTCTCTGGTGGCTGCTCCTGGGCTCTTCATGCTGCTGTGCCTCTGGGCACTTTGGTGTGGATGGTGGACTTGGAATCCCCCTCCCTCTGGTATTGGCTGCCGGGATGTTAGGCCACACACTGCCTTGGACTCCGTTGTCAGTTTCTTGGTGCTTACTCCTCTGGGGTGAGCTCAACCCCACTCTACTTTCCAGGCTCTCCTCAACTTCCTCAGACTCTTGCCTATGGGTCACTCAAGCTAAGTCTAGCTCTCCTGGGATAAGCTTAGCACTGCTCCAGTCCACAGGATGTCTTCCTCAGTCATCCTAGTAACTGAACTCAATAACTCCGTCGCAGACCAGAATTTATAGGGGAGCTACCCCGAACCCAATCTTTGAGCTCCCCCTTCAGGCCTGGAGGTAGAAAGGTGTTGTATGCTTTGAGTTTGCCTGGTGTGAATACCCTCTGTTGCTTTCAGGTATGACACTACCCCCTGGGGGAGATAATGACATTGTGGTATCCAGACTCTGGGGTGCCACATTCCCCCCTAGTGAAATTCAGTACTCCTGGACTGAGGTAACCTTTTTCAAAAGAAAACATGAATAGTAATAAAGAACAATATAAGTGTACAGAGTCTAAAATTTCAAAAAGTACAAAAACCAAGAAAATTCAAAAAGCAGTCACTTTGGTCATTAGTCCTTCCACCGTTAACTGATGATTAATATGTACACAAAGTCTTTGCGACAAACAGTCATGTGGCTTAATGGTCCATATTTAATAATAGTTCAAGAAAGCTCAAAAATTCATACAGTAAAATCCTGTAGGCACGCATACTTGGTGGCTACTTAGCTACCTATTTACATTCTTACATGAAAACAAGAAAAAACATATTTACATTTTAACCATCTGAACTGCACTATTAATCGCTATAACGTGTTGGGATCTAACCTCTTTTACTATGGGTTGATCTACACAGTACAGGTATTTGTGATGGTCTGTGCTGATTTCTAGTGTTTGCTACTAGTGTTGTAAGTGCACTTTCCAGTATTCTGCGTGAGGGTCTATGTAGCACTGCTAAACTAGTATGCCTTCTTAGTTTTACCATGGGACTGTTAGCAGGGGGTTGAATTTCCTGTTCTTCCACAAGTGCGGCTTCCGATACCTCAGCTTGTGATTCTTCATGTCTTGCTTGTTCAGGTACCACTGTTAGGGAAAAGCTAACATAGGAACGACAACTTCTCCATTGTACTGTGTCCACGTCTTAGGAAAGTCTCCTAGAACCCTATGGATTACTTCTTCTTCCTCTTTTGGTTTCACATCTAAAGGTACTTCTGGTACTTCCTCTCGGTACTTCAATGTATCAGGACATACCTTAAGATGGTCTCTGGAAACTACTGCTGATGTCTTTACTTTGTCCTTACTAATAAGACGCACTTTGGTATTATCTTAGTACAATGGTAGCACAGTGTATGGTACTGCTTTCCCATGGTCATCAAGTTTCTTGGTACATATTTTTCTCTTGAGGACTTGCTCACCTGGTTTTGGGGGAAATGCAGGAGCATGCTTGTTATAGGATTTCTCTTGTCTTTCTTTTGCTTGGGACAAACTTCTCTCTACATATTCTTGTACTTTGCGATATTGTTGCTGGCGTTCTGCATCCCAATCAGAATTTGGTGAATCTACATCTGGCTTCATGATTCCTATGTCTATGTCATTGAGTAATTTGTCAGATCTTGCTCTCATGAGATATGCTGGAGTACAATTGGTGGAACTCACGGGGACATGGTTGCCACTAGATCTGGCAACTTTTCTGGCCACAAGCTTCTTTCTTCTAATGTCAGTGTTTTTAACATGTCTATGACTACCTGATTCATCTTTTTACACATTACATTTGTTTGTGTGTGGTACAGAGTGGTTCTTATCTTCTTACACCCATACATGTTACAGAACTCTTGGAATATCTCTGCTTCAAAAGTTGGTCCTTGGTCTGTTAACACCTGTTCTGGATAACCATGGGGTCTACAAAATGGGCTTGAAAGGCTCTGGCCGCTGTTTTGGCTGTGAGGTCCTTCACAGGTACTACCACCAAAAAACTAGAGTAATGGTCTACTATGGTGAGGGAGTAGACATGGCCTGATCTACTTGGACTCAATTTCACATGATCCAAGGCCACAAGTTCAAGTGGTTGCCTGGTGACAATTGGCTATAGTGGGGCTCTCTGGCTATCTCGATCTTTCCTTCTCAGGTTCCATGGTCCACAGTTTCTGCACCAGTTTTCAATGGCTTTTCTCATGCCAACCCAGTAGAATCTTTCTCTCAGTAGAACCTCCAACTTTTTCCACCCGAAATGCCCTGCACCATCATGATATGTCTCCAGCACCATCTGGGCATTCCTTCTTGGCACTACTATTTTGCCAGACAAGCTCATGGGTTCTGGGATTCGTGTAACGTCTGCACAGGTTACCTCCATACATGAACAGTCTGCTCTTCTCTTTCCATAGCTGTTGTGCCTTTTGAAGAGCATCTGTACCAGGATATGATCCTTCCTGCATCAACAGTTCCTTTACTAAATGAACAGCTGGGTCACTGTCTTGTGTTTCTCCCCATCCATGGTGAGGTAATTGATTCAGTGCGGCTTCTTGATGTTGGTCTTTTACATAGATCTTACATTGCGTCACATGAGGGCAGTGAAAAGCCGGTGGCTCTATCTCTTCCAGCTCCTCTTCTCCCGCATCTTGCAAATGAGGCATCTTAGCAATGCATCTTCGTTTTTGTTCTTATGGCCTGCCCGGTACTTGATGGTAAAGTTATAATAGGACAATCTAGCCATCCATCGCTGTTCTAATGCAGCTAGTTTCGCTGTTTGAAAGTGAGTGAATGGATTGTTGTCCCTGAAGATGGTAAACTTTGCTGCAGTCAGGTAAGGCCTGAAACATTCTGTGACCGCCCAGACTATGGCTAGGAACTCTAACTTGAATGAGCTGTAGTTCTCTGGGTTCTTTTCTGTAGGACGGAGCTTCCTGCTGGCATAGGCAATCACTCTTTCTCTGCCTCTTTGCACCTGGGACAACATTGCTCCCAATCCCACATTGCTGGCATCAGTATACAACACAAATAGCTTGCTGTAATCAGGATAGCCTAGGATCTCATCCCCCATCAGGGACCACTTCAACTGATTGAAGGAATATTCTTCTTTACTGCCCCACTCGAATGGAGGACTCGGGTTCTTAGCCTTCTTGGACTGGCCTACCAAGAGGTCCTGCAGGGGCGCTGCCATCTTTGTAAACCGTTTGATGAATCTCCTGTAGTATCCCATCAGCCCCTGGAACTGCCTCACCTCTTTGACCATGGTGGGTCTTGGCCAGTCCCTTATGATAGTGACTTTCTCTGGATCTGGTGCTACACCGTCAGCACTGACAACATGACTGAGGTACTGTACCTTGAGCTTCAACAGGTGACACTTGGATGGCTTCACTTTCATGCCATACCTGGACAACGCTTCAAACACTTCAACCAAGTGCTCCAGATGGTCTTCATACATCTTGGAGTAGACTATGACGTCATCCAGGTACAATAAGATAGTTTCAAAATTCTTGTGCCCCATGCAGCACTTCGATAACTTCTGGAAAGTTCCTGGAGCATTACAGAGTACGAATGGCATGCAGTTGAAGTCACAGAGGCCCATCGGAGTGGCAAACACTGTCTTCTCTCAGTCCGCCTCTGCTATAGGAACCTGCCAATACCCACTGGTATGATCTAAGATGGAAAAGTAGTTAGCAGTTCTCAATGCAGCCAATGACTCTTCGATTCAGGGTAATGGGTATGCATCTTTATGTGTAATGCGGTTAATCTGCCTGTAATCTACACACATTCTCATTGTACCATCCTTCTTTCTTACTAGGACTAGTGGAGCTGCCCAACAGCTACAACTATCTCTAATCCCCCCAGCCTCCTTCATCTCCCATAACATCTCTTTGGCACATTGATAGTGAGCTGGCAGTACAGACCTGTATCTTTCTTTAATGGGTGGATGATCACCTGTGGGGATATGATACTCCCTTTGGAAGTACACTGAGCTATAGGCTGATTTTCTGCTAAGGGAAAAAAAAACAAAAAAAAAACCTCTTTATATCTGATTTTCTAGCGAGTGTGACCGCGAGCTTAGTGTGACAGAGTGCAAGTGCGACAGAAGTAAGTGTGTGACTTGTGATTCAGTGAGGAGGTGTTTGGGAATCCTGCAACAAATACCTGTGTGAATTGCTGACTGTTTTTTTTTTACCTTTTTAATTTTATTGGGCTTTCTTAACTTTCTTTTCTCTCTACAAGTTTATAGTCTCTTATTTTACTACCTGTAAGTTAAAGGGTTAACTACATTGCACTTAAAACCAGTGGTGTAGCTATACTTACAAGGGGTTAATTAAGGATGGGGGTGCATAATTAAGGGTTTATAAGAAGCAGCTGGTTGGGGCTTCCAGTCCTTTGGAAGTACACTGAGCTATAGGCTGATTTTCTGCTAAGGGAAAAAAAAAACAAAAAAAAAACCTCTTTATATCTGATTTTCTAGCGAGTGTGACCGCGAGCTTAGTGTGACAGAGCGCAAGTGCGACAGAAGTAAGTGTGTGACTTGTGATTCAGTGACTTTGGATTAAGGGAGTTTGGAAGTGAGGAATTACTGAATTGCTGGTTGTATTTTATTAATACTTTGCATTTTTTTACTTATCATTTCTGTCTAGTGCAATCCCCATTAGGAAATGAGCTCCATGATTGGCAATGCCATCCAGTGTACATCTTGCCACATGTATGCATTCCTTGACCAGCCGGCCGAGGGTGCATACTGCTGTGTGAGATGTGAGTACGTTGTGCATTTGGAAGCCCAGATACTGGATCTAAATGAACAACTGACAACGCTGAGATCCATAGACAATATGGAAAGGAGTCTGCTGCTCACTGAACAGCTGCTCAATGGGATAGATGTGGGGGAGGATGGTAGTATGGAGCTGCAGGACCGTGAGGTAGCTAGCTGGGTGACAGTTAGAAGGTGGGGTAGAGGGAAGGGTGCCAGGGAGGCTAGCCCTGATCTGGCACACCCCAATAAATTTGCTATGTTGGCAGATGAGGGGGGTGTGAGTTCAGGTACAGCACTGCTGCAGCAGGGCATGACCTCTGAAAGCCAGAGGAGTGTCTGCTCCAGTAAGGGGGAAAACAGGAGAGTAGGGCAGGCCAGACAGGTGCTGGTAGTGGGGGACTCAATTATTAGGGGAATAGATAGGGCAATCTGTCACAAAGACAGGGATCGTCGAACAGTGTGCTGCCTACCGGGCGCTCGAGTCACACTTGCTGATCGGGTTGACAGATTACTGGGAGGGGCTGGTGAGGACCCAGCGGTCATGGTGCACATTGGCACAAATGACAAAGTTAGAGGTAAGTGGAAGGTCCGTAAAGATGATTTCAGGGAATTAGGTTGCAAGCTTAAGGCAAGGACCTCCAAGGTAGTATTCTCTGAAATACTGCCTGTACCACGTGCCACACCAGAGAGGCAAAGGGAGATTAGGGAGATAAATAAGTGGCTCAGGAATTGGTGTAGGAAGGAGGGGTTTGGGTTCCTGGAGAACTGGGCCGACTTCTCTGTTGGCTACAGGTTCTATGCTAGGGACGGGCTGCACCTCAATGGGGAGGGTGCAGCTGTGCTGGGAGAGAAATGGCTAGAAGGTTGGAGGAGTGTTTAAACTAGGGATTGGGGGGGAGGGTATTCATTGTATAGGAGGGGAAGATAGTGTAAACAGTAACCTGGGCACAAGTAATAAAATTGGGGGTGGCATGGGGGGTGGGGTTAGAACAGTCAATCTAGTAGGAAGGAATAGAGGTAAAGAGAGATGCATAAAGTGCATGTACACTAATGCCAGAAGCCTCACCAACAAAATGGAGGAATTAGAATTGATTTTGTTGGAAAATAATTATGACATGGTGGGGATTTCGGAGACTTGGCTGGACGAGAGCCATGACTGGGCTGTTAATTTACAGGGCTATTGTCTGTTCAGAAATGACCGTACAAATAGGCGAGGAGGAGGTGTATGTTTATACGTAAAATCATCCTTAAAACCCATCCTGCGTGATAATATAGGTGAATCTAATGGAAATGTAGAGTCCCTGTGGGTGGAGATAAGGGGAGGGGGAAAAAATAATAAATTACTGATAGGGGTTTGTTATAAGTCCCCAACAATAATGGAAGTGGAGGAGAATATCCTCATAAAGCAAATAGATGAAGCAGCGACTCAGGGAGAAGTCATTATTGTGGGGGACTTCAACTACCCTGAAATACATTGGGGATCAGAAACCTGCAGTTCCAGCAAAGGTAATAAGTTTTTGAAAACTATGAGAGACAATTACCTTTCACAACTGGTTCAGGACCCAACAAGAAGGGGGGCACTGCTGGACCTAATATTAACCAACAGGCCGGACCGCATATCAAATATACGGGTTGGAGGTCACTTGGGTAATAGTGATCATAACTTAATAAGCTTTCAAGTATCCTTTACTAAGACGTGTAGTAGAGGGGCTACAAGGACACTAAACTTCAGGAAGGCAAATTTCCAACGGTTGAGAGATGATCTTAGTGTAATAAACTGGGACGATGTCCTGAGACATAAAAGTACACAACACAAGTGGGAGATGTTTATTAGCATCCAGAATAGGACCTGTGCACAATATATACCCTATGGGAATAAGCATGCTAGAAAAACCACTATGGCTAAATAAAGTGGTAAGAAATGCAATATGTGACAAAAAGAAAGCATTTAGGGAATTAAAGCAAGTAGGTAGTGATGAAGCATTAAATAAATACAGAAAATAAATAACATTTGTAAAAAGCAAATCAAGGCAGCAAAGATTGAGACAGAGAGACTCATTGCCAGAGAAAGTAAAAAGAATCCCAAAATATTTTTTAACTACATAAATAGTAAGAAACTAAAAAATGATGGTGTTGGCCCCTTTAAAAATAGTCTGGGTGAAATGGTGGATGAGGATGAGGAAAAAGCCAATATGCTAAATGACTTTTTTTCAACAGTAT
Organism: Allobates femoralis; assembly: GCA_033576535.1. Classification (NCBI taxonomy): domain Eukaryota; kingdom Metazoa; phylum Chordata; class Amphibia; order Anura; family Aromobatidae; genus Allobates; species Allobates femoralis. Next base: position 112,047,338 of record JARQOC010000009.1, on the reverse strand, counting down.
TTACACAAGAAAATCCCATGACAGACAATATGATCAGTGATAACAAAAAGTCTCAATTAAATGTCACCTGCTTAACCCAAGAGGAAGTACGGCATCGTCTAAAAATCACTAAAATGGACAAATCCCCGGGCCCGGATGTGATACACCCCAGAGTGCTGCAGGAATTAAGTACTGTCATAGATAGACCATTATTTTTAATATTTAAAGATTCCATAATAACAGGGTCTGTACCACAAGACTGGCGTATAGCAAATGTGGTGCCAATATTCAAAAAGGGGACAAAAACTGAACTTGGAAATTATAGGCCAGTAAGCTTAAAATCTACTGTGGGTAAAATCCTTGAGGGTTTTCTAAGAGATGCTATACTGGAGTATCTGAAGAAAAATAACCTCATGACCCATTATCAACATGGTTTTACGAGGGACCGTTCCTGTCAAACTAATCTGATAAGCTTCTATGAAGAAGTAAGTTCTGGACTGGACCAAGGAAATGCAGTGGATGTGGTGTATATGGACTTTTCAAAAGCTTTTGATACGGTGCCACACAAAAGGTTGATACATAAAATGAGGGCAATGGGAATAGGGGAAAATATGTGTAAGTGGGTTAAGAACTGGCTTAGTGATAGGAAACAAAGGGTGGTTATTAATGGAACACACTCAAAATGGGTCACAGTTAACAGTGGGGTACCACAGGGGTCAGTGTTGGGCCCGCTTCTATTTAATATATTTATTAATGACCTTGTTCGGGGCATACAGAGTAGAATCTCAATATTTGCAGATGACACTAAACTCTGCAGGGTAATCAATACAGAGGAGGACAATTTTATATTACAGGAGGATTTATGTAAACTAGAAGCTTGGGCTGCTAAATGGCAAATGCGCTTTAATGGGGATAAATGTAAAGTTATGCACTTGGGCAGAGGAAACAAAAGGTATAATTATGTGCTTAATTGTAAAACACTGGGCAAAACTGTCACTGAAAAAGACCTGGGTGTATGGGTAGATGACAAACTCACATTTAGTGGCCAGTGTCAGGCAGCTGCTGCAAAGGCAAATAAAATAATGGGATGCATTAAAAGAGGCATAGATGCTCATGAGGAGAACATAATTTTACCTCTATACAAGTCACTAGTGCGACCACACTTAGAATACTGTGTACAATTCTGGTCTCCGGTGTATAAGAAAGACATAGCTGAACTAGAGCGGGTCCAGAGAAGAGCGACAAAAGTCATTAGAGGACTAAGGGGTCTGCAATACCAAGACAGGTTATTCAACTTTGGGTTATTTAGCTTGGAAAAACGAAGGCTTAGGGGTGATCTTATAATAATGTATAAATATATGAGGGGACAGTACAGAGACCTTTCTAATGATCTCTTTACTCTTAGGCCTGAGACTGGGACAAGGGGGCATCCTCTACGTCTGGAGGAAAGAAGGTTTAATCATAATCACAGACGCGGATTCTTTACTGTAAGAGCAGTGAGACTATGGAACTCTCTGCCACATGCTGTTGTAATGAGTGAGTCACTACTAACATTTAAGAAGGGCCTGGATGCCTTTCTTGAAAACTATAATATTACCAGTTATACAAACTAGATTCTTTGATAGGGCGTTGATCCAGGGAATTAGTCTGATTGCCGTATCTGGAGTCAGGAAGGAATTTTTTCCCCCAATATGGAGCTTAGTGTTGCCACATGGGGTTTTTTTTGCCTTCCTCTGGATCAACATGTTAGGCTATGGGTTGAACTAGATGGACTTAAAGTCTTCCTTCAACCTTAAAAACTATGTTACTATGTTACTATGTTACTATGATGTTAAACCCCTTTTACCTGCCCAAAATCTAAAAGATGTCTACTAAAGACTTGTTCATATTCCCGCACTACCGGTAAACTCCATGCTTTTCGTGTGAAGGAGTGGGCTCTGTGCCTACATGTAATTTCTGCCACCAATCCTCCATCTTTCCCTGAGAGCCATTGTCCTCTGTCTCATCAGATGGGTTCAAGGTTTCTACTGCCTTGATGGAGTTGTTATTGACAGTGTACAATTTAGCAATGGTAGCATACCTGGGCAGTTTAACGTCTTCATCACAGTTTAAGATATGTACTGGTACCCTCTCCTTGCGAATGTCAACTACCCCTCTGGCTATCAGGACAGTGGGCCACCTGTCTGAATACACGGGCTCTACCAGGGCTTGGTAATCCTGCCCTCTGAGGCCTATTGCCGCCCTACACCAGATTATCATTTCACTCCTTGGGCGTATTGCAATGGGTACCTGAACACTTACTCTTACACTGCCGACTTTTCCTCCGGAAAACTCCACCTGCTGCCTCAGCATCAGGGCTCTTATTTCCTTCTGCAGGACTTGCTGCTGCCCGTGGTTAGCAGTTTCGGCAACCTGTTGTAATAAGACAATAATCTCGCCTAGACAATTCTCAATCACATTAGTGCCTAATGTCATTGGGTTACATTTTTGTCGATCAACATCAACAATTATCAATCCCTAGGCTTTCAATTCCGCCCGCCCCACCTTTATGGTCACCTCTTTGAATACCATCTGTGGCACAGGCTGACCATTACTAGCATAGATAGTAAAATCTTCATCTGGGCGGTGTAAAATGTCAGAGTCTGCCCAGTATCTCTTATAAAGGATTTTTTAGCGTGGCGTACTAATAGGTGGCCGCTCACCTTATCGGGTTGTGCTGTCCCCGCACAACCCGGTAATACACTTGATAAGGCGCCCTTCACAGGCTCTAGCTCATCCGCACACCGCGTGCTCCGGGGGCTCCGAGCATCCGGTCACGTCACCGCAGGTCCTTAAGTTAAAGCTCCTGTTGCCAGGCGACGCCAGGTCCTCACGTTAAGCTGCACTCTGCGCCTAGCTGCTCCCCGCCGCTTTACCCTCAGAGAGGGATTTATACTAGAAGGTAAAAAAACTATAAGCGGTCTAATTGGAGGCGCTCAGGCACAAAGGCACTGGGATGGAAGGTGACCACCTGAGGAAGATAGAGAATCTATCGAAACATGTTGTGGAGTAGGAGGGGAGCCTGAATAAAGGTCTGTTGAAAAACCATCCCAGTGCCTGCTGCCTTTGTGCCTGAGCGCCTCCAATTAGACCGCTTATAGTTTTTTTACCTTCTAGGAATTCACTGTGTTTGAGCGCTTTAGCCAGCTGCCCACAGTGTTTTCTTGGACTGGTCTCCCTGAGATCAGTGAATGCTTTGCAATGTTAGACACAAATGCTGACGCGTATACCGTGTTTTGGCGTATACTACTTGGAGATACAAGCATCTCCTGCTGCACTAAGATGCTAAATGAATGCAGACAAGAGTTGGTTTTTAGCTAGACACGAGATTAGAGATTAGAGGTTAAATCCCAGCAGGTGGACCGGTCAGACACAAACGCTGACGAGAATACTGAGTGTTTTGGCATGTCCTAATTTCCGCTACAACCCACTCCTGGAGCACAAAAATGCTAAATGAATGCAGACAACAGTTGGTTTTTAGCTGGACACTGAGATTAGAGATTAAATCCCAGCAGGTGGACCGGTCAGACACAAACGCTGATGAGAATACAGAGTGTTTTGGCGTATCCTAATTTCCGCTACAACCCACTACTGCCTATAGAGAGTTAAATTAATCCCTAAAAGCACTGTTCTGGGATTGATGAAATTTCCAGCCTGTCCACCAGCCCCAGATGTGATGCAGACTTGTATACTGGCACAACAAATTTTGCTATATACACTGCCTCCCTGCCTGCCTGTATACAGCTCTATTAGTTCTCAGAAAGACTGTTGTGGTAATTAGATTGGCAGCCCTGCTCCTACACTAGCTGAAAGGCCATAAATCTGTCCCTCAATCAGCAGCTCCTCTCCCTACACTGACTGTGGAGCAGAGTGACGAGCACAGCGCGGTCAGGTCTTATAAAGACTTGATCACGCTGTGCGGCCAGCCAATCACTGTAAAGCCACAACCAACATGGCTGTGGCATTACAGTGTCTTTCAGCCAATCCCTGCATGTGGGCTGGCTCTGTAAAGAGCGCCAACATGCAGGGAGGTGGACCCCGAGCATAGCAAGAGTATCGCGAGATTACTCGGTACTCACCGAGTACACCGAGTACCGAGATATTCATGCGAGTACCGAGTAGTGACAAGCATACTCGCTCATCCCTTTTAGTTTCACAAATACAGGTACTAATACAGGTACCTCCAGGGCCTTATACACAGTACCATGTAGACCACTTTGAAGAATGAACATGAGAAGAAATCTATGATCTTATAATACTGATTTGTGTTGGGTATGCAGACTGGATCTCTAGAACTCTTTGGATCACTACATAGACTGATTCTATAAAAAATGTATAATCTGCCATTTTGGACAGACAGCAAAAAAATATGACACAAGCTCAGTATGGAGGAAAGAAAAAACATACAATCCCTAAAATCTACCAATAATATCATCATATAAGCAGACAAAGGAGGAGCTGTAGCAAATATTAACAAGCCAGATTACATCCAGGATGCCCACAGAAAACTATAAGATAAAAAATACAACATTTCACTCAAGGGTGGAAACACACTGGCGTGAAAACAAACGATCCGTTTCTCATCCATTTGCTTCGTTTTGTATCCAACTGCTATGCGAGTATCCAACATTTCTCTTAGATCACATCCGAGTGATCTCCGTGTGCAATCAGTTTTTTTTTTCAGCAGCTATTTACTGTATAATCATTTACAGGAATATTTTACAGTGTTCTCAGCTGCAGAATGATAATGCATCTATGTGCATTCCATGTGTGGTCCGTGATTTTGTCGGATCCATAGACTAGCATTGGCGAGTTTCGAGCGTGAATCGCATACTGTCGCAGTATGTTGCGATTTGTTTCTCATCCGTTATCCAGATGTGAAAAAAGCGTCCAACACTCGCCAATGTGCTCTCGGACATAGAATAACATTGGTCCCACTGCAATGCGATAAAATCATGCATTGCAGTCCTCCAAATTTCACGCCAGTGTGTTTGTACCCTAAGGAAGATCACACACACAAATAAAGAGAAGAGCTAACACATATCTACAATGGGTTTGACTCTACATCATCCTCTCTACTGGACATATTACTAGACAATTGCCAAACAGGTACCTTGTATATGTAACTTAAAATACACAAAGAAGGCAATCAAGGAAGACCCATTGTCACATCTCCACCTGGACCTGCTCCCGTAATTCCTGCCCCAGCCAATAGGCACCCTATAGATGGTGCTGATGATAAAGCCATTGCAGCTCTGCCGGGATTTCCTTCTTGGGCTTCTGCCCCTGTCACCAGACATCGCCGTGTTCACACTGTGGGTGATGCTGGTGTTGGGGGAGAGGTTCCTGCAGTGAATTCTGGAGAGCACAGGCATCACTCATCTTCTCGGGCTAGTGTGGCTTGGACCAGTTGTGTTTCACAGCTTGATAATGTTGGCATGTGGGCAGTCCAGATAGGGTCATTGATTCCTGAGCTTCTGCCTAAGAGGAGGAGCCACTCCCAATATAAACCCTGGGACATGTCTCACTAGTTGCCAGTTATATTCCTGGTTCCCCATTCTGACTTGCTTGTTTCTTTGTGACAATTGATTAGACCATGTCCTTGTTGTTTGACTATGCTTTATCCTTACAATTTTGTACCTTGCTATCCTCTTGGTTTTAACTCGGCTTACTGACATCTCTATCCTGTTTATTCCCTTGCCTTCTCCCAGGCTTCCCTGTTTGAATACCTCCCTGCTCTGGCCTGCTGCTCATCCTTAAGACAGAAACCTCCTGGGCCCTGTGTAAATCAAGATCCATGTATAGGAGATAAGGGTCTCGGGGTCTCTCAGGCTAGTTGCATTGGACTGTTGTCACACCCATCATCTCTGGTATTGAGAGATTAACAGAGAATATCTCAGACTAGGTGGAGAACATTCAGAAACCTATGGTGCAAATCCAGTTACAGTGGGTATGGAAAGCATTAAGACCCCTTTATATTTTTCACTCTGTTTCATTATAGCCATTTGGTAAATTCAAAAAAGTTCATTTTTTTCTCATTAATGTACACTCTGCACCCCTTCTTGACTGAAAAAAAACATACATATAAATATTTGTGTAAATTTATTAAAAAATAAAAACTGAAATATCACATGGTCATAAGTATTCAAACCCTTTGCTCAGTATTAGTAGAAGCACCCTTTTGAGCTAGTACAGCCATGAATGATGGGAATGATGAAACAAGTTTTTCACACCTGGATTAGGGGATCCACTACCAGTCTTCCTTGCAGATCCTCTTCAGTTCCGTCAGGTTGGATGGTGAATGTTGGTGGACAGCCATTTTCAGGTCTCTCCAGAGATGCTCAATTGGGTTTAGGTCAGGGCTCTGGCTTGGCCCATCAAAAATGGACACAGAGTTGTTCTGAACCCACTCCTTTGTTATTTTAGCTGTGTGCTTAGGGTCATTGCCTTGCTGGAAGGTGAACCTTACTTCAAATCTTAGATCCAGAGCACTCTGGAACAGGTTTTCATCCAGGATATTTCTGTTCTTGGCCGCATTCATGTTTCCTTCAATTGCAACCATTCATCCTGTCCCTGCAGCTGAAAATCACCCCCATAGCATGATGCTGCCAACACCATGTTTCACTGTTGGGATTGTATTGAGCACTGATGAGCAATGCCTGGTTTTCTCTACACATACTGCTTAGAATTAGCACCAAAAGGTTCTATCTTCGTCTCATCAGACCAGAGAATCTTATTTCTCATAGTCTGGGAGTCCTTCACATGTTATTTTGCAAACTCTATGTGGGATTTCATATGTCTTGCGCTGAGGAGAGGCTTCCATTGAGCCATTCTGCCATTAAGACTGAACTGGTGGAGGACTGCAGTGATAGTTAACTTTGCAGAACTTTCTCCCATCTCCATACTCTGGAGCTCAGCCACAGTGATCTTGGGGTTCTTCTTTACTTCTCTTACCAAGGCTCTTCTCCCACAATTGCTCAGTTTGGCTTTATGACCAAGTCTAGGAAGACTTCTGGTGGTCCCAAACATCTACCATTTAAAGATTATGGAGGCCACTGTGCTCTTAGGAACCTTGAATGCTGCAGAAATTCTTTTGTAACCTTGGCCAGATCTGTGCTTTGTCACAATTCTGCCTCTGAGCTCCTTGGGCAGTTCCTTTGACCTCATGATTCTCATTTAATCTAACAAACACTGTGTGCTGTAAGGTCTTGTATAGACAAGTGTGTGCCTTTCCAAATCAAGTCCGGTCAGTTGAATTAAACACAGCTGGACTCCAGTGAAGGAGTAGAACTATCTCAAGGAGGATCACAAGGAAATAGACAGCATGTGATTTAAATATAAGCATCTGAGCAAAGGGTCTGAATGCTTTTGACCATGTGATATTTCAGTTATTCTTTTTTAATACGTTTGCACAAATATCATATTTCTATTTTTCTGGGGTGCAGAGTATACATTAAAGAGAAAAAATTGAACTTTTCTTGAATTTACCAAATGGCTGCAATGAAACAGAGTGAAAAATGTAAAGGGGTCTGAATAATTTCCATACCCACTGCATATCCAAAACACCACAGACCTTCTCTGCAAGCTCTCAGCCTTTTGCCCTCTTCCAGAGGACACAATATTAGCCATCATGGATGTTGAATTTCTTTGCTCCAAATTCCTTATGAGGATTGGTTTGTTACATACAAGTATTTTTTTTTTTTTACATTTATTCACAGATTCAGCCCTACATTTTATCAGGTTTGTGTTCTTAAACAACTATCTTTCCTCTGGTAACAATTTAAACGAACAGTGTATGGGCAGTGTCATGTGAGTAAAAATGTCACCACAAGATGCTAACCTCTTTATGACTAAACTAGATGAGGGTTTTTTAGCATCTTCTGTTATTAAACATCTAGCATTCTTCCGCTACATTGATGATCTGTTAATAATCTGGACAGGCTCAAAAGATGAGTCCAAGAAGAAAGCACACCACCAAAGCATGTATGTTCCCTTCCATGTCCCATCTCTTGTGACATCTCTGGAGGTTTTAAATTATAGAATTAATGCTGTTTTACATTTACCTTCCTGCGGCTTGTTGTTCAATGCTGAATCCATTCATTGCATGCTCTGAACTGGCTCCTGCTCAGCTCTTATCCGCATGAGGAGTCACATGCTCCAGACAGAGTAGCTTGGTGAGCTGACCTACATTCAAGCTCATCCTCAACTTCTCAAAGTCCCAAATACATTCACACTATAGAAGCAATGAAGCAGGCTCAAACTACTTCTTTCTGATTTAGTTGCAAAATATCTGCAATGTAGTGGTTTTATACTATCCATTCTTGTGGCTTGTAAGGACTTTGGATCTTTTATTTGCATTCTATGCATCTTGACTCTTTTCAAGATGGTGAATATGCAAATAGAGTCTGTGGAGCCTCGGTTAGGAGTCTCAAACACAGGACTAGCCATATATCCCTCCAGCGAAGAACCCAGCCAAGGGGTGGCTCCTTGCGGAGAACACTATAACCACCATTTTAAGTGCCCCTTTTAGTCAATATCAAACTCTTTTACAAGTTTAAAGATATGACAAGGAATACCAAGGCCAGGTATCCATCCACAGACAGCTGTTTCAGGGTGTTGCCCCTCATCAGTGTGGAGTGGGATTCTGGCTAGGTGGGAGCAAGGCCTAGTAAACCAACATCACAAAGCATTCACTGATCTCAGGGAGACCAGTCCAAGAAAACACTGCGGGCACCAGGTAAAGCGCTCAAACAGTGAATTCCTAGGCGCATTGCCCCCTGGGAATTATGACTATGCAAATAGAGTCTGTGGAGCCTCGTTTAGGAGTCTCAAACACAGGACTCTCAGGTATTTTTGATTGCCTGCCAAGGTAAATCACAGCAGCTGGAGGTGGCAGCAGGTAGCTGTCTGCTTTATCTGTGCTGAGAATCAAAAATACAAAGCCCTATGTAAATTTTTTGAATTTTTTTATTTTTACATAACTATGAAGACAGGTTTGTTTCCAATGGCCACTGATCACAGACGCCAGAACAATTGGTGGAGGCACAATAGGCAATCACAGATGCTGAGACAGAGAGTGGGCATCTGTGATAGACTGTTGGAGCCAGAATGCAGTGGATAATCAGAACGTTAATGAGAGGCCCAGAATTACAATCGCATGGTCCTCTGAAATTATAATGCTGCTGTTTTAATCAGCATTTTGCTTGTTTTTAAAGCCCCCTTAGCCACCATTCTATAACTTTAAAGTCCGTGTTCAGGGTTCAGGCTAAAGTTTGAGTCAAATCCGGTCCTGAACCTGCACTAGCCTAGCGAGTCCAATGTTAAAGAATAGGGAATATGGATTCGCGAGTCCCGAATAGATAATACAGGACTCGGAATCGCAGACTCGCTAGGATTCGGAGCATTGGACTCAGGGGCTGGCTGGAGCCTCTTCCCCTGGGTGGCAGTTAGGTATCCCCGGCCCTGGTTGAGAAGCGGGGGGGGGGGGGGGGGGGTGCTGTCGGGTCCAGGCAGCCTTGAGAACCGGGGGGGGGGGGGGGTGCTGTCGGGCCCGGCGGCCTTGAAAAGCGGGGGGGGGCTATCAAAGCTGACCTTACCTCCTCCAGCCGCGAAGCAGCCCGCCTGCCGCAAACCGACTCGCCGGCCGCGAAGCGACGCCCGATTTGGACTCGTTACTGAGCGAGTATTCGCTAAAAGACTCGCCGATTCCCGAGTCCAGCGAGTCCCTTAAGAATCGCCGAGTAACGAGTCCTAGCGAGTAGACTCGCTCATCCCTAGTCCCCGCCAAACCTTAACATCTGCAGATTTGCTCATCTCTAACCAGCACTGCTCCTGAATGTGAAAACAAAGGGAGAAACCAGGGGTAAGGCTAGGGTCACACTTCAGTTTTTTTTTACAAAACCTGATCCGGTTTTGAGCTTTTAAAAAGCTCAAAACCGGATCAGGAAACGCTCCTCATAGGAGCCTATGATTAAAACTGGATTGCTTCACAAGCAATCCGGTTTCCGTCTCCGGCTCTGCAGCCTGCATGAAAAATCATGCAGGCTGCAGTTTTCGGAGCGGTTCTGTTATCTGCAATGCGGGAATTGGATTGCTCAGTATGTGTAATCCTGAGCAATGCGGTTCCCACATATACTTTGCTTATCCCGGCTGCCGCTTGGATAAGCAAAGTGCTCTGTGCTTAGTTGAACTATTTATTTTATTAATAAATGTTTGTACAATGTCTCTAGGGGGTGCCCACTCCCCCTGGAGACCTTCCACCCACTCAGGTGGGCATATAATGGTCTAATCACCTCTGTACAGCAGCTGCCTCCTGACAGCTGCTGTACAGTTTTATGAATGAAAGCGCCGGGCTCCTTAGAGCGACGTGCATACTATTGCTATTGGTATAGTATGTGCGCCGCTGTCTGAGGTCCTGAAGGCACTTACAGTAAGATCTATGGGCAGCGCTGTCCATAAATCTACTGTAAAAGGCTTCAGGACCTCAGACAGCAGCGCACATGCTATAGCAATAGCAATAGTATGGGCGCCGCTCTGAGGAGCCAGATGCTTTCATTCATAAAACTGTACAGCAGCTGTCAGGAGGCAGACAGAGCTGACAGAAGTGATTAGACCATTATATGCCCACCTGAGTGGGTGAAAGGTCTCTAGGGGGACTGGGCACCACCTAGAGACATTGTACAAACATTTATTAATAAAATAAATAGGTTAACTAAACACAGAACAGTTTGCTCATCCCTGCGGCAGCAGGAATGAGCAAACTATCCGGTAACCGGATTGCTCAGGATTACACATCCTGAGCAATCCGGTTACTGGATTGAGGCTTCAGCAATCCAGTTCCCGGATTGCTGAATGTCAGAATCCAAATGCATTCACCGCATCCGGATCTGGATGCGGTGAACACAATTATAGATTCAAGTGTGACCTTAGCCTAAGTGGATCCTCAGTCAGGCCTGCAGTTGCTTGTCTGCTAGGGTATGTTCACACAGTGCGTTTTTGCTGCGGTTTTGCTGCGGTTTCTGCCTGCGGTTTACCATTGGTTTTATGGTAATGTATGCTCATTTGTTCCTGCGGTTTTGATTCCCAGCAAATCCAATGTGTTTCACAGAAACGCTGTGCACACACATTAGTTTTTGTTCTCTGGAGACAGTGTAAACACCACAGGATTTTCTGCATTTTTGTTTTCCAGCAAAACCTATGTGTTTCTAGGATTAGCTGTCCCAATACATTGTTTTTTGTTTGGTGAAGAAAGTGGAAACCTCTCAAGTTTTGCTGTGTTCTATAAAGAATGAGCATGTCAATTTTTTGCTGAACTTTTGCTAAAGTGGAAACACCTGTGGTATTTCCATTTTCTGTACAGAAAAAAAAAGTGTGTGTGTGTGAAAGCTTTTCCCGTAAAATATAAAAGGGCGGGGGACAAGAGGCGCAATAGTGCCCTATCACTAGTGACACTAATCGTAATGGGGTGGTGCTGAGAAGCCACTCACCTGATGCAGTTGTGATCCCCACAACTGGTTTGAAGGCGTTTAGGAAATATTATTCCAAGCTGCTGCAGGACCTCCACCGACCACTGAACAGTGGTTATAATCCAGAAAGATGATGGGAGTATAGGTGTATCACGGTCCGCGCTGCTCCAGGGCTTAAAAAACTCACCAAAGAGTCAGTCAGATTTCCATCCTTTATTCTCCTTCTCCTATGCGTTTCGGCGCCTAGCCTGGCACCTTCATCAGGGATATCCCTGATGAAGGTGCCAGGCTAGGCGCTGAAACGCGTAGGAGAAGGAGAATAAAGGATGGAATTCTGACTTACTCTTTGGTGAGTTTTTTAAGCCCTGGAGCAGCGCGGACCGTGATACACCTATACTCCCATCATCTTTCTGAAAGCTTTTCCCTGCACACATAGGTTTTGATGGAAACCAAAAACTCAGAATTAGATTAGAATAGATTTACATAAAACCAAGGCAAAACCTGATCTCAAATGCCATAAAACCTGCCTGTGGGCACATACCCTAGAGGTACCTTTACAAGCCTCCACTGTGGCTAGCAACAGGTATCCACCGCACGTGCACGCACACATTTTTAACGGTGGATACCGATCGCTAATGCCGCATATAGACGCCGCCATTATGTTCTCCACTGAAGGCATCTGCGTTCCCCGGAAGTGCCGACAGCTCCTGTGGCTTACTTCCTGTTGAATACCTTCCCTGGTTTACACGCCACTACCACAACGGAATATGGGTGTACATATTTCGCGCCGCAAGTACATAGGCGTGACAGAGTTGTGTATTCCGTGACGCTCGTACGCTGATTGGACAACGCAATAGCATCATGATTGGCCAGTCTGCGCAGGAAGGCTGGCTAATACATGACGCCATTGCAATTGTATAGTGTGAATGGTCAGATCTTTTAATATGGCGCCCTGTGCATGGACAGCCAATGGTAACACAGTAGCCCCCACCAATGATCGCTGATGGGGCGTGGTATCCATGACGCTGTGGCACGCCCCTGTGAAATCACTAGGGGACGCAATATCCATGCCTGTGCCCCGTTTAGACGCCACTACCATGGCAATTGTGTCTTTCTGTTGCCTTCGGTTTCTGAGCACGGCTCAGCAACAGGTATCTGGGTCCACTACAGGACACAGGAAGGAACTTCCCTATTTACACGCTGCCATTTTGTAGCAATTTCATAGCAACAGGCAGGGCCGGCTCCAGGTTTCTGTGGGCCCCGGGCGAAAAAGTCTCAGTGGGCCCCCTTTAGTACATATCATGGACTATAATATATATATTGCCGCACACTTACCGCAAGCCCCAAAGACAATGCATGGGGCTTGCCGCAAATGTGCAGCAAGTGCAGCCGCTAGGCGGAAAATGCGGTAGATGCGGATTTTTTTACCGCAACTGCCACATTTTAAAAAAACGCCTATGTGAAGGCAGCCTTACAGGAACAGTGACTGCCGATACCAGCAAGAGCTGTTTCTGACAGTGAGTATTACACGTTGTTAGGAGCGGGCTAAGATGCGTTTGCATTCCCTTGCGCTTTTTAAAAATACCCTTTAAATGCAAAATGTTGCATTTTTGTGCATCTGAGGATGCTTGGTGTATACACAAGCATCCTCAAGCACACAAATAATGCAAGCAGCTCAATGGAGCCACACTGTCATATGGGTGGCACCGCAGCCAAGCGGAATGTCTGGCCATCCAGATCTCTCTTTCTCCTCACCTTTCTTCTCGCTGCTCCGGTCTCCTCCGGTCACTCTGCACATATCAGCACAGTCATGACAACATCGTGCCCCTCCATGCTGAGCTGCAGAATGCAGACAGCGACAGAAGAGACTATGGAGAAGAATGCTGCTGGCAAAGGTGGCTGAGACTATAGGAGCTGAATACCCGGGGGGCTACCACTGGTACACATACCTCCTACGCACACGGCTCTGCTCCATACACCTCCTACGCACGCGGCTCTGCTCCATACACCTCCTATGCACGCGGCTCTGCTCCATACACCTCCTACGCACGCGGCTCTGCTCCATACACCTCCTACGCACGCGGCTCTGCTCCATACACCTCCTACGCACGCGGCTCTGCTCCATACACTCCTACCCACGCGGCTCTGCTCCGTACACCTCCTACCCACGCGGCTCTGCTCCGTACACCTCCTACCCACGCGGCTCCGCTCCGTACACCTAGTACCCACGCGGCTCCGCTTCATACACCTAGTACCCACACGGCTCCGCTCCGTACACCTCGTACACACTCGGCTCCGCTCCGTACACCTCGTACACACTCGGCTCCGCTCCGTACACCTCGTGCACACTCGGCTCCGCTCCGTACACCTTGTGCACACTTGGCTCTGCTCCGTACACCTCGTACAGACTCGGCTCTGCTCCCTACACCTCGTACACACTCGGCTCCGTTCCGTACACCTCGTACACACTCGGCTCTGCTCCGTACACCTAGTACCCACTCGGCTCCGCTCCGTACACCTAGTACCCACTCGGCTCCGTTCCATACACCTAGTACACACTCGCCTCTGCTACATTCACACTGTAAATCCCTCCTGACCCCACACATAAACGTCACCTAATTGCTATGCTGGCCACCATGATGCTCAGAGTCCTGCATACACTGAGGAGCTGGTCATGTGACCCCTGACTCCACCCTCCATTGACATCATCACAGGTCCTGTCAGCCCAGAGTGTGCAGCTCTGTCGGCTCCCACGGAGGGAGATCTCCGGAGCTGCAGGAGGCTGAGTGCGCCCTCCCTGCAAATGACCCCCCATCTGCCCCCTGGATATGGCCCTGGCTGTGGGGGCAGTGTGCTCAGGGGCCCCTGAGGCTAGGGTCACACTTGCATTGTGACCCTAGCCTGATGCAAGTATTTTTGGCTGCAGCACATAGCTTTTAATGCTATGTGCTGGAGCCCATAGAAACCCGATGTTTACCTTGCCAACCATTGGTTGTCAATGTAAACATCGGGTTTCTATGGGTTCCGTTGCTGGCAGCGCACAGCATTAAACGCTCTGCGCTGCAGCAGACAATACTTGCGTCAGGCTAGGGTCACAATGCAAGTGTGACCCTAGCCCTCAGGGGCCCAGTGGGCCCCCTCCAAGCAGTCGGGCACCCGGCACTTGCCCGGGTGCGCCGGGTGCTGACTCCGGGCCTGGCAACAGGAATAACTATCCCCAATGCCAGGCAGTTGCTACCTTTCAGTGGAGGCGTGTAAAGGTACCTTAACAGGTTCAACATTATTACACGGTTACTTAGCAAGCTTCAGCACCACTGTCACACTCAGCATGATTGTGGACCCGCTCATGAACCTCACACATCCTGATCATGACTTCTCTGAGTTTGTGTCAGGTTACACAGCTGACATCACACAGCAGGGAATATGGCCCCACCATATTGTTTGATTTTTTTTTTTAAAGCAGATTTTGACAATCTGCATTTCTGTCCTGAAGCTAGCAACATCAATGAGAGTTCAATAGTGCAGTGCCAACGTGTTTTTTACCTTGCAGATTTGGTGCAGATTTTGGGGCAGAAAAAAGAAATCTGAACCCAATGAGCAAGGAAACAAAAAAGCAACGTGGGCACAGCACTTCTAACCTGTCCTAGTCTTTGCTGGCATCAGGATAGACATGCACATTTTGATACAGGTTCTCAATCTGCATAAAAAAAATCCATCAAACAATGCACCGTGGGCACAGGGCCTAAGAGAGTCTAAGGTGAGTTGCAGTTGTGGTGAAAGGGCTCAAGGATTCTTCTTGAACCCAACGAAAAACTTAACAATATACAAAGTATATAAATATAATGAAAGTCCCACAGGGATTAGCAGTAACACATAGGCTGTTAAAGCAGTGGAAAGATAATGAAGGGCAGAGTCCATTTAGGTCTTTCAGTTGGACCTCAAAGGCATGCATACCCTGAAGAGGGAAGTGGAAACAGTGATAAATATTGGAAGGTGTAACTAAGGGTACCGTTACACACACAGATAATTGTGCAGATATTGTTCGCAGATCTCTGGTTGCAGTGAAATCATGGACACATTGTTCCATTTTGTGGCCGTATACTATGTAATAATGTGTCCATGATTTCACTGCAGCCAGAGATCTGCGAACAATCTCTGCACAATTATCTGTGTCTGTAACTGGGCCTTAAAACTTTACAACACAGGCCTTGATCAAGGACAACAAAGAACATTTTGGCCACACCCGACACCAACTTCTCTCCATGTCGGCCTCCTCCTGCCACTTCTCAAAGTCCTCAGTGGTGTCAACCCAACATACGCCAACCGCAAACCACCCCTTCCTGCCCCACACCTTCAAGAAAGTGACCGCATCCCCAACAAAGATGGTACATAGTCTTTTGCAAAGATTGTCATGCTGTGGGTGGAGCAGTTTATGTAGCAGCGATGCTTAGTGCAATGTTCCACTAGGAACCAAAACCCCTTATTTTGCAGGAATGCCACTACCTTGCCTTGGGTGCATTGGTCAAAGGAGTCATTAAACTTAGGCCCATGCAACCAGTCCCAGGTGATGGCATCTGTGAGCCGAATCTCCTTAACAAAGGACATAGGATGAGGTGATTGATGCCTTGATGTATAGTTGTTTGGAGGGGGTAGGGGACCTCACATGGCATTGTCCCAGTCAATTGGCTTTGGAAATGGCGAGGGTCATCCACAGGACTGGGAAACAGTGCCGTTTAGATGCTCCTCTTCTTTGGCCTCCTCATAATGGTCTGGGTCCTGTTGGTATTAGGGAATGGGATCCAGTAACTGCAACACTGTCTGCAGATGGAATCTAGCCAAAGATGATTCCAGATAAGGTCCAGTGTGACATGTGGTGCACCCGGTACTGGATGCTATAGGGTAAGTGTCACCTGATTGCGGTGACTTGCTCCTCAGGTCCACGTCTTGCATCGAAACCCAAGATTTGATCCACACGTCACTACAGATGAGGCCCAAACTTGGACATGTGATGGAGCTTCAGCTGATATATGTCTCTTTCTCCTCTGCATGATGCACGCTGGGTCTGGTTCTGCCGACCCGCCTTCTGCTCCTGGGGTGGTTAGGAAAATGAGATCCTCTGAGTCCAGTTCAGCCATGCCATTGCCTTGCAGGGGATCCATCTGGAAATCAGTATTTAAAGCCATCATGATACAAAGTTGAACAGTAGTAGCACATAGTGTACCTGCATGCCAATGGAAATGCACAGGTAAGATAGCGGGAAATGCTGGCACAGATCTGCATGTTTTCTTTCCCTAAAGGGCTGGTCTCAACAATTGAGTGACACTATTGAGACCCAAGCAATCAGTACCTGAGTTGAATGTTTGCACACTATTGTTGCCTAATGTATATTTCCCAATGAACCCTTCTATTGGACGTCACAAGGTATAACAACTGGTTTGCGGTATGTGGTTAGTGCAGTCATTATTGACGCGTAACATCTTTGTAGGAACCATACTGATGAAAATAAAAAAGTTTATTCAGGTCACCATTCACCACCCAATCATTTGGAATGATTAAGGCTAGAAGGCACTGCAGGAGTGCCAGGACAACTATAATGAGTTATACAAGTAACACAGTTGTGCACTTGTATGGCATGAAATGTGAACCTCTATGGGGTCAGTGTTGCAAATGTATGTGAAGTGCTATGAAATTAATAGCGCTATATAAATGAATCCATATTATTATTAGTAATATTATTATTATGACACTAAATAGAGATTGCACATTTTCAAGAAACCATCTGTATCAACGCATTTTCGGAAGAAGTGGGCAGCGTACCCATGAAACGCATTGATACAATAAAATATGTTTGACTGAAGATCTGTTTACCTATCTGGTTTGAACGATTCGAATCGGCAGCGTGAACTCTAATCACCTGCCTCCTTCTTCTACATGTGGTTTCTCCATTGCATTGGTGTTTTAAAACTGGCGTATATGCTCTGATAATGGTTGTTGTCTCACACAACCCGAAAAGGTGAGTGGTTCTGATACCATTCTGCACTTTTGTTTATAAAAGATAAGACCCCATATGTGCTTTTCTTTCATTCAGCTTTTAAGTTTTTTACATTTTCAAGAAGCAATGGCCATACTGTGGGGTTTTAGCAGTGTGAACAGACATATAAGATCATGGATATGAGGCATATAATGGCCATATACTATTTTTATATGAATTGCTATCACATAAGTGTAGAACATAGCCTTGCATGCTGCTGACCCTCTGCAATAATAAAGGTTTGCTTTCCAAAAAATAAAAAATAATAATATTTTTTTTTTTTAAATTTCCTTAAAAATATAAAGCTCTCTTAAACTGATGTTTTAAGGACATTCAAAATAAACAGCTGAAAAGAAGGACGGGCGCACAATAGTGTAAATCTGTCGGCAAAAAGTCTGTAAATAAATGGTGGATTTGCTCACCTGTTTCGGTTGCGAGACGGTTCACGGTCTGCAGCAGTCCTCCCTCCAGTAGTAGTCCAGGAAAGTAGATATAAGAATAGGAACTTGTGGCCGCGCTCCTGCTCAAACAAAATCCAAGAGTCAAGGATTATTTGAATTCATATTGTTGTGTTTATTTCTATGCATTTCGGGGTAAACCCCTTCCTCAGGAATACCACACCAATGGGATGTACATCTGTCACTCTTTCCAAAATGTAGTACTTGCAGGTGTAAAACACCTGCAAACTCCAGAAAGCTTTACAAATTTCAAAAAAATTCCAAAAAAACCTTACAGCTTAACACAAGCGATAAATGTGATTGTTTGGGACACTCCTAACCGTATGTTAGTATCGCGGTTGCAAGGGTTGGGGGTAATCGGTAGCCAGGCAGGCAGTCTGTTGGGGTATTATGGTGGTGATTACCCAGCTCCGTGGCCCTAACCAGACAAGTTTAAGGAGATTGATATTTACAAGGGAAAAGAGTTTTTCGTTTCGTCATCTGAGGTGTTTGGTAAGGTTGGACCAGCGCTGCTTGTAATGGTCCACAGGGGATAGGTGCTGTGGCAGCTATGATGTAGCACTCCCTTCACATGGAGCAGGCTTCTGGGGTGCAGAATTGGTGGGATGTTGTGTTTATGGGAGTTGTAGTTGCAGGGTGCAGAGAGCAGTGAAGCAGAAAGAAGCAAGGAAGCTATTGAATTCAGTTTTACTTTACTGGTGCTTGATGGTAGTTGAATCCAGGGGTACTAGTAACCAAGTCCGGGGTCCAGTCTGACTGGAAGCAGATGACGTCCACTCCACCAGGTGGGATCAGTATGCTTTTCTTCTGCGCTTTATACTTAGAGTCTCAGATGCCTTCGAGATAATCTGTGCCTCTCTTTGGGTTCCTTTCTCTGTTGTCTTCCAACCAGCAGGCAGTGCGAGCCTATCAAGGGTGCTGTTTGGTTCTTCAGAGCGCCAGGCTCTCTATGCTGCTGTGCTCTTGGGTCCACCCTTGTGACCAGCAGATTTATAATCCTCTTGTCTTGAAACTTGGCACCCAGGTCTTGCAGTTCCTGAATAGCCCAGGACTCTGGCATCCTCTTATCCATGCCACCCTGGGATTAGCCTCAGCAGCTCCCAAATCACAGAGCTCTTCACTCATCGTGCATCCTCTCCCTTACTTTCTTCACGCTATTCTCTCTGCTCTTTCCCCTCCCCCCAGCCAGAAGAAGCAGTCACCTGAAAAACTAGGGGCTTGTTGTCCCCTTTCTGGTCAGAGATCAGACTTGTGTCTGGAAGTGTAGTTATCTGATGTAGGAAGCTCCATTTATGTCCAGGCATGATACCACCACCAGTTAAGGAAGAGATACCATTGTGGCAACCAGACCATAGGGGCGCCACATTAGGTGTTGTCCCCAGCCAATGGGTCTTCCAGCAAGCATTTTGGCCCTAAATAAACAGAAAAAGTTTATATTAAATGTTTAACTTTTTCCCGAACTTAGGGCCCTTTCACATCAGCGTTTTTCGTAATTCGCGGCAGATGCGGTGAAAAAAACGCATCTGCCGCGTTTGCCGCATAACCGTTCCACTTGCGGCGCGGTTGCGGTTTTTCCCATACAAAGTATAGGGGGACTTGCGGCAGATGCGGCAAGTGCGGTTTTGCACTTGCGGCAGGTGCAGCAGCGAAAAAAAACGCGGCTGACCGCGGTTTTTTTCGCTGCCGCACCTGCCGCAAGTGCAAAACCGCACTTGCCGCATCTGCCGCAAGTCCCCCTATACTTTGTATGGGAAAAACCGCAACCGCGCCGCAAGTGGTACGGTTATGCGGCAAACGCGGCAGATGCGGTTTTTTCACCGCATCTGCCGCGAATTACGAAAAACGCTGATGTGAAAGGGCCCTTAGCCAACTTGTGGGAAAAGTTGTTGGATTTCCATTCACCGAATGGAAACAGCCATGCTCTTGCCGAATCTGAAATTGTCAAAAATGTTCGTAAAATGTTCGCTCATCTCTATCCCTGATGCACAAGAATGTTTCCAAAATGTAGAGAACAAGGTGATGTCCATTAGGAGAAACAATACAAGGGAGTGTATCAGTAGTTTAGAATACATGATATAAACCATCCTGAGGCTAATAACAATAATTAGAAGAATAAAAGTGATCCGATAAAAAGCATGTACAGTATTTTTGGATCTGAAGAAGAGGTTTTCCCTCCTGAAATGCATTATCTGTGTGACAATAAAAAATACCATTATCTATACATGATTAACAAACCAACTCCTTTTTCTTAGGAGTTGGTTTGTTAGTTCTGTGATCCTTTTGGTAGTTAGCCACTCTGGCTATACCAGTTTCAGTGATTTTTTTATTATCTAGTCATGCTCGGACGCTTGGCCTTTGTTAAAGGTGAATCATCTTGAGAATTTTTTTTGTGCCTATCCACCATCCTGTATTTCTACAGTCATGGCCAAACGTTTTGAGAATGATACAAATATTAATTTTAACAAAGTCTACTGCTTCAGGTTTTCTAATGGCATTTTGCATATACTCCAGGATGTCATAAAGAGTGATCAGCTTAACAGCAATTACTTGCTAAGTCAATATTTGCCTAGAAAATGAACTTTAACCCCCAAAACACATTTCAGCATCATTGCAGTCCTGCCTTAAAAGGAGCAGCTAACATCGTTTTAGTGATTGTTCCATTAACACGGTGTGGGTGTTGATGAGGACAGGGCTGGCGAACAATCAGTCATGATTAAGTAAGAATGACACCACTGGATGGACACTTTAAAAGGAGGCTGGTGCTTGGTATCATTGTTTCTCTTCAGTTAACCATGGTTATCTCTAAAGAAACACGTGCAGCCATCATTGCACTGCACAAAAATGGCCTAACAGGGAAGAGTATCACAGCTAGAAAGATTGCACCTCAGTCAACAATCTATCGCATCATCAAGAACTTCAAGGAGAGAGCTTCCAATGTTGTCAAAAAGGCTCCAGGGCGCCCAAGAAAAACCAGCAAGCGCCAGGACCGTATCTTAAAACTGTCTCAGCGGCGGGATCGGACTACCAGCAGTGTCGAGCTTGCTCAGGAATGGCAGCAGGCTGGTGTGAGTGCTTCTGCATGCACTGTGAGGCGGAGAGTCTTTGAGCAAGGCCTGGTTTCAATGAGGGCAGCAAAGAAGCCACTTCTCTCCAGAAAAAACATCAGGGACTGACTGATATTCTGCAAAAGGTACAGGGAGTGGACTGCTGAGGACTGGGGTAAAGTCATTTTCTCTGATGAATCCCCTTTTCGATTGTTTGGGACATCTGGAAAACAGCTTACTTGGAGAAGAAGAGGTGAGCACTACCACCAGTCTTGTCTCATGCCAACTGTAAAGCATCCTGAAACCATTCATGTGTGGGGTTGCTTCTCAGCCAAAGGAATCGGCTCACTCACAGTCTTGCCTAAAAACACAGCCATGAATAAAGAATGGTACCAGAATGTCCTCCAAGAGCAACTTCTCCCAACCGTCCAAGTGCAGTTTGGCGCCCATCAATGCCTTTTCCAGCATGATGGAGCACCTTGCCATAAAGCAAAGGTGATAACTAAATAGCTCAGGGAACAAAACATAGAGATTTTGGGTCCATGTCCTGGAAACTCCCCAGATCTTAATCCTATTGAGAACGAGTGGTCAATCATCAAGAGACGGGTGGACAAACAAAAACGAACAAATTCTGCCAAAAGGCAAGCATTGATTATGCAAGAATGGACTGCTATCCGTCAAGATTTGGTCTAGAAGTTGATTGAGAGCAGCCAGGGAGAATTGCAGAGGTCCTGAAGAAGAAGGGTCAACACTGCAAATATTGACTTGCTGCATTAACTCATTCTAACTGTCAATATAACCTTTTGGTACTCATAATATGATTGCAATTACCGTATATACTCGTGTATAAGCCGACCCGTGTATAAGCCGACCCCCCTACTTTTGCCCCCAAAAACTGGGAAAACCTATTGACTCGCGTATAAGCCTAGGGTGGACAATGCAGCAGCTACCGGTACTGAAAAATTTTAAAAATGAAAATAGATACGAATAAAATTTTGAACTTTTATTTTAAATAGAAACAGTAAACTACCAATGCAGCAGAGCACCGTCCTGTTATAAAGCCCCCTATCACTGGTAACACAGCTCCCCTCCAGCAGTGGTAACACAGCGCCCCTCCAGCAGTGGTAACACAGCGCTCCTCCAGCAGTGGTAACACAGCGCCCCTCCAGCAGTGGTAACACAGCGCTCCTCCAGCAGTGCTAACACAGCGCCCTTCCAGCAGTGGTAACACAGCGCCCCTCCAGCAGTGGTAACACAGCGCTCCTCCAGCAGTGGTAACACAGCGCCCCTCCAGCAGTGGTAACACAGCGCCCCTCCAGCAGTAGTAACACAGCGCCCCTCCAGCAGTAGTAACACAGCGCCCCTCCAGCAGTAGTAACACAGCGCCCCTCCAGCAGTAGTAACACAGCGCCCCTCAGCAGTGGTAACACAGCGCCCCTCAGCAGTGGTAACACAGCGCCCCTCAGCAGTGGTAACACAGCGCCCCTCAGCAGTGGTAACACAGCGCCCCTCAGCAGTGGTAACACAGCGCCCCTCAGCAGTGGTAACACAGCGCCCCTCAGCAGTGGTAACACAGCGCCCCTCAGCAGTGGTAACACAGCGCCCCTCAGCAGTGGTAACACAGCGCCCCTCAGCAGTGGTAACACAGCGCCCCTCAGCAGTGGTAACACAGCGCCCCCCAGCAGTGGTAACACAGCCCCCCAGCAGTGGTAACACAGCCCCCCAGCAGTGGTAATACAGCCCCCCCCATGTATACAGAGGCCCCCCCCTCAGCATTGATCCATCTCACCCCCTCGGTCTGCACCCGGGTCCTCCAGCTGCTCCGTCTGCGTGCACCGCGGCTTCTAATACCGGCGTCTTTCCCGCACTTCCTGTTTGAATGTGATCATGTGACCGCGGTCACATGATCGCATTCAAACAGGAAGAGCCGCGGGGAGGACGCCGGTATTAGAAGCCGCGCACGCAGACGAAGCAGCTGGAGGACCCGGGTGCCTGCAGACCGAGGGGGTGAGATTACCCTGCTGGGGGGCCTCTGTATACATGGGTCGGGCGGGGAGACAGCGGGGGAGGCTATTTTGTGCAGGGGAGCAGCAATGTACTATGCGCTGCTCCCCATGCATAATTAATGAGCGGCACCACGTGACGTGCCGCTCATTCTGCAGCCTCCCCCCGCCGCCTCCTGCAGTGCCCGGACACAGCCCCCACCAGTGTACACCAGTATATGACTCGTGTATAAGCCGAGGGGGGACTTTTCAGCCCAAATTTTGGGCTGAAAAAGTCGGCTTATACACGAGTATATACGGTATATTTCTGTATGTGATATAAACATCAGACAAACACAAATAAAAACCAGAGGGCAGCAGATCATGTGAAAATATAAATTTGGTGTCATTCTCAAAACTTTTGGTCATGACTGTACATATCAGGCCTGAAGGACTTGGTGACAGCCATGTCTGGTGACTGCAACTCCTCAAATAGACCGTTATAAAATTGCTTTCAACTTGTATCATTACATAGCTGAAAAAGGTGAAAACTTTTGTTAGGCCTCAGAAAGTTTGTTAATTTAAGTTTAATTAGCAGCATGGTGGCTCAGTGGTTATCATTGTTGCTTTGCAACACTGACTTGCCTGACCAAATCCCAGCAAACGCAATATATACAAGGAGTTTGTATGTTCTCCTGTGGGTTTCTTTACACACTCCAAGGATATACTGATTAG
Organism: Allobates femoralis; assembly: GCA_033576535.1. NCBI lineage: Eukaryota > Metazoa > Chordata > Amphibia > Anura > Aromobatidae > Allobates > Allobates femoralis. Next base: position 112,023,605 of record JARQOC010000009.1, on the reverse strand, counting down.
AAATTTAGATTTTGAGTCCCTATGATGATAAGTGTGTATATCTCTTTGAAATATGATGGTGTTATATAAATAGATATTAATAAAGATCCGTCACAATGAAGCACTTTGTCACAAATTTTCCAGAATCTTGATTACATGATAGGAGTGAGACATCTTAGGTGTACGTTCGAAGAGCAAATGTTTTAGATAAGTCTATAAGTGCTTTCATGATTAAATTACAACATGTTGGCTGTGTGCATTATGAATTGAAAATGTTTTTCAGATTAAAATATTGAATTTCTTGCCACGATAACATTTATTTGCCTCTCACGGGGTCGATACAAACATCATTGGTTCTATACTTCATTCATATTTGATAATGAATAAACATTATTTTATTGTATTTGATAAAGATACATTTGCAAGAAGAATTAAAGCTTTTTCCAAATGTGTTTGAAGTCTGCAGAGTGTCCACTGAACACATTCATTTACTTTAAGGGCAATCAATACAAGTTGACCTACATAGAACTTACTGCAGGTTCATCTTTCACTTTCTTTCGATTTTCTGATTTCAAGGATTAAAGATTTCAAGGGCAAATCCTAGCTTCATAGTTCAAATATTACAGTTTCAGGAAATACTAATGTATCCTTTATACTATAGATTCTTTAAAATGTTAAAAACTAAGCTACTGTAAGAAGTGGGATTATGGTGATGAAATAAAAGAAAATCTTTGTACAGTCATTGTATTTATCTTTGGCCGTCCATAGTAATTTGTGATCCGTGTGGTTATTAAGGGATTGAAAAATTGTTCTTTTGCTAATCTAAATTTTGCAATTCACAGCAGGATTGTGCGATTCTATAATAATAAGATATAACTTTTAATAAACAAGTTAAAAAAACCATCTATATGAAGAATAGCTTAGTCAACAAGATAGAAACCTACAGCTACACATGAGATACCAAAGAAATTGACTCGATGCAGCCTCTATGGTAAGAGGTAATGGTAAAAGTGCAAAACGAGCTGAGGTTCTATTCGCTGAACCATACATATATCAACCATATGTCACATCAAGGTATCAGAAAACCATATAAAGTCACAAAAATTAATAATCTCCCCCAATGTTCATGTGAGCTATGGAATAGGTGTAATCAAGTGGTTCAGGGTACCCTCATCGCTTAGGTGTGGGGGGGTGATCCAGAGTATCTACTTACTCCATGATCTTTTTGGTTACACTCTTTCTAGTAATCTCCCTTCTAGATCCTTTGCTTGAGCGCTTTGCTTCACTCTTTTTTTCTTTATCCAAAATGTATTTTTGGGTTCGAAGAATTGGACCATAAGTGGAAAAAACTAGTAAATGTCTTTGTTAAGATATATTATAATATTCCTTATATATGGGTATACTTTTTATTTACACTGAGTTTACAAATATTATAGTAGCCATATAGTGTTGCAGAATAAAGGGAATCTGTCAGTTTTTTTATATGTAATTTGAGGGCAGCATAGTATGGGTGCTAGGACACTGATTTCAGTGATGTATCACTTATTGGGCTTTGTACTGTTGTTCCAATGGAAGGAGTTTTTGTCAGCAGGAGATTATCAGTAGAGATAAGCGAACCTGTTTGGGAACTGTTCACAGCTGGGGTTATGGGATTCCCATCTGTAAAGTGATGGAGCCTGGATCACTGTGCTCTGGTATGCTGGGTGTTCGGGCCAGTGTAAGATGCTTGCTGTGTGTGACAGGCTCGCACTGGCCCTAAAATATGAGTATTCCTCCATAATGTCTTGTCCACATTTAAAAAAATATCTAAATTCCATGCTTCCTGCCCCTCCGCTGAAGTGTTACTCTTAAGGGTTGTCTGCATGTGTGTAGAGAACTGATCAGCCAATCACTGACTAGCAACGACGTATGGAGTCGTGTTCTGATCCCGAATATGCAACCCTCATACCCGAATCTCCAGGGCTTTGCTCTTCTCTAATTATCAGTACCAGATTAGGTGCTTGCGTGCATCCTGGTTTAACCATACACTAAGCGCTTATTAGCAGTTTACTGTCCATATACAATTTACACAGAGAGCTGCTAATCAGCGGTGTGGGCAAGGTCAGCTTTCTGAGCTCTGCTACATGCTTCATCTAAAAGTTTCACACCTGCTGCGGTTACGTGCTTCATCCTTGCATCAGGGTCTCTTTTCCTAGATCACGCTGCTGTCAGATGAGGTAGTAAAGACCTGGTTATAGATTCCATTTAATTAAACAAATAAAACAATGAACATCATTTTCGCAGGCAGTTAAATAGCTGATGAGATATATTTGTGAATGTTTCTTTGAAAGCTGTTGCCAGTAAAGGGTTTGTTTGTTTTTAGACCAATTTTATTTGTCTATTAGCGATCTATAAAGGGATATTATATTTGAGCTCACTGTTGTATTTTTAATCAATTATGACTTGTGAACTCTGATTACTTAAAAGCCTTACCAGATGAAGAATGATAAATGATTATTCAACTCATTGTGATACCCAAAAGAGCTTTAGACCATATAAGAGAACTTTAATTGACTGCCCCAAATAACAAATATTGTTATGATCCTCAAAGAAATGTGGTTTCTCTCCTGATGTAAAAAATCTACTGATAGAGAATCTAGATAACGTCCGTCTAGCTGTCCTTTACCTTTATTGTTTGAAAAACTTCAAGTCTCCGTATTGTATCGGTCAAGAAAGGTATTGAACCAACAGAATGCTCTAGGTGAAAAAAGACCTGTCAATCCAATTTCCAAAAGATTATGCTAATCGTTCACGCTCAAAAAGTGGTGTAAAAATAATATAAATCTGTAACGCAAAATACCAAGTGCTAAATAAAGACATAATCTGTAATTAATAGTTTTCTAATGATAACGATTTCAGGTTCTGTACAGATTGTAACACAGGGTTTACAGTAGAAAACATCTTATATACTTACCTGAAATTGTCTGTCATCCACTTCCATCTGGATGTCCTGGAATCCCACAATGCATTGTGCCGCCCCGGAAGCCATGCCATATTAGCACACCCAAGTAATGAGTGTAGGCAATATGGTTCAGGCTGGCGGCGGCAGCGAAATCAGAAGCCAACACTGCACATGATGCCTGCAGACCCCCGAAACCGTCGCCACTAAGCCGCCGCTTCCCCTCCACCACATAAGACGCCTCCACACCATCCCCGGACACCCCCCACCGCAGATACCAACTTGACAGGGCTTGCACTGATGTTACATGATGATCACATGACTCTGAGATCACCACAGGTCCTGTAAGCACAGAACAGCCAGGTACTCTCCCTGCACTATACTCCCACACACTGAGCACACAACCCCTACACACACTCAGCCCGAACCCACTCCCCCACAGCTTACACTCATTCATCCCCCTCAGCTCACTCTCAAGCCCCAGCTCACACCCATCCCCCCTCAGCTCACACTCACCCCCCTCAACTCAAACTCAACTCACACTCACTATCACCCCCCTCAACTCACACTTACTCACCCACCTCAACTCACTCTCACCCCTCAGCTTTCACCCCCACAGCCTGCACTCACTTACCCCCTCAGCCCTACTCATTCACCCCCCTCAGCCCACACTCACTCATCCCCCTCAGCCCACACTCACTCAGCCTGCACACTCTCAACCTCCTCAGCCTGCACTTACCCTCCCACAACCTGCACTCATCTTCCCTCAGCCTGCACCCACTTATTCCCCTCAGCCCCCACTCACTCAGCTCCCACTTACTCACCCCTCCTCAGCTCACACTCAATCAGCCCACATTCACTTACCCCCCTCAACACACACTCACCCTTCCAGCTCACACTCACTCACCCGCCTCATCCCGCATTCACTTACAAACCCTCATCCAGCACTCACTTCTTTTCAGCTTGCACTCACTCCTCTCAGCTCACACTCACTCATCCCCCTTCAGCCCGCACTCTCCCCCTGCCAAAACTCCCTTTCCCCCCTCAGCCTGCACTAGCCCCATCATTCCACATTCATTTACCCCTCATCAGCCTGCACTCACTTACTCCCCCTCAGCCTGCACTGAACCCCTCATCTCACACTCACTCTGCACTCAATTACCCCTCTCAGCCCCACTCACTCACCTCCCCTCAGCCTGCACTCACCACCCCTCAGCCCACACTCACTCAGCCTGCACTTTCTCACTGTCCTCAGCATGCATTTTCTCACCCTCCCTCAGCCTGCAGTCACTCAACCCCCTAGCCCACACTTACTCACCCCCCTAGCCTGCACTCCCCCTCAGTTCACACTTATCCCCCTCAGCCTTCACTCATTTACCCACCCTCAGCCTGCACTCACTCACCCCCTAGCCCCACACTCTCCCTCAGCTCACTCTCATCCCCCTCAGCCCACACTCACTCACCTTGCACTCACTCACAACCCTAAGCCCACACTCCCTTAGCCCGCATTCACCTCCCCTCAGCTGCATTCACCCCCTCAGCCTACACTCACTACCCCAGGTCATACTCACTCTCCTCCATTATCCCGCACTCACTCACCCCGTTCAGCTCACATTCACTCACCCCCTCATCCTGCACTTACCCACCTCAGCCTGCACTCACCCCTTTAAGCTCGAACTCACTCACCCTCCTCAGCTCATACTCACTCAACCCCCTCAGCTCACACTCACTCACCCCCTCAGCACACACTTACGTACCCCCCTCAGCCCGCACTCACCCCTTTTAGCTTGCTTCTCACTCATCCTCCTCAGCTCATACTCCCTCACCCCCTGAGCTCATACTCACTCACCCCACTCAGCTCACACTCACTCACCCCCCTCAGCTCACACTCACTCACCCCCATGAGCCCACACTTATTACCACTTACCTCAATCAGCCCACATTCTCTTACCCCCCTCAGCCCACACTCACTTCTCTCAGCCTAGACTCAATCCCCCTCAGCTCACACTCCCTCACCACCCCTCATCCCACTCTCACTCAGCCCCCCTTAGCACACATTCATTCAAGCCACACTCTCTCACCCTCCTCAGCCTGCACTCACTCCCCCTCAGCCTTCACTCGCTCACCCCTCAGCCCACACCCACTAACCTCACCTCAGCTCGAAATCACTTCCCCTCAGCCCCTACTTACTCAGCCCCCACTCACTTACCACTCACTTACCTGCTCAGCCCACACTCACCCCACCAGCTCACACTCACCCCCCTCAGCCAACACTCACTTACCCCACTCAGTCAGCACTCACTGCCTTTCAGCCCGCATGCACTCACTCACATCCCTCAGCCTGCAATCACTTACCTCCCCTCAGTCCGCACTCACTGCCTGCCCACACTCACTTACCCCCTTCAACATGCACTCACCCCAATCAGCCCACACTCACCCCCATTAGCCTGCACTCCCTCTGCACTTACTTACCCTCCTCAGCTCCACTCACTCTCTCCCCCTAAGCTCACACTCACAACCTTGCAGCCCCCCTCAGCCCCCCTCAGCCCGCAGTCTCTCACCCTCCTCAGTCTGCACTCTCTCGCCCCCTTTCAGCCTGCACTCACTAACCCTCCCTCAGCCCACATTCACTCAGCCCGCATTCACCCCCTCTCAGCCCACATTCACCTCCCTCAGCTCACATATTTACTTATGCCTCCAGCTTGCTCTCACTCACTTCATTTCAGCTCACTCTTATTCACCCCCTCAGACTGCACTCACCCCCCTCAGCCTGCACTCACTCACACCTCCCTCAGCCAGCACTCACCTCTTTCAGCTCACACTCACCCTCTCAGCTCATTCTCATCCCCCTCAGCTCACACTCACTCACTCGCCTCAGCCTCCACTCATCCCCCTGCCCACACTCACCCCCTTCAGTCCACACTCACCCCCCATCAGCTCACACTCACCCCCCTCAGCTTGCAATATTCACCCCCTTGGCCCACACTCACCCCCCAAAGCCCAAACTGACTGACCCTGCATTCATCTGCACTCACCCCCCTCAGCCCACACTCTCACCATTCAACCTGCACTCGCTCACCTTCCCCTGCCTGCACTCCCTTACCCCCCTCAGCCCGCACTTATCCCCTTTCAGCTCACTCACCTCCCTTAGCTCATATTCACCTTCCTCAGCTCACACTTACTCACACCCCTCAGCCTGCACTCACCTCTCAGCCCACACTCACCCCCCAGCTCACACTCACTCACCCTCCCTCAGCTCACACTTACTCAACCCCCTTGGGCCGCATTCACTCAACACCACTCAGTCCGCACTCAGTCACCCCCCCAAAGCCTGGATTCACTCATCTTGTATTCTTCCCCTCTGGGCCCGCACTTATCCCCCTCAACCCACACTCACCCCATTCAGCCTGCACTCACTCACCCTCTCTGCCCTCATTCGCTCACCCCCCTCTGCCCACCCTATCTCACCCCCCTTGACCTGCACTCACTCATCCCCCTCTGCCCGCACCCACTCACTCCCCCGCCGGCACTCGCTCACCCAAACGTCCTCAACCCGTTCACCGCTTGGCCTGCAGCCACTGCCGGCAATGAGGAACTGTGCCAGAGACCAAACAAACACAGGAAATGGCCCTAGGGCTTGCATAGGGGGTGCAGAGAGCATGCACGTAGGGCCTGTGAGCATGCACAGGGCAGAAAGGGACCATGGGGGCAGAGACGGACCATGGGAGGCAGAGATGAACCACATGAGGGGCACAGAGGGACCAGAGTGAGGGGCAGAGAATTAGAACAGGGGGAGTGGAGAGCAACAATAGGGGTAGGCCTAAGAGTGTGCACAGGAAGGGGCAGAAAGGCAGCACAGTAGGGGGTGGAGAGTGAGGGGGAAAAAACAGCCTACACAGCCGAAAGCAAAAGTACAATTGACCCAGAGCAGAGCTGCAATCTAGTTTAAATAGGCTCTTAACTAAGTGAGTTGAATTCAGGATTCAGGTGATTGAGTCACAGAGCCAGCCCAGCCTGACAGTCTCCACAAACCTAGAACAACACAGGCAATGTAGAGGTTGTGACACATTTGTTTTATAATCAGTTCCTGTTTATAGTGCCACAAAAAAATTTCCAGCAGTCCATCAGTATTTGAAGGTTAAATGATGTCATTGATTGTCAGCTTTTGATTGGCTTTCAATTATATTTACTGTGTCTCTAACCCCACTCCCCTGTAAATCCACCTGATGAAGACAGCAGACAACTGTTGAAACACGTTGTGGTACAAACAAATAAAGAGGTACGTTAACAATCCTAATTATTCCCGTCTTGTGTGCCCAGCGCTCCGATAATTCACAACAACAATTTTCTTCATACATGTAATGCTGCTCATATTATTGGCACCCAATCTTTTTCATAGACTGTACAATATTTTCAGAAATAAATGGAAATGTACCAAAGTTATATCCTCAGAATTTTTTATTTTGTTGTCCAAAGTAACACAACAATAAAACATTGTCAACTTACATGTAGCAATTTCAAAGAAGAAACAGAGTAAACAGCATGTGCAGCAATAAAGGCACCACTAATTAATACTTGCTTGTTCACCCTATGGTATTGATGGAGCCTCCAAACATTTCTTGTATCCATATATCAGCATCCTGCACTTCTCAGTTGCTATTTTCTCCTTCTATTCCTTTGCAGTTTGTTCAAGCTCTTGAATGTTTGCAGGATTATTTTTCCCAATAGCAGATTTCAGCTCACCCTAAAGATTTTACATCAAGATTTTAATCAATGATTAAGGCTATCCAGCCATAATGCTTGGGATTATGATACTTGTCCTATAACTGTGACCCTGACTTGCTGCATTGACATTTTGATACTTTCTAAATATGTAGATATATGTAGAATTAACTGGTAATTTTATTTACCAACTTGCTCTCCATGATTGCTGGATTTCTTCCATCTCCTGAATGATGTTCAATGGGATTGAGGTCAGCACTCATTGATGGCCATTTTAAAACAGTACATTTATATTTTTTCAACAATTCCTGTGTACTTTTGGATCTGTGCTTTGGATCATTGTCTTGCTGGAGAATCATGATTTTAAATTCAAACCAAGTTTTCTAACACTGGGTAGGACATTTTACTGCAAAATCTCTTGATAATTCTTTGATTTTATGATTCCTGTGATATGGTCAAAGTCTCCAGTATCAGGCACAGCAAAGCAACCCCATAACATTATTGATCCCCACTATGATGAACTTTTGGCAGGGTGTTCTTTTCTTTATTAGCTGCATTGTTCCTACTTTAAACAAACTGTTGCTTTGCATTGCCAAACAGGTCTAATTGTGTTTCATCTGTCCACAGAATATTTTCCCAGAATGATTATGGTTTGTCAAGGTAGCCTTTTTGCAACTGATTAGTCGTTGTTTTTTTTTGTCATTTGTTCAGCAATTATTTCTTCCTTTGCCTTCGCCTATAAAACTCTGATTGGCTTAGTGTGCGGCATATGGTACTTGTTAACACCAGGACTCCAGACTGTTTCAGGTTGATATTCAGGTCTTTGGAATTTTGATGTGGGTTTTTGCTACTATTCGCACCAAGCTTGTTATTTTCATCTTTCCCCCATGTCCAGGGAGGTTCTTGATGATACCATGCTTGGCAAGCTGCTTAATAACCTTGCTGGGATACTATGGTTTTGTGGATGGCCTTATACCTTTTGCAAGTCTTGTAATTGCTAATATTATCAGTTCTGATGTCCTTAAACAGCTGCTTTGTTGTTACCACTGTGAGAAAGGAACAGGCCTAACATGTGGCCTGTTAAAAACTAATTCATGTCATATAGGCACTGAAATTTACCACAGGCGATTCTTATTTGTGATTTACCACAGGCGAGTCAAAATGTGTTCCCATACTAATTTAATGTAAAGGGTGCCAATACCAGTCTCAGAGCATAATTTAGATTTTTCTATTTTTGCCTTCTATTGTTTTTTGTTTTAAATTGTTGTTCATTATTTTCTCTGTTGTATTTAACTCCTTCACCACCCAGCCTGTTTTGACCTTACTGACCTGGCCATTTTTGCAATTCTGACCAGTGTCAATTTATGAGGTTATAATTCCGGAACGCTTCAAGGGATCCTGATGTTTCTGTGAGGGCTTTTTCGTGATGCATTGAACTTCATGTTAGTGGTAAAATTAGGATGATAGTTTCTTTTTGAAAAAAGAATGAAATTTGGACAAAAAAATTGGAAAATGTCAAAATGTTCAAACTTTCATTTTTCACTGTTAAATCACACAAATAGTTCATCAATAAAATTTCCCATATTATCTACTTTACAACAGCACAATCTTGGAACCAAATTTTTTTTTTGTTAGGAAGTTAGATGGGTTCAAAGTTATTCAGCAACTTCTCATTTTTCCAACAAAATTTGCAAATGCAGTTTTTTTTAGGGACCACATCACATTTGAAGTGACTTTGAGGGACCTACATAATAGAAAACACCAAAAGTAACACATCCAAAAACTGCACCCCTCAAGCTGCTCAAAACCACAGTAAGAGATTGTTAATTTTTCAGGTGCTTCATAAGAACTAAAGAAACGTGGAAGGAAAAAAAAATAACATTTTCACTTTTCCAACAACAATGTTGCTTTAGCCTCAAATATTGCATTTTCCCAAGGGTAACAAGAGAAAATGAACCTTAAATTTGTTGATCAATTTCTCCCAAGTACACAAATACTCCATATGTGGTCAAAAATCACTGTTTGGGTGCATGGTATGTCTCGGGAGAGAAGGAGCACCATTTGACTTTTTGAATGGAAAATTAGATGGAATCATTAGCTGACACCATGTTGTGTTTACAGAACCCCTGATGTGTCTAAAATGTTGAAACTCCCCACAAGTGACAACATTTGGGAGACTAGACACTGCATGAATTTATCTAGATGTTCAGTGAGCACTTTGAATCCCCAGATGCAACACAGAATTTTATAACGTTGAGCCGAGAAAATGAAAAAATACATTTGTTCCGCAAAAATGTTCTTTTATCTTTAAATTTTTCATTTTCACAAGGGCAGCAGGATAAAATGGATATATATGTAGCTGTGTTTGTATAACCAAAGTTTTGTGGCAACCTGGTTATAAGTGGGTACTCATTTACAAGTTAGCAAAGGTCAAGGCATAAAATAAAGCATAACCTTTAATGATTCATCTTAAGAGAGGAACACTGTTAGTGTCCACTCAGGGGAGATTAAAACCAATGACAGCCCTGCTCATAAGAGCTTACAATCTAACAATGAGGTGGGGTTGACACAAAGTACAGGTGCTTATTTACAATGATGGTATAGTCAACTTGAGGATATGGGGAACAGATAGGAGCAGTATAAGTGGCCACCAACCATTATTTGTGATGCATTTGAGGCTGGTGCAGGGGATATGCTAAGTCTAAATGGCTTTGACTAGGGATCATGATAGGCTGCCCTAAAAAGATGTTTTTTAGGGATCACCTGAAACAATGTAAGATGTGGATACACCTCATTTATTTAATAATATATTTATTCATTTAGATAGCACTATTGATTCCATAGCACTTTACATACATGGGTAATGCTGTCTCTCTTTGGAGCTCACAATCTAAACATCCTATCAGTATGTCTTTACAATGTGGGGGGAAATCCACGCAAACACAGGGAGAACATACAAACTCCTTGCAGATGTTGTCCTTAGTGTCCTTGGTGGGAATTGAACCCAGGACCTCAAGACCCCAGTGCTGCAAAGGCTACAGTGCTAACCACTTGAGCCACCGTGCTGCTCATTTCTTGAGGTAGAGCCTTCCAGATAATTGATGCAGCTCGGGAGAAGTCTTGGAGCCGGGAGTGGGAGGTTCGGATTAATGCAGAAGTGAGTCTAAAGTCACTTCAAGAGCGGAGAGAACGGGTGGGGTGATAGACAGAGAAGAGGGTAGAGAGGTAATGAGGTGCTGTACTGTGAAGAGCTTTGTGAGTGAGAACAAGCAGTTTAAATTGGATCCTATAATATATAGGCAGCCAGTGCAATAGGTGATCCTGGCTGCTGCATCAAGGATGGACTGGAGAGGGGAGAGTCTAGTACAGGGAAGGCCAATTAAAAGAGAATTACAATAGTCAAGGCAGGAGTGAATCAGGGCCACAATGAGGGTTTTTGTGGTCTCCAATGCCTAGTCTGGATAGATGACAATAGATCCATACTTATGTCTATTGGACATTACGTCTGTGATCTACAAATTTGACAAGTAGACTACATACCGTATATACTCGCGTATAAGCCGAGTTTTTCAGCCCAAAAATTGGGCTGAAAAGTCCCCCCCTCGGCTTATACGCGAGTCATACGGCTTGAGTATACAGGCCGCCCGCCCGCCACCCCGATCAGTATACAGGCGCCCCCCCATCAGTATCCAGTGCCCCCCCCTTGCTCCGCAAACCTGTAAAGTAAGATCATTATACTTATCACTGTCCTGTCGCCGCTGTCCCGCCGCCGCCATCGCGCTCCTCCGGCTTCATCCGTCTTCTTCCGGCTTCCTCTGGTCGGCGCAGGCAATGACGTCATTGTCTGCGCGCCAGGGGAGGAAGCCGGAAGACGCTGGATGAAGCCGGAGGAGCGCGATGGCAGCGGCGGGGACGGCGGCGACAGGATAGTGGTAAGTATAATGATCTTACTTTACAGGTTTGCGGAGCAAGGGGGGGGCCCTGGATACTGATGGGGGGGCGCCTGTATACTGATGGGGGTGGTGGGCGGGCTGCTGCTGTATATACCTCTGGGGCTGCTGTATACTACTACTGGGGCTGCTGTATACTACCACTAGGGCTGCTGTATATACCTCTGGGGCTGCTGAATACTACCACTGGGGCTGCTATATATACCTCTGGGGCTGCTGTATACTACCACTGGGGCTGCTGTATACTACCACTGGGGCTGCTGTATACTACCACTGGGGCTGCTGTATACTACCACTGGGGCTGCTGTATATACCTCTGGGGCTGCTGTATACTACCACTGGGGCAGCTGCTGTATATACCACTGGGGAAGCTGCTGTAACACTGATGGGGCCTGTATATACCACTGGGGAGGCTGCTGTATACCACACTGCTGGGGGCTTTATACTACCAATGGGGAGACCTGTATACCACTGGGGGAGCCTGTAAACCACACTGCTGGGGGCTGTATACTACCACTGGGAAGGCCTGTATACCACTGGGGGGCCTGTATACCACACTGCTGGGGGCTGTATATCTGTGCTGGGGTCCACCCTCGGCTTATACACGAGTCAATAGGTTTTCCCAGATTTTGGGGGCAAAAGTAGGGGGTCGGCTTATACACGGGTCGGCTTATACACGAGTATATACGGTAATTACTTTGACAAGAAAAATGGACATATACTGATATGTTTGGGGATTTTCCTTTTTCTTCATCTCATGGAGGCTCACTTTCTTTCCTTTGTTTGTCATTTTTGTTTGGGGGTGATTTCCATGTATTATTTTTCACTTGTGATACATTGGATTGAGTTTTTAAACAATTTTAAGAGGCATATTAATAAAATACCAATTTTATAAGTCTTTCCTGTAGTTTTACAGATATGAAATGTTAAGAAAAAAATGTAATAAATGTAAAAAATATTGTATGAGAACAAGTGCCTGTTTCTCTTAAATAGGAATAAGGAACTTAGTGTTGAAAATTGATTGTCATATGCCTGAAGCAAAACATATAATACAAGAAAAAAAAACATATCCTGCTAGCAGAACAAGCAATAAAGAAAATGTTGTTAAACCCTACCAAAATTATGCAAGCACACTAAGTACTTTCAGTCCAACCCTGGTATCCCATAGGTGATACACTGGATTAAGGATTTGTGGAATGAGAGTGTCAGCTCTTAGCCAATTATTCAGAAACCTTCATTGCCCCTGGAATTCCATGGTCCCCAAACCTAAACTTGCCACTCCTCAATTCAACATGGTTAAAAATAGGGAACTATCAACCCAATTTCACTCTTTACTGCTAAAATGTGAAATGTCTCTTTTTATGATTCCTCTGATAGTTTCACCATCTGTAATACCACCACTACACAAATCAATATACCAATTCCTAACAAAATAGGTTCAAAAAAATCATAAGGACCAGCATGTGACACTCCAGCTAGGTCCAATAAAATGTTTAGCACACCAGAGTCATGGACTTATTATCACTCAGGTTCAGCTAGCAGTACGACTTCAGATATCTACTTTATAGACTTTCCCACTTTGAAATTACATCCACCACCAGGAGTGATTTCACAAAAGACAGAGAATAACATGAAAATGTGTTTTCTTCCTATACCAAGGAATATCCTGAGAAAAGAAAGTTAGAAGAAGGGGGGGAAGTGATAAGTACAAAAATACCAAAATAGTTAATCTGTCATTACTGGTTTTGTACTCTGAAGAAATCACAGTTAGGGAAGGTGCAGGTATTCTTTTTGTATTTAAAATTATTGATTATATAAACAATTATATTTAAAACAAAATTAAGTACAGTACATTTAATATTTTTTTATTTTCTTTATTTGCAGCAACTGGGGCTGTTATTTGCAGTTGCTGTTGCATAACTACAATTTAGCATCTCAAATACCATGGCCCTGAAAATAGGACTAGTTATTCTCTGACCCTATGTCCTGCATTGTGCAGTGTTCTGCTGTGATCAGGGCTGTCCATATCACAGCAGAGGAAGGAGATCAACACAAGCTTTGTGAAGCCCGGTGAGATCCCCTTTCCCTCTGTAACCACTCAGCTCAACGCAAGCTGAGCGTTCACAGGAGGAGATCAACAGACGCTAAGGAGACAGGGGGAGGCACAGGCAGCGGAAGTGTGGGGTGAGCTGAGTTTGTGTGAAGGGGAGTGGTATCAGCAGCTGGGGATCAGCAGTGCAGTATCAGGCAGTAGATCACTACGCCCCATCGCTGTCAGCCTGCAGTGTTCAGAGCACAGGAGTTTGATGATCACACACTGTGATCTCAACAATGTCTTTCTGCGCCTCTGTGTGTCTGTGTATCTATTTATACATCTTTCTAGTCATCTATCTATCTATCTATCTATCTATCTATCTATCTAACTATCTATCGAAAAAAATGGACTGCAGCACTCCTTCCAGGTAGTTTTAGCCTTTATTTGGACAACAGGCAAACACGCGACGTTTCAGTCTATCAGACTTTCTTCTGGCCAGAAGAAAGTCTGATAGACTGAAATGTTGAGTGTTTGCCTGTTGGCCAAATAAAGGCTAAAACTACCTGGAAGGAGTGCTGCAGTTCATTTTTTTCCATATGTATGTGAGTAAGGATGATTGAACACCACCCTGGACTGATTTTTGCACCCGGCTTAATAGCATAAGTGCTGCTTTTTGTTTCTTTATTTTTTATCTATCTATCTATCTATCTATCTATCTATCTATCTATCTATCTATTGTCAAGCCCAGACTTTGGGGGTACTCAGGTATCAGGCTACGAGGGGTTAACACTCCTGTTGTCACGGGGAGTGGTGGCCGCGCCTGATCCAGTGTCCTGGGTATATCTTCAAAAAGGGGGTTATATTTACAGGGGATTTATATACAGTTTGTCATGACGCCACCTGTAGTTTCTGGTGGTGGGTCACCAGCGCCGCCACAGTCCGCCGGAGGTAGATGGTAGTGCGGCAAGTTAGCAAAGTCCTCTACAGGTAGGGCTTGACCTCCGGGGCAGTGTTCCTGCAAAGGGAACAAGTTCATGAAGGCGAATACACGCAGAAGCAAAATCACTTTCTCTGGGTACTTTACTGTTCACTTGCATTGGTAGCATACAAAGTTACAGTTCACCATTCCTGATGTTATGAGGAAAGGTAGCTTAATGGGTGGCTGCACATGGATCCCTGGTGGTATGGTGGAACCCTTGGTGTGCCTTCGTGCTCTAACCCCGTCTGTTATTCCCTGCTTTCCAGTTGCGTTATGAAGCCTGGTGACTTGAAATCAGCCCGAGCTCCTTTCCTCTCTCACCTTCGCTGCCGTCGGGTAACCCTCTACTGGCTGGCCGCTCGTTCCTCTGGCGGTGCCTGCTACCCTCTTTCGGTCCACTCTGGTGCCCGGGAGAATTGTAGACTCCACTGGGCTCCGGATTCTCTGTGGTCCTAAAGTATCCCACAGGTGCAAGTACCGGTACCCGGTAAGCTGTCTGGGAGACCCTGCTGACGGCCAAATAAAGGCTAAAACTACCAGAAGGAGTGCTGCAGTTCGTTTTTTCCATCTATCTATCTATCTATCTATCTATCTATCTATCTATCTATCTATCTCTTATCTATCTATCTATTATCTATCTATCTATCATTTATCCTGTTTATTTATCCATGCATCTATCTGTATATCTGTCTATCACCTATCTATTTTACTACCCTGTATATCTACAAGTGCATCTCAATGAATTAGAATCTCATCAAAAAGATAATTTATTTCAGTAATTCAGTACATAAAGTAGAACACATATTATATAGAGTCATTACACACATACTAATTTATTTCAAGTGTTTATTTCTGTAAATGTTGATGATCATAAAAACTCAGAAGTCGTTATCTTAGAAAATTTAAGTAGGGAGGATCAGGAACCTGAGTAATAAAATATGACCTAAATAGGTATCAGAGACTTCACCTTGTGTGGTTGTGAGAGTTACAACCTCTATAAAAGCAGATCATGACTGCTACAGCCCCAGGGAGGATGAAGGGTTAAAAACCATGCTGTTGTATTCCATGAGACATGAAAGGGTGAATACAATATTGATTTATTAGTCAACACATTTCAGGGTTCACTGGACCCTTCCTCAGGTCAAATCAATATCACATTGCTATGTTTTTGGGCATTTCTGGGAGCCCTGAAATGTGTTGCCATTATCTCCCTGTAGAGCCGCAGGACCTGTAGAAACGCACAAGTGCGAAACGGCACCATAGTCCGTGGATCTGCTGATCCATCACCCCTCCCTGTTTGTAGGCACCTGTAACTGCACAATAAATGATCTGCATTAACCGGTGAGATGCAACATTTTTCCCCTCTTTTGCTGTGGACTTAGTGTTGTGGCTTGAACTATGGAGCGAGCACCCCGGTGTGGCGTTTTGTATCCGCTTACAGCAGCTGTCAAGTACAGAGTGACGTTTATGAAGGCAGCAGTCTTTGATGCTCAGTCTGCTCCTTGAATCTAGTTATTTATAAAAATATATGCAGGGCCTGTAAATAGCCCTGATAAAAGGTTTCCTATCTGAGATAACTGATAGGAATGATTAATTCTACTGAGTTTTTAGATTACAGCATTTTCCCCCAGATGGTGTGAATGATGCCATTGAATTGATGTGACCCGTACTATTGGAAGATGATTAAGATCACACTGTGAAGGAATAGGAGAAGGGGACAACAGCTTTTTACTCAAGCCATTTATTTATAAATTAGTTTATTATATTTTTTCATCTCCTCATCTAGTTATGAATACATGTATTTAAACGGTGTACAAAAGCAATAATGAAAATAAAGATTTATATACATTTTCTCCCATATGTGATTGAATTACCTTTCTGAAGAGGCTATTTACTTATTCAAATTCCCAGAGGGACATTGCATGGCCTGTATCTCTTAGTGCAGAATCGGCATTCTCCATAAGGAGAGATATTCCTCCTTAGATTTGGAGAAGGAGTGTGACACAGGAGTTTTCTGACATTGCTCCAAGATAATGTATTGATGCTTATTATATAAACTGTATGTATATGGGTCTATCAGTTAGTGTTTTATAAATGAGGCTTTATGACTGTTTATGTTTACGTGTGTGGTCACTGTCAATGATTGTTATTATTTGATGCAGCTTTAGTGATGGGCGAATCCTAAATTACTCGGAATCGCTTGACTCTAGCGAGTCCGAGCACAGGACTCGCTACTCGTTGCGAGTCTAGCGAGTCCAATGTTAATGAATGGGGAAGCGAGTAATAGCGAGTAGTGTGAGATTTACAAATCGTAGATGTGTCTCGGAAGCTTCAGCCTGAAGCAATCCTAGTTTTGTCATTTATTTGCATTGGACTCGTTTACTTTGTAAGTAATCGCTGGGAAACTCGCACAGATAAGAGTCCTGTCTGCTCTGTGTGCTAGCTGCCACAGCTCCAGGGTCCTAGAGCCCGCCTGCTGCCTGATGTAGCAGAGCTGAGATTGTTCTCAGTCTGCTCATTCCCTGTGTACAGACATGAATGTCTGTGCACAGAGATGATGTAGCAGAGCTGAGATTGTTCTCAGTCTGCTCATTCCCTGTGCATAGACATCTATATCTATGCACAGGGGATGTAGCAGAGAGGACATCGCGTTTTGGACTGCGTCGGACGGAAGAGGATTTTTTTAATTAAAGATGGAGTCCCTAATGGCTTTTTTTTTTATTTCTAATAAAAAATTTTCTTTGTGTTGTGTTTTTTTTTAAAACAATTTAATAGAAATTCATGGCGGTCATGTCTAATATTGGCGTGACCGCCATAAATTTCGGGCTTAGGGCCAGCTGATAATACAAAGCTGGCCCTAACCTCTTTATTACCCAGCGTGCCACTGCCACCAGGGCCGCTGGAAGAGCGGGGTTCAGCGCCAGAGGATGGCGCTTCAATGAACGCGCCATCTTCTGGGGCGGCTGCGGGCTGCAATTTGCAGCGGGGGGTGCCCAGAAAGCTTGGGCATCCCTGCACTGCGGATTCCAGCCCCCAGCTGCTTAGCTGTACCTGGCTAGACATAGAAATTGCGCGGAGCCCCACGCATTTTTTTTTAAATTATTTCATGAAATTCTGAGATTCTGACTCTGACTCTGACTCTGAGACTCTGACTCTGAAATTCATGAAATAATAAAAAAAAAATGCGTGGGGCTCCGCGCAATTTCTATGTCTAGCCAGGTACAGCTAAGCAGCTGGGGGCTGGAATCCACAGCGCAGGGATGCCCAAGCTTTCTGGGCACCCCCCACTGCAAATTGCAGCCCGCAGCCGCCCCAGAAGATGGCGCGTTCATTGAAGCGCCATCCTCTGGCGCTGAACCCCGCTCTTCCAGCAGCCCTGGTGGCGGTAGCACGCTGGGTAATAAAGGGGTTAATACCAGCTTTGTTATACAAGCTGGTATTAAGCCCGAGATTCTTAATGTCAGGCCACGTTTGACCCAGCCACTAAGAATCTCCAATAAAGGGTTAAAAAAACACAGAGAAAATTTTTATTTGAAATAAAAAAAAAAAGCCATTAGGGACTCCATCTTTAATTAAAAAAATCCTCTTCCGTCCGACGTAGTCCAAAACGCGATGTCCTCTCTGCTACATCCCCTGTGCATAGATATAGATGTCTATGCACAGGGAATGAGCAGACTGAGAACAATCTCAGCACTGCTACATCATGTCTGTGAGCAGGCGGGCTCTAGGACCCTGGAGCTGCACAGAGAAGACAGCTGGACTCGGCTGGCAATGTAACAGCAGTTATTTGCGAGTTTCCCTGCTATCACTGGCACAGTAGCCGAGTCTAATGCAAACAATGGCAATCCTAGTTTTGTCAGCGTTTCTGACAAAACTAGGATTGATATTGATTTGCATTGGACTCGTGCGAGTAATCACTGGGAAACTCGCAGAGTACCGAGTCCTGCGAGTCCCTTACTACTCGCCGAGTAACGAGTCCTAGCGAGTAAATTCGCCCATCCCTATGCAGCTTCAATTAGAAAGTGAATTATGGACTTTTATGGGATGTTTAATAGAGCCTGATGACCTCAAGCTGAGGTTGAAATATGTTGCTCTTGTATTAATAAAAGTCCATGAGCTAATTCATATTGCTCTTTTGGTGAAATGAGGTCACTATGCCATTCATTTCAGCTTAAATTCAGCACTCACTAGCGCTACCTGGTGATTCCTCTGTGAACGTCTACAGTACCTCTTGAAACTGTTCCTCCAGCTTCTTAAATAGGCAAGGTGGGTGGAAAAATACCCCCTCTTCGCAATACATTTGGACTCATGCTCATTTACTTTCTTGCTGGACTCATATTTTCACAATGGTTTGTGCAGCCATTGTCATGCCATAGTGAGTAAATGCATGGCATGTGGTGGAACAAGAGAGGAGTACCAAGGAAAGGTAAAAGTCAGACCCTGGCAATATGGAGAGGGGAGAGAGGTCAGCCCTTAACACTCACCTGCATCTGAACCCTGAGATGGGTCTTTTCCCCCATGCTCTATCATGTTCCTAGGCCTTGGCTGAACCTAGGCTTGACTAATGAGTAGAGATTCTACTTACTACTGCAATAAGACAGTATAGGGACAGATACAAACAAGCAGGAATATAACAACAAACAAAAGAACTCCACAGATTCTCCAGAAAGGGATTTTACAGATTCAGCTGGAAGGTACTCCACAGCTTCAACAGAAACATCAGTATAGAAGATCTCTAACCAGCATAGCAGAGAGCTAGGGTGAGTTTAAATAGAGGAAGGAAGTGGTTACAAGGTGCAACATCTTAGAATAAAGCTACAAGGATTATGAAAAGGAAATCTTAACCCCTTCAGCCCTGAAAGGATATAATTGTGTTTAACTCATGGTGATTGACATGTGAGCCTAGAAAGATGACCTGCTATTGGCCGAACGCCGTGACCTTCTGATCCTGGATACCCCAGAGGTCTCAGCAGGGTCTGAAAAACTCATAGAAGCCTTTCTGACATAATCAAAGTAAAGGCTCCAGCATCATATCAAATAAATCTGTTATTATCTGGGCAGTTTTCATTGTGAAATCTAACCACCAACTCTCTACCCTCTATGATTTGGCATAATTTCTGTAAAGTACATACTACAGACAGCAGTTATGTCAGAAAAATGAGACAGATATACAGATATCAGCCCTCAGACAATCAGGAATAGTACTATTTGTTTTCTGATGACTTTTTTTCTTCTATTAACTCTGGCCTTCCCCCCCAAAAGACTTGTAGATTCTCCCATTCTCTCAAATTACTTTTGGTTTCTCCTCATTAGGAATAAATCCTTCACTCCTAGTAAATCTATTGCTTCTTACTTATTGCCCAATGGGTTTTTGTACTTTTTTTCCAGTCTTCTTTTGTCATTCTCTTCTACTGCATCCAACACTGATCTCTAGTCCTATCCTCTGAGAGCTATATGTCAAAAAGGAAAAAAAATTGAAGACATGAAAAAATACAGACCTACTCAGTTTAATATGGTTCAATGCCTTACCGGAACAGAATAATACAATCTTAGAATAAAGTACTGGTGCTTATAGGATTGAAAAGTGCACTGCTTCACATGTAACTCCTTTGTTTTTTCTTTTGCTAACAAGCAATATCGTGACTATAGGTAATAAAGCAAAATAACAAACAGATTCCTGCTATTTCTCATTACTGTCCCTGACCCATCAGTGTGGTCTGTGAACTACAGTATCATATAAATAATAGAGATCCCAGGTCTACTTTGCACTTCTAATGTCTAATGCCAATCAGATAAACTAACTCTCCCGATATTCAAACACTTTCTGGAAAGATGAGAATACACTTTGACATCACGTATAGTTTGCTACTGATACTAGTTAGTAATTGTGGCTTTAATGTATAATATGTTTTTGAGACTTTCAGAAATAGTCACCTCTATATGATACAACAATGATTCATAGCACTAGGTTTTCAACTCAAGTCCATTCTTCTTTACAAACAGGAATAAACTTTGTTAAAGCT
This sequence comes from Allobates femoralis, assembly GCA_033576535.1. Classification (NCBI taxonomy): domain Eukaryota; kingdom Metazoa; phylum Chordata; class Amphibia; order Anura; family Aromobatidae; genus Allobates; species Allobates femoralis. The sequence continues at coordinate 112,002,979 of JARQOC010000009.1, read as the reverse complement.
GGCAATCAAGAAATATGATGTGCAAGTGATTTTTGTACTCCTGCATTGTGAAACCACTAAAGTAAACATTTTAATTACTCTTAAAACTTTTTTCAAGTGTTTTACCTCTACATCCGTTCAACTTTCAAAATAAGTTCAAAACTTTGTGCTTGTAGGTCAATGAGTGTGCATAGTGTAGAATTTGGTAACTTATCCATGGATATTTCTATAAACTTTAATTTCACAATAATAATATTTTTAATTATCTAACACAGAAATGTCACAAATTAATTTAGCGCTAAGGTGGTATCAAAAGACTGTGCCACATTTAAAGTCATTGAGCAGTATAATCCAAACTACCCGTTTAGAACTCCTTAACCAAACGCAGTGGCTACATACAGTGTCTTGAAAAAGTATTCATACCCGGTGAAGTTGTCCACATTTTTCATGTTACACCTACAAACTTAATTGAATTTTTTTGTGATTTACCAATGCTAAGTAAGGCTAGGGTCACACTTAGGCGGCCGTCACACGGTGAGATATCTTGCCCGATATCGTTTAAGCGATCTCCTTTTTGATCGCTTAAGCGATATCGGGCAAGATATCGTTGCATGTAATCAAGCGATTTACGATGTGAAATCGCTTGATCGTGACATCGCTGATCTGAGGTTCGGTTCTCAGATCTAGCGATGAACGATGCAACGATCTGCATCATCGTGGTGTATGACACCACGATGATCCATCTCCCAGCGACCGCGCCTATGCTGGGAGATGGTAACTATGGTACACGTCGGGTAACTAAGCGACGCGCGGCCCTAGTTACCCGATGTGTACCATAGTAACGAGCGAGATCGCTGCTCCGCATCGCTGGTGAGTCTGTCTGTGTGACATCTCACCAGCGATGTGAGCGATATTGTAAGCGATCGCGCGTGCACGTGATCGCTTACAATATCGCTAAAGATGTCGCAGCGTGTGACGGCCCCCTTAGCATGAGTTTTTTTTGGTGCCTTAAAAATAAGCATGCGTCTCTGCATGCTTTTTTCATTTCTGCATGGGGTTTATGTAGGTGCCTTTAGGCACCCATGCGTTTTTCCATGCGTTTTTGAATCAGCACCCAAAAAAAGTGCATGCACCATTTTTTGGTGCTGTTTTAAAAACGCATGCGTTTTATAACATGGGCGCCTATGGGAAACGCATGCATTTTTGCATAGTACTAAATGGTACTAATGTACCATGCGTTTTTACATGCGTTTTTGAAGGCAGCTCCTCATATAAGTGCAAAAACGCATGCCAAAAACGTATGGCACTTTAGGCATGCTTTTTTGCTATTAGGGCATGCGGTTTTTTTTGCATGGGGGCCTATGGGTGCGTTTTTACATGCGTTTATAAAAACGCAGGTCTGCAAAAAAGCATGTAAAATCTGCAAGTGTGACCCTAGCCTAACAAGTATTTGTGAAGTGTAAAGGATTTTCTAAAAATTTTAAAAGTATAAATCTGAAAATTGTGATGTGCATTTGTATTTAGCCCCCTAAGTTGTTACTTTCTATGACAATGCTTTGCTGCAATTACCTGTGGCAAGTCTTTTGGGGGATGTCTCTACCAGCTTTGCATATCTAGAGGCTGAAATTCATTACCCATTTTTCTTTTTAAAATAACTCTAGCCCAGTGAGATTGGATGGAGGAATCTGTGAAAATCAATTTTCAAGTCTTTTCACAAGTTCTTTATAGGATTTATGTCTGGACTTAGCACCATTCACACACACAAGAATATGCTTTTATCTAAGCCATCCATTGTAACGCTTGCTGTGATGTTGTGCTGCTGGAAGGTGAACATATGCAATATTCTCAAGCCTTTTGCAGCCTCTAAAAGGTTTTTCTTTGGATTGCGCTGTGTTTAGCTCCATATATTTTCACTGTCCCTGCTTAAGTAAAACCTCCCCGCAGCATAATGATGCAATGTTTTACAGTGGAGATAGTATTTTTCAGGGTAATATGCAGTGTTAGCTTCCCTCCACACATAGCATTTTGCATTTAGTCCAAAAAGTTTTAGTTTGCTCTCATCGGACCAGAATACCTTCTTCCAAATGCTAGCTGTATCCACCACATGAACTGTTTGACAGCGGTAAACATGAATTCTTATGGCTTGCATTCAAAAATGGCTGTCTTCTTGCCACTCTTACATAAAGTCAAGATTTGTGGAGTATATGAGTAGCTGTACTGTGGATTTTCCCACCTGAGCTGTGGATCTTTACAGCTCCTCCAGAGTGACCATTGGCTTTTTAGCTGCTTATGTAAATGGTGCCCTTCTGCACAGAATATTGGTTAAAGTGGACAACTATGTCTTGAGAGGTTTACAGGTGTGCTATACTCCCACCATTTTTGGATAATAGATTGATCAGTGTTCTATGAGATATTTAAACCATAGGCTCATTTTTATGACCAAAGCATGATTTTATCATTTCCAAAACTTTATCCCTTTCCTTTCTGGTCTGTTTCTTGGTTTTTTATGATGCTGTTTGATCCTACATGATCTAAAACAAACCTCTGAGGCCTTTACAGAACAGCTGTAGATATACTGACAATAGCTAACACAAAGCTAGACTCACCTTATGTCTGGAGACAATTGGTCTTTTAGGATTTATTTTAAGGTTATCAGACATCACGGGTATGAATACAAATGCACATCACTATTTTCCAATATATATATTTTAAATATTTAGAAAACAATGTTCAATTTACTTCCAAAACACTTGCTACTTAGAGTTGGTTCAACACATGAAATCCCAATAAAATACATTTATGGGTTCTTTCACACTGGCGGTTTTGAAAAAAAGTGGCATCTGTAGCATTTTCCACCTAACGGCTGCACTTGCGGCAAGCCCCATGCATTGTCTATGGGGCTTGCGGTAAGTGTGCGGCAGGCGCGGCAAATGTGGGTTTGGCAGATGCGGCGGCAAAAAAAACATGCTGTCAGTGGTGTTTTTTTTCGCGGCCGCATCTGCCGCAAGTGCCAAAACCGCACTTGCCGCATTTGCCGCACACTTACCGCAAGCCCCATAGACAATGCATGGGGCTTGCCGCAAGTGTGCTGCAAGTGCTGCCATTAGGCGGCACTTGTGGCTGATGCGGGATTTTTTACGGATCCGCCGGATCCGGGCAAAACCGCCAGTGTGAAAGCACTTTAAGATTGTTGGGGTAATATGAAAAATTGTGGAAAAATTCACAGAGTGTGACTACTTTATTTATATATGAGAAAAACAAGATGTCAGCACAGCCAGAAATTGCAAAAAAATATATATGTGTATCTACACCTGTTTATGCCATACTGCACAAAAATAGAGACATTTAGCAGGAGATTGCAGCATTGAATCTCCTGAGCTACTCCTCCAAAACGTCAAGGAATGTCTCAATTGGAGTAGTCCTAACTCTACGTATTTTTATAATTCTGATGTGTCCTGTAGACAGCATAATACAGTGTAAAGAGGACCATTTAAAGCAAACACTCACCCATACATGTCAGACATAGCTTCCCATGCTGCCAGGAGGTCCAGTGGATGAAGAGCTACTGAGGCTCAGACACCTGCAGCTTGCACCACAGGTGTCTAGGCTATTTCACAGTTTAACCCCCACCAGACCATCCCAACCATATGGGTAAAGCATGACAAGTCTGGGTGAATGAAGCTGATATAAAAAAACCTCAAGGCTGGAGGAGGCAGCTGCATGTAAACAGCTACCAAAAATAATGTAGTCAAATGCAGATGGCAACAGACAATTTCTAGCGTGCACATCGGGTGGTGGTTAGCCACTTAAACCAAACCAGGCTGCAGGTGTCTGAGCCTCAGTTGCTCTTCATCCACTGGACCTCCTGGCAGCATGGGAAGCAATGTCAGACATGTATGGGTGAGTGTTTGCTTTAAATGATCCTCTTTACAATGTATTATGCTGTCTACAGGACACATCCGAAATATAAAAATACGTAGAGTTAGGACTACTCCAACAGAGACTTCCTTGACGCTGGGGGAGTGTCTCAGGAAATTCAGTGCTGCAATCTCCTGCAAAATGTCTCTATTTTTTTGCAGTATGGCATTAACAGGTGTAGATACACATATATATTTTTTTGCAATTTCCGGCTGTGCTGGCATCTTGTTTTTCTCTGGTTTGGTTTGAGTGGCTAACCACCACTCGCCGTTCACGCTAGAAATTGTCTGTTGCCATGTGCATTTGACTCCATTATTTTTGGTAACTATTCACATGCAGCTGCCTCCTCCAGCCTTCAGGTTTTTTCACATCGGCTTCATTCACCCAAACTTGACATGCTTTACCCATAAGGACGGGATGGGCTGGTGGGGGTTAAACTGTGAAATAGCCCAGACACCTGTGGTGCAGGCTGCAGGTGTCTGAGCCTCAGTTGCTCTTCATCCACTGGACCTCCTGGCAGCATGGGAAGCTATGTCTGACATGTAAGGGTGAGTGTTTGCTTTAAATGGTCCTCTTTACAATGTATTATGCTGTCTACAGGACACATCAGAAATATAAAAATACGTAGAGTTAGGACTACTCCAACAGAGACTTGCTTGACGCTGGGGGAGTGACTCAGGAAATTCAATGCTGCAATCTCCTGCTAAATGTCTCTATTTTTGTGCAGTATGGCATTAAAAGGTGTAGATACACATATATATTTTTTTGCAATTTCCGGCTGTGCTGGCATCTTGTGTTTTTCTTTATTTATATATGAGTATGTTTATTGCAATAGCTACATAAAAAACAATACACAGACATTCTGCACAGCATCAATATTCTGAAAACTTAGTAGATACATATTTTTGTGATTAAAGAAATAATAATCAGTTGAAGAAAACCTGTCAGCTCAATATTGTAATGTAAAGACATTGCTGTATTGATACTTTAATATTGATTAAATTGTTACATTTGGTGAAGAAATCTGAGTTGTTCTTCTGTAATTAGCATTTGAAGCTTTCTACTTATTAGGTGTTCTCCTCCCTGTCTTTGATTCCCCGGACCCTTCACCTGCCTCCAGTCTGTGAATGACAAATCACTGCTGAGATTTCAAAAAGAAAAGGATGGACATTTACTGACCAGAGGCAGGTAGAGGGACCAGGCAATCACAGTCAGGAAGGAGACTCTCATCTTGCCCCTGTGCACTGAAATCTAATTATCAAAACATTTCAAAATAGTGTTTAAAAAAAAAACAACAAAGCTGATTTCTTCATCAACGTTATCAATTTAATAAGTATGACAATCATTATAATCATGTTTTTTCTTTACATTGCAATATTATGCTGAAAGGTTCTGTTTAAATCTTATGACATACCTAGGTTGGCTCTGATTCTTGTAATAATTAATCTTCTTTTTACATCTTACTTAGTCATGAGGGCTTTTTACACCTATCTAGTTTGCCACATGGACGCCTTTTGGTCAACTCGAGCCTCACCGTCTGCACACACTTAAATTCAGTGTTTCATAAACAATGACTGACAAAACATTACCAAATAGAGTGCTACACCAGAATCTAAAAGCCTGAATTTATTGAATGAATGAATGAATGAATTTAAGTGGAATTGAATTGTTAACTAATTTTACAAAAATTTACATTTAACAAAATTTGAATTTTTTTGTAATTTGCTTCTGCCCAGATTAAATAAAATGGTGACCTCTGGCTGCCAGTTTTCTGAACTATAATGGGGAATCAAAAGTAAAAAAAAATAAAAAAATAGTTATTCTTGCCTCATTACTTACCTTTTCAACCCCTCTGCTACTCTCTACCACCTGTCTAGTCTTTGCCAAATCTTCTTAACCCTCATAGCTCACAATGGGGTCTTGAGTCCTGTTGCAGTGTACCAGACTAATCGTACATTTACACGCGGCCACAGGAAGGTAGGAACAGGCAGGCATCGGACACAAATTGTGCCTGTTGCCTTTAAAAGACCTCGATGTGGCTGAGTGTAATTCAGGACTTTCCTTCCTTCGAGGCAACGTCGTTACTAGAAGATTTTGCCGAGGCAACGTCGTTACTAGAAGATTTTGCCAATGGCAACGTCGTTACTAGAAGATTTGAGTGCCGAGGCAACGTCGTTACTAGAAGATTTGAATGCCGAGGCAACGTCGTTACTAGAAGATTTGAGGACCTTCCGCGTCATTGCGTTTGGTCACGTGGACGTGAGGGGGCGGAGTCCGGAAAAACACACTAGGTGAGCGAGGACGCTGCGACTGTCTGGAGCCGCAGCTCACCGCCGCTGCAATTTAACACCCGGATCAGGAGAGGATCCATAAAACCATCAGGCTATTACCATAGTTGTGCTTGGAGAGCGCAACTATTATAGGTTAGTAACTACGGCATATTTACCCTGTAAATCACACGTGGATATCGCACCATTGCGCCTCCTATCTTCTTTTTGTTTTCACATTTCCTTCCTTCAGGGAAGACACAGGAAGGAAAGTCCTGAATTACACGCAGCCACATCGAGGTCTTTTCAAGGCAACAGGCACAATTTGTGTCCGATGCCTGTCTGTTTCTACCTTCCTGTGGCTGCGTGTAAATGTACCATTACAGGTATCATGGTACCAGATTGGTTCTGTGAATGCATGTGGAAGGTTATATCGCTCTTCGTCGTGTCATAACAATCCTCTCAGGCTCTACAACACCCAAATGCGCTTTATAGTGTAAGAGAGCCAAAGAATCAAACATGAATTTTGGGGGTCAGAAAATGTGCCGAGGACTGGATGGATGAAGATGAATAGTGGAGGGGCCGGAGAGCTGAGAGAGTAAGCACAACGATTCATTCTATCTTTCGCATATTGAAATTTCTCCACAAATTGAATTTACCGTGAACAGACACATTCAAATTCCATCATCTCTACTCTTCAGTGTATGTGCTTAACGGGGCACAAATGAAGTATGGTCCAATCCTATCAGTTTCTCTCTCTCTATATATATACCTGTTTCCCCATATATGTATAGTACCATAGTCAGAGAGTATTCTCATTGACTTAGTTCCCCATTCAGAAGAAGTGTCCTCTGAACAATCAATAAGCAAACTTTTACAGGACCTCGATGCATTTCAAAGATATAGCTTGGGCATTGCCTAAGTTGCAACTGTGACTACAATAGTTATGCTTTTGACTAATAACTACATTCAATTTAGTTATTTAATGAATTCTTAATTTACATTATTGATGAAAACAAAGTGTTTAAATGGTCATCTTTAACTAATATTTGTATTATTCCAGAGAGTAAACACATCTGTTGCATTGATATCCCAAATAATTGGATACTGGACACTTTGACTAGATATCTATTGTCTTGTTTAGTTTCTAACTCATGGGAGCTTTCAGAATTGCATCTCTTTTAGAAGATTAGGGCATTGAATTGTTATTGATTAGGACATTATACATGATTGGTTTCAGTAGATGGAAAGTGATCTTACTCTGTGAGCCTGCCACCCATCAATTGGTGCCATCCATCTCTTTGCACGTTCATTCTTCATCCCCTAATGGTAAAAATCTGAAATCTATAACATGAATTCTATACACCTATTTGGTCGTATAATTAGTTATTTTGTTTGCCTGCTTTCTCCAGTAATAAGTATGCAAGAATTGTCACCTAAATATTTTCTATGTAAGAATCTAGTACAAAGACAGTCATGATAAATAATTGTCCTGAGTAAGAAATATAGCAGTATGATAATATTAAGTCAATGGAATAAAACTACTTAATATATTCCTGATTACACAACTCCAGTGGGTTTTTCTTTTTAGTACTAAGTGGCGCTTTAAATGTAACCTCCCTGTCTCTATATTATACTTACCATTTGGCGGCTACATTGTTTTTTGCCACTGCTTCAGTCCTTTGGCACCATCTTATCCTCAGGTTCTAACTGGCTAGAAGTCAGAAGTATTGTCATAACTACTCGATGCAACTCTATGAGGCCAGAATGAGGCTAGGACAAGGCTTCATAGACTTGCACTGAGTTGTGACCTCTGGCGTGCTCTATGAAGCACTGGTACTACTGGCAGGTCCCACAACTCCGGGCGGTATTCTGGAAAAAGATGAAGATAGAGGCAAATGACTATAACACAGGGACTTACATTCAAAACACCATTACAGTGATTAAATAAAAAAATGCAGGAGTGGCACTTGATGTAGTCATACTGAAATTTACATCCATATTTATACTATTGTGTTTGTATTGTTGATTTTGTAATATGACACAATAGAGTCATACATACATCCTAAATAATAGAAATAAAAAAAAACAGACCATTTTTTATCCCTTTTATTATATCTGCCTTATCTTTTCAGTTTTCTAACAATGTAAGGATTACCACTTCTCAGACAACCACCTCTCAATTATTATACAAGAACAGTCTATAATTACCTGCAGTGCTAGGGCCGTTCCGGCAGTGAGAGTGTCGTCTCCCAGGGCTTGAATGTTGTTGTTATGTTATGTGAACACTAGAGATGAGCGATGTTCGATTCGAAATGTTCGCCAATCTCAAATTCGAGCTGTTTTGAGCGGTGTTCGAGTCATTCGACGAATGCGAACAATTAGCTTCAAATTCGGCAGTTCGAGGTTATGTTCGATACCAGTTCGTTCACCAAAAGGACCCTATAAAGTAGTCTGGGGGCAGAGGAAAAGGCTGAAATGGGGGCATGATTGTTTAAAAGCCGGCGGTAAAAAGCCGCCGGCTTTTAAACAATCATTCAACCCGATCCTCTGCCCCCACAGCCTCCCATCCCAATCCTCCGCCCCCCCTGCTGCCTCCCATCCCAATCCTAAGTTAGGACTGGGCAGGGAGCGCAGCAACAGGCAACGGGAAGCGAAGGACCAGGGCGGGGAAGCCGGCAGCGGTGAGAAGACTTCACCGCTGGCTTTCCTGCTCTGTGCTGCGCTCCTCACTCCCTGATTACCCCTTCCCATTTCCTGGATCTGCTCCCCCTGACCTGACCTTAACTCAGGTCACCCGAGGACAGCTCAAGTGGCATGACCTGAGCTATCCTCGGGTAACATGAGTTAACCCCCCCTTACAATGCCACAGTGCACCAGCCTCGAGGGGTTAATAAAGATGGAGTCCCTAAATGTATTTTTTTAATGAATTTTCTAAAACAATTTGAAGTGGGCTTCGCTGTATTTTTGTGTCCAGCCAGGTACAGCAGGCGGGATGGGCTGCCTCCAACCCCCAGGTGCCTATTTGTACCTGCCTGGAAAAAGAAATAGAAAGAAGCCCCTTTTTTTTTTATTATTTCATGAATTTCATAAAATAATACAAAAAAAATACGTGCGGCTTTGCGTTATTTACATGTCCAGCCAGGTACAACTAGGTAGCTGGGGGATGGACCCCACCCCCCCGCTGCGAATTGCAGTCCGCAGCCACCCAATAAAATGGCGCGTTCAAATAAGCTGAACCCAGCTCATTCAGGGCCATGGTGCAGTGGCTCACTGGTCAATAAAGGGGTTAGGGCCAGCTTTGTGTTATCGGCTTGCCCTAAGCCCGAAATTCATGGGGTCACGGCAATATTAAACATGACCGCCATGAATTTCTAGTAAAATTTAAAAAAAAAAACACAGTTGCTCCCTTCTGTCCGGTACTGACGTTAAAACATATTTTACATTCATATTCATTGGTGTTCGACAGTGTTCGATGGACATTTGAAGAACATACAGCAAATTCGACAACTCGAATCGAATTTGAACACCGGGGTGGTGGCTCATCTCTACTTAGGATCGGTCGGGGATGCAGCGGGAGGAGCAATGAGGGGGCATCAAGGAGTGGGGAGTGCAGCACAGAACAGGAAAGCCGGCGGTGAAGTCTTCTCACCGCTGGCTTTACTGACGGTTATTTCAAATGATCAGCTGATGGTTCGTTTTTTTTTACTACCTACAATAAAAGACATTTGGATATTAAAAGAATCTTACAATAACACTGGACTCTGCTTCTTAACAATCCTATTTTGAGAAAATTATTGCCAAAGAATCCTGGCATTACATACCAAAGGGTCCCTACAATAAAAAAACATTTTTGCACCTAGGAGATTAAAAATATCCACCAGAGTCTCCCAAACACGAGCTTTTCCCCTGAAAGGCTCTATGACATGTGGTAAAAAACGATGCTTGTGCTGTACCCTAATGCAACCAACACAATACTTCAAATCCACAGTCACTGGACAAACCCATAAAATTAGATTTGACATAAGCTGTACCACTTCTTTTGTCATTTATTTACTTGAATATCCCTGTGGTCACCAATATGTGGGATGTACCACGCAAGAACTGCATTGTAGGGTGAATAAGCACAGATCAAATATCAAAAAAGGGTTTGCACAGCATGGTGTCTCACATCTCTTCGACATAGTTCACAAGAGAGATCCCAGATTAGGCTAGGGTCACACTTGCAGATTTTTCCTGCTTTTTTGCAGACCTGCGTTTTTAAAAACGCATGTAAAAACGCACTCATAGGCCCCCATGCAAGAAACGCATGCCCTATTAGCAAAAACGCATGCCTCAATAGCAAAAATGCATGCCTAAAGTGCCATGCGTTTTTGGCATGCATTTTTGCACTTATGTGAGAAGCTGCCTTCAAAAACGCATGCAAAAACGCATGGTACATTAGTACCATTTAGTACCATCCAAAAACGCATGCGTTTTTCATAGGGGCCCATGTTAAACGCATGCGTTTTCTAAAAAACGCATGCGTTTTTAAATCAGCACCAAAAAATAGTTCATTTTTTTTTGGGTGCTGATTCAAAACCGCATGGAAAAACACATGGGCCTAAAAAAACGCATGCAGAAATGAGAAAAGCATGCAGAATCGCATGCTTTTTTTAAGGCACCAAAAAAAGTCATGCCAAGTGTGACCCTAGCCTTGGTAATTTTTTCATTAAAAAACGCATATGCGTTAACGCATGCGTTAACGCAGGTGCCTATATGTGCCCTGCGTTAACGCATACGTTTCCCATAGGGCCCCATATTAAAAAAATGCATGCGTTTTTAAACAACCCATGCGTTTTTTTACAGCACCCAAAAAACGCTGCATGCGGTGTTTTTTGGAATAGTGAAAAAAAACGCGTGTGTTGTTAAAAAACGCAGCTACACTTAAGTGCACCATGCGCTAACGCATATGCGTTTTTATTAACAGCTGAAAAATGTAGAGAATGCAAAAAATGATGGTATGTGTGAGCAAGGCCCAACAACAGGCTGGGGGCACTCAATAAGCATGTAAAATACTGGATTTATAAACTGGATACCCTCAAACCTAAAGGGTTAAATCTAGTTTCTGAAATCATTTGATAATGTTAGTAATGATCAGGGTTGACTGATTGTGAATATATATCCAACTGAACAATATTCCATTCATGTCTGGCTGCTATGATAAATTATCTAGAACAATATTGCCTTGTCGTTAATACCGTATATGCCCGACAAAACAACCATCTATTGTTTCAAAGGGTCTCTGATATATATTTGCATTTTGAATCTTTTAGAAAAAAATCCTATTCTTGGTGATATTTTGATAGCTTACATCGTAATGACACAGTCACAAACAGCTCTTGTTATATGTGTTTCTATTTGGGTGGCTTCAGACTTGCAGACTCCTCCGCAGTGTCTTGCGGACGGCGAATGAAAGCCAAGCACAAGCACCGCCCACCCTATGTTTATCATGGGGACGCATGGAGATGTGCTCGTCTGCGGATGGCCGTGCACACTGATAGACGTCCGTGTGTGATTTGTACGCATGCGGATGCTTGAGTACAAGGCATACATTCCCGTCCGCACCATGAACCCAACATGTCGCGTTCATGGTGCGGACGAGAATGTGTGATTTGTACGTAAGCATCTGCATGCGTACAAATCCCACACGGAAGTCTATCAGTGTGTATGGCCATCCGCAGCCGAGCGCATCACCATGCGTCCCATGATAAACATAGGGACACGAGGTGTATGCGCTCGGCTTGCGCTCCCCCACCGCAATACGCAGTGGTGGGGAAATCAAGTCTTTCCAGCTTGGTCTGTCAACTTAGATTGCATACAGAAATGAGACACTCCATAGTATAGACATTTTGTTACACTGATTTTGTTCCTCATATGCCCCTTTGAAGATACATAGTACCCCTTATTATATGAAATCCTTTTTTGCCATTTGTTTGCTTTATTGACATCTATATATTATTTTGAATATACTTTCATCATTCTACCCATTTATTCAACATCATTGAGAAAGAAAAAACTATGAGTTTTAAAAATAGTTTTATTTTTACTCATATGTTCATACTTCTAGTCTTCACTTTTTTAATAGGTTTTTATACACTATATGCAGAGATATTCCTTTATGATATTGATTACAATTGTTTGGACATATCAATACATCCCAGAAATAAATATCTGGAAGCCGGAAGAAGCCGGATGAAGCCGGAGGAGCGCGATAGCGGCGGCGGGACAACGGCATCGGGACAGCGGCAGGGATAAGTATAATAATCTATTCCTTTACAGGATTGCTGCACAAGGATGGGGGCCCTGTATACCGATGGGGGTGGGCGGCCTGTATACTGTATACAGTGTATACAGTGACTCTCGTATAAGCCGAGGGGGGAACTTTTCAGCCCAATTTTTGGGCTGAACGAGGCGACCAATCAGAATAGCGGCGCGCGATATGCCACCATATTTGAAATACACTGAGTACCATCTACATTTCAATATTCTCTTCAGAGAGTTCGTGCCTATTTCTGCTCCTATAATGTGTTGTTGACACAACACTCTGATATTTACTATTTATTTATTTTTATTATTTTTTTCCTCTTATGTTATGTTTAGGACAAATTTTTTCGTGGTAGTTTATATACGTTATTATATATTGTTTTGCATACATCTAGAGTTTTATAGGCATGTCTTTTTTTCTTGATGACACACAGCATCACGTCACACTGTCCCTCCCTGTCCTGTGACGTCATGATGATTCATCAAATTGTTATTTGGCGTCTTTTTGTGTATACAAAGCGAGCTGTATGAACTTTTATTAATTGTCCCTGAGGAAGAAGCTGGGTATTGGCTACAAAACACGTCAGATTAAACAGACACCTTCATCCAGATACTCCAGTCTTCTGGTCTTCTTTGGCAGCAGTGCGGATCGAGCGATACTTCATCCTATATATGCTAACAACTGACTGTGACAATCAGAGTTCACTCCAGGTCATAGCTGGGGCTATGACCGGGAGTGAACTCTGCCTTCACACCAACAACAATGCCGACACCAGCGGAGGCTGCCTAGCGCACGGCAGAGAGTAGTGAATATCTCGGACGTTAATTAAATATTCACTCCTCTCTGCGGTGCGCTCGGCATTTTTCGTCGGCGCTGCCATTGATGTTGGTGTGAAGGCAGAGTTCACTTGCGGTCATGGCCCCAGCTATGACCTGGAGTGAGCTCTGACTGTCACAGTCAGTTGTTAGCATATACAGGATGAAGTGTCGCTTGATTCGTGCTGCTGCCAAAGAAGACTGTCACAGTCAGTTATTAGCCTGCTCTCCCTCTGGATAGACGTGTCTCTATGCAGAGGGATGCAGAGCTGACATTCATTGCATTTGATTACGTCGGACGGAAGAATTTTTTTTAATAAAGATGGAGTCTAAGTGTTGTTTCGGTTTTTTTTCTAATAAAGAATTTTTTCTCTGTGTTGCGTTTTGTCTTTTAAAACTTTACTAGAAATTCATGGCGGTCATATCTACTATTGGCTTGACCCCATGAATTTCAGGCTTAGGGCCTGCTGATAACACAAGGCTGTCCCTAACCCCTTTATTACCCAGTGAGCCACTGCACCAGGGCCCTGGATGAGCTGGATACATATATCTTCTGGGGTGGCTGCGGGCTGCAATTCGCAGCGGGGGTATGGGGGCAGAAAGCTTGGGCCTCCCTGCGCTGCGGATTCCAGCTCCCAGCTGCCTAGTTGTACCTGGCTGGACATAGTAATAGTGCTAAGCCCCACACATTTTTTTTTTTTATTTCATGAAATTCATGAAATAATAAAAAAAAGGGCTTCCCTATATTTCTTTTTCCAGGCAGGTACAAATAGGCACCTGGGGGTTGGTGGCAGCCCATTGCTGCCTACTGTACTTTGCTGGCATACAAAAAGATGGCGAAGCCCACATCGAAATTTTTGTGAAGAATTCATAAAACAATAAAAAAAAAGGCACTGCTTCTTTATTAACCCCTCGACCATCATCTCTGTGACAGAGTAGATGGTCGAGGGGTTTATAAAGATGCAGTCCCTTTTTTTGGAATGTTTTATGGATTTATCGTAAAAATTTTGACGTGGGCTTTGCTGTATTTTTGTACGCCAGCCAGGTACAGCAGGCAGGAACGGGCTGACCAGCCCCCATTTGAAGCCCTTTTTTTTATATTATTTCACGAATTTCATGAAACAATAAAAAAAAAAAAAAAAAATTTACCTTGCGGTACCGGATCCAGATGCGGTTTTTAAAATTGCAAAAACCCACATTCCAAAACTGGATGCGTTAATGCATCCAGACGCGGAATGAGGGTTGCAATTTTACTATCAAAGCATAGTATGAAGGCACACCGTAAAACCACATCCGGTAATGGGTGTGTGTGACACCTCGATAACGATGTTGTTAACGACCTCACCTATTGAGAAGTGAAGGACATAGGCGAGCTAATGACTGCAAGTATTGTTTGCTTGTCGTGGGATTGTTGCTGAATTGTTAACAAGATCTATACTTGTGACATTTCACTAGCGATCATTGAATGTTGTTCTAGCGATCTAGGTCAAGTCGGATCATTGGTCGGTTCGCCGACACATTGAAGCTTGAGAAGAGGCCTTTAGTCTGGTTTAGTAGGCTACATAATCATGGAGATGACTAATGACTTGACAGATGTTCAGAATGTAGTCATTGATGCACTCCACAAGGAGGGTAAACCACATAAGGTCATTGCTAAGGAAGCTGGCTGATCACAGAGTGCTGTATCCAAGCATTTTAATGGAACGTTGAGTGGAAGCAAAAGTTGTGGTAGAAAAAGGTGCACAAGCAACTGGAATAACAGCAGCCTTGAAAGAATTGTTAAGAAAAGGCCATTCAAAAATTTGGGGGAGATTCACAAGGAGTGGGACTGCTGCTGGAGTCAGAGCTTCAAGAACTACCATACACAGCCATATCCAGGACATGAGCTATAACTGTCGAATCCCTTGTGTCAAGCCACTCAAAGCCAATAGACAACGCAAGAAGAGTCTAAACTTGGCTAAGGAGATAAATAACTGGAGGGTTGCACAATGGTCAAAGGTGTTGTTTTCATATGAAAGTACATTTTGCGTTTCATTTGGAAATCAAGGTCCCAGAGTCTGGAGGAACAGTGGAGATGCCACAATCAAAGCTGCTTGAGGTCTATTGTGAAGTTTCTACAATTCCCCAAAAAGGCTTGAAGAGACACGTTATCTGCTGATGTAGGTCAACTGTGTTTTATAAAGACCAAAGTCACTGCTGCTATCTACAAGGAAATTTAAGAGCACTTCATGCTTCCCTCTACTGATAAGCTTTATAGAGATGGAGATTTAATTTTTCTACAGGGCTTGGCACCTGTTCACACAGCCAAAAGTACCAAAACCTGGTAAACTATCACTGTGCTTGATTGGCTAGCAAACTCACCTGACCTAAACCAATAGATAATCTATGGGGTATTGTCAAGAAAGATGAAGACACCAGACCTAACAATTGAGACGAGCTGAAGGCTGCTACCAAAGCAACTTGGGCTTCAATAGCACCTCAGCAGAGCCACAGGGTGATTGCTTCCATGCCACATTGCATTGATGCAGTATTCATGCAAAAGGAGATCCAACCAAGAATCGAGTGCATTTGCTTTTCATTAGGCCAAAATTTAGGAGTTAGGCTGGGGTCACACTTGGCATGAGTTTTTTTAGTGACTTAAAAAAATCATGCGTTTTTACATGCATTTTTCATGTCATCATGAGTTTTTTAAGGTGTGTGATGGCACCCTGCGTTTTTGTATGCGTTTTTAAATCTGCACCAAAAAATAGTGCATGCACTATTTTTTGGTGCTGTTTTAAAAACGCATGCGTTTTTGTAGAAAACACATGCGTTTTTTAACATGGGCCCCTATGGAAAACGCATGCAAAAACGCATGGTACATTAGTACCTTTTAGTGCCATCCAAAAACGCATGCGTTTTCCATAGGGGCCCATGTTAAAAAAACGCATGCGTTTTTGGATGGCACTAAAAGGTACTAATGTACCATGCGTTTTTGCATGCGTTTTTGATGTCAGCTAATCACATAATAGCATAAACGCACACAAAAACGCATGGTACTGTCACACATCCGTTTTTGCTATTTACACATGCATTTTTGCTCTTAGGGCATGCGTTTTTTAATATGGGGGCCTATGGGTGCGTTTTTACATGTTTTTTGGTCTCCAAAAACTCATGAAAAAAACGCAAGTGTGACCCTGGCCTTAAAGATAATTTTTTCAGTTGGTCGTATATAATATTCTAATTTTATTACATAATGAGCTTTGGATTTTCATTGACTGTAAGCCATAATCATCAATATTAACATAAATAAACACTTGAAACAGATCACTCTGTTTGTAATGACTGTATATGACATATGCGTTTAATTTTATGTATTGAATTACTGAATTAATTTTTTGTTAATATTCTAATGTATTGAGACGCACCCCCTTTCCCAAAAATTAAGTGAGAAGAAAACTAGTTAGGCAGATCTGCACCAGGCCACTGCTTTCATGCTGATTATAAGGGAGTAATATTAAAATAAAATATTGAAACAATTGTGCAAAAAAATGTAATGTAAATTAGCATTCAACCTAGTAGCACCCTCTTTTTACAAGTATCACGGCTTGTAAATGCTTTCTCTGGTCAGCCAAGCATCTTTCAATTCTTGTTTGAGGGATTTTCATACATTTTTCCTTGGAAACGTCTTTCAGTTGTGTGAGATTCCTAGGTCACCTTGTATGCACTGCTTTTTTGGGATCTACCCACAGAATTTCAGAAATTAAACTGCTTACCTTAGAGGGTTGTGTCACACACAGCCAGTATAAAAGGCTCCAAACAGCTGCTGCAGTATCCACAGGCTGATGCAATGGTAGAAAAAATTGAAGTAATATGTGTAATCCAACTATTCTGATGTACAATCGATCATGTGCAAATAAATCAGTGAATACAAGTTGCTTTATTGAAAGTGTTTCAAGGTGTATTTTTCACCACTTCATCAGGAAAACTACCTGATGAAAGAGTGATGAATAGACCTTGAAACACATTGAATAAAGCCACTTGCATTCACCAATTTTCTTTGTATATGATTAAATGTACAGCAGTGCAATTGGATTCCACATATTTCCTCAAGGTTTTCTACTATTGTGAATTTTGACATGTGTTTAGGATCATTATCCATTTCTAAAAGAAATACTCTTTTCACGTTGCACATTTTTACAGATTATTTTTTCATAATTTATATAATCCAGTATTCCCTTTACCTGTGAAATGTTCCCCGTGCCATTGGGTTCAACACAACCCCAACGCATGATTGATTAACCCATATGCTTAATGGTTGGTGAGATGTTCTTTTTCTGAAATTCTGTTTTTCGCCACACAGATCTTTGATCTATTCTATTTCTATTCTAACCTCATCGGTGTACAGGACTTGTACATAAAATGCATCAGCCTTCTTTAGATGTATGTTATACATACTTATGATGCTGAATATTATGGTGAGAATGCAGGAGAGAGTTTCTTCTTACTTCTCTTCCATGATGTTCATATTTGTGCAGCAGTCTCTGAACAATGTTCCTCAACTCTAGTCTTCTAAATCTTCCTGAAGGTCTTTTTCAGTAAAGTGGGGGCTCTGATTTGCCTCTCTAGGAATCCTGCATCTCACACTGAAATTTTGCGTAGCCTTCTAGACCTTATGTTGACCTCCATTGTTCTTGCTAACTGTCATTTCTTAATAACATTTCGAACTGAGGAAAGGGCAACTTGAATATGCTTTGCTATCTTCGTATAGCCTTCTACTGCTTTGAAGGCTTCCACCATTTTCATTTTCAGAGTGCTAGGCAGCTGCTTCAAAGAACTCATGCTGTTTTTTTATTTTTCATAAAACTGTGAAATTTGCATCTTTCCCAAAAATGATAGTGAACAAGTCATAACCCTAATAGGCTAAGGGTGCTTTCACATTGCGTTTTTTTGAGGATACGTGGCTGTCCATTGTGAAACGGACTGCCACGGATCCGATTTGGCTCCCATGTTATCCTATGGGGATCGGATCGGATTTGGTCTAATTGCCATCCAATTTGTGGGATCCGATTTGTGTCCGATTTTTTGCTGTGCCCAAAATCGGAGACTGCTCTGATTTTGGGTACAGAAAACAATCGGACACAAATTGGATCCCACAAAATCGGATGTCAATTAGGCCAAATCTGATCTGATCCTCGGCCATTATCATGGGGCCCTATGGAGCAAGGGTCTGAGAAAGCACAGGATTGTTTCTCGGACCCGATTTTAGTGTACTGAGCATGCTCAGTACACTAAAACTGCTCCTAACCATCTAATTTCACTTCTCCAATGTATATACATACATTGCGGAAGTGAAATTTAGTAAAAGAAAGGGTTAAAAATAAAAATATGTATGCTCACCTTCCAGCGAGTCCCCTGGCGCCTCCAGAAAGCTTCGGACAGGACCGGCGGTTGCGCACAACCCGGCAGCGTCATCGGGTCACATGACCGCAGTTACCGCGGTAACTGCTGTGATGTGACCTGATCAGTTGATCGGGTTGTGACATAACCGTAGGTCCTGTCCGGAGCTTGCTGGAGGCGCCAGGGGACTCGCTGGAAGGTGAGCATACATATTTTTTTATTTTTAACCCTTTCTTTTACTAAATTTCACTTCCGCAATGTATATATATACATTGTGGAAGTGAAATTAGATGGTTAGGAGCAGATCCTATAAGCATCCGCACCTTACTGGAGACGCCGGGGGTCTCGCTGGAAGGTGAGCATATACATTTATTATTTTTAACCCTTTCTTTTACTAAATTTGACTTTTGCAATGTATATTATACATTGCGTAAGTGAAAGTTCCCTGCTGCCTCCTCAGCTGTTTTTGTGATAATCATGGCCCCGGACACAGAAATAGGTCACCTCCTGTGGTGTCCGTGGGGTCCTGCAAAAAGTAGGATCCCACGGACAGGAAAAAATATGCTATGTGAAAGCACCCTTAGTAGAGTCTGAAACCTGGGACAAAGTTTTCTGAGCACACAAATTTCCAAGGGTGCCCTAACTTTTCTATCGGCCCATTTTCTTTTTGTAATTTATCAGATGCTAAAGATGATTTTTTTTTCCCTAAAATACAAAGAGAATGTGTCATCTTTAACTTTATGCCTTTAGAGATCATTTCATCTTCAACTTGCTTAACTGTTCATAATAACAGTAATTTTGACCAAGAATGCCCAAACATTTGCATGCCACTTTATCTTCCTACTAAGGAAACACTGAGAGGTATAGGAACTGCATTTTCACTTCGTCAAAGTACCTATCTACTTTTATACATTACGGTTTACAAAGTGGGGTTTTCAAGAGATTTATACATATTCACAGAGACTGCTGACAGAAAAGGAAAGTGGGGGCAGAGGTTGCTTAAAGGTGAAGATGCTAACTTTCATAAGTATTTTCAAAGCTATAATCAATACTTATATTCAATGTGCTTTTGGGCATATTCATTGTTCCTTCAAGTATTTGACATGTCTGATATGTGAAGGGCCCTTAAGCCTAGATATTAATATGGAGTAAAGCTTCTAGTTGCTATAGAGAAAAAAGATCAAACTACAAAGTTACATTATACACATAACACGAATAAATCAGCTTGCTATAAAAGAATATGAAATTAAAACATCAGTAGGTTTGGTTTTCAGTACCATGTCTATACTGATGACACCCTGTTATACACCTCTTCTCCTGACATCACCTCCATGTTACTACAAAATATCAGTGATTGCCTCTCTGCTGTCTCTAACATCATGTTTTTTCTCTATTTTAAACTGAATTTGTCAAAAACCAAACTTCTTGTGTTTCTTCCATCTACTAATCTTTTGAAACCTAATATTGC
Organism: Allobates femoralis; assembly: GCA_033576535.1. NCBI lineage: Eukaryota > Metazoa > Chordata > Amphibia > Anura > Aromobatidae > Allobates > Allobates femoralis. Next base: position 111,982,846 of record JARQOC010000009.1, on the reverse strand, counting down.
CATTTCTGTATGTGGTTCTACCATTAGTCCTCGCTGTCTTGGGGTTATATTTGACCCAGATCTCTCCTTCACTCCCCACATCCGATCACTCTGACCCACAAAGCCCTGCACAGTTCTGCACTACCTTACATCTCCTCTTTCATTTCTGTCTATCGCCCTACACGTGCCCAAGTGACCTAAGACTAACATCATCTACAATCCAAATCTCCCACTCCTGTCTCCAGGACTTCTCACGAGCTGCACCAATTCTCTGGAATGGATTTCCAAGAACAATTCAATTAATTCCAAATATCCATAACATTAAGCGAGCGATAAAAATACACCTCTTTAGACTAGCCTACCACCTAACCTCACCTATGTAATTATTCCCATTCTTTCCTTCTCCAAATCTGACCTCTTGTTACATCTTTCTACACCCCCATGCATTTTATAGCACTTTATCTGTACTTGTACAGATCCTGGTTCGTGAACAGTTCATGCAGCATTATGTGAATCCCCTATTTATTATATTCATAGCTGGACCATATATGACGACATTTGTTACTATTACCTTTTGTGTCTCCCCTATTTTCTAACAAATTTTAAGCTTGCGAGCAGGGACCTCAGTCCTAATGGGCTCAGTGATGTATTTATTTATTTTTTGTCTCATATGGTCTGTAATGTATTATATTTGTAGTGTCTCATATTGTATTGTATTTAATCTTATTATTATATTGTATTTTATTACATATTATTGTATTGTATTGTATCGTATAACCTCTGAATTGTAAAGTGCTGCGGAATATGTTGGCGCTATATAAATAAAAATTATTATTATTATTATTATTATTATTATTATTAAAACATAGATTTATGACATTTATAGACAATGTTTACACAGTGGGGAAAATAAGTATTTGATACACTGCCAATTTTATACATATTCCCATCTACAAAACATGGAGAGGTTTGTAATTTTAGGTACACTTCAACTGTGAGAGCAAGAGCCTAAACAAAAATTCGGAAAATCACATTGCTTGATTTTTCATAATTGATTTATATTATTTTGCATGAAATAAGTATTTAATACAAGAAAAAACATATATTTTGTACATAAATATTTGTTTGCAATTACAGAGATCAGAAGTTCCCTGTCGTTCTTGACCAAGTTTGCACATTCTGCAGTAGGGATTTTGGCCCAATTCTCCATACAAATTTCTCCAGATCTTTCAGGTTTTGGGGCTGTTGTTGGGCAACATGGAGTTTAAGCTCATTACAAGGACTTTCTATTAGGTTCTAAAGGAGACTGACATGTTTCTTAGCAAGCCACTCATTAGTTGCATTGGTTGTGTGTCTCGAGGCATTGTCATGCTGGAAGACACAGCCACAACCCATCTTCAATGCTCTTACTGAGTGAGGGAGGTTTTTAGCTAAAGGCTCAATATACATGACCCTTCCATCCTCCTTTCAATATGGTGCAGGTCTCCTGTCTCCTTTGCTGAAAATCAACCCCAAAGTATTATGTTTCCACCCCCATGCTTCATGGTTGGGATAGTGTTCTTTGGCTTGTGCTCATTCTTCTTCTTCTTCCAAACCTTACCCCATGCTTCCTATGTATCATCCACATGGTCACTGACAAACTTCAAATGGGCTTGGACATGTGCTGGCACGAGCAGGGGCACCTTGCGTGCCCTGCAGGATTTTAACTTATAATGGCATAGTCTGTTACTAATGGAAATCTTTGAGACTGGTGTCCAAGCTCTCGTTAAGTCATTGTCCAGTTCCTCCCATGTAGTTCTGGGCTAATTCCTGACCTTTCTCAGAATCATCCTTACCCCATTAGGCAAGATCTTACATAAAGCCCCAGACCAAGGAAGATTGACAGTCATTTTTTGTTTCTTCCATTATGTGATCATTGCATTAACAGTTGTTCCCTTCTCAACAAGCATATTGTCCTGTAGCCCATCCCAGCCTCTAGCAGGTCTAAAGTTTTGTCCCTGGTGTCTTAGGACAGCTCTTTGGTCTTGGCCATGGTGGACAGGTTAGAGTGTGATTGATTGAGTGTGTGGACATGTGTTTTTTATGCAGGTAACCAGTTAAATCAAGTGCAATTAATACAGGTAATGAGCTTCTTAAAGAAAAACTATGTCGTATTTATTGGGACAAAAAAAGGAAATTATTATATTTTCATTCATGCGGTCTGATAATAACTTGCATGGTAAATAGACAAAGACAGTCAAAAATCACTCAAAAAGGTTCAGAAATGAGTACATTTTCTAGGTTTCCGAGTGTACTGGAAATTGCTTTCTCGAAGAAGGTCCCAAATGCAGTCCCTCATCATGTTTTCATCATACTGTCCTCAGTATACTGTAGTATTTTCAAAGGTGTTAGATGCTTATCTTTACCAAAGAATTAATTTTTTTCTTGCCAAAGATTATGGATATTTGAAATCCTGAAATAAAACATGTTTGAAGTGTTCGATTTCATGAAAACTAAAGATTTTTTAATAATTCCAATCTAATTTGCCAAATTGTAATAGACATTTTACCCTACAGACAACATATTTATCAGGAGATATTTTCCAATTTCAATTAAAGCCCCCAAATGCTTCTGATAGTGTAGTGTCTGATGTATATATAGGATAATCATACCCTATATCAAAAGGCTTTCTTGTTCAGTAAAATAAATCTTTCCAGACGTAAAATAAAAGCCTAACTGTGCTATGTAAACCTTCCTCATAATACGGCTAGCTCAACACAAACTGCTTTGTGAATAATAGATGTATTTGTTACAAAGCATCTGCATACTTACTAAAAAATTCACATGTATAATATAATGTTGGCATATTATTACATTCAATACAAATAAGAGAGACAATGTATTCTTTAGCTTTATGTACTGAAAAAATAATAACGTTAAGAAGTTAAACTTCATAGAGTTGACTTCACTTCATAGTGCATACTATATTGACTCTAGTGAATTTCCAAAGTATTGCTTGAGATAGCCGACATGGCTACATCGCTAGAAATAATATATATGCCGGGAAAGAACAACTTCTAAAGTATTTTTATCTAGAAGCTGGCTGCACCATAACCCATTATGGATGCAAACAATTTGGTCTTCAAGATGCTGCATTGAACATCATTTTAATTTCCTCCTTTTGGGATCCTTACTTTTATTTCAATCAATATGAGTTTTGCTTTGTGTGTGATAAGTTTTATATCACAATGACAACATTGAGGCTATGTTCCCACGATGAGCTTTTGATGAGTTATTGTTGCTGCAGAATTCCTGCACCTATTATGTACATTATGTTACTTGTGCTTTTCATATGTGGTTTGTTTTTTTACATATCTTTTTATCAGTTTTTTATGCTGTTTTTTTTGTTCCTTCTTAGTGTGTTATGTTTTAAACAAAGCTGCTTAGCATTTGATATTTTTTGGTACTTGACCTTGACAAAACTTTTTTGACATACTTATGTTTGGATTAAATGAATTTTAAGCGTTTCCGCAGCAGTAAGCTATCCTTATTGGGTGGCATTAGAGTTTCTCACTTCCTCACTGAAGTGACAATTCTCAGCCATAATGCAATAAAACTGCATGTTCATGTTTTACCTGCGAATTTCCCTCATCTAATGCAAATCTAAGAAAAAATGTTCATATAAAACACAGCATACTCACAAGAGAAATTGACATGTTGCATATTTGAAACACACAATACAAGCCCATTTATATTGAATATTGGTATTTTTTTTAGCTTGTCCTATGCAATAATGCCAATGGAAATTGGAGTAACTTGCTTCTATATCAAAAGTGAGAGGTATTTCAATTTCAACCAACTGTAGATTCAGGTAAAAAGGTTGTCTTGTCAGACTACTAATATAGGCATCCTATTTAGGCAGCTACACTTTATTGGATAAATAAGTGGAAGTCCATTTTTGAGGGACAAACAAGTAAGTGAACAAAAGGATCATCTTGTAACATCTGCAAACAAACACAGATTTTCAAGCTTTTTGAGAAATGAATGAGTCTTTTAGAGATCCGTGGTATCCAAAGAAAAAGAAAAGATGAAGTTGCACTCAGCGGTAATGTGACTTCAAGCTTTTATTCATTTAATCCAAACAAATATGCAACATGGGGGGAAATAGAAAGATGTGGGCTATGATCTAGGACAAAAGCTGTTTCGCAAACAAGTGTGGTTCAATGGGTCCACAACTCTTGTCCCAAATCGTAGCCTGCATCCTCCTATGTACTTACTCACTTGTTCCTTTTTTGTATGAAGTAAAAGAATAAAATCTTGGAGACATCTTACCCGTGAGTGCAGCTTCATCTTTCCTTCTTTTTGGATATCGTGCATTTTAAAAGTTCTTCTTGGAAGTTAATTCACCCAGACGGAGGGTGGTTGCTGTAAGCTGTACTTCTCAGCATCGACGGTGCACAAATATGGTGGTGCAGGTCATGTTTCTACTAATTTCTTTTAGAGATCCATAATCTTCCCTCTCTGAATTATGAGAGTGGAGAGAAGACAAGCATTTGCTGGAGCTTTATGACCAAGTAAGGATGTTTTTGAGGTAGGATAAAGGAAAGCTCAGCCAATCTGAGAGTTAAGGATCAAAAAGTGCTAGAATTTTTATTGATCTGCAAATAGAAGTATACCCCACCTATAGGTCAATCCAAGTCAGCCATTTTGGATCCAACTTTATTTTTGTCAATGGGAAGATGGTCATGTGACATATGAAATCTATTGAGAATTTCATAAGAAAAACAATGGTGTGCTAGGTTGTAACTTTATTCTTTCATGCGTTATTTACAAGTTTATGACCACTTATAAAATGTGTTCAAAGTGCTGCCCATTGTGTTGTATTGTCAATGCAACCCTCTTCTCCCACTCTTGACACACTGATAGCAACACCGCAGAAGAAATGCTAGCACAGGCTTCCTGTATTTGTTGTTTCAGATGCTGTATAGCATAGACAATTGCTTTCATATAAGTGATGAGGCAAACTTTTTTGTGAATGGTGAAGTTAACAAACAAAACCACCGCTATTGGTCTGACACTAACCCACAGTGGATAGATCCCTCCAAGACTGTTGGAACACAAAAATTAATGATATGATGTGCTATATGGGGTACAAAGATAGTGGGGCCATTCTTCATCAATGGAAACCTCAATGCCATTGGATATCTGAATCATGTAGCAATTTCAGATATCCAGAGTCAATAAACTAAATCCGACTCCTCAGGGTTCCCAACAGATAATACAGCTTTGGCTGGTTTCACATAACGTTTTTGTGCCTGTCTGTGGGATCCGACTTTGAAGGGGGATCCCATGGACAGGCACGGATCCACACGGATCCCTGCAATCGGATGGCAAATAGCCATCCGATCCGATGCAGGATCCGTGTGGATCCTGCGGTCCCCTGTCCCTGCTTCTTCTCCTCCATCTTCTGCCCTCTCCTATTCTATATGCTGTCCCCCCTATTCTTTGCTGTGCCCCCGCTATTCTATCCTCATCTATCCCTATCCTGTCCCCTGTCCTCTTCCCTGTGTGTAAAAAAATAAAAAAACCTCCTCCCGGAGGATACATCACCTCTCACCGGCTCCCACACTGCAGCACCATCAGGACTGAAGGACCTGTGATGATGTCAGAGCCGGTCACATGACTCATCAGCTGAACGGGTCTCTTACATCATCACAGGCTCTTCTGCCCTGATGGTGCTGCAGCGTTGGAGCCGGTGACAGGTGATGTATGCTCCCGGAGGAGGTTTTTTTTATTTTTTTACACACAGGGAGAGGACAGGGAAGAGGACAGGGAACAGGATAGGGATAGAGGAGGATAGAATAGCAGAGGCACAAAATAGAGGAGCGAGGGCACAGAATAGCATAGGAGAGGGAAGAAGATGGAGGAAGCAGGGAAAGACAGGGAGATACGGAGCCGACATCGGATCCGAGGTGAACTTGGATCCGATGTCCATAGGCTCCCATGTTGTGGGCCTTCGGATCAGCCTCGGATCAGCAGTGATCTGAGGCTGTCCGATGTGAGTCACGAACACAAAATCGTAGCAGGCTACGATTTTGTGCCCGTGATTAAATCGGATGGGATCGAATGGTGCCAAAATCGGATGCCAATAGTGGCACATCCGATCCCATCCGATTCCCATAGGGGAACACGGGGTCCGATTTCGGATCCGATTGTATCCGTTTTGAAACGGATACAATCGGATGACCGAAAATCGTTATGTGAAAGCAGCCTTAGTTTCCAATTGCATTCACATCTAGTGGCCCACTCCTGGGTAGTTTTGGTGGTTCAGCGAGCCGGGCCTGCATGCAACGAGGCTTCTCCAGAGTCAGGCAACATATTCCACATTTTCAAAGCTTTTTTCAGAAGCTTGGAGAATTTGAAAGACTGAGTGGCACCTTTGTAGCGGAATCTCACTTTGACAGGGGATCCCCAGCTATAGAGGATCTCTTTCTCTCTGAGGATTTTGCAGTATGGAGCAAATTTTCTGCGTCCACAGGTCTGAATAAACCGAGAAAGCAGCATAGGGTTCTGGGAGGTTGACTTACCTGCAAGACTGCCTCTTTGGTCTGATAATTGAGCATGCACCCCAGAACATCTCTGAGAGAGACCTATTGATATGAGAAGGTTTAGGGAGTCTATATAGCTTCTCTATCCCAATTTCACACACTGGCATATCTGGCAGCACAAGTTGAAAGAAAGCAGTAACATTGGTGGACAAGTCTGAGTCAGCCACTGCTTCAGGCATGCCACTCACTCTAAGATTATATCTCTTCATCTTGTCTTCCATGTCCACATCTTGTAGTTAAGCTGCTCTGTGTTGCTGTCCAAAACTCATAGTCATCTGCAAGATTATTATGGGCAGAGGCATACTCTGCCATTTTCTCCTCCACATGTGAGGTACGTTCACCCAGGGAGGCCAGCTCACTCCTCAGCTCCCCCATCATACCTCACAGGTCCTCTTGAAAAGAGCACCTGAGTGACCCCAGGAGAGTTCACAGCATGCGCTGAGTAATCGGAGCGTCCTCATCTTTCCGCTCCACACTCCCCACTGGGTTCCGAGATGAATGTGAGCAGGCCCCAGGTGACAGTGGAGCCGGCGCCATCTGCTGCGCGGGTTCCAGGGGCCACTCCAACAAGAAGAAATCCGTCACCATTACAACCTGCTCTCACATTCCCTAAAGGTACCATCACACGCGGCAATATTGCTTGCAATTTCACTGGCAATTTGCTGGTTGCAGTGAAATCATGGACATATTGTTCCACTTGTACACGGCAACAAAATAGAACAATGTGTCCATGATTTCACTGAAACCAGCAAATTGCAAGTGAAATTGCATGCAATGTTGCGACGTGTAATGGTACCCTAAAGGCCGCTTTACACATCGCAATATTATTCTGATATTGCATTCAACTTAAAGGGAGCGCGCACGTTTTTGGCACCTGTCCAAAATCGCATAGGAGATGTTACACAGGGAGATATCGGCAAGCAACGCAACTACAATGTCGTACGCTCCTCTTGCACACTGTGTATAAGCAACTCAGGGAATGACCAATTAACATTGGAGTGAATAGGGGAAGATGCGCTCCAAATCGTAGTTGCGCTGTCACACAGCACAATCCTGCCAGATCGTCAAGCCAATATTGCACAGTTGAAGAGCATGCATAATTCAAAAACGATATCGTAGTTGCATTGTTTTTGAGTTACATTGCCCATTTACACGACACAGCGCACGAACGATAGCAACTGCAACGCCCGTATCACGTGACTTTTTATCGTAGTTGCGTTGCGATATCGTGACGTGTAAAGCGGCCTTAAGAGCTCAGTTTGTAATTAGGTTGCTTTCCAACCAAATGGTCACTGGTCTGAATTGAGGAGCAGCCTTGAAGATTTACGAAAAAAAGAGATACAAGCACCATCCAGCTCATTGATAGTGGTCTTTTGACAAAGAAATTTGCCAGGATGCATCATGTGGGTGCCATGACATTTGGAAGAATATGAATTAAAGTTTGTTTATACAGTACATTCAAATATAAGAAATGATGAATTAAATGTTTTAACTGCAATTGCACCAACCTTACCTGATGCACATCAAGTTGAGCCAGGCTGATCTGCCAGATTCAACCATACTTGCACCATGTTCTTTCCCCAGCAAATATCCTGAGCTCTAATTCCACAGACGTCTGGCTCAGCAGACTGGACAAGAAGTGGCCCAGTTTGAACCGTCATGCCCAGCCTACAGTGTTCTGTCAGATAGGGAGTTCACTGCAGATAGTGGTTTTACCACCCTATGTAGACCAGCATATCCTTCATAAGTGCCAAAAACATAATTTTTGTCTAAAGGAATCAATCATGCATCAGTGTTGACCTTCATTAACCAACTCTTATGCAGAAGATTACATCAGAGGTAACAATTGTTTACCTGCCCAGTGTCTTATCACATTTAAATAGACCAGGATATCCTTTGCAAGTGTGAAAAACCTTGCATTTTTAAAATCATATCAGTCATGGATCAGTGGCAAACTTTATTTACTTACAGGTGATGCTGTAAACACAGTGTGGCAGCACACTGTGATTAATGAATACATGAAATATTGCTAAAATGTTAAAATGTAAGGTATTTTTTTTATCAAAGAGCACGAAAGCTATCTAACCACTTCAAGGTGTACTATTAAATATAGATGGTTGCTAAGTAAGTACCTTACATTTTTTTTATTTATAGCAATATTTCATGTATTCATTCATTCTTACCAAAAGCAAAGTACTCAAATATTGCCAAATAACACTTTATTAGAAACTGAGTCATATCAAATCAAGGAAAAAGGTTCAAATATGAGTCACACATATATAAGTCCCCTTTCACATCAGCGTTTTGCTGATGTTTGCGGCTGATCCGGCAGGTGGCGCCTCATCTGCCGGATCAGCTGCCTAACGGCCGACTTGCAGCCGGGATCCGGCAAGCCTCATGCATTGTCTATGAGTTTAATGGCTGGGTGCGGCAAGTGCGGTTCTGCCAGATGCGGCAGATCCGGCACTTGCGGTGACAAAAAAGAACCCTGCTTGCAGCTTTTTTTTCACTGCCGCAAGTGCCGGATCCAGCCGATCCGGCATAACCACACTTGCCGCACCCGACCGCAAGCTTTATTGGCAATGCATGAAGCTTCCCAGATTGGCGGCGCAAGTGCAGCCGTTAAGCGGCAAATCTGGCAAATGCGGGAAAACTGACGGATGTGCCGCACATCAGCAAAATCGCTGATGTGAAAGGCCCCGAAGAGGCACATAACCAGCAGGGGAGATCAAAAATCTCAGGAGTTTGTTCAAAAAAGAATCACAAGTATATATATATATATATATATATATATATATATATAATATATATATATATATACATGACTAGACAAGTTACCGTCCCTTACAAGGTCTATAATATCTAAGTGCTACTTAGTGATGAGTGAGTGTATTCGTTACTATTCGCTACTCGTACAAATAGTATGGTATTCCCAATACGCAATACTCGGCGAGTATCGCTGGTGCTCGTGAGTGATTTGTCAATCATTGTTGATCTGACATAAATTGAAAGCTCCCTTCAGTAAACAATGGCAGCTGGCACCTCAGGGAGAGCAGATTGAATGTTAGGCTCTCTTTGGGGGGGCTCTGAAAGGTGTGTTATGCTGTGAAATTTTGAAAAAGCCTACCCTCCTGTCCTGCCCCGGAAAGACTCGTTTTATAGCAGAGCTTACCATTCATTGACTTGCATTTTGCTTGCTATTTGGACGATTAAGCGAGTATTAAAAACTATTTATAAGAGATAAGTTGTCACAATGGAGCAAGCCTTCCCTAAAGGGAGTGTGGGAAAAAAAGGGGGGGTTTCTGATCCCACTAGTTGTTGCTGCTGAGAGGTCCTAGGTGCACCTGTGCTCATGTGCCCTAGTGGCTGAAAATTTGTTAAAAGATTAAAATTGGACCCAGCGCTAACAGAAACACCTGAAAACTACAGTCTTTGATTGTGAGTAAATATTAAAAGGAAGATAAAAATGTGAGGATTCTTTGTAAAAATTTCTCAATTTATTTGATCCAATAAAACTAACAATGTGCAAAAAATAAAAACATTTACATTAAATACAATAATTCAGATAAAAGCTGGGGATTAATTTATGATGTTCGGGCTTTATAGATGTTTCTTTATAGTAATTCTTTGATAAGCTGTCTTTCATATATTCATATCCTAAAGAATCTTGGGGTTTTTCATTAACTGGATGTGATACAGTTGTAAATGCCTTCTGTGGATTCCTTCTGTATAATTATAAAAGATGTGAATTAATTCTCAAACTTAGCAGGGGTTTAACATACAAGGGGTTGAAATGATGTACCTGCAAACAATCTGATGTAATGATGGCTGTAAACCTTCTGTAAAGGTGGGGTCACACGCGGCGATCTGGCCTGCGATGTCGGAAGCGATGCGCGGGTGCCCGCTCGCTTCCGACATCGCAGGCCAGCTGTCACACGGCACGACGTTGCCGGTGACGCGGCTGCGATGTGGGCGGAGCCGTCGCTCGCTGGGCAGGGCTCAGCCCAGCGAGCGATGGCTCAGTAACCCTGTGATATAGGCTGGATCGCGCCGCCAACAGTGTCAGACGGCGCGATCCAGCCTAATCGCTGGTCACAGGTTGACAGGTTTATGAACATGTTCATAAACCTGTCAACCTGCGACCAGCGATAATTTGCAGTTGCGTCGCGCTGTCACACAGCGCGACGCACTTGCAATATCGCCCGCGACTTCGCTGTGACGTCACTTTGCGGCGATGTCGCGGGCGACATCGCCGCGTGTGACCCCACCTTAAGAGCCTTCTGTGTAAATGGAAAGATAGGAACTAATTCTCAAACTGATTACAGATTAAGCAGACAAGGGGTTAAGTGATTTACCTGCAATCAGTCGGAGAGAAGGGGAATCTGCTTCTTTATACTCCTGTGTCTTAAGCTGGCTGCCCTAAACACAAATGTACAGAGGGATCAGAGAATTAAATCTCCTAACTGTCTGGACTACTGGTCTTATGTAGTACTTTTGCTTACTTACAAACTTGCTTAGAGAGACTCTGCTGAACTGTGTCTCGTCAAGATTGCTAGCAGGTAAACAGATACATCAAGCACTTAAGCTACAGTGGATTTGTGATAGCTGTATACGAGCTGCACTTACTAGGATTCATGTCCTGCTGTCACGGACTCAAGCCGTCCGAGGTCCTCTGGAAAGACACCGTGGCCAGCGGCGTGCAATCCGTCTCCTCCTTCTCGTGTGGCCGCGTCACCGGATGTGGACACCGGATGTGACGTAGCGGCATACACGGAGGATAAGCTTCCTTGCAGCGTCAGAGTCAAAACCGTGCTGCGTTGTGTCAGTCTGGGAGGTTTGCAATGGTGAAGCACAGGGTGGGCGGGATCAACGCGTTTCGTTGATCTCGGTCAACTTCCTCAAGAGGGACCCAGCCACTAAGAATCTCCAATAAAGGGTTAAAAAAACACAAACACAGAATTTTTTTTTTATTAGAAATAAAAAAAAAAGCCATTAGGGACTCCATCTTTAATTAAAAAAATCCTCTTCCGTCCGACGCAGTCCAAAACGCTGTCCTCTCTGCTACATCCCTTTGCATAGATATAGATGTCTATGCACAGGGAATGAGCAGACTGAGAACAATCTCAGCTCTGCTACATCAGGCAGCAGGCGGGCTCTAGGACCCTGGAGCTGCGGCAGCCAGCACAGAGGAGACAGCCGGACTCTTATCTGTGCGAGTTTCCCAGCGATTACTTGGACAGTAAACGAGTCCAATGCAAATCAATGGCAATCCTAGTTTTGTCAGAGTCTCTGACAAAACTAGGATTGCTTCAGGCTGAAGCTTCCGAGACACATCTGTGATTTGTAAATCGCACACTACTCGCTATTACTCGCTTCCCCATTCATTAACATTGGACTCGCTAGACTCGCAACGAGTAGCGAGTCCCAGGCTCGGACTCGCTAGAGTCAAGCGATTCCGAGTAATTTAGGACTCGCCCATCACTATAAACAACACCATACACAGCTACAAGCAGATGCAATTTATACAATAGATGGAGCCAGTACACAGAGAAAAAACTCCTTTTGAGTCAGTTACATATACAGTGCCTTGTGAAAGTATTTGGCCCCCTTGAACTTTTCAACCTTTTACCACATTTCAGGCTTCAAACATAAAGGTAGAAATTCTAATTTTTTTCTGAAGAATCAACAAGTGGGACACAATCATGAAGTGGAACGAAATTTATTGAATATTTTAAACTTTATTAACAAATAAAAAACTGAATAGTGAGGCGTGCAATATTATTCTGCCCCCTTCAGTTAATACTTTGTAGCACCACCTTTTTGCTGCGATTACAGCTGCAAGTCACTTGGGGTATGTCTCTGTCAGTTTTGTACATCTACAGACTGAAATTCTTAAATACAAAACTTCCATAGGGCTGTTGAATTCGCCGCATCAGTGTTACCACTGATTCACGGCATCTGCAGCTCATCAAACATCATTTTAAACAGGAGAAACATATGAGCTTTTTGCTTTACAAATTTTATATATTTATTAGGAAACATACATACATGGAGTAGGTGATATTAAAATTGCACAGCAAATTCATTGGTACATTATCCAGTAATATGCTCACAGAGCTCTTGCATAATTCATTAAGGGCAATTAATACATAAGGGGGTCACATACAAAACGGTCTAACAGGTATATTACAATGATTTTTAGTATTAGACAATTGTCAAACTGCCCATGATGCAGTGACCCAGGTACAGAATCAGTATTGCCCATACATAATTGCAGTCTCAGAACATGGAAGTAACCATCATACCAGTAAAGTGCTTAGTGCTGAGAAAGGGGATTCCCCCCACCAGTGCCGGACTCCAACGCGCGTTTCGCGTGTTATGGTAGTTAGTGCTTCTTCAATAGGAGCCTAACTAAGCACTTTACTGGTATGATGGTTACTTCCATGTTCTGAGACTGCAATTATGTATGGGCAATACTGATTCTGTACCTGGGTCACTGCATCATGGGCAGTTTGACAATTGTCTAATACTAAAAATCATTGTAATATACCTGTTAGACCGTTTTGTATGTGACCCCCTTATGTATTAATTGCCCTTAATGAATTATGCAAGAGCTCTGTGAGCATATTACTGGATAATGTACCAATGAATTTGCTGTGCAATTTTAATATCACCTACTCCATGTATGTATGTTTCCTAATAAATATATAAAATTTGTAAAGCAAAAAGCTCATATGTTTCTCCTGTTTAGACTGAAATTCTTGCCCATTCTTCCTTTCTTGATTGGATTCAGTTCTGGACTTTGACTTGGCCATTCTAACACCTGGATAAGTTTATTTTTGAACCATTTCATTGTAGATTTTGCTTTATGTTTGGGATCATTGTCTTGTTGGAAGATAAATCTCCATCCCAGTCTCAGGTTTTTTGCAGACTCCACAGGTTTTCTTCCAGAATGGTCCTGTATTTGGATCCGTCAATCTTCCCATCAGTTTTAACCATCTTCCCTGTCCCTGCTGAAGAAAAGCAGGCCCAAACCATGATGCTGCCACCACCATGTTTGACAGTGGGGATGGTGTTTTGAGGGTGATGAGCTGTGTTGCTTTTACGCCAAACATATCGTTTGGCTTTGTGGCCAAAAAGTTTGATTTTGGTTTCATCTGACCAGAGCACCTTATTCCACATGTTTCATGTGTCTCCCAGGTGGCTTGTGGCAAACTTCAAATGAGACTTTTTTTTGATATCTTTGAGAAATGGCTTTCTTCTTGCCACTCTTCCATAAAGGCCAGCTTTGTGCAGTGTACGACTGATTGTTGTCCTATGGACAGACTCTCCCACCTCAGCTGTAGATCTCTGTAGTTCATTCAGAGTGAGCATGGGCCTGTTGGTTGCATCTCTGATCAGTCTTCTCCTTGTTCGAGATGAAAGTTTAGAGGGATGGCTGGGTCTTGGTAGATTTGCAGTGGTCTGATATTCCTTCCATTTCAATATGATCGCTTGCGCAGTGCTCCTTGAGATGTTTACAACTTGGGAAATCTTTTTGTATCCAAATCCAGCTTTAAACTTCACCACAACAATATCTCGGACCTGCTTGGTGTGTTCCTTGGTCTTCATGATGTTCTCTGCACATGAAACAGAACCCTGAGACTATCACAGAGCAGGTGCATTTATACGGAGACTTGATTACACACAGGTGGATTCTATTTATCAGTCATTTAGGACAACATTGGATCAATCAGAAATCCACACTTAACTTCTGGAGTGTGTTTGCTGCACTGAAAGTAAAGGGGCCGAATAATATTGCACGCCCCATTTTTCAGTTTTTATATTTGTTAAAAAAGTTTAAAATATCCAATAAATTTCATTTCACTTCACTTGTTGATTATTCACAAAAAAATTGAATTTCTATCTTTAATTTGAATCCTGAAATGTGGCAAAAGGTTGAAAAGTTCAAGGGGGCCAAATACTTTCACAACACAATGTATATACTAAATATTTTTAATGAACCTCCTTACACATGTGGGTCTCCCTCACCGCTGGTATGGTGCCATGCCCTATGCATGTTTTCGGCAAATGCTTTCATCAGCGGCAGTCATTAATTGCAGTGTGCTGTTGTACTGTGTTCATACAGTATGTACACCAGTATATTAATTCAATACAAAAGGTGTGTGGGTCCTGTCTTTTCTTTGTTGTAGTAAATATTGGGGGGTGCTCCCCTCCAGGGCTCAGCATCCTTATTACATCCAACACTGACAATCAATGTTTTAATCACAATCAATCCAAGTTCAAGAGTAGAGATGAGCGGTTTGATTGGTCGAATAGGCATGTGTTTGCCGAATAGAAAGGTAAACAATTTGCCTATATTCTAAACCCCATTAAATCAATGGGAGACAAAATCAAAGGCCTAGAAAACACTTCCAAAGGGACCCAAAAGCTGCCAAACACAATTCAAACCATTGAGACCCTGTGGTTTTGGCACAGACACTTCCTGCACATTCTCAAAATCTGCATCAAAAAAACATCAAAGCACAAAGCACAAAGCTGAAGAGGGTCCAGGGAGAGCCACAGTTGTGTTGAAAGTGGTCTTGGATTCCTCTTGGCCCCTGGCTATGTCTAAAGAGATTTCCAGGGCAGGGGTGGCCAACTACAGTCCTGAAGTCTGAAAACAGTGCACGTTTTCAGGATTTCATTATCATTCCACAGATGCTAATTTCATCACCTACAGGGGTGTTGTTTCCAACACCTTGTGCAATGCTAGTGAAATCCTGAAAACATGCACTATTTGACCCTTGAGAATTGCACTTGGCCAGCCCTTTTATACAAGAGTGTGCATAGTATCTTGCATTTCCATAGCTGAGACCGTCCAGCTTGTCCAGACTTGGGTCTTGTTCCCCAGTCTCTGTAAGGCAGTATCAAAGCACCTGTTTGAAGAAACAGTTCAGCACACAAGGAGTGAAGTAAAAAAACTTCACTGTAAAAAACGTCAAACACACACATGTAAATATACACAGTATATATAAGGAAAGTCCCACAGACATCAGCAGACTCAATTAAAATGATGGAAAGTCCATAAAGGGAGAGTTCATTAAGGACTTCGAGTTGTTACCCAGAGGCTGCATGCATTCCGGCTAATCTAGCAGGGAAAAGCACAAACGGTGCTATACATGGGAAGAGGAAAAATAAAATGAAATAAAAAACACACCTCACTGTTCAAAGAACTGAAAAACAAATAAAAAAAATCCTTCTCCAGACAAAATGCCAACTAAGGAATGGATCAGCAACCCAATAATTTGCCATTTTTTAGGAAAGTCCACTTAACTTGGCACTCTCAGTGCTGCCCGGGATGAAGGTCGCCAAGGACACTGCCGGACGGTCTCAAGGGGGTCGCAAGGGCTACTCCTACAGAGACAATCTCCACCACCACCTGCCCCAGCATATTCCATCAAGGTCACCACTAAAGAAGACGATTAGGGGATGACCACACCCTTTAGGAGAGGCGGGAATAACTTGGGGAACACTGACAGGCCCTGTGAATTTGGGTTCAGCTGGCTGGCTGGCTGGCCAAAAGAAGCCAGGCCTCCAGCCAATGCCACATTTTCTCCTGGTCTGCCTTCTGCTGGCAGTTTTCAAAGTTGTCGGCAGTGGCAACCGATTTTTGGTAACCTAGAACCTCCTCTTGCTGCCCATCACCTTCATTAATGTGACCTTATCCCCAACAAAGATTGAGTAGAGTATTTTGGGTAGATGGTCATGCAGCAGGGTGAACCAGTTGATAAAGCTCCATTGCCCTGAACCTTGTTCGGCTAGGAAGCCAAACCCCCTATCCTGGATGAATGTACCACCTTGCCTCAGGTATATTGGTCGTTGAAGTGATTGGCCTTAGGCCAATGTAACTACTCTCAGGCAAAGGTACCTGTGAACTGAATCTCCTCATGAAAGGAGACAGGATGGGTGGTTCATGCCATATCAAATATTTGCTTGGAGGGGGTTGTGGTTCCCACATGACATTCTGCCTTGTCAGAGGCCCCTGGCAAGGAAGCCAAACATGTCTAGTAAAAAGGTCCTTCCGCCTCTACCACCTCCTCCTCTTCCACGGCCTCCTTATCGTCCTCATCAGGCTCCTGGTTCTGTATTTGCTGATTTAGTAGCTGCGGCTCCTACTGCAGTTGAAATACAACCAGGCATGCTGTTAGATCCTCTGGAGTGTGATATCTGGTGTTCCTGCCTGGAATGGAAAATGGCTCACCCCTCATGTCCTCCTCTGTCATCTGAGCCCAGCACTGGATCTGGACTTTTCTGCATATGAGGCTCAATGTGGGTAGCCCGATTGAGCTCCAGGTCACTATGTGTCCATCTCCTCTGTGGGCAGCTCCAGTTTTGCCACTGGGGTGGTGAGGATGATGACATTCTCCAGAGCAAGCATATGTATGGATCCATACACAAACTGCGTACTGCAGACACATGTTAGCAAACAGTAACTGTAGTAGAGTGAAGCTGCATTGTACTGCATTGCAAAGATTGTGCCGAGCACCACAGTGACAATCCTTTCCATTGCCAAGGGGCCTTCCTCTTCAAGTGCCAGGAAACAAACAATTACCTACAGGATATTATTGTTTACACAATCTTGTTGCTTAGTTCTTTATTAACCCCTCCATGGGGTGGGCTGCAGAAGTCATGACACTTACAAATCCCATTTCCCATGCCAAAAGGTAACACATGCTGTTGGGTGGAGTGATTATTGAAGCCTGATATTTGGAGGAGAAATAATGAAAACAAATAAGTTTATTCAGCTCACCATCAATTCATCTGGAGTGCTGAATAAGGCTAGTGGGAAGCAATGCAAGGACAAGTTCAATATTAATTATACAAATAGCACGCTAAAAATAAAATAAAAGAAAAAGAATTCAAAAAATATATTAAAAAATTAAGCTCTGTTATACAGATGTTTTAAGGACATTGTCAACTCTCTAGACTTCACAGCTGCTAACACATCTGGCACTGTTTCAAAAATTTAAATCCTGCAGGTGTCAAAACACCTACAAACTCCAGAAAGCATAAAAAAATTATTTCCAATATTCAAAAAATTCTACAGCTTAACGCAAACAGTAGACTCGATGGCTGAGAACACTCTTAACCATAAGATTAGGTGTACTGTCCAGCCAGCAGGTCTTACAACAAGTGTTTTGGCCCCAAACAATCAGGAAATGTTATAAGCGCATTTTAAATTTCAAACTTATTTTCAGAACATAGCCATGTTCAGTGATTTTTTTTAGTAAATTACTTGGGTTTCCCATATCAAATAGAATCTGCAATGTTAGTGCCGAATTTGAAATTGACAAACATGTTCATGAAAGTTCGGTCATCTCTAATTGCAGCTTAAAATATGTGATAATGGCAATTTTTATCATATTCTCTTAGAACGTGTTTAAGTTGACAAGACATGCTCTCCCAGTTAAATTAGATGTCACATACATGTCACAACCAGTTATGGATCTTCTACATTTATTCAGGGGCATCAATTTAGAAAATGTATTTTCCCAATGGTCCGCTGTGGTGCCTATTGTTTGTAAGTAATATTAGATTAAATTCCAGAAAAATGAATGTCACTGCTCTCTTTCTATCTCTCCCTTTCTCCCTCTCTCTATCTCTCTTTCCCTCTCTATTTCTTTCTATATCCCTATAATTACCCTATCTCCAAGCTGTCCTTTCTTAAAGTGAACCTCTCAGGTCGTTTTTTCCCTTCCCCCACCCCGCTATCACTGTCTGTCCCTGCACCTTCAAAGTGCTATTCTAATCATCCCTGTCTGAGCTAATTGTGTAATGTTAAAAGTGAAAAAAATACATTTATACACTTACATTTTCTTATGTAAATAAGGCAGTCAGTCTACATCTTGGAGACTGTAGTCTATCTGGCAGGTTAATAAATAAATCACTATTAACTTCTCTTGTCATAAGGACCTGTGTGATGTAACGATCATTTGACCATAGTGGGCGGAGCTCAGCAAGCCAAATCATTATGTAATCTAATATATAATTGCCGTAGCGCACTTCCGTAAGTTTCGGCGCTACTTCCGTCGTCGTGGACGTGGCTGCCAAACTTACGGAAGTGCGTTAGGGTCATATTACATTACATTACATATATAGTCAAGCTCCTCCTGCCCGTGCTCCCTGCCCGGTCACCCCCTGCCTGTCACCACTGTTCCCCCCGCTGCCCCATCACCCCCCTGCCTGTCACCATAGCCATCCTCCACTGCCCACTCACCCCCCGCCTGTCACAACACTTCCCCCCGCTGCCCCATCAGCCCCCTGCCTGTCACCATAGCCCCCCTCCACTGCCCGGTCACCCCCAGCCTATCACCACTGCCCCTCCGCTCCCCGATCGCCCCCCTCCACTCTCTGGTCACCCCCCGCCTGTCACCCCCCCCCGCCTCTTACCACAGCTCCCTCCAGCCAGCCGCGATCTCTTTTCATCCTGCTTGAGGACCTCTGATGACGTCACGATGATGGGTGGACTCACAGATCACATGACCGTGACGTCATCAAAGGTCCTGTCCCGATCTAACCTACTCTGCCTACTCATCCCCCTGCGCTGCACTCTGACCCATGATCTGCTCCCTCACCCCCCGCTCTGCCCACTGACCCCCACTCTGCCCCTGACCCTGCTCTGCCCACTCACCCCCACTCTGACCACTGACCCCCACTCTGCCCCTGACCCTGCTCTGCCCACTCACCCCCACTCTGACCACTGACCCCCACTCTGCCCCTGGCCCTGCTCTGCCCACTCACCTCCACTCTGACCACTGACCCCCACTCTGCCCCTGACCCTGCTCTGCCCACTCACCCCCACTCTGACCACTGACCCCCACTCTGCCCACTCACCCCCCAACTCTGCCTGCTCACCCCCCAACTCTTCCCCCTCACCTCCTCTCTGCCCCCCCCCACCTCCACTCTGCACACTGACCCCCACTCTGCCCCTGACACTGCTCTGCCCACTGACCCCCACTCTGACCACTGACCCCCACTCTACCCACTCACCCCCAAACTCTGCCCACTCACCCCCTACTCTTCCCCCTGACCCCCTCTCTGCCCCCTCACCCCCACTCTGCACACTGACCCCCTCTCTGCCCCTGACCCTGCTCTGCCCACTCACCCCCACTCTGACCACTGACCCCCACTCTGCCACCTCACCCCCAAACTCTGCCCACTCACCCCCCTACTCTTCCATCTGACCCCCTCTCTGCCCTCTCACCCCCACTCTGCACACTGACCCCCACTCTGCCCCTGACCCTGCTCTGCCCACTCACCCCCACTCTGACCACTGACCCTGCTCTGCCCACTCACCCCCACTCTGACCACTGACCCCCACTCTGCCCACTCACCCCCTCTCTGCCCCCTCACCCACACTCTGCCCACTCACCCTGCTCTGCCCACTCATCCTGCTCTGCCCACTCACCCCCACTCTCTGCCCACTCATCCCCACTCTCTGCCCACTCACCCCCCTACTCTTCCCCCTCACCCACACTCTGCCCACTCACCCTGCTCTGCCCACTCATCCTGCTCTGCCCACTCATCCTGCTCTGCCCACTCACCCCCACTCTCTGCCCACTCACCCCCACTCTCTGCCCACTCACCCCCTCTCTGCTCACTCACCCCCTCTCTGCTCACTCACCCCCACTATGCCCACTGACCATGCTCTGCCCACTCACCCTGCTCAGCCCACTGACCCCTCACACTGGCCACTCATCCTGCTCTGCCCACTCACCATGCTCTGCCCACTCACCCCTCACTGCCCACTGACCCCTCACACTGACCCTGCTCTGCCCACTGACCATCCTCTGCCCACTGACCCCTCACTGACACTGCTCTGCCCACTCACCCTGCTCGGCCCACTGACCCCTCACACTGCCCACTGACCCTCCCCTGCCCACTGAACATGCTCTTCCCACTGACCCCTCAATGCCCACTCACTCTGCTCTGCCCACTGACCCTGCTCTGCTCACTGACCACTCACACTGCCCACTCACCCTGCTCTGCCCACTGACCCCTCACACGCCCCACTGACCCTGCTCTGCCCACTCACCCCTCACACTGACCCTGCTCTGCCCACTGACCCTGCTCTGACCACTCACCCCTCACACTGCCCACTCACGCCTCACACTGCCACTGACATCTATGCCACTTAACATCCACTGCCCACTTACCATCCTGCACACTGACCCCACATGCCTATGACCTGCTCTGCCATTACCCCTCGCCACTCACCCCCTCCACTGCCCTGCTTTACCACTGACCCTGCTTGCCCCTGCCACTTTACACTCCCGCTCTGCCCACATGCCACTACCCCTGCTCTGCTGCCGTGCCCACTCGCCTCATGCTCTTACCCACTGACCCTTCTCTGCCCCACTTTACCACTCTGACCGCTCACTTCCACTCCCCTGCTCTGCCCTTCACCATGGCCCATAACCCCTGCTATGCCACTAAACCGTTGCCCACTCCCCCAGCTCTAGCCCCTGACCCTGCTCTGCCCACTGACTGTGCCCTCACCCCTGCTCTGCCCACTAACCCCTGCTCTGCCCACTGATTTTTGCCCAATAACCCTTGCTATGATGCCCACTAACCCTGCCTGCCACTCACCCCCGCTCTGCCCGCTGACCCCTGCTCTGCTCACTGACTGTGCCCACTCACCCCTGCTCTGCCCACTCACCCCTGCTCTGCCCACTGATTTTTCCCACTAACCCCTGCTGTGCCTACTGACTGTGCCCACTGACCCCTGCCCTGCCCAATCACTTTGCCCACTAACCCCTGCTCTGACCACTGACCCCCGCTATGACCCTGCTCTGACCACTGACCCCCCAATCCTGCTCACTGACCCTGCTCTGCCCATTCACCCCCCACTCTGCCCACTCACCCCCGCTCTGCCCACTGACCCTGCTCTGCCCATTTACCCCCCCCCTCTGGCTACGGACCATGCCCACTGACCCCAGCTCTGCCCACAGACCCCAGCTCTGCCTACTGACCCTGCTCTGACTACTGATTATGCCCACTGACCCCTGCTCTGCAGAATGACTCTGCCCACTAACCCCTGCTCTCCCACTCATCCCCCACTCTGCCCACTGACCCCCGCTTTGCCCACTGACCCCCAGCAGATCGGTTTCCCAGCCAACGACAGGTCCTGTCCTGCCACCTACAAGACGGGTGGAGCGAGCCGCCGCAGGGTAAGTATCCTCACTGAGGTTTTTTTATTCCTATTATCACCATGAAAGAGCGGGGGAGGGGGGTGTGCAGCCCCAGAGTGAGGGGGGCCACAGAGACTGGAGGCCCAGAGGGACGGGTGCCGCGGGGAGCGGAGGGGGTCAGGAGGAGCGCCTCCATCCTGCCCCCCCTATCCATCCTGCCTCCCCAACACCATCCTGCCCCCCCGACTCAATCCCGCACCCCCACCCATCCTCACCCCCCGCCAACATCCTGCCCCGCCGCCACCATCCTGCCCTGCCGTCTCCATCCTGCCCCGCCTTCTCCATCCTGCCTCGCTCCGTCCATCCTGCGCCACTCACCTCCATCCTGCCCCTCCGTCTCCATCCTGCCCCTCCGGCTCCATCCTGCCCCTCCGGCTCCATCCTGCCCCTCAGTCTCCATCCTGCCCCTCCGGCTCCATACTCCCCGCCCCCTCCATCCTGCCCCGCCCCCTCCATTCTGCCCCGCCCCCTCCATTCTGCTCCGCCACCCCATCCTGCTCTGCCACCCACCATCCTGCCCCCTTGCTCCTTCCTGCCCCACTCGCTACTTCCTGCCCCGCTCACTCCATCCTGCCCTGCTCGCTCCATCCTGCCCTGCTCGCTCCATCCTCACCCCCGCTGTTCTTGCTCCCCCGCCTCCATCCTGCCCTCACGCTTACTCATCCTGCCCCGCTTACTCCATTCTGCTCATCTGCCTCCATCCTGCTCCTCCGGCTCCATCCTGCTCAATCCTGCCCCTTCGGCTTCATCCTGCTCCTCCGCCTCCATCCTGCCCCGCTCAATCCATCCTGCCCCGCTCAATCCATCCTGCCCCCCCTCCCCCACCTCCATCCTGTTGCCCCGCCTCCATCCTGTTGCCCCGCCTCCATCCTGTTGCCCCCGGCTCCATCCTGTTCCCCCCGGCTCCATCCTCTTTCCCCCGGCTCCATCCTGTTTCCCCCGCCTCCATCCTGCCCCCTCCCGCTCCATCCTGCCCCCCCTTCCTGCTACATCCTGCCCCGCTCGCTCCATCCTGCCCCACTCGCTCCATTCTGCCCCCCAACACAATCCTGCCCCCCCTCCCCTCCTCAGCTGATTGCTTGCCCAGGCAACTACAGGTCCTAAAGGCCTGTAGGACCTACAAGGCGGAGGTGGAGCGAGCTGCTGGACAGGTGAGTATCCTCACTGAGGATTTTTTTAATTTTACTGTGGACGACCGGGGGCCAGGAGGAGTGGGGGACCGCGGTGACTGCAGTATTGCCATATACCATAGTGCTGCTATACATGTGCTATAATGTACTGCCATGTGCTGCTATACATGTGCTATAATGTACTGCCATATACTATAGTGCTGCTATACATTTACTATAATCTACCGCCATATACTATTGTGCTGCTATACATGTGCTCTAATTACCACCATATACCATCGTACTGATATATATATATATATATATATATGTACTTCGCTCATGTTGACTTAACAAGTTCTGTCAATCACAGTATGTAAACTACATACATATTCTACACTACCCCATTCTTTACAATCGGCCCGCCATATATAAAAGCCAAAGCCACTTCCGTCTTCAAGTGACAACAATTACGTCACCGGACGCAAGTGCCTTGGGCACTACACCCGCTCAGGGTGGACCAAGATGCCGGCCGTAAGCAGAGCGGGACTCACCCAGCCCCGCCACACTTACGGCCGCCCCAACACTGCCCAAAACACCCACACACCACGGCCGAGAGACGACCGGCGTTAGCCGGTTGTCTCCTGTCCGCCACACACCACTTCGGGAGACGACCGCCATTACCTCCGGCTCCTTTCACAAGTCCTGGCTCCTCCCCCTCACTTCCGGTGCCCGGGGCTGCGCAATGGCGGCCGCACAGATCACCCTCCGCTCCTGCACTGCCACCAGCCTCCGGGGCTCAGTCCTCTGCCGGACGGCAGGAGGCCAAGTGGCCCCGGGGATACGGACACCGCTGCTGTGCAGCCTACACTGAGGGAGAGAGGTATGCAGCCTGTAGGAGGAGGATAGGTGACGTGATGTCGCCCCTCCAGCCTCCCCTGTCCTCTGCCCTCCAGCTTCCCTTGTCCTCTGCCCTCCAGCCTCCCCTGTCCTCTGCCCTCCAGCCTCCCCTGTCCTCTGCCCTCCAGCCTTCCCTGTCCTCTGCCCTCCAGCCTCCCCTGTCCTCTGCCCTCCAGCCTCCCCTGTCCTCTGCCCTCCAGCCTCCCCTGTCCTCTGCCCTCCAGCCTCCGCTCTCCTCACCCCTCCATATGCAATGTACAGTATGTGTATATATGTGTGTGTATGTATCCACTTCCCTCACTTTGTCCGCACTTCCATCACTTTGTCCGCACTTCCGTCACTTTGACCGCACTTCCGTCACTTTGTACACACACATACACACACACACAAACACACACACACTCCGCTATACTTACCACTGGCCCTGCATCCCCCGCCTGCATCCTCAGTCGACATCTCGCTGCCCCCAAACTACTGGATCCAATATAGCGTCCAAGAAGTCTCGCCAAACTTCCCGGACATATTGGATCCAGTCGTCCGGGGCCGCCAACATACTTTGTCCAAGATGGCGTCCGGGAAGTCTCGCCAGACTTCCCAGACCCAATATTGGATCCAGTCGTCCGGGGGCGGCAACATGTCGACTCAGGATCCACGTGGCGGGGAAGACGCAGGGCCGCTGCTAAGTATACCGAAGTGTCTGTATGTGTGTGTGTATGTGTGTGCTGACCACTCTGCCCACGGCGGTGCGCTGACCACTCTGCCCACGGCGCTGCGCTGACCACTCTGCCCACGGCACTGCGCTGACCACTCTGCCCACGGCGCTGCGCAGACCACTCTGCCCACGGCGCTGCGCTGACCACTCTGCCCACGGCGCTGCACTCACCACTCTGCCCACGGCGCTGCACTGACCACTCTGCCCACAACGCTGCGCTGACCAATCTCACCGCACTCACTGCTAACCACTGAGCCACCACACTCACTACTAACCATTGAGCCACCGCACCCACTGCTAACCACTGAGCCACCGCACTCACTGCTAACCACTGAGCCACCGCACTCACTGCTAACCACTGAACCACCGCACTCACTGCTAACCACTGAGCCACCGCACTCACTGCTAACCACTGAGCCACCGCACTCACTGCTAACCACTGAGCCACCGCACTCACTGCTAACCACTGAGCCACCGCGCAGTGCTAACCACTGAGCCACCGCGCAGTGCTAAGCACTGAGCCACCGCGCTGTGCTAACCACTGAGCCACCGCGCTGTGCTAACCACTGAGCCACCGCGCAGTGCTAACCACTGAGCCACCGCGCAGTGCTAACCACTCAGCCACCTCTATACACACAATTCATTTTACCCCACTCCCCTATTACTAAATCTCTCTCTCTCCTGTAAGTGAGGCGCCAAGCTTATTGGTCGGCGACAGCACACACCGACCAATGAGCTTCGCGCCTCCCTTCCTGTTCAAATACATAGAGGACTTTGAGTTTCACATTTACCGCTGTAAGTTATGCGCGAAGCTCATTAATATGCGCCAGCACACACCGACCAATGACCTTCGCGCCTCACTTACACCACTAAATTTCAATCTCAAAGTCCTCCATGAATCTCAATGGGAAGTGAGGCCCTTCTCTCATTGTACTCATGACAGTAGCAACATTAACCCCTTACATTCCGTTTTATCTGTAATTTCTATAACACAGTGTGTAGTTGTACTGTCACTACAAAGTTAACCCCTTATATACCATTTCTGCCTTAACTCCATACGTTGTAGTCTCTATTACTACTCCCAGTAGGAACATTAACCCCTTATATTCCATTATTGTTATTTCTATTACACAGTGTATAGTTGTAATCACACTGCGAAATTAACCCATTATATACCAGTTCAGCATTAACTGCATATTTAGTAGTGTTTATAACTACTGCCACTGCTAAATTAACCCCTTAAACACCATTTTCGATATAATTTACAGCGCTGAGTCTGTTGTGGGAGTGCCTGTGGGACATTAACTCCTTCAATAACATTTTTGATATCATTATAAGTTCCTACTCTGTTATACTCCTGTTAGTCGCACATTAACTCTTTCTACACCTCCACTATATTGCTACCCTCACAGTTTTGCCTACATCGCCTACTTTGTCATATATCTGGTGTTTAAGTCTATTATTTACAACTCTTAAAAAAATTATATACAGATTCTAGACTCCCGATTCTTTAGAATCGTGCTCACAGCTAGTAATAATAATATTCTTTATTTATATAGCACTAACATATTTTGCAGCGCTTCACAATTCAGAGGTTCATATTTAAACAATCATAAGAAACAGCTATCAGAAAATACAATACTATACAATACAAAAAACTATACCATACAATACAATACAAAGCATAATACAATACAATAATTAGAGCAAAATAATAACGGCCCTGCTTATAAGAGCTTACAATCTAACAATGAGGTGGGGATGACACATAGTACAGGTGCTTATTTACAATGATGGTATAGTCAACTTGAGAAGATGGGGAACAGATAGGAGCAGCATTTGCCACCAACCATTATTTGTGATCCACTTGAGACTGGTGGAGCGGATAGGCTATGTCTAGATGACTTTGACTAGGATCATGATAGGCCATCCTAAAAAGATGTGTTTTTAGGGATCGCCTGAAACTGATCGCCTAAGTTGTGGATACACCTAATTTTTTGGGGTAGAGCATTCCAGAGAATTGGTGCAGAAGTCTTGGAGCCAGGAGTGGGAGGTTCAGAATGCAGAAGTCATTTCCAGAGTGAAGAGAATGGATGAGGTGATAGACAGAGACGAGGGAGGAGATGTACAGGGATGCTGCACTGTGAAGAGCTTTGTGGGTGAGAACAAGCAGTTTGAATTGGATCCTATAGTGTATAGGCAGCCAGTGCAATAACTGGATAGAGCCGAAGTGTCTGAGTAACGGTTAGCTAGATAGGTGATACTGGTTGCTGCATTAAGGATGGACTGGAGAGGGGAGAGTCTAGTGCGGGGGAGGCCAATTATTATTATTATTATTATTATTATTTATTTATAGAGCACCATTAATTCCATGCTGCTGTACATGAGAAAGGGTTACATACAAACAAGTTAAAAATACAATGAACAAATTAACAGTGACAGACTGACACAGAAGGGAAAGAGAGGACCCTGCCCTTGCAGGCTTACATTCTACAGGGCAGTGGGAAGGGAGACAGTAGGTTGGGTCTGCTCTGGTGGTGGTGGGGCGCTGGGTTCAATGGTGGTGGAGCACCAGGTTCAATGGTGGTGGAGCGCCAGGTCCAATGTGGTGGAGTGCCAGGTCCAATGGTGGTGGAGTGCCAGGTTCAGCGGTGGTGAGGTTTCACTGTGGTCATTGCAGGTTGTAGACTGTTCTGAAGAGATGAGTTTTCAGGTTCCGCTTGAAGGTTCTGACTGTAGGGGACAGTCAGACATGTTGGGATGCAGAGTTCCATAGAATGGGGGATGCTCGGGTGAAGTCTTTCGGGTGTTTAGATGAGGAACATACAAGTGTGGAGGAAAGAAGGAGGGCTTGGGAGGATCGAAGATTACGAGTTGGATGATATTGAGAGATTAGTTCAGAGATATGTGAGGGGGGGGAACAGATTGTCGATGGCTTTGTAAGTCAATGTTAGTAGTTTGAATTGGATACGCTGGTGAATTGGGAGCCAGTGGAGGGATTTGCAGAGGAGAGAAGTGGAGGAATAGCGAGGAGAGAGTGTTAGCAAGGAGACCACAGAGGAGGAGGTTGCAGTAGTCGAGATGGGAGATGATGAGGGCATGCACTAGTAGTTTAGCAGATTGAGGGTTGAGGAAGTGACAGATTCTGGAAATATTTTTGAGTTGGAGGCGGCAGGAGGTGGCAAGGGCTTGGATGTGCGGTTTGAAGGGCAAGGCAGAGTCAAGAGTTACTCCAAGGCAGCTAACTTCAGGCACAGGGCAAAGTGTGATGTCATTTATTGTGATAGATAGGTCTGGTAAGGAAGGTGTGTGAGATGGAGGAAAGATGATGAATTTGGTTTTGTCTACATTGATTTTTAGGAAGCGAGAGGAGGATATGGGTGATAGATACTCTGCGATTCTGGAGAGCAGAGAGGTAACGTCTGAGCCAGAGAGGTAGATCTGTGTGTCATCAGCGTACAGGTGATACTGGAAGCCATGGAACTTTACGAGTTGCCCCAGACCAAGAGTATAGATTGAAAAAAGAAGGGGCCCCAGGATAGAGCCTTGAGGTCGTGTGGGAATGGGAGACACTAAATGTGCGGTTGGAAAGGTAGGAGGAGATCCAGGAGAGGGCAAGGTCAGTTATACTAATCGAAGAGAGGATCTGTAATAAGTGGCAGTGGTCGACTGTGTCGAAAGCAAAGGACAGGTCTAGAAGGAGGAGGACGGGAACTGTCTGTTGGCTTTGGCCATGAGAAAGTCGTTAATAATTTTGGTCAGTGCAGTGTTCTGGAATGATGGGGGCGGAAGCCGGATTGAAGGTCGTCAAAGAGAGAGTTGGATGAGAGGTGGGATGAGAGTACAGTGTGGACATGCTTTTCGAGAAGTTTGGAAACAAATGGGAGCAGGGATATGGGTCGGTAGCTGGATGTACAGTTGTGACCAAAAGTATTGACACCCCTGCAATTCTGTCAGATAATACTCAGTTTCTTCCTGAAAATGATTGCAATCACAAATTCTTTGGTATTATTATCTTCATTTAATTTGTCTTCAATGAAAAAACACAAAAGAGAAAGAAGCAAAAAGCAAAACATTGATCATTTCACACAAAACTCCAAAAATGGGCCAGACCCTCAGCCTAATACTTGGTTGCCCAACCTTTAGCCAAAATAACTGCAATCAACTGCTTCCGGTAACCATCAATGAGTTTCTTACAATGCTCTGCTGAAATTTTAGACTGATATTTGAAGGGTGCCTTCTCCAAACTGCCATTTTTAGATCTCTTCACAGATGTTCTATGGGATTCAGGTCTGGACTCATTGCTGGCCACCTAAGAAGTCTCCAGTGCTTTCTTTAAAACCATTTTCTAGTGCTTTTTGAAGTGTGTTTTGGGTCATTGTCCTGCTGGAAGACCCATGACCTCTGAGGTAGACCCATCTTTCTCACACTGGGCCCTACATTATATTGCAAAATTTGTTGGTAGCCTTCAGACTTCATAATGCCATGCATACGGTCAAGCAGTCCAGTGCCAGAGGCAGCAAAGCAACCCCAAAACATCAGGGAACCTCCGCCATGTTTGACTGTAGGGACCGTGTTCTTTTCTTTGAATGCCTCTATTTTTCTCCTGTAAACTCTATGTTGATGCCTTTGCCCAAAAAACTCTACTTTTGTCTCATCTGACCAGAGAACATTCTTCCAAAACGTTTTAGGCATTCTCAGGTAAGTTTTGGGAAACTCCAGCCTGGCTTTTTTATGTCTCGGGGTAAGAAGTGGGGTCTTCCTGGGTATCTTACCATACAGTCCCTTTTCATTCAGACGCCGACGGATAGTACGGGTTGACATTGTTGTACCCTCGGACGGCAGGGCAGCTTGAACTTGTTTGGGTGTTAGTCGAGGTTCTTTATCCACCATCCGCACAATCTTGCGTTGAAATCTCTCATCAATTTTTCTTTTCTGTCCACATCTAGGGAGGTTAGCCACAGTGCCATGGGCTTTAAACTTCTTGATGACACTGCGCACGGTAGACACAGGAACATTCAGGTCTTTGGAGATGGACTTGTAGCCTTGAGATTGCTCATGCTTCCTCACAATTTGGTTTCTCAAGTCCTCAGACAGTTCTTTGATCTTCTTTCTTTTCTCCATGCCCAATGTTGTACACACAAGGACACAGGACAGAGGTTGAGTCAACTGTAATCCATGTCAACTGGAATTAGATCCAATTTGGCTTTGGGACAATTCTCTTTTGTGTTTTTTCATTGAAGACAAATTAAATGAAGATAATAATACCAAAGAATTTGTGATTGCAAACATTTTCAGGAAGAAACTGAGTATTATCTGACAGAATTGCAGGGGTGTCAATACTTTTGGCCACAACTGTAGGTGAGTTAGCATGTATTTAAAGGGAACCTGTCAGCTAGTTTGTGCTTCCCCAGCTATCACTGTCTGTAGCTGTAGCTTCATAGTACTGTAATGAGGTGAACAATTCAGACTGTATCATAGAAATGGATATGGAAATGAACTGTGCACAGTCCGCTACTGCCCCTTGTGGACAAGTGCTGAAACAAACGCAGAGAAGTGGGAAATTCCCTTTTCAGCAAAAGTGTTCCCCCAGGAAGAGAAAGAGCGGGAAGTCAGTGCAGATCCAGAGCTGAGCCAGGGGAGACCTGCGTGTGGATGTCTGTTGAAAGAGGGCTACTTTGCTACACCTTGCCGGAAAAATCATCCTGGAAGAGCCCCTGTGACTGATCCTGGGCCACTGGACATTGGTGCTGTGACTCTGGCCGCTCTGCAAAACCTTGCCCGCCGAGCACCCAGAGTGCACGTGCAGGGGCCGTGACCGACATAAGGGAGCCATTTGTACTGCCGTGATCTCCCTCCTGCTGCTCGGGGTGCCCCTGAGACTGAGAGAGACTTCTGTGCTGCTGTGGGCTCCCTTCTGTTGCTCGGTGTGCCCTGAGACTGAGAGAGACTAACAAAAAAAAATCCCGTTACCTGCGGAAGGAGACCAAAGAAGAAGACTGAGGAGTTTCCCCCTTCAGCGCTGCACCGGGACCCGTCATCGTGAGATCCCCAGGCCTGCTACGTGGGAGCGACATCTTCTTCTGTGATAGACTGGTACGTGATTTTAGGGAAAGTTAGGGAAAGATACCTTCATTGTTGTGTTTTTTTTCTTGCTGCGTACCCGGAAGAAGTGAAGATCCAGAGACTCTAATATATACAAGTGCGCATATAGTTCGGTTGACTGTGATATAAACATGTTTGACAGTAAAGAAACGTTATTACCGGTTAAACCTGAGTATGGGGATTCTGTTGAGAAAGATCATACACACACACCCGCGGCCTTGCCACCGGTCATTACATCACTATTCTAATTATCCCTGTCTGAGCTCAGGGTGTAATGATAAAGGAGAAAGAAAAGCATTTATACACTGTGAGGCACCGCCGGCATGATTCTCATGGCCGGGGCGCATCACATGCAGGGTCAGGAGGATCCTGTTCACACTGGCCGCTTTTTCCTGTGATAATGCTGTGTGAACCAACTTTGAACATGAGGTTTAATGTGACTAATGAGTGGCTCATGAAATCGAGGAATGGGATGTAATGAGTGATTGCTGACAGCCCAGGTGGGTGTGTCAGGTCTGTGTGTCCAGAGGAATAGCTGCCCAGCTGGATGACTCAGTGTGGGTGTGGCAGGCACGATAAGAGGTCAGCCAGCTGAGTGATTGGGAGATTCATTCTCAGCCAGACATCAGCCTGAGAGCATGTGGGCTGATGACCAGCCAGAGAGCTGAGCAGAGTCAGTCTGTGAGAGAAACCCAGCGAGTATGGGTGTGAGATCAGAGGAATTCCGCCCCGTGGGGATGGGAGGGAGGCTTTGCCGGCTGCATGCGGCGGGTACCTGTCCCTCAAACCGTCCTTCGATGGTATGTGTGAACCTGTGGCCAGATGCGGGGGTAACGAGGGCTCCTGGAGTGGGGAACCGAGGCTGATCCTGGAGGGCGCTCGACTCAGGCGTGGGCACAGTCGTCGACCTGGAGACTTGCCACAGGGTGGAGGTTTGGTGGTGGCTGTCAGCCTAAACACGTGGTGGGGAGGCCTTGGTGACGCTCGGTTTGCCCGGTGACTCAGGTAGGTCAATCCCTGCTATGGACCCAGGGGAACCGCAGTCCATGGATATCGTATGATGGGCTGTGAGCATGTGTGAGGATGTATGTGATCCATGGATGTGTTAGGATGGATCACATACGGTGTGTAAGAACCTGGTCAGGCTGGAGTCCTGATGCCGGGGTAGTATGAAGCTGGGGAAATAAAGTCAGGCGGCTGGTACCGCCATTGGGACCGACTCAGTGTAGTCAGTTAAAGGTCCTGACGAACCGTAATGTATGTGGAATGTGTAGATAGGCCTGAGGCCGTAGCCACCACGGGAGCTGTTGGTAGAGCTCCAATGGGGACAGAGAGATGGTTACAGGTCCCGGGTTACTATAATCATTATGTGCAATATAAGTGTTATGTAATGTTATATGTAAATGTATGGTGTATTTATAGAAAGTGTTTATAATCAATGTGAAATGTGTCAAACATGCTACCCGGGTTATGTTAATATGTGAAAAATAAACGGTAGACATTGGTTAAATTATGAACACATGTGTTGTTGTCGTTATGCAAGCGGGTTCCCCGGTTGCTACCTCACAACACTTACATTTTCTTATGTAATGAGGCAGTCAGTCTCCAGCTTGGAGGACGGAGAATGTTTGGTAGGTTAATAATTAACATTTCAGCTTTATGTTATAACATGTTGGGAGACCTCATGTGATGTCATAGCCATGTGACTACAATAGGCGGAACTAAGTCCCTATAACATAATATGAATTTGCTTGCTTAGCTCCGCCCTCTATAGTCACATGATCATTACATCACACGGGTCCTTTAGCCATGCAAGTTAATAGTGAGTTAACTCTTATCCTACCTGTCTCCTCCTTCCAAGGTGTAGACTGAAATGTAAGTGTATAAATGCTTTTTTTCACATTTTATATTACATTATGAGCTCAGACAGGGATGATTAGAATAGTACTGCAGGTACAGACAGTGAGAGCTGGGGGAGCATAAACCACCTGACAGGTTCCCTTTAAAGTGAATCTGTCATGTGGAAAAATACTGTTAACCTGCAGATATGTGGTTAACCTGGAGGTAATAGCATTATGAATGTGCTCAGTGCTGCACATTAAATGCCACTGCCAGTTGGTAATGAACTTTAGTTCTAACAGCAGTGTTCTGGTTTCAGCAATGGGGTGGTGACTGCTCGGGTTGGGAAACCGCTTTGTGTATCGAAAGTGGTAGCTGTCACCATGTCCACTGCACTGACTGACAACCGCTCTGTATTAGAAACAGCTGTCAGTCAGTGCAGTGGGCGGTTGCAGCCATTTCTCTCCATACACAGAGTGGTGACTGAACCTGCGCTGGCATCGCTTCCATGACTGAAACCGGAATGCTGCCAGGTGCTTTAAAGTTCATTTCCTCCCAGCAGCAAGGTTTAATGTTCATGCACTGGGCAGGATACAAATGCTATCAATGCAGAATAATCCCATAATCTTCAGGTTAGTAGCCTTTTTCCACGTGACAGGTTCCATTGGTGGCACTAGAGTTCATCCAATTACTCACTGAAGTGACAATTTGCAGGTCCCCTTTAACTGACATTGTTTCCTCCTCAGCAATAGATTCCAAGATAGCAACTGGCTTTTTTTTCTCTTTGCCTAAAGCCCCTTTCACACTGTGTTTTTGAATATCAGTGTTAATGCTTGAATTTCAAGGAGTACATGGACTGGCACTGATCTGTTCAAATGGAAGCCAACTGATGTCCATGAATCAGTGTTTTTCACTGATCCGTCATCAGTACCAGAAATAGAGCTGAAAGGAGCTGTACCTTGCTTCTGAGCATGCTCAGTACTGCAAAACGGATCCGTTTTACACGGATACATGTTTTTTCACGGATCCATACGTATCCGTCTCCATAGACCTCCATGTTATTTGACGCAGACAGCTACGCATCGATGTCTGTCTGTTTGTGGCCGCTTTTTTCAAGGCAGCCCAAAATCTCAAAAGTCTCTGATTCTGGGTACACGAAAAAACTGACACAAACGGATGAGTGACAAAACTAAACTAAACTAAAGAGACAAAGACCGCCAACAAGCCCCGTTACCTATGGAACTGAGAAAACGAGGTACTGTAGTGTCGTTCCACTATGGGGACGGGTGGGGGTTTATACGCGAGGAAGGACAAAAAGATGACATTTTTGTTGGGCAACATGATGTGGAGCTCAATTTACGCTGTGGTCACTCAGAACGAGACCTTTACCGGGGAGACCAGGTCACCTATGAGCGGCATGCAGGACCCATGGGATGGTTAGCCATTAGGGTGTCCCGCCTATAAGCAACAAAACATTGGTGTTACCTTGAATTGTATATAGTTTTATTTTTTCTTGCCCTCTGAATAATGAATCCTGTTTTTTGCCCTTTTTGCCTTTTTGAGCCTCATAAACTGTCATGAGAACTCTTACCCCATTACATAATAATGTTTAACCCCAAGCGGCCTAGCAGTGATAAGACACACTAGACTGTGCAGGGCAATAATTACCGCTGGGTCCGTGCAGTATCCTGTCCCTGTGAGGCTGAAGAATCCCCTGTTAATAATGTTTCTTTTTTTTTTTCTTTTTTCATTCTTTATTTAATTTTGAAAGTTAACAAAACATGGTACATATAACGTATTTTTGTATATGCTTCTGAAATTAAGCAGTACCTAAATATTAACAGAGTGAACATAATCTACAACGTAAACAGTTGGTTTCTCCATTTTTTCCTGGGTTTTCTAACGGCTCCATATCTGTATTGCTTTTAAAAGATAATTCGGTTGTGAAATCAAATAGTAGCATGACAGTACAACTATAAAACTATAGAGATAGTACCTTCCCATGGCTGTTGACCGGCGGGTACAGTTGTCGCCTCCAAAGAACCCCACCCGGGCTCCCCGAAGGTAGGGGCATGATATCTCATGTGATTTGGGGATGTCTTACGGTCATCGCGGTCTCCTGGTTAATTATTAATATCACTAATAACACCACCCTCCGCCCTATCTCTCCACGGCTGCCATGTTTTAAGAAAGGAGTCGTGGGAGTTCATTTCCCAGCTGGATAGTTCTTCTAGTCTGTATAAATCTGATACCTTGGCTAACCATTCCTTCTCCGTGGGTGTGTGTTGTTGCTTCCATTTTTGGGCTATTAGGTGCTTTGCAGCTCCTATCATAATATGGGCTAGCCCATGTTTTTTGGGGTTGTAATTTTTTGATGGGAGCGATAGCAGAGCTT
Source organism: Allobates femoralis (assembly GCA_033576535.1). NCBI lineage: Eukaryota > Metazoa > Chordata > Amphibia > Anura > Aromobatidae > Allobates > Allobates femoralis. The sequence continues at coordinate 111,947,987 of JARQOC010000009.1, read as the reverse complement.
CTGCTGCAGTTAACTCAGATCTTATTAGGTTCATAGATTTTAAAGTCGTATTTACTCCTAACCAGAACTTTTTAAAATTCTGACATGTCCAAAATATGTGTGTTAAATTTCCTCTCGATCTCCAGCAGTTCGGGGACTCTGTTAGCCCCAAATGAAACAATCTCTCAGGGGTATAATACCACCTCGATAGGAGTTTAAAGGACGTCTCTTGTAATAGGACAAATCTAGAGAAACCATGTGAGTTCTGGCAGAGTTTTACTTTGTCCTCATTAGAAAACGTGGCACCAAGTTCAGTCTCCCACGAGTGTAGAAAGCGTGGGAAAGTGGGCTGTGTGTTGTCAAGTAAATTATTATATATCGTAGAGATAATTTTAGGGATTGGTGGTTTTAATTTTACTAGTATTTCCAGCCACTTCCATCTTGTAGAGACCATCATTGGGCTCTTGATCTTTTTCATGTAGTGGGCCACATGTAGTTCTTGTAAGAACTAGTGATGAGCGAGCACTAAAATGCTCGGGTGCTCGGTGCTCTGGCTGAGCATCTCAAGATACTCGTGTACTCAGCCAGAGCACCGAGCCCAATGTAAGTCAATGAGTGACAGGCTCCGCCAACAGACTTCCAGTTATAAAATGAGTATTGCTGGGAAAGGGCGGGAGGGTGGGCTTTTTTAAAGCGCCGCAACATATAACACCTTGCTGGGGCCCCCAGAGGGATCCTAACAATGAATCTGCTCCCTGTGTGGTGCCAGCTCACTGTGTGCACTGAAGGGAGCTGTGTATGTGTGTCAGATTGCTAATCATTAGCGAGCAGTCCGAGCATCTCGGTGGTACTCGGTGCTCGCCGAGCATCCCGAGTACCGGGATACTCGTGCAAGTAACGAGTAGCGCAGAGCATACTCGCTCATCCCTAGTAAGAACGTCTGTGGTTGCTGTTTAGCTTCTATTGGCCACATATTCCTACATGGGATGTTTCCTCGCAGTACCCATGAGATGGGTTTATTCGGGAGGGTCTTCCATAGATTGTATGGGTCTGTAAAATCTGTGTCTATCAGATATGGTATCAGCTGCATCGGAATTTTGTCTAAAAAGCCAGATTCGGGGAAGTGAAGTGGGACCAACGTTCGTCGTATAGCTAGTGTAGTAGCAAGGATTTCATCACAATTATCCATGTCTGGTATGCTGTCTGTCCACAGCAGTCTGTGTACCTTGGTATCTAGTAATTGCATTTCTATGTGTTGTTTGTTATTTTGAGAGGCCATATGAATACGTTTCAGCCATCTCGCTAAGTGAATAGCTCTATGATAAGAAATGAGATCCGGTAAACCCAGGCCCCCCCTTCTCTTGGGGAGCATCAGAATTTTAAATGAGATCCTGGCTCTCTTTTGTTTCCATATGAATTTGGAGATTGTTCGATTTAGAACCTTAAAGAAAGGGCTGGGCAAGGAAACCAGAACCATATTCATAACGTAGAATATTTTGGGGAGGATATATGATTTTATAATGTTGATTCTTCCCAACCATGAGAGCAGTGGCAAGTCGTATGTCTTCAGTGTATTTTTGATGATGCTTATAAGCGGGATGAAGTTGTGTATGTATAGTGAGCGGGGGTCATTCGTAATTTGTATTCCTAAGTATTTAAGTTTATCTTTGGGCCATTTAAAAAGTGTTGTCTTTTGTAGTGCCTGCACCTCTGTCATTGAAGCTGTTATATTAAGCGCTTCCGTTTTGTCTAGGTTGATCTTAAAATTAGACAGTTCCCCAAAAGTCTCCAGGAGGCCAAGGAGCTCCGGCACCGCCACCGTCGGATTGGATATCATCAGCAACAAGTCATCAGCAAATGCTGCTGCCTTTATCTGGATATCTCCAATATTGATTCCTTGTATTTTGTCATTCTGACGGATCGCCTGCATTAGCATTTCCATAACCACCACAAATAAGGTCGGGGAGAGAGGGCAGCCCTGCCTGGTCCCGTTGCTAATTTTGAGTTTGTTAGATAGTAGGCCATTCACCCTGACCCTTGCCGTGGGAGAAGTATATAAGCCTAGAATTGCTTCTATGAGGGGAGGAGGAAAGGCAAATCTGCGCAATGCGATGTCCATAGATTGCCAGCTCACACGATCGAAGGCCTTCTCGGCGTCCGTTGAGAGGACGATGAGAGGCCTCCCCACGCGCCTAGCGTACGAGACAGCTTGAAGTGCTTTGGTTGAGTTGTCCTTTCCTTCCCTTCCCCTCACAAATCCGGCCTGGTCAGGATGAATAAGATCCCCCAGGACCAAGTTAATTCTGTTTGCTAAGAGTTTTGCCCAAAGTTTCATGTCTGTATTTAGTAATGAAATTGGTCTGTAATTATTGCAAAGGATGCCATCCCTCCCCTCTTTTGGTATTATAGTGATGTAGGCTTCCAATGCCTGTGGCGGTGGAATAGAGCCCGACAGTAAGTTATTGAATACATTTTCTATGTGTGGCATTAGTATATCCGCAAATTTCTTATAATAAATTATAGGGAACCCGTCAGGGCCTCGTGCTTTTCCGTTAGGTATGGATGCCAGAGTCTCCTCCACCTCCTTTCTCGAGATCTTAGCCTGGAGTAATAATTGGCCTTCATGTGTTATTGTAGGGAGTTTAAGCGTATTGAGAAATGTTTGTATTTTATCATTAGCCGTGATAGGGTCTGACATTGTTTCCGAAGGGTTTAAATTATATAGGGAGTCATAGTAATGTCTGAAAGCTTCTGCAATGTCTTCAGAGTTAACTAAGTCACTTACACCATCCTTCCGGATTCGCCAAACAAAACAACTCTCTTTGTTTTTTTGAGTAGTTTTGAAGCCGATTTGAAGTTCAGCAAATCCTTCAGTTTATTGCGAAGTGATGTCAGGTCTGAAAGTGTCACATTGCTTTGTTTGTTCTTATGTAGTCTTTCTATTATGTTAATCTGATGCAATACGGAAGAGATTTCCTTCTCCCTCTGCCGTTTAATATGGGTGTCATATATGATACAGTCTATATAGAGTCTAATGCATGGGTATAATGAGACACATGAGACATATGCTTCTTAAGCAGCTCTTGTATTGCTTCATACAAGTTAGTGCATCAGCAGGATAAAGTAAATGCAAGTTGCAGAAGGCAAACAACCAAGGACATCAGAGCATTAAAGCATAGCACAAGTCATTCAGTCTATTACTTTCCTGTCAGATATTGCTGGCAAATAGGAAGCTTCTGTGTCCACAAATGATTCCGGGCAGAGTCAATCCAGACTTCAGAGAGCAAGACACAAACTGGTTTCAGACCTGATTTAGGAGCACTGGTAAATCATCTGAAACTGATTAAAAGGGCAATTGGCAAGGAACAGGGCAGGGACATCAAAGCTGAGGACTCCATCTTGTTTGAGGGCAAAAGTCAATGCACAGGACAGGAAACAAGATGGCCGACGACAAGCTGAGAACTCCATATTGGTTGAGGGCAAAAGTCAATGCACATGACAGGAAACAAGATGGCCAACAAAATACACTAAATGCAAACATAACAACAGATATAGCAAAAAAGACTGAAAACCTTACAATGGGAGCCAAGAGCTATCAACTCTCCCCTTTGTACCGCTTTGTGTGTTTCCCAGATTATCGGGGTAACCGTATTGTTTACTACGTTTTCTGTAAAAAATCTGGTCAGTGAAAATTTTATTTGAGCCAGATGATCAGGGTTCCCTAACAGAGATTCGTCGGGGAAGGGTGGATATTTCCATCTCTATCAACACAGGTGCGTGGTCGGAAATAGTAATATTACCTATCGAGGTGCTACGTACTAGTTTGATATATTTTTCCTGTATTAAGAGGTAGTCCAGCCTGTGATATGTATTATGTGGGATTGAGAAATATGTGTAATCTTTTGTTGTAGGGTGTTCTATTCTCCATGGGTCTACCAAATGTAATTCCCTCAGCCTGTTTAATAAGCCATTTCTTTGTTTTAAAGAAATGGAAGATTTCCTGTTTGAAGCGTCTAACAATGGATGTAGTGTCAAATTAAAATCGCCTACCACTATCAAAATGCCTTCTGTGAACAGGTTTAGTGTGTCCAGGGTCTTTAGTAGCCAGTGTACTTGTCCCTGATTGGGTACATAGAGATTGGCCAGAGTTATTGTCGTATTAGCTAAAACCCCTTTTACAATGGGTGCCATCTTGCATCGCACAATACCCTGTAACTGCCATCATCTACAGTGAAGGATCTGCCCTACCTGAGGCTCTCCTGTTTGTGTGCCAGAGATTTCCCTCTCATTTGCATGGGTGCCTTCCTGTATCTACTGCCGGTGCTCTCCCTCCCATCTGCACGGGTGCCCTCCCGCCTGTCCTGCCGGAGCTCTCCCTCTTATCTGTGCGGAGTTGAGTCCTGCTTCCCGCTGGGTACTGTCGCTGCCTGAGCTGCTCCCGCTCCCCGCCGGTGACATCACTCTCCTAGACCTGCCGCCTCTGCTCCGGATGCTGTGTCCATACTGAAGCTCTCCAGCTGGTCTCCCTCGGGCTCTGCGGCTGCTGCCGGTCTGCTCCTGAACTATATCACAGGTTGCGGAGGAGAAGTCCTGCTGGGGTCTTTGGAGCTGGTGGGGGTGGTGTCTGTGGGCTCTCCTGTAACTAATTAGGAGAAGTTCCCTTGGGGCTTGTCGCCTCTGGGTCGTTTTGGGTGGTAGGTGGAGGTGTAGAGGAACTATTTCTTCTTCTTCCCTTTGTACGCCATTTTGGGGCACATGTGGCGGAAGGTCACGTCTGTTTCAAGCTGCGGCACGCTGTGCTGATATATTGTCTATTAATTATAAGGTCCAGACCTCTCTCATTGAAAGCTAGCGGCTGCTGCCCCCCTGTGGTTGAAAAAGCAAATTACAGCTCGCTTAACTCCAGGTCTGTACTACAGTCTTCTGCTGCCACCTTCTGGCGTTACCTGTTACTACAGAATTTAACCATACCCATCCAGTTCATTATATGTGATAATTAATTACATAGTGCAGAGAAGTATTTACAAGTGCATTGATACCTTCTATGGATTGCAAATTCCTCAAGCACAATTATTAACACTCTCAGTCCTAATAGTAAAACAGCACTGTTGAGTTCTCAGCCACTTTCCTATTGGTTTCCACGGTTTGAGCTCTCCGTGTTGTGAGAACTATATGAGTTCCCCAGTAACAGAACTTTATTACCACACTAACGCATTGCATTGTGAACTATAACCTAATAAGTACTTTCTCTTGGTGGAGTACGCTTTCAAGCCGCCTTGACATAAGGACTTGTTAGGGGGTTTTATTTGTTTTGTTTTTCCTTTTCTTTCTCTGAAAACCTACAAGCAAGTTAGGTCGGCGGACCTACGACGCTCTCTTGCTCAGCAGAACAGGAGGAGTAGTGAGAAGAAATAGATCAAGGATCCACCACTTGTATAGCGGAGTATCTCTGTCTTTTCCCCTATCCTTCAGTCTCTTATGTATTAAGCACTTTAATGATTTGTTGATACTGTTTTACCCTATGTGGTTCTGCGAGTTGCAGTAGTAACTTATGTAGCTGGCTCTGTGAGTACCATCAGATAGGCTGTAGTCGGAGTTTACCAGCAGCTCACTATCATAAAACAGTTGGACTGCTTTCTAGTTGGAGTGCTGTTATACTGAGACCTCCTACCTGGCTTTCGAGACTGGCCAATAACTCAACCCAAACCGCTTGGGTTCCTAAGTAATAGTTATTTTGATTACCAGTCTTATAAGAAAGCATATTTTTCTTCAAATACTTGGGGAAATACCCTGATAGCCTTGCATACAAGGGATTTACCATTACATACCTATAACTATAATGGCTCCTAAACTAAAACCTAGCAGTGCCACCAAACCTAACAATCCTGACTTATCTATGGAAAATAAGAATAAAAATGATGACATGGGTTCCTTATCCGTGCGGGGGGAGGACGACCAGTGGATGGTGGAATGACCTGAAGATAGGGCTGTACCGCCTTCGGAGGAGTCCAAAAATTCCTCTGAAGGAGAGATGACCTGCGAGCCCTCACAACATGTAAATAAACGTAAGCTAATGCAACATTGTACAACTAGTAACCCTACTAACAAACAGACAGAGGGAATGGACTCCGAGGGAGACTCTCCTCTCAAAAGCCCACTCCGACAAAAACAAAAGAAAAGCATCGGGGAGGAGATTCTCTTAGAAATTTGGAGAGTGGGCGACCTTTGGACACGGATCTTTTCTTGAAACACTTTACAACTTTCCAACAATCTGTGACTGATGAGATCTCTAGGCAATTTCAGGATTTCAGAGTTTCTCTCTCCTCTGTTTTAACCAGGACAGAGGTAACTGAAAAAGAAGTTCATATTCTTAAGGGGGACAATGAAGGTATTAAACAGGAACAAGATAAAATTAAAAAAGAGTTGCAGTTTTTAAAAGATAAATTAACAGACAGAGAGGACAGGGACAGAAGAAGCAATCTTAAATTCAGGGGGATCCCGGAAAAAATTAAGAACCAGGAACTCCTAGGTTACATGAAAAACATAATTAAAAAAACGGTACCATCTCTTCCAGAGATTGAATATTCAATTGAAAGAGTTCATAGATTGCCCAAACCAACACGTCTCCCGGAAGAAATTCCTAGGGATGTCATAGTCAAATTTACGTTTTACCAAACGAGAGATCAGATAACCAACTTTTTGAGACTTCACAAATCCCTACCACAACCATATGATAGGATCAGAGTTTTCACAGACATTTCTAAAGAAACTATGATCAAAAGACGTACCCTGAAACCAATTACTGATATTTTACGAACAAAAGACATCTCTTATAGATGGGGGCGCCCGTCTACCTCAGTTATTTTCATGTATAAACAAAAAACAATAGTTATTGAGGATACTGAAAAAGGACTCAGAACTCTTAGGGACCTCACTTTAACGGATGGCGCTTCTTAAATTACCTGGGCTCCCTCTTCCTGACTCTCTGTTCCTGTTATATGGTATACTACTCTATATATAATTTGGTCTAAATGAGCACATAAGGCTAAAACGTGAGCCTCAAGGAAGTTACCACCGGTTTACAAGAACCCTTCCATTTGAACACTAAGATATTTTAGTTGTTAATTGTTGAAATCTTTGAAATGTTTGATTGTTCCTTCATGTCACGTGCTGTTTCTACACTTAACATAACTACCAATAACCTTTTTGTCATACTGCCAGTCCAAGCTCTGAGTCTCAAGACCGACCCATCTCTGCTTAATTATGGCTAATAAATTTGTATCTTTAAATGTCCATGGTCTCAACTCGCCTCAAAAGAGACATTTAGTTTGGAAGGAACTTATACAATTACATGTGGATATTGCAGCCCTACAAGAAACCAAATTCTCAACTGATAATCCTCCGAAGTTTGATAATAAGAAGTTTCCCCATATTTATTTTTCTTCTGGTGAAAAGAAGAAAGCTGGTGTTGCAATTATAGTTAAAGACACGGTTAAATTTGAAGAGATAGAGGTTATCAAAGACAAAGATGGTAGGTTTTTGATTTTGATTTGTAAGATTGATGATGTGATTTTTACTCTGGCAAACATCTATGCTCCCAATAGGGGCCAAATCGGCTTCCTGAACAAATTAATTAAGATTATTCAGCAACAAAAGAAAGGTCAACTGATAATAGTAGGGGATTTCAATGCAGTACCCAACCCGGAAATTGACTCCTCAAATAAGTCAAGAAACTCCAATACATCTTTGAATCCATGGATAGATAAAGAGGAACTATATGATGTGTTCCGTTGCTTAAATTCTTCATCAATAGAATTTACACACTATTCAGAAGCCCATAAATCCTTCGCCCGAATAGACTTGGTCTTGACAGACATACGCACGTTACATAAATTTAAAAAAATTAGTATTCTTCCCAGATCTTGGTCAGATCATTCACCAGTAGTATTCGAATTGACCCCACTCACTGCCCATATACCCCAGGGAAATTGGAGAGCTAATTCTTACCTGTTCCACCACCCACAATATAAAGAATTAATACAAAATTCTATTGGCCTATACTTCAAAGAGAACGACACTGCGGATGTCTCGATATCCACACTGTGGACAGCCCATAAGGCAGTATTAAGAGGGCAACTTATGCAACTCAATTCTAGATTGAAACGCATGAACACTAAAGATACTGAAATAATTGTTAAAAGAATTAGAGAGTTGGAAGTGTCCCTACTCCAATCTAACAAAGAGGAAATCCATAAAGAAATCCTAAAATTAAGACTGCAGCTTAAAACATTGCTGACCTCCAACTATGACAAAATTATAAGAGTTTCCAAAGCTAACTTCTACTACTGCATGAATAAGCAAACCAAACACTTCGCCAAACGGATAAAAACACATAGACTTAAAACAAGGATAATACAAATTAAAGATAACTATGATACTATCCAAAAAATCCTAAAAACATCTCAGACATTTTCGCAAACTTCTATAGAAAACTCTATAACCTCAAACTAGAAAAACAGGAACCCCTCCCTGAAATGCAAGACATAAACACATTTCTAGACTCCATCCAGCTTCCTTCTATCTCAGAAGAAGAACTAAAATTTCTAAACTCTCCCTTTACAGATTTTGAAATTTTAGAAACCATCAAAACATTAAAAAAAGGTAAATCCCCGGGCCCCGATGGATTCCAGAATGAATATTATTTAACATTCCAATCCTCTCTCACACCCTACCTCACAAAATTGGCGAACTCTCTCACTACCAATAAAGGTGCCCTCCCGGCAGAAATGCAGGAAGCTCTGATCTCGGTTATTTACAAAAATAAAGGAGAAAGGGAAAATGTTACTAACTACCGGCCAATATCTCTCCTCAACTCAGATTTTAAAATTATTACCAAAACAATTAATAACCGACTACAGAAAGTCACCCCCAAACTATTACAGGGAGATCAAGTGGGGTTCGTACCGGGCAGAAATACTACTGATGCCACGAGGCGAGCTCTTTATTTGATTTCTTGTGTGGAGGAAACAAAGACACCAGCACTAGTAGTAGCTGTCGATTCCGAAAAGGCATTCGATAGAGTGCATTGGAATTACCTTTTCCAAACATTACACAAATTCGGCATTCAGGGAGGAATCCTGAATGCAATTGAATCACTATACTCCCAACCTACGGCCAAAATATTAACTAATAACACTTTATCTGATAAATTTATCCTTACTAATGGAACTAGGCAGGGCTGCCCTCTTTCTCCTACCCTTTTTGACTATTCATAGAGCCATTGGCTGAAATGATACGTATGAATCCTTATATAAAAGGAATCCCCCTCCAACATAGGCAATTTAAAATCTCGCTGTTTGCTGACGATATCCTCCTGACACTAACGGACCCTTTAGTTTCAATGCGACATCTCCTAGACACCATACGAAATTTTTCCAGAGTCTCTCACTATAAAATCAACCTTGCAAAAACACAAATCTTACCTCTTAACATTGACCAACCAACACTGGAGATTCTTAAGTTGGAGTTTCCCTTATCCTGGGAACACAACACTCTCGACTACTTAGGGAATAAGATCTCTAAACCACTCTCAAATATCATAGACATTAATTACGCAGAAACAGACCTTCTCCACATGAAAAAAATTGAAATGTCTTGGTTAGGGAAAAATCAACGCATATAAGATATGTATCCTCCCAAAACTTAGAGTCTAGAGTTGCCAAGACTACACTTATGAAAGGGAGAACTAGAGGCGGACTTGCTCTTCCAAATTTATATGCTTACCATCATGCTATCTTGATCAAAAATAGTCGTGACTGGTGGAGGGAACATGACCGACCTAATTGGTTAGAACTAGAAGAACCCAAAAACATGAGGAACAAAATGGGCCTAGTGGTTATAGCTCATCTCTGCGATACTAAAAGACCACTTCCTAAAAATCCAATCACTAAAACCATAATCCAATCCTGGAAGTTACTACTCAACTATTCAAGCAAAACGCATAAATATTCCCCCCCGTCCTGGATACCCATTGAAATATTTGAAGTGATTGCCCCCAAAATTGAACTAGGGTCATGGAAATTAAAGGGAATTACTTATATATTTGATATTGTAGACGGTAATAATTTACTCCTCCCATTTCACGTAATCAGAAACAAATTTGATTTGGATACCTCAGAAGTTAGCAAGTGGACTAAATTAGAAAAACTGGTTCAGACTCATGATCTTAAATTCTCTCTGCCACAAAACCTTGTTCAAATGGTTAAATACTTCCAAAGCAACGTGTTCTGGAAAACCAGTACTATTTACCAATCCTTTAACTTAGATATTATTACTCAAAAAACAACAAACTTGGTGGCATGGGAGAAAGAACTTGCCCTAGATATTAGTCTGGACCAAATACAACATATTTTTGACAACATATACTCTGCCGTTCCCTGTTACTCGTTAATTGAAACCCATTACAAAATCTTTACCAGATGGTATTTAAACCCCCTATAGACTACACCTTATTCACGATCCAAACTCCCCATTGTGTTGATGAAATTGTGCGGAGGTTGGTTCTTTATCACATATATTTTGGCACTGCAAATCCCTCACATCATATTGGGATAAAATAAACCTTCTAATAAATGATGTTACAGGACTACAGGTTCAACTTACGGAGGAATTTGTGCTTCTACTTATTGGAATCGACCTAATTCCCAAACTTCATAGACCAATTGTGTCCCATATTGTATTAACTGCAAAATATAACATAGCTACTAAGTGGAGAGACCCTCTTCCTCCGAGATTTGAGGATACTATTGATAAAATAGGATCCCATAATGTTTATGAATATGCTTACTCACTTAGGCATAACCTTTCAAGAAAATATAAAAAGAAATGGCGTTATTGGAATGCCTTTATGCCCTCTCCACATATTCCCAGAGACATGGACAATGTATACTAACTGCTCAGATACATTAGACCACCCTGCTTGAGACTCACTTGGATCTTAGGTCACTTTAGTTTATGGCTGTATTGACTACCCCACCTAATGATAGCGCGTTACATGATATGTACATAGTTCATTTGTTAATGTATATTGACGGAGTAATTCTGTTATGAACAATCCGTCCTATCTGTAATTGCTAATATTATCTTTTTATTTCCCTACATTGTAATTAATGTTTCTAATTGTACATGTTATTGTATTACTATTATCGAGTTGTATACTCTATTCTTTAATTAATACGCTCAGTAATGCATTTGTGAGCTACCTGTTTTGCATAGTAAATTCAATAAAAATCATTTGAAAACATATAAGTGATTTAGACTCATCTTTTGCAGGGGGGGTGAAGTTCCCAACGTAGGAAGATGAGTACATGCCATAAAACCTCGGATGGTGGAAGTGATTAATATAACGTCAATATAACGAGACAATACTCAATTATATGGGAGAGAAGATTCTCTCAATCTAGTGAAAAATAGAGACCTGGGCAGTATAATTTTAACAAGTCCTTGGTGTTGCCAAGCTGCCTCATTAGTTTTGTGTAGTATAAACTGGCAAGTCCATTAGGATATATTTGAGGTGGTAAGGAAGAACAAGGGTACAGGGAGGGAAGTGTAGGAAAAGAGAAGGAAAGGAACAGAGCATAAAGAGGGGAGAGAGAGGGGGCAAGGCAGCGCAGGGAGAGAGAGGGAATATTTGGAAAGGCATAGGTTTATAATTTTTTAAACTACAAATGAGTAGAAATCAGTGTTAATATAATGATCATCAACATTTTTTAGGCTGATCTAATCAGAAGTCAGAGAGCTCCGTTAGAAAAGTCAGTCAGTGTCTGTCGTTGTATCTCCTAGACATGAAAAATAAGAGAAAAAATAAAAATAAAAAAAATAAAGAGATTTGACATCTTTTCCAATATCTATAGCAGTGTCTCAGTCAAGTAGGATCCCTTTTGTTCGTGTCCTTCTTGGGTTTCGGAGATGACGTTTTCTTCTTAACTGACCACTCTTCCGGCCTGGTTAGCGTTGGGAAATCCATACCCATGTCAACCGGAAGCCATGATGGAATCTTTATAGGTGTGATCTGAAGCGATTCCCATGAATCCGATAGGTCTTCTGGGGTTCTTATTGTAATTTGACGTCCATCTTTGGATATTCCCAGACCAAACGGAAAGAGCCATCTAAATCTTAGCCCTTTAGCGACGAGAGCTTCAGTCAAGGGCTTGAGAATTCTACGCTTTGCCAGCGTGATTGGTGAGATATCTTGGTAGATCTGGATTGCTGTGTTGTCATAACTTTAGTGGGAAACTTTCTCTTGCTCCTTTAAGGATGGCGGCAGTGTCAAGATAGTTGAGCAGCCCGCATATCACGTCTCTCAGTGCGTCTCCAATTGCCGGCTTCGGTCTCAATGCCCTGTGTACACGCTCAATGATTATGACCTTGGCTCTTTCAGGGCCTAAAATGTTCGAGAAGATTTCCATTGAGACTTTATTTAGTGCCTCTGGGGCAAAGGAATCTGGGATACCCCTCAGTCGTACGTTTTTGCGTCTGCTTCTGTTTTCTTGGTCTTCTATGGATAAAAAAATTGTGTTTAAGTGTTTCTGATGAACCAGGACATGGTCTTTCAGTGTGTGAGATGCATCTATTATATTTGTCTGGTTGTTTTCCAAAGCCTCCACTCTATGGCGCATTTGTTGTAGATCTGTGCGCATAGCGTTAATCTCTCGTGACAATTGTTTTATGTTTTCTGCCATTAGTTTTCTCATAAATGAGCTAGTTAAAGGCTCTTCCGACATGGAATCACAAGGAACAATTTCAGAAATGGTGGTATTTAGATTATGAGCGCTATACAAGGACACTGCACTGATTAGTATTACGTTTAGGTCTTTATTGAATATTGACAAATGTGAGTCCTCGCCACAACATGTTTCAACGCTAATACGTCTTCCTCAAGTGGATGAGGAACTCTAATTAGCCCCCTCCTTTTATTCACAAAGAGCCTACAACTCGTTGGAGGGGGATGTGTAAAAACTATTAACCATTTCATGACTTTATAAATAAAAACAATCCAATATTAAAACATCATATAAAATTACAATTAAAAATACTATACATAAAAATATACTCAATACAAAATACACATGATTAAACAATACACATGATTAAAAAATAAGCCTATTTGTATTAATATATTAAAAATGCTCCATTGCAGATACTTTCATATACCATATACTTCTATAGCTTTATCATAGCAGCATTCAATCACCTATGGTTAAATTTAACCCTTCAGGGGAAAGAGTCCCCATTTTAAAGATCCAGTAGGATTCTTTTTTGCAGAGTTTGTCAAACCTATCATGGACATGGAATCACAATCAGAGTCTTCCATACTTAGATCAGAATGTCCTGTAGCCTGGGTAGGTTGGGTATTTTGCAGTTTAAGTTTTGATTGAGATGCTGCGTGGTCCTTCTTTTTGTTAAGTATTTGTCAAGTTCCCCTTGGGGATTGGTATCTCCCGATGTTGTGCCCTGTCTCGTTAAGCTTTTTGCCCGATCTGTTTGTGTGCGCACCATTGTTGAACTATATTGATCGGTGTTAATTTATCACCACTCGAAGTTTACAGTCTATGACATCATATTCATGTTTTATATGCTTTCTTTGAAGAAAAGGGGCATTTTATAGTTTGTTATAGGCTTCAAGTTGAATACTGGCAGTACAGCCCAAGAGCCCCTAGATGGCATCCGCAGACTGTTTGTTATCCTGTCAGGATGGAAAGGGATTCCACTAGGTGTAATGTCTCTAACTGGTCTCAAGGTGGCAATCTTAGTTTGCAAATAAGGTGATGAATAAAGTCTCAGAGTGACCACCAGGTGGCGCCTCTATTCTGTTTTTTTTTGTTCCATAAAAATGGAGACCGTCTCTAGTGGGATAGCTGCAGGCGAGAGGATTTTTCTTTGCAACTATGGCACATTCACCTCCACATTGGGGCCCCAGGCAGCCTCTTGGTTGAATCCTTCACCTCTTTTGAGTATATAATTGTATTTGCTGCTCTCTGCCAGGATGATATGTTTCCTATGGGGTTCTGGTTGCTGGGTACTTTTCAACTGTGTGGGGGGGCTTTACTGGGGTCACTCTGACGTCTCCTTGTGGGTGCTTTCACTGGCGACAGTCTTTTTGCTTTCCTCCTTCACCCACCACCACACCACCTTCTGTAACAAGCAGCGCTGCTCTCCCCCTGCTTCCTTGAGTGTCCCTCCTGGCAGGTCTCCTCCAGCCTCCCTCCTCTCCCTGCAACCTCCTCCACTCCCTCTCCCACCACCTCCGTCCCCGCACCTTATCTCCTCTGGCGCTTATCTCCGGCGTTGCACACTGTGTTCTGTGCCGCCCGCTGTCTCCCAGGGCTCTCCATTTCCACCGCTCCACCCCTGCTGATACTGTGCCTGGAGGAGGGAGACCCACGAGGTGGGTCTAGCAAGAAGATGGCGCCTCTGTGCGCACAGCTCACTCCCGCTCCCGGCCGCTTCAGAGGCTCCTGGGCTTCAGTCTCCGGGTCCTCACTGGGGGAGATGAGGTCCTTCTCACTCCCCAGACATGGGGAAGTCGGATTCCCCGGTTTTTAAGCTGTTTATTCCTTTTCCTCGTGCCTTTTTGTGGCTTTGGAGCAGGAGTTTTAGCCCAGCACGTCTGCTCCCTCTACTCTAATAATGTTTCTTTTATATTTTATGCAATGTTTTTAGCTTGGTGCCTCCCATAATGGGAAGAAGAATAATGCTTAAAAATGTAAATATGTTACCCATTATTATTATTATTGTTATTGTTTAATGCAAAATAAATTTTCACTCTACCTGTACGCCAGTTAAGCACACTCGCGGACGAGTGTATTCCACCAAGGGGGAATGTGGTGCCCCACCTGGTAAAGTGTCACAAGAGGGGTACTGCACCCATAAATGAGTGTGTGATAACCCCTGTCACAGTAGGAAGGCAGATGTGTGTGGGAGGATCCCAACCCAGCATTCCCACACAGCCAAATAGAATAGATGGTTTTGGGCCCGTACCCTGGGGGGGGAGTTAGGGGAGGACACACAGTGAGTTTTAGGAAAGACGGAGAACGAGGAGCCTCCTAGTGAGAAAAGGGGACTCCCAGGGAGGGGGCCTAGAGAGAGAGAACAGGCAGTCCAGTTGGAAGGAGGGGACCCCCTGAGCACCCATACTCAGGGAGGGAACCCTGGTCCACTTTACCTCAGTACCGGGTCCGAAGACGGTCAGGGAGTCCAGCACCTGAGCCGAGAACACTGGAGGTCGTGGATCCGTTTACCGGCCTTGACACCCTGTCTGGCGGGATCAGTCACACCAGGTTAACCCACCGGGTCGAATCCCAGAGCAGGAGAGGGTTGAAGCCAGGATCGTCAGAGCACCTAAACGGGCCTGGTATTAAGTAGGCTACCCCAGGACAGGCACAAGCAGCGGATTAGATCGAGGAAGGCATACCATGGGAGACTTCCAGAGACTCTGCAGCCCACTGTGACTACCCGAGCGGATAAAGACTGTTTTGCCACTGCATGAGTCTCCTCCAGGCCCCCCAGCCACCCACACTGCAAAGACACACCAACAGGATGTCCAGACTGCGAGCCTCAACAAGGACAGCGCCACTAATTCACACAAAATGCCATGGAATCAACAGTGCCACACAAGACAGGCAAACATGAAAATACCATTATTAGTGTTTGGCCACATTCTTGATAGTAAGATTATGACCTTCAGGTGCTAAAGTGCTCAATTTAAAAATCCAGTAGCTCTCTTTTCTAATCAGTCTAGTTAGACGGTCCGGTTCTTTTCCTTCTATATGGTCAATAATGATGAGGGACAATTTAGTAGGATCCCTATGATGCACGGCATTAAAATGTTTCAATAAACAGTGTAGTTGATATCCGTTTCTAATATTTTGCCTGTGTTTGTTGAGGTGCGCGTGCATGGTTTGTACAGTGCGGCCCACATACTGGAAGCCGCACATGCATTCCAAAGTATAGACCACCTGGGTGGATTGGCAGGTCAACCTGTATTTAATGGGGAAAACCTCACCTGTGGTTCTAGATGTAAAATTCAAAGCCCCATCAACTACAATGTGGCAACAGAGGCACTTTGGGACATGGCACTGATAGCAAGCAACCCAACGTATCATTGTTTGCCATTTTGACCATAATTCTCTTTGGAGCCTTATTACTAGGTGCCACAAAATTCTGCAGATTCCTGTTTCTACTATAAATAACCACTGGTTTGTCAGGAAGGTGGTTAGATAACACAGGATCACCTTTTAATATGAACCAATATTTGTTCAAAAGTTTCTGTATGATAGCCCGAGATTGGCAAAAGGTACCGTTTATACTCGTGTATAAGCCGACCCGTGTATAAGCCGACCCCCCTACTTTTTTCCCAAAAATCTGGAAAAACCTATTGACTCGTGTATAAGCCGAGGGTGGACCCCAGCACAGGTATACAGCCCCCAGCAGTGTGGTATACAGGCCTCCCCAGTGGTAGTATACAGCAGCCCCAGTGGTAGTATACAGCAGCCCCAGTGGTAGTATACAGCAGCCACAGTGGTAGTATACAGCATCCCCAGTGGTAGTATATAGCAGCCCCAACAGTAGTATACAGCAGCCCCAGTGGTAGTATATAGCAGCCCCAGTGGTATATACAGCCCCAGTGATAGTATATAGCAGCCCCAGTGGTATATAGAGCCCCAGTGGTAGTATATAGCAGCCCCAGCAGTAGTATACAGCAGCCCCAGTGGTAGTATATAGCAGCCCCAGTGGTAGTATACAGCAGCCCCAGTGGTAGTATATAGCAGCCCCAGTGGTAGTATACAGCAGCCCCAGTGGTAGTATACAGCAGCCCGAGTGGTAGTATATAGCAGCCCCAGCAGCCCCAGTGGTAGTATACAGCAGCCCCAGTGGTAGTATATAGCAGCCCCAGCAGCCCCAGTGGTACTATACAGCAGCCCCAGTGGTAGTATATAGCAGCCCCAGCAGCACCAGTGGTAGTATACAGCAGCCCCAGTGGTAGTATAGAGCAGCCCCACTGGTAGTATACAGCAGGCCCCCAGTGGTATTCAGCAGGCCCCCAGGGGTATATACAGCAGCCCCCAGGGGGTACCCAACAGCCCCCAGGGGGTATCCAGAAGCCCCCTGGGGATACCCAGCAGCCCCCAGGGGGTACCCAGCAGCCCCCTAGGGGTACCCAGCAGCCCCCAAATGCTGGCACTCACCCCCCATTGCAAGGGCCCCCCCCGCTGCTTCTCTTACCATCCCGGACTTCTGCTCAGCGCCGCTCCTCGGTGCTCCGTCCTCGCTGCTCCCGTCCTGCTACATCCAGGATCCCCGGCCGTCGCAAGATGACGTCATATGCCTGCGACGGCCGGAGATCCCGGATGTAGCAGGACGGAGCAGCGAGGATGAAGCACCAAGGAGCGGCGCTGAGCAGAAGACCGGGATGGTAATATAAGCAGCGGGGGGGGAACCCTTACAAGGGGGGGCGAGTGCCAGCATTTGGGGGCTTATATGCACTGCTTCCCCCTGCCGCTGATTGACAGGGGGAAGCAGTGCATATTTAATGAGCGGCCCCACGTGACGGGGCCGCTCATACAGCAGCCTCCCCCGCCTCCTCCAGCCTCCGCAGCCCCGGGATACAGCCCCCACCACTCCATGTACCGTATATGACCCGTGTATAAGCCGAGGGGGAGACTTTTCAGCCCAAATTTTGGGCTGAAAAACTCGGCTTATACACGAGTATATACGGTAGTTATTAGACTCCATTTTGCAAAATCTTTAGATCTATTATTAGATGATCTGAGTCAAGTACTTTTTGGACACATGACTCCTGGGTGTGGCACTTGGTATTGTTAAAAGCATCCTGGAGAAGTCTCCTCGGATATCCTTTTTCAAGGAACCTCTTTTTCAAAATCCGAGATTCAGTTATGCAATCAGAATCACGTGTACAATTTTTCCGCACCCTCCAGTATTGGCCGTATGGTACATTAAGAATTTAACTGGGGAGGTGCCCACTGTCAAACCTTAAATTGCTGTTGACATCAACAGACTTAAAAAAGGTTGACGTGAACACCCTCCCCGTGTCATCAAATTGCACCAACAGGTAAAAAATACTGGAGGGCCACGGAAGAGAATGAAGCTGTGAAGGACAAACCTCATTGATTCGTATTAAGTTCTTTTACAAATAATAGAGCCTCAGCCTCGGTACCATCCCACAGAAATATGAGGTCATCAAGTATTGAGACGGAGTCATCTACCTCCGTATTACCAGAGAAGAACTTTGTCCATGCGAAATTAAAAAAACATTCTAGTAAATTTTACCCTCTACACCATAAGGGCTCCCATGTTGAAACCTTTCAATAAATGGTACTTAAAGAACTCCGTTCTCTTAATCTTCCTAGGAGAAAGGATAATTTAACACCAGGGGAGAGAAAAGCTATTATTGCCCTTAGGGAGAATGAAAACTTGATAATAAAAAATGCAGATAAAGGGGGTGGTATTGTACTAATGAATAGGGACTGGTCTGTTGGAGAAGGGAGGAGAATTCTTGGTGATCAAGATTACTATGAGATCCTAAATCAGGATCTATCTATTTCATCTATTTCTAAGCTACATAAGTATCCAACAAACCCTCCCAGCCGCCCCATTATCTCGGGGGTGGGCTCCGTTACATGTAACTCATCTCACTATGTAGATCTGTATTTACAGAAATAGGTTGTTCAGTTACCATCTTATCTTAAGGATTCCACTCAATTAATTAATGAATTGAAGATGATGCCTCCAAAAACAGGTAGACTTCTCCTTACCCTAGATGTTATGGCCTTATACAGCAACATATCCCATGTACTTGGCCTCAAAGCTGTGGAAACTTATTTATCTGAGGATGACACATTACCTCCAGAACAAAAAGAATGTATTTTGACTGCTATAGTCTTTATCTTAGAAAATAATGTTTTTTCCTTTTTAAGGGATTCTTTTATCGTCAACTAAAGGGCTGCGCGATGGGGACGAGATTTGCACCTAGTTACACTAATCTGTTTATGGGCGTCTTCGAGTCCGTCCTCATCGCGCTGTCCACTCTTGGTGGCAACCATATTGTTCTATATCGACGCTACATTGGTGATGTCATATTTCTGTGGGATGGTACCAAGGCTGAGGCTCTATTATTTGTAGGAGAACCTAATACGAATCAATGGGGTTTGTCCTTCACAGCCTCATTCTCTTCCGTGGCCCTCCAGTATTTGGACCTGTGGGTGCAATTTGATGACACGGAGAGGGTGTTCACGTCAACCTTTTTTAAGTCTGTTGATGTCAACAGCTATTTAAGGTTTAACAGTGGGCACCTCCCCATTTGGATTCTTAACATGGCTAACAATGATAAATTGGGTTGCTATCAGTGCCATGTCCCAAAGTGCCTCTGTTGCCACATTGTAGTTGATGGGGCTTTGAATTTTACATCTAGAACCACCGGTGAGGTTTTCCCCATTAAATACAGGTTGACCTGCCAATCCACCCACGTGGTCTATCTTTTGGAATGCACGTGCGGCTTCCAGTATATGGGCCGCACTGTACAAACCATGCACGCGCGCCTCAACAAACACAGGCAAAATATTAGAAACGGATATCAACTACACTGTTTATTGAAACATTTTAATGCCGTGCATCATAGGGATCCTACGAAATTGTCCCTGATCATTATTGACCATATAGAAGGAATAGAACCGGACCGTCTAACTAGTCTGATTAGAAAAGAGAGCTACTGGATTTTTAAATTGGGCACTTTAGCACCTGAAGGTCATAATCTTACTATCAAGAATGTGGCCAAACACTAATAATGGTATTTTCATGTTTGCTTGTCTTGTGTGGCATTGTTGAATCCATGGCATTTTACGTGAATTAGTGGCGCTGTCCTTGTTGAGGCTCGCAGTCTGGACATCCTGTCGGTGTGTTTTTGCAGTGTGGGGGGCCAGGAGTAACTCATGCAGATGCAGGGAGCACATCAGCTCCTTGCGGGTGGTATCCTTGGTGGGAGTTGAACCCAGGGCCTCGGGACCTTAACGCTGCATGGGCTGTGGTGCTATCCACTTGAGCCGCCATGCTACATGATTATATTTTCATTTCATTACAGTGAAGGTAGGTTTTTTATACATCGATTTTATAGTTTAATCTTTATATATACATATATCTTTTAGAAATCCGGCTATTATGGCTCCTTTTTATATCGATTTTATTGATTTTTCATGTAGCCGCAAAATTTTGGTTTTTAGATTTGTATTTTATATGTATAATTATTCATGATTATTTATGTATTTTTTAATTTATTGCATGGGTTATTACTTTTATTAACACACATGAGTGTATACTTTATATTCAGCAGGTTATGTTATATGTTTTCCAACAATTTTAATTGTCGTCCTGCTTCATATAGTGATACAACTTTTTCATCGGAAGATTGGTATACAAGTGATTTTTTTAGGTTTATGCAGGGTTAATGATTTGTCAAGATGTCATTAATGAGTTATCCAATTGTTGTAATCTGGACCCTATAAATGTCACTTCCTGAGCTCAATTCCTAGTCTAACCTGATGAAGATAGCCTGCGTGCTATTGAAACGCGTTGTGGCCCATACAAGGAGCTAATAATAATAGGTTTGAAAATCTGCTAATACGTTCCCTTTGTTTTGTGCCTTAGCGCTCATAAACTCCAGTTTCCATTTTCCCTTTGTTAGGGTGCTTTCACATCAGTGGTTTTCGCTGATCGGCACTTGCGGCAGGTGCGGCCGCGAAAAAACCGTGGCATACTGCGGTTTATTTTGCGGCTGCACCTGCGGCAAGTGCCGAAACCGCACTTGCCGCACACTTACCGCAAGCCCCATAGACATTGCATGGGGCTTGCCGCAACTGTGCCGCAAGTGCAGCCGTTATGCGTTTTTTTCACCGCAACTGCCGCGATCAGCGAAAACCGCTGATGTGAAAGGGGCCTTAGATGTGAACTTAGCCTTTTTAAATACATTTTCTTACAAACAGGTGAAAGTATTTTATAAACATAATAGATATAAAGTCAAAACTTTAAGTGGGAAAAAAATGAACCCTCTTGGTAAGATATTTGTTTGTGCCTTAAAGAGTTGATGGTAAAACACATTGATTACTTTTACCTGATCATCTCTCCTACTTTTCTTAATCTTGATGGGGGTATCCTAATGTTCTGTTTCACTCCTTGTTTAATTCTCAAAGTCCATTCGCTCCTATATTCATAGTTGCATATTGAGATATACTGTACTTTGAGCTGGTAAAAATATGGAGGTCACTAAAGGCCAGTTTACACACTACGATGTCCCAGCAACCCGACCAATGATCGGGGTTGCTGGCACATCGTTATCTGATCACTGGCGAGCTGTCACACAGGCAGACTCATCAGCGATCAGCCACCCTGTAAATCTTTTCCATGATGTCAAGGTCCCGCGACACTGGGGTAAGCGGGAGAACTCTGGTAACCACGGTTAACATCGAGTTACTAAGCAGAGTTCTGCGCTTAGTAACCCGATGTGTTCCCTTAGATTAGAAGGGCGTCACACACACCTATGTATGCTGCTCAGCGGGCGACCAAGAATGGGAAAACGGTGCTGGCCATTTACCAACGATCAGCAAGCTGATCGCTGGTCGTTGGTACATGTCACGCGCAACGACATCGCTGCGAGGCCGCTGCAACATCATAAGTTTCAGTGTCATCCTTAACGATGTCGCTATGTGTAAACCAGCCTTAAGGAGTTTTTTAATAGAGTTTATTCTTATCCATAGGTTTTTTTGTTGCTGTCATAATTCAGTTAAGTTCTGTTTGGATTATTCATAACTTCTGCTGTCATAACTTCTGTTTGGATTATTTTGCTAATTTTGCAATGGTCAGTGGTTGGTCTGGATTTCAGTTTTCATTTGTTCCTTCATATGGTTATGTTTATTTACATTATAATTTGCATAAATATATGTGAATATTCTGATGATGCTTTCTCCCATTTACATTTCATTCTTTCAGCTTTTAAACCAAAGTTGAACCTTTTGTAATTTTATTTTTTTGAAACACGTTATCTACTTATGAGGATATAGCTCCTCATTGGAATTCTTATGCCATGTTTTTGCTTATTTGCTTCAATTAATTACTGGTGGCACAGATATAATTTAAAATTAATGATGAGCTCTATCGCTCAAAGGTTTGAGCATGGGGGAGTGGACCCACTAGGCCATAGTACTGATCTCGACCAGAAAGAGCAAAATTAAGCGACTACCTTGTCTTCACTATAGCCTCTGATGGTGACTTTAGGTTTGTGCTAGAAGATTAGCCACCATGTGCTACGTCAGGAGATTTTGTACCTTGAAAGCTGGCCCCAGAGTTGGGGATGCAGACATGGGCTCAATTGCAGGCAGGTAAAATCTCTGATGCAATCGGGTACAAACTGAGCAGCTGGTGCAGCAGGAATGGCTGGTATAGAAGGTGTGACTGAGCGGCTGTTTGAGGCTGGTGCAGTAGGTGTGGCAGGTTCAGACTGATGCAGTGGTTATGGCAGCACAGCTGCTTTAAGAGCAGTTGATATGGCAACATGGCTACGTTTGGCTAGTACAATGGGTCCGGCAGGTTCAAGCTAGTGCAGGCACTAGGACACAGACATAGGTAAGCAACACAGATAATAGAGATAGTCACGCACAGGTACAGGACAGGATACTGAGAGTGGGACCTAAAAACTAGCAGCATGTCTCTAACATTAGTCCATGTTGTTCAGGCACCTTTCATAGGGGGATGGTTCTTAAATACTCTGTGCTTCTTAGCTATAGGTTGAGAAACACATCTGGTAGGGCACGCTGGCCCTTTAAAAGAAGGGAGCTTGTTGCATGCATGAACTAAGTATGTTCCTGAGACCTATGTGGCATGTGCAGGATGTGGGGTTTGGAAGAAAGGGAGGGAACCCAGGAGGACATTGCAGGATCACCGGAGAGGTTAGTGTGCTCCTGCTGTAAGAATGACATAGGACAGAGCGGGGGCACTGGCTGAGGAGTGAACTTTCTTCAAAAACATTAATTTCTTTTGTATTCCAGGCTTCGAAATTTCTGATTTTGAAATCAATTATGAGCACAGAAATACATGTTATAAATTAGAATCATACAAATAATTTTAGCATATATCACATGGTCAACTCCAGAAATAGTCAAATAGTGTCTTCAAGGACTGTGAGGTCAGCGAGACTGGGGATAGAGGAGAAAAGAGAAGGCGCAGATCTAAGTGCAGTGCATTAGTAGCAACAGTTGTTCTCAGGTATTATTCTCACCTTTCTGGTGTCTTGTGCAGTTAGCATATAATCCTACAGAGGGATATTTCCTGGATCTCCTGGCCTGCTGCTTGTTCCCAGAGAAGCAAGTCACCCAGAGGGAGGCTTGTGTTGAAGTGCAGGAAAACTTATTTTGGAATAATTTGCCATCCCTGTGATCCCTCTGGAAGCACTTCAATTCAAACCAGAAAATTTTTTTTCCTGCATGGTCAACTCCAGAAGGATGCACACATCAAGTATCTAGGATTGTACATAACAAAATTAAACAATGAGTTAAAGGAAACGAAAAAGAGAGAGAGTACATCATATCCCTTTAAAAAATGTTTCAAGTTGTATTTCAATTACAATTAAAATACATAAACAGACAACAATTCTATGAACATTGCTCAGTTTAAAATGTGAGAATCTGATGCCCATAACATCGTTAGGCTATGTTCATATTGCGTTTGGGCCACTTGTCAGTGGCTTCATTAGAGCCTTACAACTGCTTCCTTGAAAAATGGGATTTGTGAATTATCCCATATTGCCATTGAAAGATGGAGCAGATGGAGGTGGGAACAATCTTGCTATTGACTTTGTTTATGTTCCTGTGAAGAGAAGGCAAAAAGAGCCAGACAAAGCACAAAATAATTCAGTCTGCTATATTAAAGTCAATGGCCACACCCATTCTCAGGACGTCAAACAAAAGCCCAGATGAAACGCTCAATGCATTGCCCAACCCAATGTGATATAACTTTAAAAAAATGTATTGAACAATATAAATTCAATAAACAAAATAAATTAAAAAAAATCTAAATGTGCATTAACAGAATTACAAAAAAATCTTAATTTGTGAAAAACATTTTATAGAGCTGCTTTTATCATGCAAAATCACGCTCTTCAGAAAATGCCGCTAGATACATATTTTAGGAGTACACAATTAATTTTAAATTAATTGATGAAAAACAGCAGGATACAAACATATGTTCAGTGTATTAAGTTAAAAGTAGTGTAAATCATTACATTATTGTAATGGAAAGTAGACTATGTATTTCCATATAGAATAACATATTTTGTTAATTTAGTAGTTAGCAGTGATATTTTAAGTATTATTAATGCTGCATCTGGTATCCAAATAGTCTAACATCCATTTGTCGGTTGTCAGAAATCTCTGTACAGCATATGTTGTACATGCTAATTTATTATTATGCACACCATATGTTTAGCTCAAAGCCAGCAGGTCATACATTTCTACACTTGATGCCTCATTAATAAACACATAGTTGGTGAATTTGGCTACTTTTCCTTTTTTTTCAATAAAAGGCTGTGCATTTTCATTCCATGTTGCTGGCAATACATGCCGCTAAAATATCAACTATATAGTATTTTTCTGTCACAGTAAAACTTATTTATCATGACCGACCTCAGTGATACAAACTATGGCAAACATCCAAATTAGGTTTGTGAAGAGGTTCTAGTTGGCAGTTTGGAAAGCGTTTCACTATACACACTCTCCCAAACAACAGTATCTTTTTAATCATTACTATGAGATGTTCTGTGGAATGCGGTAATGTTGCCCAGCAGTAACGGAAGGTTAGATTTTTAGCTGAGAATACAAAAAGGTCTTATAACAACTAGAACTTTCTACATCCGCGAGATGTAAATGTTTAATAAAAATAAGCATATAGGGAAGCTTTTGCTTATAGCAAGTATCTGTGCCAGTCTTAATGAAAAAGTATTGGACTAAAATCCTACAAATTTACTAAGAGGCTGTTTTTGAATGTTAGCATGCCCATAATCCATCAAAGAGAATCTACAGTATGTGCTGTTAATTGCTGACATAAATTGTAGTAAATTTTTTCAGGCTGAAAGTAAGGCTAGGGCCACATTAGAGTCAGCCTTTTTGCTGACGGATCCGTGAAAAAACTTAGAATTCTGCAGGCTGAACACAGCCTTAGGGCAGCGTTAATGTTCTGTAACGCTGCTCTAATGCTGGCAATTGATTCCTATGGCTGCCGGACTAAAGGTACCATTACACGGGGCGACGTTGAAGCGATGTTGTGCGCGATTTCACGTGAGCGCCCACGTTTTTGACATTTTGCCAAGATCGCTTTTGAGATGTCACACGTAGAGATAATGTGTGCAACCACTGACGATCCGGCATTTGGAAATCGCCTGAACAACACCAGAATCGATGTTGCCGGTCGTGATCGCCGTGTCACACAGCACAACCACATCATCAATGTGGGCATACTGTTTGACAGAGTCCAGGAGATAGGCGTACCAGAGTTTTTTTTACTGCGCCCCTACCACCGATTGGTTGCCACAACTGGGTTACCTTTGGTCAGCCTTGTCTGGCAAGATGGCGCCAACCTTTAATGCCTTTGCCCTTTGTAACATCTCGCTATTGAAGTGTGTTGGCATTTGTAGACGCTTCTGCAAGACACTGCGGCGCCGCCAAAGTGTCGCACGGTAACGCTCCTGCATAGGACATGGCTTTATTGAGGGGTATCAGAAGTGTGCATTCATTGGAACATGTGATACATGTTGGGTCAGAGCTTTCTGCTACCACCAATGAGACTTGAACATGACCACATCTATGTATTTTAAGCGTCACTAAACCAATCATTAGGCCGCGAGGTTTTATTTTACGTCAACTCGCGCCAAGCTACACACCATATGAAAAGGATGCTGACTTCAATGACGCTCCTTGTTTGAAGGTGTTTAATGACACTAGAGAAGAAGAAGTCAATGAGTCTACTGATGAATGCACGGATTATCAAATATGGCGCCTTTGCCACGGACAGCCAATCGGAAAGCACTATTCTCCACCAATTGCTGCAGACGGGCCACGGAAAAAACAATACCCAGGCACGCCTACCGCCTTGGTTGGGCAACCACTGAAATCGCAAACAACATCATTATCGCAGTGTCACATGGCACAAACCTGCCAAATCGCTTGAGCAACATCGCCAGTTTTCTGGACAATGTCAGTAAACCTGTCAACTCGCAACCAGCGATTTATTGCCGTTGAATTGTCCTGTTACACGGCACAATGCACTTGTGATATTGCGTCAACTTCGAACAACCAACAACGTTTCGTCGATGTTGCGGATGATATCGACCCATGTAATGGTACCTTTACAGCGCAGGTTGCCGCTTGACACAGAAGTCCCAGAGTTTCAAATCTCAAGCTATTTCGGAGCGCACAGGAAAACGTGGTTTGCAGCGTTTTCCTGTGCACTTCAAAATAGTGTGAGATTTGAACCTCCGGGACTTCTGTGTCAAACAGCAACCTGCGCTGTAAGTCCGGCACCCATAGGAATCAATTGCCAGCATTAGCGGCAGCATTACAGAACATTAATGCTGCGCTAAGGCTGAGTTCAGCCTGCAGAATTCTAAGCTTTTCCATGGATCCATTAGCAAAAAGGCTGACGCTAATGTGACCCTAGCCTGACTGATGAAGATGAGTGAATCTGAAAAAATTCAAATTTGCCAAGTTACACAAAGTTTTCACAATCTTTTCAACCATTGCCAAAAAGAATGTAACAAAAGATGATATGTAGGTACACCTACAGAAAGCAAAAGGAGGTAGCATGTGTGTATAGAATGTATGATTGTAAAACATGGTAAAACAGATCTACAACAACAGACATGTACAGATACATGTCTTTGTATTTACAATATTTTTCTCTATTTTTAGCATAATTCAATCTCTTTCCCAGAAATAACATAATAAGGAATTGTCAGACTGATATGTGTCTGAACAGCCAGCACATGACTGAGAGTCATATTCATGAGACAAGTACAATTGTAGAATTTGGCTAGTAAGGCTATGTGCAGACAGTGCATTTTTGATTTAGTGTTGTCACAAATCTGCATGCCTGTGCTTTGCGTTACACACAAAGATATCGTTAATGATATCCTTAGAAAAGTCACGTGTCTGAAATCGTAATAACGATATGTATATATCGTTTATGCATCGTCACACACAGGGATATAGTTAACGATGTTAACTTTGGCACCTCTCCAAAGTCGGACAGAAAATGGTCTATCCGATGTCCAAAAAGCAGAGTAATGGCCGTACAATAATGTGCCAGCGCTGGATTTTCAAAAGTCATTAATAAACTATTATTTTAAAATGCAGTTATTTAGTTTACATTTAAAGCCGCTCCTGCAGCTCTGTCGTACCTGTTGGCACAGTGCTGAAGGAGCGGCTATTGACCCGGTGTTTAAGGGTTAATGTTATTGTGCTACATGGCCCCAGAGAGTGGCCACATTCCCCTGGAGCCATGTAGCCCAAAACATTGGCAGTGCAGGGGTTAAATCATGTATTTAGAAGAAGCTGCGCTATGTCGGCTCTGCTATAATTCTGCATTAAAAGCCGGCGGCTGCATTAAAAGCCGGCGGCTACTGCCATGTAGCCCAAAACATTGGCAGCTCAGGGGTTAAACCAGTCACTTTGTAGAAGCCGCACTGTCGGCTCTGCTATAATCCTGCATTAAAAGCCGGCGGCTCCTGTCATTTGACAGAGCGGCGTGAAAATTTACTAAACAGCTTCCTGAATAGGGAGCTGGCCAGGGTACTAAAGCTGAATGCGTTCAGCACCCGTCGCTCTCTCAGGGTTCTGAGCGCTTTAGTACTTTTTTTCCCCAATGTGGAGCTTAGTGTTGCCACGTTTTTTTTTTCCTTCCTCTGGATCAACATGTTAGGCTATGGGTTGAACTAGATGGACTTAAGGTCTTCCTTCAACCTTAAATACTATGTTACTATGTTACTAATAGCTATGACCCGCACACATTGAAACTCTGGTGCAGGCCATAACTATTAGTGCTAAAGCGCTCAGCACCTTGGAGAGCGACGGGTGCTGAACGCATTCAGCGTTAGTACCCTGGCCAGCTCCCTATTCAGGAAGCTCTATAGTAAATTTTCACGGCGCACTGTCAAATGACAGAAGCCGCCGGTTTTTAATGCAGGATTATAGCAGAGCCGACATATTGCGGCTTCTACAAAGTGGCTGGTTTAATCCCTGAGCTGCCAATGTTTTGAGCTACATGGCCTAGGGGAATGTAGCCAATCTCTGGGACCATGTAGCTCAGTATCATTAACCTATTAAACACTGGCTTCATACCTGGCGTTTTTTAATGAATGAATCTAGCAGAGCCGACAGTGTGCAGCTTCTGCTAAATACATGATTTAACCCCTGCGCTGTCAATGTTTTTGGCTACATGGCTCCAGGGTAATGTGGCAACTTTCTGGGGCCATGTAGCTCAATAACATTAACAACACCGGCTTTATAGGCGCTCCTGCAGCAATGTGCCGACATGTAGCACAGTGCTGCTGCAGTGGATTTATATGTTAAATCAAAGCTGGGAAATGATGTTTAATAAATTTTAGAACATGACAGCAGTAGGAATAGGGAGACTTTTCACCAATATTGTTCATCTCGCCGTCACACTGAACGATGTAGCAGGTTAATTGAAAGTTAATTTGACGGTGAACGATAGATTTGAGGTCAGGATCTCAAATCTAGGATGAACGATCTAACGATCTTTTCATCCTAGATCTTATGTTTACATGCAAGGATGTGCAAAGGATATTGTTTAAAAGATTTCTCTCACGTGACTTTTGAACGATATCCTGAACGATATCCTGAACGATATCCTTGTGTGTAACCCACCATTATACCAGCAAAGACAAAGAGAATTCTGAAGTGTTGTGCTCATGTTACTCGCAGATTGGTTGCAGAGATAGATCTTCAACATGTTAATTTTTGGTTCATTTTTGGCTGCGTACTTCTACCCCAAATTCACAAAAAATTCACCAAAATTCATCAAAATCATTCCAAAAACATGTAAAAAACATTATGGGTGCATTTTTCTGTATAGAGATTCAGGCCCCTTTCACATCTAATGCAGGGCTGCGTTTTTCCTCATTTGCATTTTAGGGGTAAAAACGCATCAAAATGCATGCGATTTTGCCCCCATTGAATTCAATGGAAAACACATGCAAAAACGCATGTGCATTTTCAAAAACGCGAAACGCACGTGTTTTTGCAAAAACAGACCAAAACGTTGCTTGTGACGACTTGGTCTACGTTTGCAAAAACGCGTGCAATTCAATGGGGGCAAAAACGTTTTGATGCATTTTTAGCGGTAAAAACACATAGAAACGCAAATGAGGCCTCAGATTTGGTACAGAAAATTTCTGCAGCCAAATACTCCATGTACTCATATAGCCTGAAACAGATGTGAAAAAAATACTTGCTCGTTATGTGCCCTTTGAGATTTAGACAGCCAGAGTTAAAAGTACGGAAGTAGGAAAATTTGCTCTGGTATGTAAAAAAAAACTAAGTTTTTGTTCTACCTTCACAAAAAGGATTCCTTAAGAATATGAAATAAATCATTACAGTCGTTTGAGATAAGCAAGCACACTGTGTCTGACTAAGGCTAGGGTCACACTTGCATGCGTTTTTTAAGGTTGCTTTTTGGTAGCCTGCGCTTTTGAGCTGCGTTTTTGCTGTTAGGTCTGGAGCAGTCTTAAAAAACTCATGGTACCATTTAGTGTCTTGCAAAAATGTATGCATTTCTCATAGGGACCTATGTTAAAAAAATGCATGCCCCAATAGAAAAAACTGCACGTCTAAAGTGCCATGCGTTTTTGAAAAAGCACCAAAAAAATGCATCATGCTGCATTTTTTTGGTGCTGAGCGAAAAATGCATCCCAAAAACGCATGGCACTTTAGATGTGCAGTTTTTGCTATTGGGGCATACGTTTTTTACATGGGGGCCTATGGATGCATTTTTCCTTGCGTTTTTCACAAAAGACAAGTGTGAAAAATGCATGGAAAAACTGCAAGTGTGACCCTAGCCTTAGGGCCGCTTTACACACACCAACTTCTGTGTCCAACTTCTGAACACATCTCTGGTTGCAGTGAAATCATGGACACATTGCTCCATTGTATACAGCCACAAAATGGAGCAATGTGTCCATGATTTCACTGCAACCAGAGATCTGTTCAGAAGTTGGACACAGAAGTTGGTGTGTGTAAAGCGACCCTTGCACTGATTTCTAATTTTCTATTTTATATTGTGTTACCTTGCTGCTGTTTATTATAATCTATTAAGAATAAATAAAAAATGTGTAATTGTAATTCTAATGCAACAGGACAGATGCCAGCTCCACTATATCACTGGTTAACCACAGAGTCTGGTATATATTGCTTTGTACTGGGAGCCTTTAGATGTACCCACATGGGATACATGATACTGATGTATATCTACCAGAATATCTTTGGCTGTACATTATAATCAATGATATGATTGTGGAGTATATTGTTATGGAATCATATGGTCACCTGTTCTGTGTTCCAGATAACATTTGTCATTTTTAATTGTGTTTGGTGTTAAATTAAAAATCAATAATAATCCATTGATTTTGAGATTTGGCCTTACTCCTGGGGTATTTTATTGAAAGTGTATAGTGGTTTGGAGGGCCTTGTTGAGATAAGGGTTTTTTCTGAAATAAAAAGCGCATATCCTGTGGAGTTGGCGGCTGCGGTAAGCGTCCGGTTGCCATAATGATCAATAGTCAGGCAGCGCATAGCGGTATCTGCTGGTAACACTATGAGCTGAGGCAGAAAATTAGAAAGTTTCTGCCGGATCCGTCAGGCTAGGGGCAGGAAAATAGCAACTGCTATCGTGGCCTGGAGAGCTTGCATATTAATTAAAGTTTTGTGGACTCTAAACTTCTAATTTCTGCTCCTTAATCGCCTCAGCGCATCCCTAATACTGCCCCGTTTTCTTGGTTTGACCCTAGCCTTAGGCTGAGTGATGACATTGAGTATTCGGTGAGGTTTTTTTACCTCTGTATTTGTAAGGCATAACCAGAAGTGAACCAACCAGAGGAAAAGTATAATAGAAACACCTTGCTCTGCAGACCCGGGATCATTTTACAGATTACTAAACCTCCTCCACATCCAGCATGTCGAGGAGGAAGAAGCCTGAACCCTCCTCCTCTCAATCATCCTCAGTGAAGACACCGGGATGAGCTGTGGGCATCTTCAGGCTATTTGCGGGTGACGGGGACTCTGCTGGAAGGAGCACAGTAATGGTGCTGAATGCGCCACGGAAGTTCCCACCTCCTTCTTCTGTATCTTCCCCGCTGCAGAAGGGAAGCACGTGCTCTGCCAAGGGCACATCGGAGGTTGCAAGCCCGACTCCACAGATGAGGGAGATGCGGGAGAGACTTCCGAACACTGGAGGTGGTGGCTCTGTGGGCTCTGGAGGACACACAGCTTCCATGGAGGTGAGAGATGAGAAGATGGGACACCGTGGGGCGTGGGTCCTGGCGCCCACATCGTCAGAGCTGCAGGAAATCAGGACTTTGACACAAGCTCTGCTATCTAAGCAGGACCTAGAGGCTGCAGTTAAAGCCCTAGAGGCCTCTCATGAAAGGGCACTTGGAGTGATTACTAAAGACATTGAGTCTCCTAAGGAGAGGGCTGACGACTCAGAAGGAGTCTATTGCTATTGCTATGCTGGAGGCAAGGGTGGCTGACTTGGAGAAGGAGGTAGTCAGATCACATTCACACATAACAGCCATGTCATTGCAATCTGATGATCAAGAAAATAGAGAGACGGAATAATGCGTCTCAAGGGTGTTCCTGAGTTAGGCTGTGGTCACAGTTTTTTTAGTGCCTTTTAAAAACGCATGCTTTTTTACATGCGTTTTTCATGTCAGCATGAGTTTTTTAAGGTCTCTGATGGCTCCCTGCGTTTTTGGCTGCGTTTTTGAATCTGCACATAAAAATAGTGCTTGTAGTATTTTTTTGAGCGTTTTGAAAAACGCATGCGTTTTTGTAGAAAACGCATGCGTTTTTATAACATGGGTTCCTATG
The DNA here is from genome assembly GCA_033576535.1 of Allobates femoralis. Classification (NCBI taxonomy): domain Eukaryota; kingdom Metazoa; phylum Chordata; class Amphibia; order Anura; family Aromobatidae; genus Allobates; species Allobates femoralis. The sequence continues at coordinate 111,915,789 of JARQOC010000009.1, read as the reverse complement.
GGAAACGCATGCAAAAACGCATGTACAATTAGTACCTTTTAGTGCCATTCAAAAACGCATGCGTTTCCCATAGGAGCCCATGTTAAAAAAACGCATGCGTTTCCGGAAAAACGCATGCGTTTTTTTAACATGGGCTCCTATGGGAAACGCATGCGTTTTTGAATGGCACTAAAAGGTACTAACTGTACATGCGTTTTTGCATGCGTTTTCCATAGGAACCCATGTTATAAAAACGCATGCGTTTTCTACAAAAACGCATGCGTTTTCTACAAAAACGCATGCGTTTTTGTATATGCTCCAAAAACGCATGGGACAGTCACACATGCTTTTTGGCTATTAGGGCATGCGTTTTTTAACATGGGGGCCTATGGGTGCGTTTTTTACATGCGTTTTTGAAAACGCAGGTCTCCAAAAATGCATGTGAAAAATGGTACTGTGACCACAGCCTTAATCACCACTGAGTCTCTTTTGCAAACTACCCTCGACATCTTCAACAAGGTTACTAAAAGACCTTCCGGCCCTGTGTATAAGATAGATAGTTAGATAAAAAGAAACCGGGCACCTTCAGGATTAATACGGAATATGTATCACTTGTACAGCCTTGATTACCGCTATAAATCCCTGTTGGCGGTGTTGCTACGCCTTGTAGTGCAGTCCATACAAAATCAAAAAGTGAAGAAAAAGGCGACACTCACTGTTCACAGAAGCTTGTTCTTTATTGCATCAAGGTGGGG